>OU452214.1:6801921-8001921 GCA_911728435.2 Apoderus coryli | reverse complement strand
GGCTCGGCACAAAAGGAGATTAACGTATGATCGGCTTCTGTCGTACAAGAAGCGTAAAGTTGTATACGATGTTGCCGTAGTGCGCTTTTGTTTTATTATGAGAATAATTCCTAAAATAAAATAATTATCCCGTTTTGTACAATTTAATCTTAAAGTGAACTGATTTATAACCTAAGTATAGTAATACTCAATACTTTATTGACTTTTCATACATACAACAGTACATTTTAAGTCCCTATTACAATGCATCAAAAATATCAAAAATCAATTGAAATTATATACATTTACATTTAGTAGGCAATTCAGCACCCTATACCAGCATACGTTAATTTCCTTTTATACCGAGCCAATGGGAACGTTCACCCTTGGATCGTGTTTCCGTGAGTGGCCGTGGCGGATCGGTGGCGTGCATTTCGCTTTGTTTTTGCTGTTTGAATATTTTGGCACCATAAGCTAGTGCTCTGAATAATATAAACAACTGAATCTGTTACTAGGTAAAAAGCAAAAACTATTTTTTTACCCACGAGCTCCACAGTAAAAAGTTGCGAATATTATTGCATTATGGAATCAAAAACTAAAAGGTAGGTGTATGTATATTAAGCATTAATAGCATTTTCGTGAATAAGAACGTAATGTAATTTTCGTATTAACGTTTTGTAGGATGGATAATGATAAATTACTTTGCCAGATTTGTAAAATAAGTTTTGAGGAACTTCCACGGTGAATTAGTTCAGGACAAGGAGCTAACGAAACACACCATGTGTCCCATCTGTACAAATCAAGAAAAATTTTCCCGGCACGCTAATTTAATTACACATTTGGACAATATTCATAGCGTAAGTATTAAAGAAACAATATTAAATTTTAGGAATTCGGAATATTTGGCAATCTGGATAGGACAGGAGAATAGAGAATTAGATTATGCATGTCATACGAGAAGGTGATGAGATTATAATCTACAATTATTAGGATCGGTTAGAGTTACCTTTATCGTGTTTTACTTTGTTAATAAATATGGTTTTTTGGATTTCAAATTGTTGTATTATTTCCAGTCTTTTATTTTTGCTATTCGTTCTTTGATCCCAATTTTCGTTGACTTAATTCTAAACATAGTTCCCGGTTTATACAACATAAGCATAATTATAAATTAGTTTAAACAATATGAACAAAGATTAATGTACATTAATCTTTGATATTAGTAAGCGTATGTATCTACTTTTGAGTTGTAGAGGAAGTACAGCTGATTTCTTAATTCAAAATTTGCGTTTTGTATGATATTGCACATTATAATTTGTTAATTTACACTTACAACTAATATTAGCGTTATAACTGACTCTTGTAACGGTGCCTATGGTTACAATGCATTCAACTGTTGTGATTATTATGCATATCTTTATGATTATGCTGTATAAACCCGGCTCACAACAAGCAGACGCGCGCACGATGATTCTCATTGGCTCGGTATAAAAGGAAATTAACGTATGCTCCCTATACCATATAAGTATAAATTTACTAATTCACAAAATTCTATTTATTTATCTTATTTAAACTCATAACAATAATAATACAATAAAACAATTAACAGTACAACGCAATATAATAATAATAATTGTTAAGAAAACTATAACGTTAACAATATCCATTTCAACGATAACAATTAAAACTATACAATATCTCAAATACATTATTAATTCATATTTCCTGTTCAACTAGTTTTATGACAATCTGTATTAAGGGTACACATAAGATAATCAGATACACTATAGAAACAACTATTTACAAGAAATTCTTTTGCGAATTTAGAAAAACTTGATTGATTCATATTTTTTATATTAATAGAAGGAAATAATAAAATTAGCTTATTGTACAAATTACAAGCCGTGTTTGATATGCATGAAAAGAAGAATGACTTTGGATTTTTCGCATGTTTTATTAAGATCCTAGTTACAAATATATATTTACATCGCTCATTTTTTATTTTTTGTGACAAAAATTTAAAGATATTTCGGATACATTAGTAAGTCTGGCAATGCTTGTATTAGGGTAAATAGAGGAAGGGACGATGTCTGCTAACCCTGAAAACGTAAACAATGTGGTATTCTGTATTATTAGGGTCTCTGAATCAACTAAAGCCTTAATAATTAAGGTATTTGAAATCATCTCTTAATGTTTTTTTTTGAATTTTGACACTTTTATCAATTTGATTTTTTGCCCTTTTTTTTCAAATACCCTGAATTAATATTTACTAAAAAAATATACGTAGGCGCCTAAAGTAGGTCTATATCTCCTAGGATATTCTAACAAATTAGATTATTAAAGCTTCCATATAATAAGAAATTCTTATTAATCTTTATTCTGAAAACGTAATTTTTGACATAAAATTCAAATATTTCGAAAAAGGCTGGCGATAGGTATAACATATTATGCATGAAATATGTTTAAAATTACAAGAATACAAAAAAAATAATTTATATAGGATCGTATTTGAAATAAGGAAGTTGACACTCATTTCCGGTATAACCGGAAGTACTAGAGTCTTTAGCCGAATTGGTCCCGTCGACCACCGGACTACCCTAGATTTTCAGATTGTTCCACAGTTCAGTTCCTCCATAACCGATCGAATCCCTTCCCGGTGGGACACCCGGTATATATAGCTGAAAATAAACTGTTGAGAACAATGTGACTTTGTTTTTTACTTCCTGACTTATTATTTGTAATGCATAAAATGATTTTAAAATCTACATAATATATGTATTTAAATAACGTTTTTTCGACATACGAAATTAAACTTTTTCAGATGTATCAAGAAATATCTACTATAAAGGAAACTTAAACCGACTCTCTTAACGAATACCTTATACACAATAATATTTTAATTATTTTACTGAAAAACTCATTCCAATTAAATATCTACCAAATTTCAGATTCATAATAAGTTCAAATAGAGCGTCAAGCCCCGCCCCAAATGCTCTGATTGGCTCGGCACGTTGGCATTTTAATGTATGCTTATATCATCACAGTTATTAACACCAAACAAATCAAGAGTATGTTTCCGTGTAAATTATTTACTACACATTGTACAAACATATGGTTTATTATTGCTATGAGTTAATAAATGGTTTTTCAATCTACTTTTAATGTAAGTAAAATATGCACAATGTGCACAATAAAGTTATTCAAAATCTTTTGTTATTTCTTTATGTTTTAACATATGACGTTTTAATTTTGTACTGCAGGGACCTTTATACGAACAACGTTGACATTTATAAAGATTATGTGTAATTGTGGCCGTTAAGGTTTTATTATCAGAATGATTATTACCTATATGACTATCAAGAGACAGTTTAGATGTAAATCCTTTACTACACATTGTACAAACATATAGTTTATTATTGCTATGAGTTAATAAATGTCTTTTCAAATTACCTTTAACGTAAGTAAAATATGCACAATGTGTACAATATAATTTCTCCAAATCTTTTGATATTTCTTTATGTTTGTTTAACATATGCAATTTTAATATTGTACTGGAGAGACCTTTATACGAACAACGTTGACATTCATAAAAATTAGACGTAATTGTGGCCATTAAGGTTTTATTATCAGAATGATTATTAACTATATGACAATTAAGATTCATTTTAGTTGTAAATCCTTTACTACATATTGTACAAACAAATGGTTTATTATTGATATGAGTTAATAAATGTCTTTTCAAATTACCTTTAACGTAAGTAAAATATGCACAATGTGCACAATATAGTTTCTCAAAATCTGTTGGTATTTCTTTATGGTTTAACATATGAGATTTAAAATTTGAACTGGATGAACTTTTATACGAACAACTTTGACATTCATAAAAGGTATTCGTAATTGTGGCCATTAAGGTTTTATTATCAGAATGATTATTCGCTATATGACAATCAAGTTTCAGTTTAGATATAAATCCTTTACTACATATTGTACAAACAAATGGTTTATTATTGCTATGAGTTAATAAATGCTTTTTCAAATTTCTTTTCATGTAAGTAAAATATGCACACTGTGTACAATCTAGTTTCTCCAAATCTTTTGATATTTCTTTATGTTTGTTTAACATATGCAATTTTAATGTTGTACTGGAGAGACCTTTATACGAACAACGTTGACATTCATAAAAATTAGACGTAATTGTGGCCATTAAGGTTTTATTATCAGAATGATTATTAACTATATGACAATCAAGAGACTGTTTAGATGTAAATCCTTTACTACACATTGTACAAACATATGGTTTATTATTGCTATGAGTTAATAAATGTCTTATCAAATCACCTTTAACGTAAGTAAAATATGCACAATGTGTACAATCTAGTTTCTCCAAATCTTTTGATATTTCTTTATGTTTGTTTAACATATGCAATTTTAATGTTGTACTGGAGGGACCTTTATACGAACAACGTTGACATTCATAAAAATTAGACGTAATTGTGGCCATTAAGGTTTTATTATCAGAATGATTATTAACTATATGACAATCAAGAGACTTTCTAGATGTAAATCCTTTACTACACATTGTACAAACATACGGTTTATTATTGCTAGGAGTTACATATGGTTTATTGCTATGAGTTAATAAATGCTTTTTCAAATTTCTTTTAATGTACGTAAAATATGCACAATGTGCACAATCTAGTTTGTCCAAATCTTTTGATATTTCTTTATGTTTGTTTAACATATGCAATTTTAATGTTGTACTGGAGGGACCTTTATACGAACAACGTTGACATTCATAAAAATTAGACGTAATTGTGGCCATTAAGGTTTTATTATCAGAATGATTATTAGCTATATGACTGTCAAGAGACCGTTTATGCAAAAATCCTTTACTACACATTGTACAAACATAAAATTTTTCATTTCTATCAGTTACTACATGTTTTATCATGTGCCGGTTTGAGGCCTCCTGAATTATACTTGCCTTTACTTCACTGGCGTGTTTATGTTTATGCAATAAATGGATATTTAAACTATTTTTATGAAAAAATGTTTTTTTGCAAATTTTGCACCAAATTCTTTTACAATTTACCCGTGTATGTGCTTTATACTTCTTCTCACAATTTGTTTTGAATTTACACTGACTGCAGTATAACCATTTCGTATTTGTTTCCACTGATGTCTCGTTGCACTCTATGGAATTGTTTGCAGTCACCAATAATTGCACCTTTTGCGAGATCAGAGCACTATAAAAATAAACATAAGTTAAATAGGTACGATAAGACGTGACGGAGAGGATCAACAAAATATTACATCATGTGACAATAGGGACCCCTTTGTAATTTGGATCCATGACACTGCAAATTTATTCGAATATCTGAAAATATCATTTCTAACATACTATTTACGATGGATAAGAACCTCAATAACAAAGAACTCAAAATCCTCATTCCTGGATCCATCACTATCATGAAGCAATTACAGATTCTATGTAGAATTCGAGACACATAAAACGATGGTGTGACCAGAACTCCAACCACCATGCAAAACAGAATCAGAAATAAAAGCCAGAGCCACAACAAAGGATATGTCTCACTCATCAATAAATCTTTTTACAAAACATTTTTATGCGAAAATTATAATATCTTCAATATAGTCATTGTCTTTATAAGGAAGAAGAAGAATTTGCTCAAGCTGAGATTCTGATGACGAAGACTTTGACTTGAAATTGGACAAATATATTTTTTTTTATTTTGTTAAAAATATTCAGCTGAATTCATTAACCCTTCTGGTGTAACGCAGGGCAGTAACTTAGGGCCGTTACACTTTAACATCTACATCAACGATCTTCCTAGTATAGCGCTTGCCTCGCGTGGACTGCTGTTTGCTGATGACTTTAAGTTGTTTATTATTAAATAATTAAATACATACACTTTTTAATACATGGCACTAGTACTTAAACAACAAACGAACAAATAGTTCAAACGTAATGTAACAAAACAAAAACAGTAACCAAAAATACCTAACGTACAAATCGAAATTCGTGCAAATAGTATACCTACCTATCTACAATAGATAGAATGCGGCCGGGGTAGGTGCCTGAGCTCAACGTAAACCCGTTCCTACGCAATAGCACACATCAATCACCACCAGTTTTTTCTGTATATTTATTTAAATATATTCAAGAAAAAGTACAACAATTTTGAGCAAAATAGATGTATTTTAGGCCGTATTTGGTAGTACAGACTATTACCCGGTGACCGGTGGCGCAAAACTTTTGATATGTACATAGGTAGATGTGTATACAGTATATACGAGTATACGGTGTAGGCGACGATACAGTTGCCTGTAAAAATGCGAAGTCTCGGTAGTGGGTTATAGCACCAGCGGTAAACCTATTTTGCGTTAGTTATATTATACCTACCGATAATTATTGAATTAAAGGGGATGTTTTAAAGGTTTAAGGTAGAAAATGAAATAAATTAAATTAATATAAGAATCAATATTATTTTTTTTAATTATGGAGTAAATAAGTAATAATAAATTGAGTATTTAATTTAGGGCGAAGTTTTAATGGTAGGCGGTGCTTAACTTGCCTACCTCGACCAGCCGCCACTCAGTTATATACCTTCGCCCGTACGCACCTTGAATACGCATGTGTTATTTGGACGCCAAGGGCTTTTTGTCATAGTGACCACATCGAGAGGGTTCAAAAAAGGTTGAGAATTATATATAAGAGGGAACATGGTGCTTATCCGATTAAAATCTCATATAAAACAATGTATCAGCAGTACAATATACAAACTGTCTGTGCTAGGCGCAATATGCAATGTCTGATATATTTATATAATATTTTAAATTATACAAGTAAAATGACTAGACTAAGTTATTGCCTGTTTGTATAGTGTTAATTTTACGTTGTTATTAAGTTTCTAATTTTGTTAAGGGTTACATGTTATTACCTATATGGTGTTTGTAATTTGAACATATAAATAAAATAAAAAATAAAATATTCAGTATTATACAGATAAAGAATAAACGAAATGTGAATGCCCATCATTTAAGTGTTTAAGAGGTACGTAAGTTTCTAATTTTGTTAAGGGTTACATGTTATTACCTATATGGTGTTTGTAATTTGAACATATAAATAAAATAAAAAATAAAATATTCAGTATTATACAGATAAAGAATAAACGAAATGTGAATGCCCATCATTTAAGTGTTTAAGAGGCACGTAAGTAGAAAAAGTCGGTGATCTGATTAGATCTAGATGTAGATTAACTCTTCATTCTTCCTGCGAATAGTGAAACTGTTAGAAATTGACGTTTGATTGCGTTGGATGCCTAAATAACTAACTCAAGAATATGCGGTTTCTTAAAATGTTACGAGTATATCCAAAATTCAATGAAAATTAATTTTCAGCAAACTCTATTTTCGACATAACATTTTAGGGAATCGCCGGTTCTTGATTGTACTTGCCTCGTCCCAAACACGAATTTTACAAAAGGTCACTAAAATACGCGGGCTACCAATGTTATAATCACCTGCCCGGAGACGTTAAGGGTTGCCTAACTGAGACACAATTTAAAAGAAAATTAAAACTGTATTTGATTGATAACGTGTTCTACAGCTTTCAGGAGTTTGTTGATACTAATGGACGGTAGTTTATTTAGCGATTGTAATTTTTCAATTGTTTGTTTATTTGTTGTTTATTTATTTATTTATTTTTCTCTGAATGTTATTATGAGTGTTTTTATTTTAAACATTATTCGAAAGAAGTAGTCCATATCGAAGTGGGGTAGAATAATTAAATATTCTTCAAATAAAAGTCAACCTCACACACACAATAAATTTAATAAATATCCTCAACAAATTACGTTTGTCACCATACATGTTTCGCAGCTCCGGGCCGCATCATCAGTGGTTATATGAGATTCTTACGAAAAGCTATGTTATACTAGTTAGTACATATTATTTTTCGGAATTTATTTATTACCTCTAGAAATAAGAATGTATATATTATTTTCAATTGCACCAAAATGATTTCAACTTTTAAACTTACCATTGTGTGAAAAAAAAAATTTCTCTCAAGTCATAAAATAAAAAGTTTTTTGTGAAATTAAGTTTCTGTTATTAATCATTTAAAAATAAAACTAAAAAACCCAAAGTTTCATGCTATACTTTTTCTTTTTGTAAATCATCGAAGATCAAATTTCTCTTCGATAATATTGGTAAGTACTTGATTGACTGCACGTTCACACAACAATGGCACAACAGTGACATCTATTTCCTAGAGCCAATATCACTTCCGTACATGTGATCTACAATGTTAGATTTCTTTTTATCTCAACACTATACCATACAGATCCCTATGTTAAGTGTATACAGATTTCTTTTGATTATTAATATGGGAGGGTATTTTTATTATGGTTATGTTTTGATGTTTTGTTTGTTTATATAATCTATGAGCTACATATTAATACATAATAATATATAATCAGTTAGTGTGAATGTAATTACAATCTATTTTATGTTTTAAGTTACATATACTTAATTGTGCTGCAAATAAAATTAACCGAATACTCCCATGTCAAGGTTTACATTTACGTACGTGAACTTTCGTTATGTAATTATCCTCAGTTTTTTACAATTGCGCTTACAATTTAAAATTAAATGCAGTAATCGAGAAGCTAGTTTAAGAAGGATAATGATTTAAAAAATCTGGTGGATGTAAATTCAGTTTGATCATTTAGACAATTTATCGATGGAGAGTTGTTAATTGCTGTTATTTCCATAATTTCTAACGTATTAAGTAAGTGCCTTTATTACAAATGTGCAAGAGTTTAACGTTGTTATCCATATTAAAAGAGTGGCCGAGATTTATGACATGGTTTGCTATAGCTGAGTTACTGTCAATGCAGGTATAATTTCGTGCTTGAGATTTAGCAATAATTCTATTATGTTCTTCTATTCTTGTTTTAATAGCACGTCCAGATTGGCCAATGTATTGTGCAGAACATTCTGCTGTATTACATGATAATGCATATACGCCAGATTTTTCGTTTGACGGTGATTTGTCTTTACTATTATTCAGAAGGAGGTTGATAGTATTGTTAGTACGAAAACATATTTGAATGTTGTTTTGGCTAAATACTCGTTTTAGCGCTAAACATAATGGGTGTGTATATGTTATTGGATAAAATTTCGGCGTGGAAACGGTATATGCTGGTCTTAGATTTTTATTTATATGCTTATTAATGTGTTTATAGTATATTCTGTTGATTGTACTAACTTGAAAATCGTTCGATTTGGCTATGTGGTATATAATAGAAAGCTCTTTTTTAAAATTTTCTTCGGACATTGGGATGTTAAATAATCTATGAAAAAGAGAATTGAAACATGCAAACTTATGTGAATATGGATGGTTAGATGAAAATGGGATTGCTATGTCTGTGCTTGTATCTTTGTGGTAAATAGAGAAGGATAAGTTATTGGACAATCTGTGAATACGCACGTCTAAGAATGGTAAGGATCTATTGCTTTCTATTTCTACTGTAAATTGTATCCTATGGTGTAAGGAGTTCATAAATGTTAATGTGTCATTTAAATCATGATCAGATCCTTTAAATACTGCAAATATATCGTCCACGTATCTAAAATATGCAACTAGTCTATCTCTATGTGTTTGGTTTTGCATTATTTTATTTTCCAGGTTGACCATGAAGATTTCAGCTAGGAGGGATGATGTAGATGCTCCCATTGCTAGTCCTTCGCATTGTTTATATATTTGGTTGTCAAACTGGAAGAAATTCTGATCAAATGCGACGTTTAGTAAGTTGATAATGTCACGAATGCAGGGTTCGTTAAGGGATGAATCATTATTCACAAGATCGCGGACAAGTTGCACGCTCTCGTTTACTGGAACACTGGTGTACAGATTTTTCACATCAAATGATACAAGAAAAGAATTTGCAGGACATTGGATATTGGTTAATTGCTGACATAGTTCAACTGAGTTATTTACTGAATATGGAGGTTTAAAATTTGTGCATTTTTTAATAGTGTAGTTTAACCATTTAGATAATTGAGAAGCTGGTGATGTTGAATAACATACTATTGGACGAATTGGCATGTTAATTTTATGTGTTTTAATTTGTCCTCTTAATTTTGGTATTTGAGGATTCATATTTGTAAGTCTAAATTTGTTAGTATTGAGGAGTGATAATGTATCTTTCGTACTCTCTAAAGTTTTTCTAAGTTTAGTTTGATATAAACAAACATAAAACATAACCATAATAAAAATACCATCCCATATTAATAATCAAAAGAAATCTGTATACACTTAACATAGGGATCTGTATGGTATAGTGTTGAGATAAAAAGAAATCTAACATTGTAGCTCACATGTACGGAAGTGATATTGGCTCTAGGAAATAGATGTCACCACAATATCATTGTTAATATATTTATTGGAATTCTAAAATACAACATCACAATTGCATCTATCCTACATATACAAATTCTATTTTTTGAGAATTTTGAAACGCCATTGTTGTGTGAACGTGCAGTCAATCAAGTACTTACCAATATTATCGAAGAGAAATTTGATCTTCGATGATTTACAAAAAGAAAAAGTATAGCATGAGACTTACATTAGAAATAATGTGAGTTTTGGGTTTTTTAGTTTTATTTTTAAATGATTAATAACAGTAACTTAATTTTTCACACAATGGTAAGTTTAAAAGTTAAAATCATTTTGGTGCAATTGAAAATAATATATACATTCTTATTTCTAGAGTTAATAAATAAATTTCCCAAAAATAATATGTACTACTTAACTAGTATAACATAGCTTTTCGTAAGAATCTCATATAACCACTGATGATGCGGCCCGGAGCTGCGAAACATGTATGGTGACAAATGTAATTTGTTGAGGATATTTATTGTGTGGAGGTCGACTTTTATTTCAAGAATATATAAATTTTAGATAAATGACAGAAAGGTCATAAAATTATTAGTTTTACACTTAAATATGGAGAGCTATTCGTGCCTCGAGGGCAACAGTTTATTTAAACTGCCATGAGTTAAATTCATTTTTGTTTTCACAGCGAAATTAGAGTAGAAGCGTCCGACCGTCCACCCGTTTTGGTTGAAGATTAGAGTGAATAGTTAGCTAGCGTTTTATTATAGTTAATTTTAATAACAAACTGTAAAAAAAACCAAAAGCGAAATAGGTAAATCAGGTTTATGCGATGTTTGAATGTATACATGTTTGCAATTTCTAGAATGACCTGAAGAAGGCGATAAACCATCGCCAAAACGTAGTCGTAGTAATAAAGTTAGACAAGCGAATAAAAAAATTAAAAATAGGAAAAAAATGATAAGAGTGGTTAAATATTACAGGAAATGGGGGTTTACATTGTGTAAATTCTCTAAGTATATAGTGTTAACCATATTATTGAGGATGATATAATTATTGATGTGAACTCACCGTTTCGGGGAAAATGTATTTTTTTTTTATTATATTACCTAATTATTAATAAAAACATTATGCATATTAACTGTTAGTTTCTTTTTATAAATCATCTTAATATTCAATTCAAAGATATAAATAGAAACTAGTCAATATGCATACTGCTTTTATTAATATTTAAGTAAGTAATATGATATAAAAAAAAATATTTTCCGCGAAATGGTGTAATTGTAACATCCTCAATAATATTAAGTAGAAATATAATACAAACACACGTACAGTTTCAGACTTCATTCATATACCTATTATGAGACTTACCTTATATTATCATCAGTATCCTCTAAATCTTTACCAATGGTCATATTATGTAATACATCAGCATCTTCTTCATGTTTAATATTTAATTCTTCAGCTTTAATTTGTAGCGAGCAATCGTAATCAACATTTTCCTCATAAATTTTAATTTTTTGTTCGCCGGCATCATAATTAATTTCATCACTGCGTGCTTCTGGTTTTATAATTAAATATTGAGCCGTTTCAATGAAATTCAAGCCAATATCTGGTTCTTGTTTAATATCCATTTGATCCATTTTGTATTTCAAGTCAATACTGAGACAGAGTTCTTCTGATGGTGATTTTAAATTTAATTCTAGAGGAACTTGATTTGTACAATTTTCACATTTAACTTGAATTATTTCTCCTCTAGATCTTGACACGAAAAGATTTATTTAGTTATTAAATTTCCCTGATCTGTGTTAGTTATAATTTCTGGTTATAAGAACAAAGAACAGTTTGTAGCGTTAGTCTGAATATAAAGTGGTTTATATTCAAAGGCGTTAATAATTGTATTGTTATTGTTAGACTTTATAGGTTATGTATGTATGTATGTATTTGCTCTTCTTTATTGGCCGCAGCTAATTTATAGGTTATAAAAACAATGCCATAGAGAAACCATTAAAAAGAGGAGTTATTATTAGCTTCGTTCCAAGGCGATTCTGAATTAGTTATAGTTTTCTACGCTTGCGCAGTTTCCTTTTCTGCGTTCACAGTAAAAATAATTATAGAACTAGTTAGTTATTGCGTGGAGGTTGTTTTATTTCAAGAATATATGTAATGTTCCTTGTTTTGTATCCGTATTTCTGATAAATCTGTGATTTATTTTTTATAATTTATAGTACTATTTCGTATTTATTCTGTGTTAATGTTTTTATTTTATGATAATTGATAATTAGAATAATAATTTGGACGCAAGTCGAATAATAGAACCAAAAATTTTTACTAGCCTAAAATATGATGGTTGAACTGGTAGAAACAAAAAGCGAAAAATAATTAAAACTCTTCCATAATTACGCAGTTAAGTAATACGTTATGGTTATTGGTTATTTTCAATCTCTCTCTTTCTGAGTACTATAAGTTCGCATAATGTTTCAATCAGTTTTACTTTAACGCCTAGTATATAAATTTGCTGGATTCGTTTGGGCAGTCGTACTACACGCTTACAGACGGTTGGAACACCCTAATTATAAATAAAAATATTATTATTAAAGTGTAAAATAAGTCTATTCTATTTTTTAGTGTCACAAGTGAAAAAAGAAATGTTTGTTTACCGAATCCAGTTTCATATACTATACAGTTCATGGCATGCAAGTATTGAGATGAGAACATTTTTCTGAAAGAATATCTATACGCCTGCTATTCATAATAATAGCGAAAACATGTAGGTATCTGCTGCACATTATATTATTAACAACAAGAGCAAGATTATTAATAGGGTTATTCTTTCGTACTGAACTATGTGAACAATCTGAAAATTGTCAGTTCATTCACGATTGTGCATATTCTTTCGACAGCGGTCACTTCTACCCAACTGATTAAAATTCCTACCCCCCTTGCCGCTTACTGATCAACCTCTAGGTACCGGTTAGTTCGTTCAGTTAACAGTTAACCTCTAAAAGTATTGAATATTGAGAGATAATAATTGGAATATGATTTCGAATCAAACCAATAAATTGTAAAAGTTTAAAACATGGATAATAATATCATGGAAGAAATAATTTTCCAGTTTTCAGAGCAGATTTGGTTGTTTTCACAAGTTTTCGAGGTTAAGTGAAAGACAATCACAAAAAAAGATGATCTTTCGGTTTCGTCAAATATTCAGTTCAGGATAATCACATTCAGTTTAATCACATTCAGTAGTTCAGATCAATCACTACGAAAGAATAACCCTATTGTTATTATTAGTATAATCAAAGATTAATTAAATCTTTGGTATAATGGAAAGACGACCGATAACAATAAAATTTAGGTTAGGGTTGCATATCTACCAGAATGTCCACCATTTAGCGTTCTTTTAATCACAAACCAACATTCCACCATCAATCTATCAGCCCATCACGTCAGTTCATCAGTGATTGTTTTCATCAGAAAATACCGCTGAGTAAAAGAACACGCCTGTAGTAAATACTCGGTACACTGTTTGTTGTTAACAACACTTCGGTGAACTACATTTGCAACTGAACATATAAAGGGCATTTAAATTATACATACATGTATAGAGGAATCAATTTATTTATTTAATACTAATAGTGATACATTGTTAAACAATATTGTCTTCTTTTGTATAAGAAACATTAGCAGATTTTTCTTTCAACTTTTTTATTAAGGAACCATCTAGATAAGATACAATTTGTTTCTCGTAATCATCTTCATCATTTGTTGTTAACTAATGGTATATGAATATTCTGAAATTCAATATCAAAAGTAATTATTTTCATTATCATTAAAATTTGACAAAAATGTAATATGACTAATACTTTTGCAAAATGTCTGGTGATATAATAATTGTTTAAATCAAATCAAAGAAAAAAATGATTTATTCATAAAAGCCGATTTAATTCTAGTTTTGTAGATCTTATTTTAAATTTACGTAAAATTTATGCATCTAATAACTAACAAAGAGTCCATAATTACTATTAACACCATCACATATTTCTGGTTACTATAAAAAATACAATATAATATCATTTTCTCAGATTTGATAGCTTATATAATTCTTCTATATTCATTTAAAAAGTTTTGTAGTATGTAGGAATCACTTATTTTTGTGAAAACAATTTTTCATGCGTTTGGCAAACACTATAGCTTTATTCGGGTTAGGAAATTAGAACCGTTCTAAGACGGTTCTCGGATTGTTAGAGAACTGCGCCGAACTGGTTGCGCCTTGGATAAAATTCTCGGACCGTTCTATTACTGTTCAAAATTGTGAAAAACCCGAACACTTCAGTTTCATCTATACCAAACATAAATAATATATAACCTAACTTTCATGTACAAGTACAAACAATAAAATAATATCATGGATGGTCTTGACTTCTACTTGATGAAAATTCATTTTAAAGTTGTTGAAGAAAACCAGAAATGTTTTTAAATAATTTTAAAAAATATGGTACACCTGGCTTCTTCAGATATCCACTGTGTTGGTGAAACAATTGTTATTGTGTAATAAATTTTCACAAAATTATTTAAAAACATTGTTTTCTTCAAAAAGTTTAATAAAATAAGAGCCAAACATTTATTGTATCTATTCATTTTCTTTTTGTTTTATTTGGATTTTTCATTTTCATTCAATGTGGGTAGTAAACATAGCATACGTTAATTTCCTTTTATACCGAGCCAATGAGAATCATCGTGCGCGCGTCCGAACACGAAAAGCAAACTGCGCAAGCAGTGTTGTTCCCAGGTGCTTTTTCGTATTATATTTAGTACGTTTTGAGAGACTTCATACGTTAATACACCGGAACGATATTCTAGTAAAAAACGTACTAGATTCTAGTACGTTTTTAATCAAATCAATATTTATCCCCTAACTCAAGGAAAACCAAATATTCTGACGAAATGGCTCATTGATACGAAGAAGAAGTGAAACTTTACTGTCATCTGTAATCTCGTCTAACTATCTTTGGGTGTCTGCTGTTTACAATTACCCGATCACTTAGATTTAAGAAAATTGTAAATCTAGTACGACAATTGTAAATCTAGTACGAAAATTGTAAATCTAGTACGAAAATTGTAAATCTAGTACGAAAAAAAAGCATGCGAACAACACAGTGCGCAAGCGTAGAAAACTAGAAATAGTCCAGAATTGACTCCGCGAACGAAGCTAATAATAACTCCTCCTTTTACTTCTTCTCCTCGGTGTGGTATTTTATGGTTCTATATTAGGGAGATATGGGGACGACATATTTAGTGCCTGTCAGTAATTGTGACAGACCTTAACTAAAATAATGCCAGGCACTATATTACAATTATTTTAATGATATGGGTAAGGTCTTTTAAAGCTACGTCCTATAGCCCATATATAACCTAAAAATCTGGAAACTAGCATTGTAATGGAAAGAATAAATAAGCTAAAATAATGTAGGTATTATAATATAAATTTATTATTATTAATACTCAAATGGATGAAGCTCTGGAAGTCATGAGTCTTGGAGAAATGACTAAATAGAAAAAAGGGATTTTATTAAAAATGTCTTTCGTTTGTTGTATCGAGACTGAATTGTTTCCCATGTTTCTGGGATGTTTGTGGGATTTTCATACATTCTTTTAATAGGCATACATCATCGCTATATGTAAATATGTTTCTTTTATATGTCTCCATGTCGAGTTTCATGTTTCATATTATGCCTAGAACTCTATTACACAAAACATAAATAAAAATAAACAACCATTCTAAATTAAACAAATTCTAACCACAAATCAGAAACACAAATTCTAACCTGTAACCAAGAGAAGAATCGTTATAAACGAAGATGCCTAGATTTAAATAAAGATGGAATAAAATAAGAACCCAATACTGCCAGGCACAATACGACCACAAATAATGGCAGGCACAATCCTTATTAGTGGCGCGCCTTACTAAAAGCGAACAGCGCATGCTCTGATGTCAAAATAACGTCGCCGTTATTACTGACTGTGCTTGACAATCATTCCCATTTCTCTCTATGGCATTGTCTTTATAAATAACCTATAAAGTCTAACAATACAACATAAACAATAATTCAAGTTAAAAGTGAAAATTGTACAAGTCAAGTGTTTCTAGAAGTAACATTGAAATAAGCATCAGAAGAACTCTGTAGTTACTTGAAATACAAAATGGAACAAGTGTATATTAAAGGAGAACCAGATATTGGTTGTTTGAATTCCAATGAAACGGCTCTTATAAAAACAGAAACACCCAGTGACGAAATTAATTATGATGCCGACGAACAAAAACTTAAAATTGATGAGGAAAACGTTGATTACGATTGCTCGCTACAAATTAAAGCTGAAGATTTAAATATTAAAGATGAAGAAGAGGTTGATGCATTACACAATATAAGCATTGGTAAAGATTTGGAGGATACTGATTATAATATAAGGTAAGTACTTATCCTCGTAATAGGGAGGTATATTCGTTTTGTAGAATAATTGCATGTCAGAATGAATATACAGGATTGTTCACGCTATACGGCCTGGAATATAGTGGCCAAAGTACGTGACTTTGAATACGATCTACTATCCGCCTCTGTTATTGCATTTTTGGATTTACCGAACAAAATAGGTGCCATTTCAATGAATTCGTGAAGTCTGAGTCTGAAACAGAACCTATAGTTGTATTATTGATATTGACTGGTAGATTCACATCAATTATAACATCCTCAATAATATACACTGTGTCCAAGATAAGAATGGGATAGCATTGGAAACTGTACGAGATACAATGTCGGTTAAATTAGAGAAAAGTTGTATAATTTAAACATCTTCTATATGGTGTTTTCAAAAGTAAACTAACTTTCGCCGTTTTCGAAAATTTTTGGAAAACAATTTTTTGCGATTTTAGTTGCTATTTATTTATCACATTATTCTTACAGATATAAAAAAATTAAAATCAGTTTCTTATTATTACTTTTTGAGGAGAATAAGATAGCGTTTAGAAATGTTCACTACGACGTTTCGTTTTAGAAAAACCATCATCAACTTCGTTTTTTTAAATACGACCCTGGATTTTTAGCTCTCCATATCATATATGTATATTATATGGAGACTGTTAGTTTCATGAAAAATAAACTGTTGCCCTCGAGGCACGAATAGCTCTCCATATTTAAGTGTTAAGTAATAATTGTATGACCTTTTTGTAATTTATCTAAAATTTATAAATATTTTTTTTGTTTTAGACATCAGCTATTTTTTTAAGTATCGGGTTTTGTTCCTTTTTCCGCTCTTTGGAGGCACTATTTATACGTACATATTTTATATTTCAGATCTTCTAGGCCAAGTTCTTGTACGCAAAATAATTGATTTTTTAGCTCTCCATATCATATATGTAATATATGTATATATGGAGACTATTAGTTTCATGAAAAAAAATTTTTTTTAATTTCACCGGAAATACTTGTTTTTGGTCATTTTATACATAAATAAGTAGTTTTAAAAAAATGTCTGTCTGTCTGTATGCACGAAAACGCAAAAACCGCTTAACAGATTTTAACCAAATTTGGTACAAAAATAGTATTGGACATGGCAAGGAGCTGATTAGATTTTGGGAAACATTGAGCGTAGGCAAGGGGTTTAAAAAAGGGTTCAAAAATTAAAAAAATTCACAGTTCTTAAACTTATCCGAAATACTGCATAATTTTTTACGCATTTAATTGAATATAACCTAAAATATTTAACATAAAATATTAGACCACATTGGCGTTCGAAAATAGTGTAAAATGGGGTGAAAAATATTTAAAAAAAACGTACTTCTTAAACATAGCAGAAATATTAACTAATTATTTATAGCTTTAATAGAATATAACCTACAAAATGTGTCATAAATAACTTACTTTCATAGGCGTTCGTAAATAGTGGAAAAGGGGTCAAAACATAAAAAATATATATTTCCTAAACTTATTCGAAATATGGAATAATTTTTTATAGTGGTGATAGAATATAACCTAAAAAATATTACATAAAAGAATTGGTTCACACAGGCGTTCGAAAATAGTCTAAAAAAAGGGTCAAAAACGAAAAAAAAATGTTTTCCAAATATACCAGAAAAATTAGCTATATATAGCTTTGATATAAGATAACCTAAAAAATGCAGCATAAAATTTTTATTTACATAGGCGTTCGTAAATAGTAGAAAAGGGGGTAAAATAATAAAAAAATTAAATGTAAAAAATTTTATATTTAACTAGTGGAATTGGGGTTAAAAATACACGACAAAAATTAATGTACCATAGGCGTCCGTGAAAATTCTATAAAAGGGTCAGAAAAAATTTGTATCCGTGATAACTCAAAAACCACTTAACGGATTTTAACCACATTTGGTACGAAAATACTACAGGATATCTATAGGTGGTGATTTACATTGAGTGTACGCAAGGGGTTTAAAAGAGGGTTCAAAAATTAAAAAAACCATAGTTCTTAAACTTATCCGAAATATTGAATAATTCTTCATAGTTGTGATAGGATATAACCGAAAAAATGTTACATAAAAGAATTGGTTCACACAGGGGTTCGAAAATAGTCAAAAAAGGGGTCAAAAACGGAAAAAAAAATGTTTCCCAAATATACCAGAAAAATTGGCTAATTATATATAGCTTTGATATAAGATAACCTAAAAAATACAGCATAAAATTTTATTTACATAGGCGTTTGTAAATAGTAGAAAAAGGGGCAAAATAAAAAAAAATTAATTGCAATTTTTTTTTATAATTAACTAGTTGAATTGGTGTTAAAAATACATGACAAAAATTAATGTACCATAGGCGTCCGTGAAAATTCTATGAAAGGGTCAGAAAAAATGTGTATCCGTGATAACTCAAAAACTACTTTTTAACTGATTTAAACCACATTTGGTGCGAAAATATTACAGGATATTTATAGGTGATGATTAACATTGAGCGTAGGCAAGGGGTTTAAAAGAGGGGTCAAAAATTTAAAAAATCATAGTTCTAAAACTTATCCGAAACATTGAATAATTTTTTGTGCGTTTAATTAAATATAACCTAAAATATTTAACCTAAACAATTAGACCACGTTGACAGGCGAAAAAAGTGTAAAATGGGCTAAAAAGGTTAGAAAAAACGTATTTCTTAAACATGGCAGAAATATTGACTAGTTATTTATAGCTTTGATAGAATATAACCTAAAAAATGTGTTATAAATAACTTGTTTTCATAGGCGTTCGTAAATAGTGGAAAAGGGGTCAAAATAAAAACATATGTACTTCCTAAACTTATTCCAAATACGGAATAATTTTTCGTAGTTGTGATAGAATATAATCTAAAAAATTTTACATAAATGAACTGGTTCGAAGGCGTTCGAAAAAGAGTCAAAAACGAAAAAAAAATGTTTTTCCAAATATAACAGAAAAATTGGCTACTTATATATAGCTTTGATATAAGATAACCTACAACATACAGCATAACAATTTTGTTTACATAGGGGTTCGTAAATAGTAGAAAAGGGGGCAAAATAAATTTTATAATAAAACTAAAAAAATCAATTATTTTGCGTCCAAGAACTTGGCCTAGAAGATCTGAAATATAAAATATGTACGTATAAATAGTGCCTCCAAAGAGAAGAAAAATGAACAAAACCCGATACTTAAAAAAAATAGCTGATGTCTAAAACAAAACAAAAATTTATTATATTTAGATAAATGACAAAAAGGTCATAAAATTATCACTTTTACACTTAAATATGGAGAGCTATTCGTGCCTCGAGGGCAACAGTTTATTTTAGTTTTATTATAAAATTTATTTTGCCCCATTTTCTACTATTTACGAACCTATATATAAGTAGCCAATTTTTCCGTTATATTTGGAACCTTTTTCGAATGCCTGTGTGAACCAGTTCATTTATGTAACATTTTTAGGTTATATTCTATCACAACTATGAAAAATTATTCCATATCCGCATAAGTTTAAGAAGTATATATGTTTTTATTTTGACACCTTTTACACTATTTACGAACGCCTATGAAAAGAAGTTATTTGTAACACATTTTTTAGGTTATATTCTATCAAAGCTATAAATAACTAGTCAATATTTCTGCTATGTTTAAGAAATTCGTTTTTTTCTAACCTTTTTACCCCGTTTTACACTTTTTTCGAACGTCAATGTGGTCTAATTGATTAGGTTAAATGTTTTAGGTTATGTTCAAACGCACAAAAAATTATTCAGTATTTCGGATAAGTTTAAGAACTATGATTTTTTAAATTTTTGAACCCTCTTTTAAACCTCTTGCCTACGCTCAATGTTAATCACCACCTATAAATATCCTGTAGTATTTTCGTACCAAATTTGGTCAAAATCCGTTGGTATTTGAGTTATCACGGATACAAATTTTTTCTGACCCTTTTATAGAATTTGCACGGACGCCTATGGTACATTAATTTGTGTCGTGTATTTTTAACATATTTGGGAAACATTTTTTTTTCGTTTTTGACCCTTTTTTTTTAAACTATTTTCGAACGCTTGTGTGAATCATTTCTTTTATGTAAATTTTTTAGGTTATATTCTATCACAACTATGAAAAATTAT
This sequence comes from Apoderus coryli, assembly GCA_911728435.2. Classification (NCBI taxonomy): domain Eukaryota; kingdom Metazoa; phylum Arthropoda; class Insecta; order Coleoptera; family Attelabidae; genus Apoderus; species Apoderus coryli. Next base: position 7,980,899 of record OU452214.1, on the reverse strand, counting down.
TCAATATTCCGGATAAAATTAAGAACTATGATTTTTTAAATTTTTGAACCCTCTTTTAAACCCCTTGCCTACGCTCAATGTTACTCACCACCTATAAATATCCTGTAGTATTTTCGTACCAAATGTGGTTCAAATCCGTTAAATGGTTTTTGAGTTATCACGGATACAAATTTTTTCTGATCCTTTTATAGAATTTTCACGGACGCCTATGTCACATTAATTTTTGTCGTGTATTTTTAACACCAATTCAACTAGTTAAATATAAAAATTTTTACATTTAATTTTTTTTTATTTTACCCCTTTTTGTACTATTTACGAACGCCAATGTAAATAAAAATTTTATGCTACATTTTTTAGGTAATCTTATATCAAAGCTATATATAATTAGCCAATTTTTCTGGTATATTTGGGAAACATTTTTTTTTTCGTTTTTGACCCTTTTTTAGACTATTTTCGAACGCCTGTGTGAACCAATTCTTTTATATAACATTTTTTAGGTTATATTCACAACTATGAAAAATTATTCTATATTTCGAATAAGTTTAGGAAATATGTATTTTTTATGTTTTGACCCCTTTTCCACTATTTACGAACGCCTATGAAAGTAAGTTATTTATGACACATTTTATAGGTTATATTCTATTAAAGCTATAAATAATTAGTTAATATTTCTGCTTTGTTTAAGAAGTACGTTTTTTTAAAATATTTTTTACCCCATTTTACACTATTTTCGAACGCGAATGTGTGTCCAATATTTTATATTCAATATTTTAGGATATATTCAATTAAATGCGTAAAAAAATATGCAGTATTTTGGATAAGTTTAAGAACTATGATTTTTTTTAATTTTTGAGCCCTCTTTTAAACCTCTTGCTTACGCTCAATGTTTCCCAAAATCTAATCAGCTCCTTGCCGTGTCCTATAGTATTTTTCTACCAAATTTGGTTAAAATCTGCTAAGTGGTTTTTGCGTTTTCGTGTATACAGACAGACAGACAGACTGACTGACAAGACAGACATTTTTTTTAAACTACTTATTTATGTATAAAATGACCAAAAACAAGTATTTCCGGTGAAATAAAAAAAAAAATTTTGAGCGTAAGCAAGAGGTTTAAAAGAGGGCTCAAAAATTAAAAAAAATCATAGTTCTTAAACTTATCCGAAATACTGCATATTTTTTTACGCATTTAATTGAATATATCCTAAAATATTGAATATAAAATATTCGACCACATTGGCGTTCGAAAATAGTGTAAAATGGGGTAAAAAATACACGACAATGTGACATAGGCGTCCGTGAAAATTCTATAAAAGGGTCAGACAAAATTTGTATCCGTGATAAGTCAAAAACCATATAACAGATTTGAACCACGTTTGGTACGAAAATACTACAGGATATTTATAGGTGGTGATTAACATTGAGCGTAGACAAGGGGTTTAAAAGAGGGTTCAAAAATTTAAAAAATCATAGTTCTTAAACTTATCCGAAATATAGAATAATTTTTTGTGCGTTTAATTAAACATAACCTAAAATATTTAAACTAAACAATTAGACTACATTGACATTCGAAAAAAGTGTAAAATGGGCTAAAAAGGTTAGAAAAAACGTATTTCTTAAACATGGCAGAAATATTGACTAGTTATTTATAGCTTCGATAGAATATAACCTAAAAAATGTGTTATAAATAACTTGTTTTCATAGACGTTCGTAAATAGTGTAAAAGGGGTCAAAATAAAAAAAAATACTTACTTCCTAAACTTATTTGGAATAATTTTTCATAGTTGTGATAGAATATAACCTAAAAAAATGTTACATAAATGAACTGGTTCACACAGGCGTTCGAAAATAATGTAAAAAGGGCCAAAAACGAAAAAAAAAATGTTTTCCCAAGTACAACAGAAAAATTGGCTAATTATATATAGCTTTGATATAAGATAACCGACAACATGCAGCATAACAATTTTGTTTATATAGGGGTTTGTAAATAGTAGAAAAGGGGGCAAAATATATTTTATAATAAAACTAAAAAAAATCAATTATTTTGCGTACAAGAACTTGGCCTAGAAGATCTGAAATATAAAATACGTACGTATAAATAGTGCCTCCAAAGAGCGGAAAAAGGAACAAAACCCGATACTTAAAACAAAAAAAATATTTATAAATTTTAGAAAAATGACAAAAAGGTCATAAACTTATTTTTTTACACTTAAATATGGAGAGCTATTCGTGCCTCGAGGGCAACAGTTTCTTTATTGTTAACTTTAAAGCTATTTTCAATTCAAAAATAGGTGGTATATCACGTAATTGTTTAAACAAAAAAATCGCCATAGTTTAACACTTAAGTGACTGAATGCAGAGTAGTAGGTTTTGCAAAAACATTCTTTCGTCGTCGTTTTTCCTTTCTTTCTCTGCTCTCTGCTGTTATACATATTCTAACTAAGTAGTGTTTTTTAATTTTTTTATACCAATTTTTTGATTTTGGTGTTTTTTTTTGAGGTTGTTATTTGCATCTCTCTTTTAGAGCCCTGTTGATATTTTCATAATAAACCGAAACGTTGGAAATGAGCTAAATTAGTTTTTGTTGCTTATTCGATTCAATTACTCGAACAAATTTGCAGTGAAATGGATGCAAATGACAAAGGTGTCCCCTTTGTCACATGATGTAAAATGTTGTTGACCTTCCCAGTCACCTCTTATCCTGCCTCAGGCACTGCACTGTACATATGTACGCGGATGACACGCAAATTTATTACTCATTTGATTCTTCTAATTTAAATAACGCCAAAGATGCAATAAACGCTGATCTTCAAAAATTAAGTGAAGTTTCCAGTAACCATGTGTAGTGTCCCCGTATATTATTGGGTTATACCTCCAGATTCGGGGGACATTTTAAATTAAACTAACTCGGATATCTAATTAGGAAATATATATTTTATGATATATCGTTACAAATGCTAGTAGTTATTACAAAAGCTAAAATGGTTCTCCCCTTAATTATTCTTAAAACTAGATTAGGTAAACTGTGTCAATCGTAGTTATTGATGACACAGCAAGACTACATAATTTATTATAAATATTATCTAATAATATTTATAATATGTACTATAAATATAAAAATATACAGGGTAAGACATATTGCACTACATCACCCCCCTTTGAGGGAATGGACTTAATTTGGCCAGGAATTAGGTACATTCTTTGCTCTAAACTAGTTGGGTAGGTTTTTATTTGAAAAATTAAAATGTTGGCTCGAAAAAAAAATAGTGAAATATGTCTTCAAAATAATATCATAATACCTAATACGATCTACTTAGTAATGATCTTATATAAACTTAAAATACGTAAAATTGAAATATCTTATTTAATTACTCAAACACTAAATCACTTAATATTTGTTACCCAAATTATGTAACTGTTTTTTTTTTTCACTTAGGTGCACTTTTATTTTATGTTTACTCGTTATTTAATTATAAATCGAAACATATATTACTTATAATAAATTTTATAATAATAAATATAAGAATGTAGATACCAATCGATTACAATAATATTTGTATACCTTCTATGATGTCAATCAAAATAATAAACTAAAAGGCTATAGAGATACTATGTATTTGAGGATATACAGTCGATATTTTAAATTTTAATCTTTTCGTGTATTATACGTTATTTCGAATTTGACGTTTTTATTAAGTTATTTTCAACAACTTGAGGATTCCTATAAATACAATTTATATGATATTTAGTTTATTTAAATTCCTGTCAGCAACTTCTTCTAATTACTTCTCTCTCTCTCTGAATATTATGATTACAAGCTAAATTTCGTAGCTTAGACAATGCATTCCCTGAGGAATAGTTGCCATTAATTAATCATGATACTCTATTTCACGTTTATTCTTGAAACAATACTTTCAATTTATAACTTCATATTTATTCAATTTTAATTCAACTTCTTCAATATTAGGATCATCAGCCATGCTTTGAGCTTAGACAATTATATTCTCTAAAGATTTATTGCCATTAATGATCGAAAATACTGATTTTTAATTAACTTGTGTTATATTCCCGATGATATTCTAAGATCTGCGGGCATTATTATAACTATTGCTGATGGTAACTTAAAGAAATTGTTTATATTATTTATCTCAAGTTTTGACATTTTACTTTCATTTGTTGAACTTGGATCTTTAAAATTTAGTATTGATATTTCACTAAATATTTTTTATAATAATAACGTCATCATCCGGTTTTAATAAGTTTAGAGAATACAGATATGAATAAAGATAACTTGTCAAAAAAAAAAAAAATACGTAGCACAAAATATAAAGTAATTAAGTATATCTTAACACTTCAAGTATGAACATATCCAACAGAATTCGAAAAAAATTTAATAAAATTAATGAATGCAGTATAAAATAAACAATATTTAAGAATTTAAATTACTAAAACTTCTAAGTAATTGCAAATGAATTTCCGAATTAAGCCATAAGAAATATAGGTATAATTGGTAAAACATTCCCTTGAATAAGACAATTATAAAAATACATATAAATCTATGAAAAATATTCTTATAAACGTAAAAAATAATATACTTAATTATATACGTACATCCCATTCTTTTTTTTTTTGTTTTACTAAAATAACTAAAATTCATTCAAAACAATTTAATTAAAATATTTGTAACCTTGCCCTAAATTCTAAAGTAGTTTGAAAAATTCTATTATTTAAGTAACATCAATGTTTATTTGTTTTTATTATATCACTTTTATTATTTTTAAACACCTATTATTATGAAATGTCTTCAACGCGTATATTTAAAACAAAACAACATTACCGTAATTTAACCATTGATAATGACCCATTTTTGGATATTTACTCTCCATTATATTTTCTTTCCTTTTTCGGATCCATGATTACAGTTTTATATTACATGTTCTATTTTGATTGTCCATTTTGTTGCAGCATCCAACTCCTATTTTAAAGCTTTACTTGAAGCCTATAGGGTCTGCTTCTTGCTGGATTGAAAACCATCTCGTCTAATTCTGAATATTTCCTAAAACTATTGTTCCGAGGCAGGATCGCCATGTAGTGTCCCCGTATATTATTGGGTTATACCTCCAGATTCGGGGGACATTTTAAATTAAACTAACTCGGATATCTAATTAGGAAATATATATTTTATGATATATCGTTACAAATGCTAGTAGTTATTACAAAAGCTAAAATGGTTCTCCCCTTAATTATTCTTAAAACTAGATTAGGTAAACTGTGTCAATCGTAGTTATTGATGACACAGCAAGACTACATAATTTATTATAAATATTATCTAATAATATTTATAATATGTACTATAAATATAAAAATATACAGGGTAAGACATATTGCACTACACATGGCCTAGAGATCAATCCGTGTAAGTCTCCGTTAATGTTGCTGGGTCCTCAGAGTGCACGACGCATTGCCACTGGTATGTTCTCTGTTACAATAGAAGGGGTCGATCTGGCTTGTTCGGGGAGTGCAAAGAGCTTGGTCGTTCTCATTGATAATGACTTAAGATTCCAAAGCCATGTAAGTGCATGCATTAAAAAAGCATTTGTTAATTTAAAACTTATATTTGGCCAACGAAGTCTACTAAGCTTTTCGATGAGAAAGATGCTCTGTGACAGCTTAGTGCTGTCACAGTTTAACTATGCTGATGCAGTGTATGGTCCTTGCCTCGTGGGCTCACATATACGACGCATTCAACTTATGCAAAATTCATGTCTGCGTTTATTTGTGGGAATGAGAGGTAGGGAGCGCGGGGTAAGTGCAAAGATTCGAGAAATTGATTGGCTACGTATGGATGAACGACGACGGACGCCTGCATATGTTGGTCCTATTTAATAAAATAATAAAATCGGGCATTCTTAGTTACTTGTATAATAAAATAACCTTTAGAGGTATGGTTCACAGCGTGGACACGTGAAATAAAGAGATGATTACGCCGCCAATGCATTCTTCAGCCCTATATGAGAGATCCTTCACATTCTGCATCTCACAAATGTACAATTTTCTGCCTAGTGATATAAAGAAATTGACAAGTTTCAGATACAAAATAGCCAGTAAGGAATTACTTGGTAAAATAAATGATATATTATGATTGATAAGAAATTTGTATCTTAGTACTAACTAAGACTCTCTTTTGTTTGTTTTATGTGTATAATTGATGCTGTCTAAGTGTTTAATTGGTTAAGATAGGAGGCTTTGCCTCAACTTCGCCATTTGTAAAGGTTTTTTATAATAAAGTTATTATTATTATTTTTATAGTACTGTGATGCCGAAGAAGATGCAGTTATTGGTGACTGGAAACAATTCCAAAGCGGGCAACGAGACATCAATGAAAATAAATGCAAAATGGTTTAACTGCAATCAGTGTACGTTTAAAACAATTTCTAAGAAGAAGTTTAAAACCCATACACGGTTCAATTGTAAGAGAATTTGGTGCAAAATTTGCAGTAAAATATTTTTTCATGAAAATAGTTTAAATACCCATTTATTGCATAAACATAAACTCGGTTGTCATATTGCCAGTTATCATTCTGATAATAAAACCTTAATGACCTCAATTACGAAACTATATTGTGCACATTGTGCTTATTTTACTTACACTAAAAGGAGTTTGAAGAGACATTTATTAACTCACAGCAATGAAAAACCATATATTTGTACAATGTGTAGTAAAGGATTTATATTGAAACGGAGTCTTGATTGTCATATAGCAAATAATCATTCTGATAATAAAACCTTAATGGCCACAATTACGTATAATTTTTATGAATGTCAACGTTGTTCATATAAGGCTATATCCAGTGCAGGTTTCAAAAAGCATATGTTAAAACATAAAGAAATATCAAACTTTGAGAAACTATATTGTGCACATTGTGCATATTTTACTTACACTAAAAGTAGTTTGAATAGACATTTATTAACTCACAGCAACGATAAAGCATATGTTTGTACAATGTGTGACAAAGGATTTTCATCCAAACGGAATATTGATAGTCATATAGCAAATAATCATTCTGATAATAAAACCTTAATGGCCACAATTACGAATAATCTCTATGAATGCCAACGTTGTTCGTATAAAAGTTCATGCAATACAAATTTTAAAATTCATATGTTAAAACATAAAGAAATAAAAAGGTTTGAAAAACTGTATTGTAAGCATTGTTCATATTTTACTTACATTAAAAGTAGTTTGAACCAACATTTATTAACTCATGGCAATGATAAACCATATATATGTACAATGTGTAGTAAAGGATTTACATTGAAACGGAGTCTTGATTGTCATATAGCAAATAATCATTCTGATAATAAAACCTTAATGGCCACAATTACGTATAATTTTTATGAATGTCAACGTTGTTCATATAAGGCTATATCCAGTGCAGGTTTCAAAAACCATATGTTAAAACATAAAGAAATATCAAACTTTGAGAAACTATATTGTACACATTGTGCATATTTTACTTACATTAAAAGTAGTTTGAAGAAACATTTATTAACTCATAGCAATGGTAAACCATATGTTTGTACAATGTGCAGTAAAGCATTTTCATTGAAACGGAGTCTTGATTGTCATATAGCAAATAATCATTCTGATAATAAAACCCTAATGGCCACTATTACGAATAATCTTTATGAATGTCAACGTTGTTCGTATAAGGCCCTTTCCAGTACAGTTTTGAAAATTCATATGTTGAAACATTAAGGAATATCAAAAGACTTTGAGAAAATTCATATTTTAAAACATATTTGAGAAAATATTGTGAACATTGTGCATATTTTACTTACACTAAAAGGAGTTTGACACACCATTTATTAACTCATGAACAATTATTAACCTCTTATTCACTCTAATCTTCAACGAAAACAGTTAGGGTCGGATTTCTGAAAATCAAACCAAGTGCGTTAAAAACATATAAAGTGGGCGGCATTGGTGCCGCCTAGTTGTTGGTTTGTGTCGCCCAGTAAACATGGATTGTGCCGGCCGCTGTTTAAGAAACAATTATAATTTTTGTCAAAAAAGCCCAGTGTTGTCACAACCAAACTAACCCAACTACCTAACTAATTTATTCAAAAATTAAAAAGAAATCAAGAACAGCACGGACTTAAACCCACGACCTAAAATTGCGCTACGGCTAGACGCTTTTCAGTGTTGTAAAACACAAAACATAATTAACAAGTCTTAATTCGTATATGAACAACAGTCAGGTTATTCGAGGAAACCTTTAAATTCGAGAATGTATATAGCTCTGAATGTGGTAGGTACGGCTTTTTACGGTCCTACCCCACCAGTAGCGAAGTATTCAGTAATAAAAGACAAGAAGGAAACTTCCAGACGCTAAACTTTACAAGGACCATGAATTTACTAATTCCAGAGTATAGAATTTTTTTTAAACTTTTACTATTTTAGTAATACTACAAGCGGCCAATAGACTCAGTTGCAATCCTCGAGACAATAGTTCAACCTTAAAAAGAAATTGAGATCGAATACAATATATCAATACATTTCTTGCATCTCTAATAATGAAACAAATAATATATCGATACATTTCTTGCATATCTATGACCCAGTTCATTGTAATTTTTTTTATTATTATTGAAATTGTAGCCCGTCTGCACATATTGTTACTCGGACGGGGTCTGAACTTTTTTATTATTGTGAATAGGAAATAAAACGTCAAACTTCACGAAATCGGTTTAATACATCACACTTAATGTGTTGGGTAAATTAAATTACCATACATGTTTCGAAGCTTACAACCCTCATCTTCAGTGGTATTATTAATAGAGAATTTATATACCTACTTATTCATATTATATGTGTGGTTTTTTCTTTTTATATATCATTTCGATTAATAAATTTCGTGAATTTTGATATTACGCAGTAACTGCTACTTCATTCATTTAAACAAAATGGTGAATTTCTTGATGAAAAAGTAGGTATATTTTAATCAGGATTTATAATTAACAATATTTTCCTCGAAATGGTGAGTTCGTGTAGTTATAACAACACATTCATAATATAACAAGGTGATTGTTTTCAGACTTCAACACTACATATTCGAATGCCAAATGTGTCAACTTGTGTCATTTAAAAACAGTTCTGCCAGATTTCGTTCATGTGAATAGTAGTAAAATAAAAATAAGTGTAACCATTTTGAATTAGCGGGTATTGTGTACATTCAGAAAGAATACTAATGTTATAGCTCAATCCAAATGAATCCCTATATGCTATTCAAATTGCTACTGGTTCGATTCAAGCTTTACGAGCGGCTTTAATTAAAGAATAACAAACAAAGAATATTAACTTTATTAATCTGTATTAAAATAATGCAAAATTTCCTAACCTTTTATAATTCTGGATCTCTGCTGCTCACCCACAATTTAATTAAAAGAAAAACACTAATTAAACGACCCTTCTGTTTACCAACATATCAAAACTTTATTTGAAATAAAAGACACGATCTGGGCTTTTCAAATCAACTAAATTTAATAATTATAATTAATAAAGAAAATGATTAACAAACAAAGAAATAAATATGTATAAATAAAAAGAATAAAACAATTAAACGAGAATGAAAATGTAAAAGAAAATCTTAGTCATTACTTGTACAACTTAAAATAGGTAAATTAGTATAATTACGAATAATTATATTAATTCCCATACGAATTGAAAACTGACATTATAACAGAGATTAAATTCTACTATTCGAAATATAATTCCTTTACGTTAAGTACAAACTTTAATCTTTATTAAAACTTATTTAGAAAACAAAAAGGCCTTCAATTAAAAATAATAAACAAAAACGTACTGAAGCTTTAGGTCGATTAACTATTAAAAACTTTAGAAAACGCACTACTTCAGAATAAAAATGAAATGGACTTGATCTTTATACTAATATACTTTAAAACAAATTTAGAAAATTATTCTTAAACTGTGAAAAATCGTCCAAAAACAAATTAAAATATTTAATTAACTTTATAAAACTAGAAATCACGTCTGAACAGTACTAAAGCTAAAACGAATCTGCCGTTGGAAAGTCCAATTGCATTTCCAAATCGCTTCATAAAAAAGAGAGGTATTTAAAATACACCCCTATAAATTCCAGCTACAGGGTGAGTAGTTTACGTTTTAGAAATAGAATACATTTTTATGTCGACTGTAATGATGAGTTATTATTAATTATATTTCAACTTAATGCCGATATTCCTTTCACTGTAGATCCGAACACATTCCACTCTCATAGTAAAACTACAATAAGGGTAAAATATGATTTCGAAACCCTAATGAAAGGCTTTTACTTAACAATAAAAAAGAACCGCTCAAGACTCAGCCCAAATGTGAGTCAAATATTGGGAATCAAAAAAGAGCATTGTAGATAATATCGCACCTTGCTGAATCTTACAACTAATTTGTTAATTTAAACAATTTAAAGGTTTTGAAGGTGTCTCGACAATGACTGCCCTGTAACTACTAGTCGACTTTATCTTTGCAGAGTGTTTATTGCTTTTCTAAAAACTAATACCAATAAACTATAGGATAAAAACAGACCTTTTGCTAGGTAGGTACCAATTCTTTTATCACATTGGAAAAGGTACCAGAGATAATAAGTTTATTATTTCCAGATGTTGTATAATATTTAAAATAAGATTGTAATATTCTTGATATAGAACTTAAAACTTTTAGGAACATTTGGTAACAATCCATTTAAAATAATATTCACAAAAATATTATTAACATATCATAAACTACCCAAATATATATACAGGGTAAGACAAAAGTATATTAAATTGCCAGTGTGTCTTTGTTTGGTTACATAAGAATAAATTAGTAGTTTTTTTAGATAAAATAATGTTTTAATATTTGTTATACTTATTATTGTGGGAGTTGTTAAATTAAATTTGTTGGAAAATCAAGTATCTAATAATGTTCCATGTGTAAATCTATTGTGTAATGTGTGGATTTATAAAATGTGCTGACATATGTTTACGGTGAAAATCTTCAAATAAAGTGTGGCATCTGCGAGTTTCGCAATTTTTCTTGGTTGTTGTGAGATTTTGAATGAATTGAATTGAATGAAATAAAATACTATAGAATTTTTTGAAGAACCAAAAGTAAAATAAACTTTGGGAAATAAAGTTTATGTTTAATGAAGCATCTGCGAGTGTGTCGGGTGTAAATAGATTTCGGATTAATTACGGTATAGCGTGAATAATAAGCACGAGGTGTAGGATAGCGATAATTTAAAGTAAATATGGGCAGCATAGCATTGTAGGTTTTTATGTTGTTTAAGCGAGTAGATTCCATAAGAATAACACACAAATCTGTTTTCTTTTCTACTGACATTACTTTAATGAAAAAAGTGACGATTTGTGGACTATTTTAAAGATGTTTCCCTACAAAGAAGCCCCAACAAAAGTAAACGTTCCATTGCGCTGACTATTTAAACATATGTTAAAACACATGGCCTATTTTACACTTGTTTTGATTGTCAGAAATCCGCGCCTAGGCTTTACCCTGTTTTCATTGAAGATTAGAGTGAATAAGATAGCTAGCGTTTTATTATAGTTAATACTGTATTATGTTTTAAGTTTTAATTAATTTTTGTTAATTAAATCCTATTTTATGAAGACTATGTTTTTGTTAATCCTTTCCCCGGCAGTGATGCCAGATGGGTACAGCTGAAAATACCTAGACGTGGAAGAAAAGACTCACCATAATTTCCGTAGAAAGTTGTAATGAAAGCCTTTCGTATTGCGCAAACATTTTTAAATTTTTAAAGAAATAGCGACAGGCACTTTAAACGGTAATCTGTCTTGATGTAAACTATTCTACGGCAAGTTTCGGTACAATATTAAACGACCTTAAAACATTTACCAAGAATTTGGTTATGTTTAGGGACTTTTGGAATTATTTGTTAGTGCTTTTTCAGTATCGGCATTTTTATAGGTTTGTTCCAACCCCCCTAAAAACCGTGTAAGGTAAGGTCACGCTCATGCGCAATACGTTAAATGCCTTCCAACCAAGCAATGATAGCATACATTAAAATGCCAACATCCCGAGCCAATCAAAATCAGTATATGGTGCGCATGCGGTATGCGGCCAATAAACGCTTAGACAAGTAAAGAGAGAGGACAAGTAACACACACATATGACTAAAATTTACATTGAGACCAGAAGTTACAGCTACAATAAAAGATAATATTTATCTACAATTGAAATACCGGCCGGTCAAAAACAGGGTAGGTTATCAAATAGCACAGGTAGTGTTTTGGTCACATTTGTATGCCTTGTTCAGTCGTTGTCGGTCTATGTACCTGATAGAAAACGATTTTGAGGCAAAATAGTTGTTTGTTTGATGGTGTCTATCATACGTATTTTATGTTTTGTGAATTAAATAATAATTAAAAACTATATCTCAAGTGCATTTTAAAATGGTTGGATGTTCAAGTTTCAAGTGCAACAGTAGATCTGATGGAAAATAGCCAGGAATTACGTTTCTCAGGTGAAACTGGAAGCAGTTGAGTGGTGACAAAGTGCTTCACTTTTTCGTTCGTGTTACGTGTCCTCTCTCCTTACTTGTCTAAGAATACACCTGATATTATTTCTTTTTACAATTCGTCTGTGGTGTTGGCGCAGCGCGAATTCCGTCGCCGATTCCCCGGCCCTCCGACACTGACTGCACAAACACTGCGCTGTTTGGCCACCAACTTTGAAGAGTATGGGACCACACGAGATGTTGCCCAGAGTGGCCGATATAATCTTCTCGACTTGGCCAATAAAATTGTAAAGGTTCAAATAAACATAATCAAAAAACAGAATCGAAGTTTTTCATTCAGGAAAATAAAAAGAGAGCCGAACAACATCGGATGAATTCTTTTGGCCCACCTTCTACTATGAAACTGTTAGAATTCATTCAGTGAACACCTTATATTTTATGATATTATTTATGTACGTTTATTATTAAGTTGTCAGTGTCAGATAAAAAGTAAAATAAATTAAAGATTCATAAAACCGTATAGTTTTTCGATTACTTGCCTTCTAGTTATTAGAAATCCGATTAAGTTCTTCAGGTTATGGGCCCAGACCAAGTTCAAGTGATATAAGGTCAGTCATTTTGCAATCCAGGTAAATAAGAGAGAAAATAGCAAATATGTAAGACGTAAAGTTCGCCATAACGTTAAGCAATGAAAACTACTTCATATGGAAATATAAGATGGAACTACTGTTAATAAAGAATGATTGTGGGATGTAATCGAAAATGGAGTACCAGAAAATCCAGACACCTCGTGGAAAAATAAAGATAACGAAGCTAGAGCAACAATATGCTGGTCAATTCATGACAATCAATTGGAACATATGAGAAAAACTTGGTAACTAGTGTTATTCCTTAAGTAGAAGAGAAACTATTGACTTAGCGTATAGTAATTAAATTACAATGTTTTTTGCTGTAATTTGTAATAATTCCATTATTTTCGAAAGTAATTTGTACCTAATTAATAACAAAAACAAAACAACAACAAAGTTTCTTAAATCTTGAGAATAGACGCTGCTTTATAGAGGCACAATTAACATTAAGTCATTCATCCACTTCGTGTATTGCAAAATAGACCGTTTAAGGTGGATTTATTCATTATCAATATTCTAAACTTCTAACATTTAGGTACCTATGGCCCGGTTTAGCCAACGTTTTATGTATGTATGTATGTATGTATGAATATAATTTTGTCACAGTTTTAGTGTATAATGCATAACAAAAGCGAGCGTTTATCCAACATATAGTAATAAAAACAAGCATAACCAAAGTGCCGAGCCACTCAAAATCTGTATATTATGCGCATGCGGGCAATAATACACAACATGATTATTATTAGGTCTGTTCCAACCCCGTCGAAAACAGTTCAAACACGGTAATTTTCTTGCGCAGTGGTCTTGTGAGTTGAGCAGTGCAGGGACTTGGTGTTTGGATTGGTAATAGGACCGTTATTAAATGGTTTTCGGTTTGGGTTGGGTTATTTTTGTTTGGGCCATACCAAACAATAAACATTATTCTATGTTACCAAACATTTAAAACAATTTTGTAAATTTGTCCACAATTTTGCATCATACTACATAAATCTCCTATGTTATGTAACGCAAAATGTACTATACATTCAGCCGTTTTATTTTTAAAAGTGTTGTGTACACTTTCGATACCGATACCTAAGAGTATCGATACTTTTTAGACAAGTATCGGTAGAACCCATACTTGGCAAAAGTTACGGGTATCGGAATCGATACTTTCTACTATTTTCTCATCCCTAGTTACTTCCTCTTCTTCAATTATATGGCCTGAACCTCAGAAAAATAATGTATATTTTTCTGAGGCCTGCACTTCTGGGTTATTCGACCAGATTAGGGAACATCCGTTACCTCAACAGGTGCGTGTACTAGGAGAAAAAAATAAGTAGAAGTCCTCAGCAAAGTGAATCTAGGTGAGATCCCATAACTTCTACTTTACACAAAAATACAACTTTAGGGAGCAATCCTCTAGAAAAGCGCATAAACATCTAACACCTTCTACAGAAAGAAAATCAAGATGCAAGATGGATGAAGCAACTAGGGGGACACAGGAATGTATGCATGAAAACTGATGGTAAAAGGAATCGGAACGTTCATGAAATAATCTACATTCAAGCTGTTTATCTTTTTTTATAGGTTACATTTTATATTGGTTTTTTAAGCTCGCCTGCGGACCTGCGCACATTACATTGCCATTTGTCCTAATGCATAATCCATAAAAGTTGAAATAAAGCCCGGTTTAGCCAACGTTTTATGTATAACGCAGTGAATATAATTTTGTCACAGTTTTAGTGTATAATGCATAACAAAAACGAGCGTTTATCCAACATATAGTCATAAAAACAAGCATAACCAAAGTGCCGAGCCAATCAAAATCTGTATATTATGCACATGCGGGATGCGGGCAATAAATGCAATAATACACAACATGATTATTTTTATTTTTGTTCTGGCCATACCAAACAATTAACATTATTCTATGTTACCAAACATTTAAAACAATTTTGTAAATTTGTCCACAATTTTGCATCAGACTTCATAGATTTCCTGTTATGTAACACAAAATGTAATATACATTCAGCAGGTTTATTTTTAAAAGTGTTGTGTACTTTCGATACCAATACCATTGTCTTTAAATACAATGCCGATACCTAAGAGTATCGATACTTTTTAGACAAGTATCGGTAGAATCCATACTTGACAAAAATTACGGGTATCGGAATCGATACTTTTTACTATTTCAGACCTAGTTCCTCTTCTTCAATTATATGGCCTGAACCTCAGAAAAATAATGTTTATTTTTTTTTTGTATGAAGTAACTAGGGGGACACAGGAATGTATGGATGAAAACTTATGGTAAAAGGAATCGGAACGTCCATGAATATGTTGAATAATCTACATTCAAGCTGTTTATATTTTTTTATAGGTTACATTTTATATTGGTTTTTTAAGCTCGCCTGCGGACCTGCGCACATTACATTGCCATTTGTCGTAATTAGGGTTACCAGACCTCCTATTTTTAATATGACTCATATATTTTAACTCTTTCTCATATCTCCTATTAACATGCTCAATATGAGACTATTTCTCATATATTTTCGTGCCAGGCCAGGTGGCCAGTAGCACGTGGCAACCCTAGTTGCACGTACTACGGTAACACTAAATTTTGATATTTCCTGCTGTAATGATTTTTATGATTAAGCTTTAATGCCCGTTTGCACCACATACAGTTTAAGTAGAGAATAGTTAAGAGTCACCTAAATTTTAAGTATTCCTTAGAACGGAATTGATTGCACCGAATCATGAGTAGGTAGCACTTAGTTAAGTATCGGGTAAATTTGTCAACATAGCAAATTTAAGGTAGCCGACAATGAAGAAGAGTTTTTTGGTCGGGCAGTAGGTAATATTTTAACTTTTAACCTCTTCAGTTTTGTTTTCATAATAATTCATAATGTAAACATTAGTTTTGATTGTGAATGTGAA
Organism: Apoderus coryli; assembly: GCA_911728435.2. Lineage (NCBI taxonomy): Eukaryota > Metazoa > Arthropoda > Insecta > Coleoptera > Attelabidae > Apoderus > Apoderus coryli. The sequence goes on along the minus strand of OU452214.1, from coordinate 7,964,803 downwards.
CGAAAATTATTAAATACTAGAGTGAAATTGTGTCCGTAAATATAATAGAAACAAAATAATTTTGTGGCATAGCGGACAAAATGACTGGTTTTACCTACACAAGGGACTTTGTTTAGACTGAGGCCCTGCTAAATTACATTACCCAAAGTCCCTTCTGTAGGAAAATACAGTCATTTTGTCCGCTATACCACAAAATTATTTTCTTTTTATTATTAAATACATTTTTAATATAATACGATGGAAGTTAGTGATACATAAAGAAAGAGAAGACATCCAAACTACACTTCCAACGAGAAAGAAGTTCCTCATCGATATTGTTGGATCATAATTGTGGCATCATTCAAATTAATAAAATTAACTTTTTGTTATTATTTTCCATTGTTAAATTTATCTATTGTTATTATTATACAGGGTGGTCCAACGAAAAGTTTGCACCTAGCTTTTCTCTTTTTTTTGTAGTCGAATGCGAAAATGCTCGGACACGTCGATTTTGCTTTTGAGGGGGACACATTTTAAACATATTTTTCGATCTGCGCCTTTAACCCCCTAGCGGGGGTGAGTAACAACCCTAAAATTTTAAATGGAAAGAGGGGTCTAATGACATATCATTTGAAAGGACACAAAATTGTCTTTCTAATGATACCCTATTTGTCGAATTTTACTAAAACAGTTAATACGAAAACGACTTTAAAGACATTAAGCCGATAATTTTGGTATTAATGAGAAATACAAATAAGTTTTAATTATTACGACTGAAAACAACTACAATCATTTCTAAATTATTTACTTTGAAGAAAAACGGGATTTCAAAAACACTATCTTATTTATCAGAACTAAATTCCTCACTAATCGTTTGCGTTTTTTGTTGAAATAAAAACTGCAGATACGTGTAGGAAAAGAATTTACACCGTTTATTTTAGTCTTTTCATTGATTCAGTTTGGTTGCTTCTCAAGTTATTTTACTTTTACCGTACAAAATGATTTATTCCATTCTAGAACGAGTTGAAATTGTTAAACTTTATTTTCAAAATAATAGTAGTGCTAGACTTACGGCTCGCTTATTTAATGAGAGACATCCCGATAAAAATGTGAATGATGTGTACGTTGGCAAGTTAGTTAAAAAGTTTGTTGATACCGGATCTGTCTGTAATGTAAAACACCAGCCGCAGAAACCGATCAGAAATGAAGCTGTGGAAGTCGCTGTTTTAGGGCATGTTGAAATGGATCATAGTCAAAGTACCCGTCAACTAGCTGAAGCCTCAGGTGTCTCCCGTTCGGTCATAATACGAATTTTAAAAGCGTACAAATTTCATCCGTACAAAATCAAATTAGTACAGGAACTAAATGAGGATGATCCTGATAGAAGGCTGCAATTTTGTGAAGCAATGAGCCAGCGTTTAATTGAAGATCCGCAATTATTATTTAACATTTGTTTTTCCGACGAATGCACATTTTATTTGAATGGAGCTGTAAATAGGCACAATTGCCGTTACTGGGATGACAGTAACCCACATTTATTCCGTGAGGTTCATACCCAGTATCCTCAAAAAATAAACGTCTGGTGTGGCATATTAGGAAATCATATTATAGGACCACTTTTTATTCCTGGAAATTTAACTGGTGAAGTGTACCTAAACATGCTTGAAGACACAATTGATCCTTTAATAACACAAATAATAGAAGATGACCAAAATCATACTGCTGATCGGCTTTATTTCCAGCAAGATGGAGCACCTCCGCACTATGTGGCTCCTGTAAGACAGTTCTTAGATGACCGGTTCCCTGGACGGTGGATTGGAAGGAGGGGCCCAATTGAATGGCCTGCCAGGTCACCGGATTTATCGCCTTTAGACTTTTTTCTTTGGGGGCACTTAAAAAATAAATGTTTTGCCACGAAGCCCGAGTCCATAGAAGATCTTCGCCAACGCATTACAGAAGAGTGCAGAAACATAACACCTGATATGCTACAAAATGTTAGAAATAGATTTGAACAAAATCTGTATTATTGTATGGAATCAAATGGGTCACATTTTCAACATTTGTTAATGTAACGTTTTAATAAATCAATTTAACAGCTTGTTTACTTTTTTTACAAAGCAATGTTAAAACTAACAAACATTGGAATGTACTAACGATTGCAGGTGTTTTCACTCGCAATAATTAAAACTTATTTGTATTTCTCATTAATACCAAAATTATCGGCTTAATGTCTTTAAAGTCGTTTTCGTATTAACTGTTTTAGTAAAATTCGACAAATAGGGTATCATTAGAAAGACAATTTTGTGTCCTTTCAAATGATATGTCATTAGACCCCTCTTTCCATTTAAAATTTTAGGGTTGTTACTCACCCCCGCTAGGGGGTTAAAGGCGCAGATCGAAAAATATGTTTAAAATTTGTCCCCCTCAAAAGCAAAATCGACGTGTCCGAGCATTTTCGCATTCGACTACAAAAAAAAGAGAAAAGCTAGGTGCAAACTTTTCGTTGGACCACCCTGTATATTTGAAATGTATTTATTACATGTACCTATATTGGTCTGTTTCTATTATAAGATTTAACTAGATGAGTGCTACTACTAACATATTTTGTGATTTATATTCAAAAATAGTTTTAGGTTATTATTTACCTGGGAACATAAGTAGAGTTGTTAGCTTATTTATTCTTTTGTGGATTAATAATTAAATAAACTGTAAACGTGAAGTTGTTATGGTTTTAATACATAGGTATATACCTCTATTATTATTTTTTAATATCGACTATTTCCTCAGTACCTCTATATATATATATATATAATAGGTATGTTAAGCACAAAGACGCTTTTCGGTCTTTCCTACTAAAATATCTTCTATTGAAAGCTGTCAGCTCATCAAATTCTAGTAAAAATGCTCAATTTGGTCTAGGATAGACCGAATCGTAGTCTTCGTCAGTCGAAATCTTTGAAAAAAATTTAAATTGTCCATATCTAAAAATAATTCGGCCTTTCATAAACCCTCCTTGGAAATCCATGTTCAATTAATTCGAAAACATCAAGATCCTCGTCAAATAATCCCATATTTTTAATTTTTTAATCGCCACACACAGTAAACAACCCAATAATGAAAAATATAAAAGCAATATTGAGGTTAGAATTCCATTTAAGAAGAGATTTCTCGAGTCAACTTATTATGCCCGTTGGCACCACATACAGTTTAAGTAGAGAATAGTTAAGGGTCACCTAAATTTTAAGAACGGAATTGATTGCACCGAATCATGCGTAGATAGCACTTAGTTAAGTATCGGGTAAATTTGTCAACATAGCAAATTTAAGGTAGCCGACAATGAAGAAGAGTTTTTTGGTCGGGCAGTAGGTAAGCATACGTTAATTTCCTTTTATACCGAGCCAATGGGAACGTTCGCCCTTGGGTCGTGTTTCCGTGGGTGGCCGTCGCGGATCGGTGGCGTGCATTTCGCTTTGTTTTTGCTGTTTGAATATTTTGGCGCCATAAGCTAGTGCTCTGAATAGTATAAACAACTGAATCTGTTACTAGATAAAAAGCAAAAACAAACTCGTTTATAACAGCAATAATTTTTATTGCTACATATAAAATAATAATTTATAAGTATAGTTGCGAATAGTTGTTATGGTTTTAATTTATTGTTGTTGATACCCTAGCTCAATAATTTATACCTCTATATAATAGTAATAGGTATGTTAAGCACAAAGACCCTTTCTAGTCTTTATCTTCTAATGAAAGCTGTCATATCTCATCAAATTCTAGTAAAAATGCTCAATTTGGTCTAGGATAGGCCGAATCGTAGGCTTCGTCAGTCGAAATCTTTGAAAAAAACTTAAATTTTCCATATCTTAAAAATAATTCGGCCTTTCATACACCCTCCTTGGAAATCCATGTTCAATTAATTCGAAAACATCAAGATCATCATCCAATAATCCCATATTTTTAATCGCCACACAATGTAAACAACCCAATAATGAAAAATATAAAAGCAATATTGAGGTTAGAATTCCATTTAAGAAGAGAATTTTCGAGTCTTAACTTAAGGAACACTTAGGCAAATTTAAAGTGACGTTTTAACGTGGTGCAATAAAAAATAGATGCTAAGCGACTCTTAGAACAAATCGTGACTTAAAATATTCTTCAACACCTCACTTAAGTGACACTTAGGCAAATTTAAAGTGACGTTTTAACGCGGTGCAATAAAAAATAGATGCTAAGCGCCTCTTAGAACAAATCGTGACTTAAACGGTATGTGGTGCAAACGGGCATAACTAACATACCTTAAATTATTATCAGAATGCCGCAGTTGTTTGAAATACCAAAAAACAAATTAATTGTTAAAATATTTTTAACTGTCTTCCTATGTCAACGTTTCTTTGTATTACAGAATTTAATATTTCAGTTTTAGTTTGGTTTAATAATCATATATTATTATTATTTTGTGTAGATACATATTTCTAGGTTTAGGTACATGATTCATGTAAAATTGCAATAATGCCGCAGTGCGTGTATTTTTTCTTTAATTTGTTGTTAAGTGCTAATGAATGAAATTTATGTTTAATTTAATTATACCTAAAATAGAATAAAGAGTTTATTTTTCAATGTGTATTCATTCAAAAATGTAGGTATTTTGCAGGCCATAAAATTCTCATATATTTTTATTCAATCTCATATAATTGTATATGGGCTAACCTATTTTTGAAATTAATATATCTGGCAACCCTAGTCGTAATGCATAATCCATAAAAGTTGAAATAATTGAACTTTCACAAAAAAGTGTTTTTTTCACTAAAACTCGGCCGTAGTCGTCGACGTTCGGAAACGTCATTGCGGGAATTTCAAACTACTGTATAATTTTGTTGATAGCAGAGACATAATAATAATATTTTCATAATTTTATATCATAAAGTTAATGAAATTTGAATTATCATATATATAATATGCAATTATGTCAATAGTTTGAATTTTCTCGCAATAACATGTTTCTGAATGCCGACGACTATAGCCGAGGCTGTTGCTATTCTTACTACAACATTGAAAGTTATGACAATTACAAATCATTACAACTTGTAAACTAAACGTTGTACCCTAATAACACAGGACCTCCCGAGGATGTCCCATTTTGGTCGTTTTAATGTCCCAATGTTACACACCTAGATACGACATACTCAGGATGTTTCTGCTGGTACATCGTAGAGATGTTTCCGTTAAGATGTTTTAGGAACATCCCATTTTGCAACAAAAACGACATTATGGAGGCCTCAATAAATATAAATAATAGAAGCAGTTCTAAATTGACAAAATAGGGAGCGAAAATTATATTGTACTATCTACTATGTAGGAATTACTCAGATCGAATAGAAAATGAATATTAAATTTACGAATAATAATATTTTTATTTTCATTTATTAATAATAATACCTTATTATTATACATATCTATTAGTTCTAATTCGTTTATGTGAATTGAAAACTTACTACCGCCATTGTCTTTATAAAGACAATGTTAATGCACAATGCACGTAAATTATCTGTATTTAAATTTCCCGCGGAAGGTAAGAGTAGGAAGGATAGGAACATTGACATGTTAATGTCAATGTCCAATACCCATATTAGGCGTTGACGCCAGCAACGGGGAGGTGCCAAACCTATCTTTATTTCTAACGCATTTCTGATTTTTGGACAATGGAAGGATTCACACCTATTTATAGTAACTATCTCTTATATAATTATAGTAGATAAGTCGCTTTTAGGATTTTTATCGATTTTTTCCATTTAAAAATATTTGTAATATGATGCAGAATTTTTAATTCAATTAAGTATGTATATTTTTTTAGCTTTATTACAATTAAGAAAATTTTCTTTTAAATCCATTGAGTATTTTTACATCCATCAACTGATGCGTATATATTACCTAGTGCTTGTTCTACTTGTAGATTATATTTAATATGGTGCGACCGAATTGGAATATTTATCAATTTCTCTCTTTTTTGTATCCAGACGTTCGGCAACGCCCAAAGTATATTAACAACAGCATTGCCATTGTTTGACATTTTGTATTACTTACATGTATTTTACTGTTTACCGAGGTATCTATATAATTAGTACTTTTAATGCAGTACTTTTTCAGACTTATTTTATAGACATTTTTAATTTTAATTGAAATAATGAAATTGCTTTTAAGTACAATATCATTTATATCTACATTGCCTTTTAAAGACCTATGAATTTACGAAATTTTCTTGTGTGTACTCAAGATCTCTAAACAACAGGTTAGTGTATACTGTTTGTTACGTTTTTGAAGAAAGTATTACCAGAGAAATCTCAGGTATTACATATCTATAACAAAACCAATACCAACAAATTTCTAGCTCTGGCAACACTGGATCAACAGATTGTACTGTGCCACAAAATAAAATCACACATTTGTTATGTGAATCCCCAGAATCCGGTCCGCATTGTAATTGTAATTACAGATTAGAGACTAGAAATAATGTTTATAAATATCCTGTGAAAGATATTAAGTACGTGTTAAATCATCTAATATTATAAATTTCATAATATTTAATATTCTGTAAAATAAGTAGTGGCGTGTTTTGGTTTTATCGGTGCAGTGCATGTTTAGGGTAATTGTACCTACTTCCTACCGACACTGACGACTGGTAACATTTAAGCGGGTAAGTACAATAACTTGTAATTTTTTAATGGATCCCCGAGAAAAAAGAAAGTTATTAAACAAGTTGAGTCAACGTTTTAAACGCTTTAAACAAAATGAATCTACTCACTTTGTCTCTGATTGCTTACCGTCTACCTCGCAGGCTTCAGATGTATTACAGGCTCAAATAAATAATGTTGTTCCCGAGAATGTGATTTCGGTATCAGATTTTGATCACTCAAACCATAGTTCAGATACAGACAGTCTTAGCTCTAATGAAAATGCATTCATTTGTATCCAAAACGCGTTAACAAATTTCAGTGAAATTGATAAATCAGGTAGTCCTCTACAAGTTAGTTTATTTACTCAAACATCCTGTCAAAGTGAACTCAAATTGGAAGACGTAGCTTTAGAAAACTCTTTGTCAAATTGGGCTGTAAAACATAACATAAGCCACGTAGCATTATCCGATCTTTTAGAGATTTTAAGACAAGATAATCTTAATTTACCTAAGGACCCCAGGACTCTTTTAAAAACACCGAGACACACTGGTTTTCGAACAAAAAATATAGATCCAGGCCTTTATTACCATTTCGGATTACTAAAATGCATCAAAACTTTAATAACAGAGTTTTTTAAAGAACATAGCTTGGAGAGTAATGTTCTGGAAGTATGTGTAAATGTAGATGGTTTGCCTCTTTCCAAAAGTTCTGGTAATCAAGTTTGGCCTATAATGGTAAACTTAATAAAGAATAAGAATGTTGTTGAAATTTGTGGGATTTACCAAGGCAGTGAAAAGCCAAAAAGTTCCAACGAGTTTATGTCTGATTTTGTTAGAGAGGCTGTAGAATTAATAAATAATGGCTTTTTGTACAATAATAAAATATATGATGTCAAAATATTTGCTTTTATATGTGACGTTCCAGCAAAATCATTTTTAAAATGCATAAAGGGGCATAGTGGCTATATGTCATGCACTAAATGTGATATTGAAGGAGACTATATTGAAAACAGAACTTGTTTTCCGGGAGTTGGCGAGTTTAATTTAAGAACGGACTTAAGTTTTCGAACCAAAGAACAGGAAAGCCATCACACTGATACTTCCATTTTAGAAAAAATTCCGGGGTTAGATATGGTAACATCATTTCCACTTGACTACATGCACTTAGTGTGTCTAGGTGTCATGAAAAAACTTCTAAACAACCTGTGGCTCTCTGGAAAACCACCATATCGGTTTTCTTGTCAACAAATCAAAGACATTTCAGCTAAATATGTCACATTTAAAAATCAAATACCAAAAGAATTTTTACGAAAACCAAGATCACTGTTGGAGGTCAAACGTTGGAAAGCCACCGAGTTTCGAATATTTTTATTTTATACAGGTCCCGTGGTGTTAAAACAAAATGTTTCAACTGAAGTGTATGAAAACTTTTTAAGCCTTCATGTGTCAATGAGTTTATTATCAAAATGTCAAAATTTGGAGTATGCTCAACAATTAATAAAGTATTTTGTAGAAACATTTTCGTTACTGTATGGTAAAGAAAATGTTTCTCATAATGTACACAACTTACTTCATCTTACTGAAGATGTGCGAGTATTTGGAACTATTGAGAATTTTAGTGCTTTCCCTTTTGAAAACCACATGATGTTTATCAAAAAACTTGTCCGTAAAGGTGACAAACCTCTTCAGCAAATAGTCAATCGAATTTCGGAAAGAACAAATAGAGTTGTAAGTGATACTCATAAAGAAAATAACTTTCCTAAACTTGAAATTGAACATTCAAGAGGTCCTGTTATTAGAAAAACTTTGAATACAAAGCAATTTAAAAAAATGATATTGAGAAATTTTTTATTATCTCTAGAAGAAGCTGACAACTGCTGTATAGTTGATAAAGGAATTGTAGTTATTATAAAAAATATTGTAGTCGACAATAACTCCACTAAAATACTTGGTCATATATTTACAAACTTAGACAACTTTTACGATTCACCTTGTGAGTCTTCGAAATTGAATATATTTTTAGCAAGTGACTTAAAAACTGAGCTGCAATCCTGGAATATAGGGCAAATAACCAATAAATGTGTTAAGCTAAGTTTCAAAAACAAGTTTGTGGTGTTTCCCTTAATTCATACAGCGTCTTAAAATCGTTTTTCTCAACTGTTTGTTAACATTTCTAGGTCAATGTATATTTTATTCTAGACATTATTGTTAACATAGCGTCGAAAATAGCACACGTAGTTACTCTTAATTTAACTTTTTTTTATTATTAATAGTCCGCTCTAACGTGGAATCAAAATTTTTCGTGAGAGAAAATCCAAGTCGAAAGTTCCGCGGAATAACTTATATTATGCCAGTTTCTGAAGCAATTGCTTTCATCATCAGTAGCAATATTTAGAATTTTGATAAGTCTGATTTATTTTCCATTTGAAATACTGTACGTATATATTGATATATCTTTAAATTAAGGCTGCAACCAGATCAAGCAAAATCATTGGACTCTGATATTCTTTCTATTTCCCTTACAAATAATGGTTCTTTTAGCTTATATATTTCAAAAGTTTTTGAACGGACACGAAATAGGTACAGCATTTTTATCTAATTTATGCAAATTAAAGCTTGAACTATCATTAAGTGCAGCTTTTGTGTTCATGTCCAACTGGTAATAATAGGTAAAATGATGTTTTATTAGCAATTACCGCATACTGATCGTTATTTATAATAGTAGCGTTAAGCTGAAGGTTTTTCCTAATAAATTATTATTCTTGTTTTTGTGGTTTTTTCTAATTTCAATTTCAGTTGCCTCCTAAAACTACCACTGCAAAGTACAAACAAAAATATGTCATCACCACCTAAAACTTGGACAGTTGTCTGTTTCGTTGCCGATGAAAGTGTGGAAGCAGTCCCCTCTAGATGGATAAATGGTGACGATTGCCTTTGGCCCGTTGTAACCAAAGAAAAATTGTACACACTGATAAGAAATTGTGAATTTAATTCATGTTGGCCATCACATAAAGTGAGATCTTTTAGAAATGCAACGTATGGTAAGTTTTTCATGTAATATTCTAGTTATTAAACTTTTTGAATGAAATGATAAGTTGACAGCGCTTTCTATAACAATGTCAAAAAAATAAGTAGATAATCTAAAATTATTATTTTCTATTTAGTTGCTTAATTTGATTTACCGCTTTGCTGAACGCATTTACCCAAATATAATTATACATAAATTATATATTTTAGATAATTATACACTAGCCCGAAGAAAAGCATCAAAGGCAGAGCTCACAAGTGATCTTAATACTGATGATGGTGAAGTAGTGGAGAGTAGAAAAAGGATGAGGAAAAAAATTGTTTTTTCATCTGATGAATCAGATGATGATCTGCCAGTGTCCAAAAAAATTAAGAGAAAACCGACAAAGTTACCTTCTCCTCCTGTTTGGACCAGCAGTACAGTTACTGGCGCTGACATTGTATCTGGCGAAAATCCTGATATTAACAGTATGGACAATAATGAAAATAAGTGTTCGGAAGGTAATTTAAATTCACATTAATTATTTTTCACCAATATTTTTTTCAAGCTATTATTTAACTAGTGTATCTCCCCCTAAAATTTCAAAAAGGAGTCGAGTTTTGTTATATTTCATAAAAGGTTTGCTGCAATTATAGAGTGTCATCAGATGTTATTTAAATTGACTTCATTTGCTTAACATTATTATGTGAAGCATTGTGTTCAAAAATCGTCCCCATACGTAGCAAAATCGTAACACATAAGTAATACTTACATTTAATATGCATCAATATAATTAAATTGGCAAAGTTGAATAGTTATGTTTTTAAGTTTTTATGTAAAATTATATGTTCACATTTTGTTGCAGAGAATGTCTAGGCAACCACCTACGATGAGGGGCCAGTTTCAATCCTTCATGAAAATGAAAGTTTCAATTTGGGTATGTCGTTTAAATGGGTTTTAAGTGAAGTAATATTCTAACGCATATGTTTTAGATACGTCATCGCAAAAAAATGCTCGTTGTTGTTGTAACTCGCGTGTTCTATACAATAACCAGGCACTTTTAATGGAAATAAATGCGAAAGTGGATAATATTATACACAATCCAAAAACGGAAGAACATGGAAATAATATTTTGTTGCAATACGGCGTTAATGCATTCCCCATTGACACAAAAGAAACATTCGAGAATTTTCAGGAATTTCTTGCCACAATTGAAAATTTCTCAGCCTTGGTAAACATGTTTTTCCTTAATTTAGCGGCCAACAAATCGCTTTAAGTAGTGTAGTTATATTATTATTAAAAACACGTTCTACCACTTCATTGAAACACTTTTTTATGCTCAGGAGCAGGATACGACACCCTACCTAGATCTGGAAAATATTTATTACTAACTTTAGCTGATCAACTAATTAGAACATATACTTTTAAAATCGCCCTTCAGAATGCCACATCTTTCGGCAAACTCGGGACAGTTCTTCCGTACCGTACGCTCGCAGTTTTAATAAGATATTCGACTAATCTCCTAAACAATTCAAAAAACACAACATAAAATACGGAAAGATCTGCTATTTATAAAAATTAACTGTAAGAATTGTGACAAGGTTTATATAGGACAAACTAAAACACAGCTTTGTGCTAGATTTGATGACCAAGGCGCATTTAGCGTAAGGTAGATTAGAAATGTTGCTACACTGCGTTTGTGAATAATCAGGATAGGTAAGATAATTTAAGATTGTTAAGTCTGTAATTAAGTGTAGCGCGCTTATATGGGAGTTTGGGAATATCAAAAAGCAGGTAAAAAGTAATGCACAATGATAAGGAAGGAATAGTATTTTGTATACGTTAGTATTATAATAAATATTTTTGTGTGGTAAGGGTGTCGTTGTCTGACAAGCCTGTAATATATTGAAATAGCCTGTAAGTTTATAGTTTAGTTTAAATTCTCTCATAAGGATATTCATGAAACGTGCGTCGGGATCTATATAAAAAGTGTTTCGCTGAAGGGGTAAAATATGTGTTTGTAATACAATTTATTTTTCGAGAAAGGTTCTCTTATTCGATTATAGTTATATTACTTATTTGTTGTTTTTTTGCTTTTGCTAGGTCCGATACTTTGAACAAATAGGCGGCTTGAACACCTACGAATTTGTCAGACGATGTTTGGCACCGGTAATTAGCAACAAATTGGCTGAACAATTTTCATTTCTGGGAAAGAAAGGAAAAAATCCATTCGGAACTTCTCCATTAGCAAAAGCCGTAATTGGTAAGTTCGAAAAAGTTGCTACCTTTCTTATATTGTCGTTATTTTCATTTAAAAGGAACGTAATAATAATTTTAAACATATGGATTTTCTTAGTTGGTTCTTGTTAAAAGTGATTATGTGGAACTTATTACCCCCGAAACACGGGAATACGGAATAATAATTAATAAAAATAGTTGATGGCATATTTTGAGCATAATAATTTCAGAAGCAGCACAGAAATCCGGAAAAGCGACCACTAGTAAAGAATGTGAACAAAAAATTGGTGATTGGCTTCGGAGGGCAAAAGAAAGGGGAGTTAGGGCAGCCCTAAAAATGGAAATGGGAGAAAAAAAATAACAATTATGTATTTATTGTTTTTGCTCTTTTAATGACTAGTTAGAATGGTAATAATGATGCAATGTTATATTTTTTGTAATAAAAGCTTTTAAGAATATTTTTTTTTAATTGTAAACCTTATTTCCAAGCATAATGTCATAACTCGTAAATTTCGTTTTATTGGATAAAATAAAATTTTACAAATTAAAATCGAAAATTACGAATTATGGGATATGGTAAATATGTCAATAAAAAAAAAAGGAAACAAAAATAGAAACATACTACAAACATCTTGAAGATGTTCCTCAGGTTATTGCCCAGAATGTACATCCACGACATCTTACAAACATCCTGAGTGGGATGTTTCTGGCAACAGCCATGTCATCATTTGCGATGTCCTACAAACATCCTGAGAGGATCTTTGTGAGACATCGCAAATGATGACATGGCTGTTGCCAGAAACATCCCAGGAATGTCCCCAGGAAAATAGGGATGTCTCAGGGATGTTTCTATGATCCCACACGAATGTTTCTGGGATGTTTCCAAGATGTTTCTGTGTTATTAGGGTATAAACGATACCATTTGATATAATGTATTTTAACTAGTTGTGCTTGAGACTATAACTATACACTAATCATATTCTTATGCTTATTCGTTGGCTAAACCAGCCTTAATTGAACTTTCACAAAAAACTGTTTTAGTCACAAAGACTCGGCCGTAGTCGTCGGCTTTCGGAAACGTCATTGCGGGAAATTCAAACTACGGCATAATTTTGTTCATAGGAGAGACACAATAATAATATTTTCATAATTTATATCATAAAGTTAATGAAATTTTAATTATTATATATAATATGCGATTATGTCAATAGTTTGAATTTTCTCTCAATAACATGATTGCAAACGGCGACGATTATAGCCGAGGCTGTCGCTATTCTTACTACAACATTGAAAGTTATACCTATTACAAATCATAACAACTTGTAAACTAAACTTTGTATAAACGATACCATTTGACATAATGTATTTTAACTAGTTGTGCTTGTGACTATAACTATACACTAATCATATTCTTATGCTTATTCGTTGGCTAAACCAGCCTTTAGTAAGTACTTACATATTTGTGCATTTTATATTATCCTCTATAAATTCCTCATTCTTAATACTTGTTATTAAGTCTTCCTCATAATTCAGGTGTAATTCTTCACATTTTAATTGGAATAAAGTATCATCATAAACATTTTCACTAATACTTTCTTCTTTAATTTACTGTTCTTCGGGATCTTCACGGTTAATTATTTGCACTGCTTCATCTGAATCTAAACAAGCAGTATCTAGCTCTTGTTTGATAAAGACTTGCTCTATTTCATATTCAATTTTATAAGTAAATTACAACTGCTTAAAAATAATTTTTAAATTTTAAACTTCTACATCTACAAGTCATCAGCTCAGCTCAGATGATGTTGATGTCAGACATGACACAAAGTGTTGCCAATAGGGTTATTCTTTCGTACTGAACTAAGTGAACAATCTGAAAATTGTCAGTTCATTCACGATTGTGCGTATTCTTTCGACTTCGGTCACTTCTACCAAACTGATTAAAATACCTACCCCCCTTGCCCCTTACTGATCAACCTCTGGGTACCGGTTAGTTCGTTCAGTTCACAGTTAACCTCTAAAAGTATTGAATATTGAGAGATAATAATTGGAATATGATTTCGAATCAAACCAGTAAATTGTAAAAGTTTAAAACATGGATAATAATATCATGGAAGAAATAATTTTCCAGTTTTCAGAGCAGATTTGGTTGTTTTCACAAGTTTTCGAGGTTACGTGAAAGACAATCACAAAAAAGATGATCTTTCGGTTTCGTGAAATATTCAGTTCAGTGTAATCACATTCAGTTTAATTGTAATAAATTTAGATTTGAATTTGGGAACTTGTAATGTTCCATAACGCTACTTTATAAATTAAAGACAGACTACATCATTTATATTTTCTTTATTAATTAATTACGTGTAGTTCGTATCGTCTGTCGTTCTGTTCTATTCTTCGGTCATCGTCCCTTGTCCTAAATTTTGTCCAAAACATATTTTGCTTACAACTAATAACAATTATTTAAATATTTATAAACATATAAAATTTAAACAAATACTTACTCTACAGGGTGTACGTACCATATTACATAATCACATTCACTTGTTCAGATCAATAACTACGAAAGAATAACCCTAATGTCAAAGCTCTAAATTATGCGCACCGTCGTCCATAATTATACGATTGTATCATTGACTTTATATACTTACTATGGACCCGCCATATACATTATCATTGTGTTTATTATAATAAACACAATGACATTATGCATCAGCGATGCGGAGAACATTAGAAAGAGAGGTTTGAAAGAAAGAGGGAGCTAAAGTGGGTAGAAAACGCAACACGTGCATTGTACATATATGGAAGAACATAATATGTGCTTAAAAAAAATAGTTTTTATTCAAAATACTTGGGAATTGTTACTATTTTCGAAAGATATGACATTAATTCGTCAAATTATCATGAAAATAACTTACTAATAGTGAGAAAATTCTATAACATTTACAAATATTGGAAGGATATGCTCTAGAAACAAAGAAAACAAAATTTATGAAAATATTTATTATTCAGTTTTGCTATTTTTATTGACTTTTATCAAATTGACATTAGAGAACATGAGTAAATATAAAAATGCATACATTAATGGTTTTCGACGATTGGGTAATATACAGGGTGAGTCGTTAGTGCGTAAACCTTAAAAATAAAAGCTATATTATAGATTAATGCATAATTTACTGATAAAAACAAGAAACGTCTAATTGATAACGTATTTTAATTTTGTTGTTTTCAATTTTTTCTGGACGCCACTAAATATTTCATAACAAAAACTTGTAAATAAAATCACAAAAATATCAAACACAAAACACTTCTGTTTTTATTTATAATACTCAGATCCTATCTACCTGAAAAAATAAAATCCTTCATCCCCCATTCTACTTTCTTGGGTGTCTCTCTCTCTTTCGATTATTGGCCTCTACAACTAGGTAGCCATTTATGTTAGTTATTTTGATTGAGTAATTTTTTGGACCTACAGTTTAGCGTGGAATCCGAACCACGGCCATTGACTGCCAGATGTCAGCACCTACGACAATATAGTCAATAACTACTAGGCATAGGCAAGTCTACCGACTCGGCCGTGAGCACCGTCAACCCATCCAATCACCAACCACACGTCCAGGTACTTAACTACCATGATCGCTTCGATATGTGTTTGAAAATGTGGGCATTTCCGACCCCCCATGTCTTCTTCTTGGTAGTCACTGGAACTGGATAAAAACCCTTATATACAATGATAAAACCACAGAAATCTTATATTATATTATATATATATATCTAGAATGATAATCCCGTAGTACAAAAATGTAACCAAAAGTGTAAAGCTGTCCATAATGCGCATGATCACAAATATCTTAAGTAGATCGAGTCGTGGGTTGTAGGGCAATGTTTTTGAATCAAACACTCAAATTTAGATTCAGCGACGTTTCGCGGATATATTTCCGCTTTTTCAAGCTACAACAGAGTACAAACAGGCTATCACATGATTATTTTACGTTAAAATTATTACAAACATTAACAATAATTATCAGCTTCACAATACATTCACAATACACATTAAAATTCATAATTCTACATATATTTCTCCTCCCTTCATTCTCCCAAATTAGTAAATTCTATTACCTTCTTCCACTTAGAGTGTATATGTAATCAAATTATGTATAATTTCCATGGAGTAGTATATACATCAGTTCTTAAATACTAATAGTTGGCATTAACAGCATTAAACAATTTTATTTAGAGGAAAGGTGAAAGAATGAAGTTAAAATATAAAACATAGCAACAAAACCGCATAAATAAAAACGTGTACAGATATACTAAAACTATCATAATACGAGGGAGTGTATATATTAGTGCTAGGGTGGATTCTTGTGGTTCTTATATTTATCCAATAAATATAAGAACCACAAGAATCCACCCTAGCACTAATATATACACTCCCTCGTATTATGATAGTTTTAGTATATCTGTACACGTTTTTATTTATGCGGTTTTGTTGCTATGTTTTATATTTTAACTTCATTCTTTCACCTTTCCTCTAAATAAAATTGTTTAATGCTGTTAATGCCAACTATTAGTATTTAAGAACTGATGTATATACTACTCCATGGAAATTATACATAATTTGATTACATATACACTCTAAGTGGAAGAAGGTAATAGAATTTACTAATTTGGGAGAATGAAGGGAGGAGAAATATATGTAGAATTATGAATTTTAATGTGTATTGTGAATGTATTGTGAAGCTGATAATTATTGTTAATGTTTGTAATAATTTTAACGTAAAATAATCATGTGATAGCCTGTTTGTACTCTGTTGTAGCTTGAAAAAGCGGAAATATATCCGCGAAACGTCGCTGAATCTAAATTTGAGTGTTTGATTCAAAAACATTGCCCTACAACCCACGACTCGATCTACTTATATAAAATTAAGGGCACGAAATTAAGTCACAAATATCTTATTTTTCAACAGGACCGGCTTTGATTAAATGTAATATTACTGTTATGTTATAGGTATATTTAAAATTAAATTTTACCATTTGGTAACATTCAAATAAAAAAATAGTATAAAGGAATTTATGAAATAAAAAATTACATTAAATATCTAAATACTTTATTGTCTAACAGGTACAACCCAATAATAATAAATCTAAGCAGAAACGAGAAATAAGTAAAAATTCTAATACTGGAAAATATCTTAAGGACATGAGCATTCTAATTATTTGTTTCAATATTATATAATATTTGTTTGTTTATACAACCACCTTAGGCGTCTTACCTCTCTACAGCCTTCAAAGAAGGGGTGCAAGAAACAGTGACTCCACAAATATTTTCCGTGTCCATGTAAACCACTTCCATATCATCCGTACTACTCTCAATAGTATTTTGTGACAAAACATGGTTTGTAGAACTTGTATTCTCAGCAATTTCATGGAGGATTCTATAATTAAGTATATTCCAGTTTAACAACAGAATTCAAACGAACTTTGTATACCTACACAACGTAGGAAATATATTCTTGACATACATATCATGCATTTTTGACAGACTGCTTTTAAGTAAACAGTGTCTTGATATCAAACGATTAAGAATTTAACTTCCACTCTTATTTACATAATCTCTTCTTTTCAACAAAAGTTTGGGAACTGCATCGGGTACAAGGGTGATCCTCTTGCCGTCTTCTCTACAAATGATATCTTCTGTAGCGAAATGATTACCGCATATGACATTCCCATCACATAAATTTTCTGTACTAGGATCCCAATGCCCGCATCCAAACATCATGTCTTTTTTTTGTCAAGCTAAAAATGAGTATCATGTCAATGGTATCATATTGACTCAAACTCAGACTGTTAGAAACCCGAAACAATAACTTACTGAAAATATTTAATACCATGAACGAGACCTTCATTTTTACACCACAACACTATACACCTCATTGTTTGTTAAATAAACGAACTAAAACCAAAATAACAAATATTAAAAACAATTTTAATCACAAATAGGTATATCTATCAACAATTAAAATATACCACGAATAAAACCATAACTCAATTATAAAACCTATCTGAATTGTTGTGAAGCCGACTCTGACAGATATTCCCACTACGAGAAACGTCATTTACGCAAACAGACGCTGTTGCGAAATCTCCTAAATTTAATAAGATTTGGAAAAAAATGTTTCGTTCATATTGCTGAAAACTAAACAGTATGCAACTTTACCGATTACATTTAATTATTTCATTTTGTCAAGCAGTTTCGTATGACGCAACATATGGATTTATTTATAAAACAGATACGTCGCATAAATTCTGTAAGGCGAACGACAAAATAGTTTTAAAAGATGGTAGCTCTGTACTGAATTGATATATTGATTGATGAATAAGATATTGAGAAGCATGCGTAGATCGTGAAAACTCTCTCAAAGAAGAGAATATTAATTGAATAAAACATATAAACAATAAATAAACATTACCAGTAAACAATTGGTTAGCTTCGCAATGATTGCGCATGTCAGAACCAACAGTGCTCAGTGAGAACCAGTGTTGTTATTGCTATTACAATTGTAACAAATTATTACTTTTTATATCGTCTATTACTTTATTACGACATTTGTCTAATTTGATAGAATCTATTAATTTTTTATTACTTTCAAACTCAATTAAAATTTGAAAAAAAAAATACTTGTCAAAATCAAAAACTTTATACATTTTCCTACTAAATATCATTGTCTTTATAAGATATTAGAATATTTAGAATATTAGATATTCCAAATCAGTTAGCTTCAACATGGCTTCTTATAATATGCTCTGTAGTGCTTTAATCTTTGACGGGCATAGCTAATAGAGAAGCGCAAGCGCAAGAGATCAAAAAAACTGTCGTTTTATTTTTTAGGTTTGTGATAAGAAAAGAGAGAGCTGCATACCAAATCTTAGTCATTTTTAAAAAAAGTCGATACCAATAAAATAAAACATCGTCGTTTGTATTTATGTCATGTGCCCTAGATCCTACATCTAAATACAGTTAAATACATATCTTTCTTTCTTTTCCAGGGAAATATCTGTGACGTGTTTACGATAATAGGTGCTTTCTTTCGCTACTGATTTCAGTATCCAAACGCGTTTGGATTCACTGGTCATGTTCTTTCGCTAAAAACGCATTTTCTGATTCATCCCCCCTTTAGCGCCCATCGCGATCCGGATCCGTAATCCCCTTGCCTCTCCGGAATTTAAAAAATATGATTCGTTTCATTCGAACATAAAATTCTAACCTCTGAGCCTTTCTAAAATGTCATATTCCATAAATATAAACAAACACGTTATAGAAAAAAGAAAAGTTCTAGTCTAAAGAGGTTATGCCCCTTTAGACTCGAACTTTTAGGTTAAACTTATCGAGCATTCTTTTTTTTCTTATCGATAGCAACGAAAAGAATCACGATTCAGAATCCAACAAATCCTGAATAATAAATCATGATCAAGAAAACTAGCGAAATAAAGCAGCTATTTATCAGAGATATGAACTATCTCTGGATATTATTAATATAAGATTGTTATGAGGATTGTTCCCACAAGCGTCAGAAACAATCTGGATTCTGAGCATAACATTGTTGACGTTTAATTGGTTTGCGCAGAATCCTGACTGATTCTGACGCTTGTGAAAACAAACCTATAATGCATTTCTATTTGTTACATTTCTATTACTTTTTAAACATAAATCTATTACGTTTATTACAATTACACACCATTTTCTATTACGAAAATTTTTTTGCCAGCAACAACACTGGTGAGAACTGCAAAATTGGTTCGGAACCGGTAACGTATGCTCTGCGAACGGCAAACTGTTTGCGTTTATCACTAGTGGTTCTAAAAAATTTTAACCGCGCACACGAAAAGCAAACTGCGCAAGCGTAGAAAACTAGAAATAGTCCAGAATTGCCTCCGCGACCGAAGCTAATAACGACTCCTCCTTTTCTGGTTCTTCTTCTTCTCCTCGGTGAGGCATTTTACTGGTTCTATATTCTATATGGGATTGTCTTTATAAATAACCTATAAAGTCTAACAATACATCATAAACAAACCACTAACGCCTTTGCCTTTAAATATAAGCCACTTTATAATCAAAGACTAACGCTACAAACTGGTCTTTGTTTTTAGAACCAAGAAATATAACAAACACAGATCAGGGAAATTTAATAACTAAAGAAATCTTGACATGTCAAGAACTAGAGAAGCAAATAATTCAAGTTAAAAGTGAAAATTGTACAGGTCAAGTGTTTCTAATAGTAACATTAAAATAAGCATCAGAAGAACTCTGTAGTTACTTGAAATACAAAATGGAACAACTGTATATTAAAGGAGAACCAGATATTGGTTGTTTGAATTCCAATGAAACGGCTCTTATAAAAACAGAAACACCCAGTAACGAAATTAATTATGATGCCGACGAACAAAAACTTAAAGTTGATGAGGAAAACGGTGATTACGATTGCTCGCTACAAATTAAAGCTGAAGAATTAAATATTAAAGATGAAGAAGAGGTTGATGCATTACATAATATAAGCATTGGTAAAGATTTGGAGGATACTGATGATAATATAAGGTAAGTAAGTACTTATCCCCGTAATACGGAGGAATATTCGTTTTGTAGAATAATTTCATGTCAGAATGAATATACAGAATTGTTCACGCTATACGGCTTGGAATATAGTGGCCAAAGTACGTGACTTTGAATACGATCTACTATCCGCCTCTGTTATTGCATTTTTGGATTTACCGAACAAAATAGGTGTCATTTCAATCAATGAAGACTGAGTCTGAAACAGAACCTATAGTTGTATTATATACTTAACCTAATATTATTGAGGATGTTATAATTGATGTGAACTCCCTTAATTAGGTATTAATAAAACATTATGCATATTGACTGGTAGATTCACATCAATTATAACATCCTCAATAATATACACTGTGTCCAAGATAAGAATGGGATAGCATTGGAAACTGTACGAGATACAATGTCGGTTAAATTAGAGAAAAGTTGTATAATTTAAACATCTTCTAAATGGTGTTTTCAAAAGTAAACTAACTTTCGCCGTTTTCGAAAATTTTTGGAAAACAATTTTTTGCGATTTTAGTTTCTATTTATTTATGACATTATTCTTACAGATATAAAAAAATGAAAATCAGTTTCTTATTATTACTTTTTGAGGAGAATAAGATAGGGTTTAGAAATGTTCACTACGACGTTTCGTTTTAGAAAACCATCATCAACTTCGTTTTTTTAAATACGACCCTGGATTTTTAGCCCTCCATATCATATATGTATATTATATGGAGACTGTTAGTTTCATGAAAAATAAACTGTTGCCCTCGAGGCACGAATAGCTCTCCATATTTAAGTGTAAAAGTAATAATTTTATGACCTTTTTGTCATTTATCTAAATTTAATAAATTTCTGTTTTGTTTTAGACATCAGCTATTTTTTTTAAGTATC
The DNA here is from genome assembly GCA_911728435.2 of Apoderus coryli. Lineage (NCBI taxonomy): Eukaryota > Metazoa > Arthropoda > Insecta > Coleoptera > Attelabidae > Apoderus > Apoderus coryli. The sequence continues at coordinate 7,943,425 of OU452214.1, read as the reverse complement.
AGGTTTTGTTCATTTTTCTTCTCTTTGGAGGCACTATTTATACGTACATATTTTATATTTCAGATCTTCTAGGCCAAGTTCTTGTACGCAAAATAATTGATTTGTTTTAGTTTTATTATAAAATTTATTTTGCCCCATTTTCTACTATTTACGAACCTATATACCAATATTTCTATATGTTTAAGAAATTCGTTTTTTCTAACCTTTTTACCCCGTCTTACACTTTTTTCGAACGTCAATGTGGTCTAATTGTTTAGGTTAAATATTTTAGGTTATGTTTAAACGCACAAAAAATTATTCAGTATTTCGGATAAGTTTAAGAACTATGATTTTTTAAATTTTTGAACCCTCTTTTAAACCTTGCCTACGCTCAATGTTAATCACCACCTATAAATATCCTGTAGTATTTTCGTACCAAATGTGGTCAAAATCCGTTAAGTGGTATTTGAGTTATCACGGATACAAATTTTTTCTGACCCTTTTATAGAATTTGCACGGACGCCTATGGTAAATTAATTTGTGTCGTGTATTTTTAACACCAATTCAACCATTTAAATATAAAAAATTTTGCATTAATTTTTTTGTATTTTACCCCTTTTTCTACTATTTACGACCGCTTATGTAAATAAAAATTTTATGCTGCATTTTCAATATTCCGGGTAAAATTAAGAACTATGATTTTTTAAATTTTTGAACCCTCTTTTAAACCTTGCCTACGCTCAATGTTACTCACCACCTATAAATATCTTGTAGTATTTTAGTACAAAATGTGGTTAAAATCCGTTAAATGGTTTTTGAGTTATCACGGATACACTGTCTGTCAGTCAGTCTGTCTGTCTGTATGCACGAAAACGCAAAAACCACTTAACAGATTTTAACCAAATTTGGTACAAAAATACTATAGGACATGGCAAGGAGCTGATTAGATTTTGGGAAACATTGAACGTAGGCAAGGGGTTTAAAAGAGGGTTCAAAAATTTAAAAAAATGCATAGTTCTTAAACTTATCCGAAATACTGCATAATTTTTTATGCATTTAATTGAATATAACCTAAAATATTGAATATAAAATATTCGACCACATTGGCGTTCGAAAATAGTGTAAAATGGGGTAAAAAATACACGACAATGTGACATAGGCGTCCGTGAAAATTCTATAAAAGGGTCAGAAAAAATTTGTATCCGTGATAACTCAAAAACCACTTAACGGATTTGAACCCCATTTGGTACGAAAATAATACAGGATATTTATAGGTGGTGATTAACATTGAGCGTAGACAAGGGGTTCAAAAATTTAAAAAATCATAGTTCTTAAACTTATCCGAAATATAGAATAATTTTCTGTGCGTTTAATTAAACGTAACCTAAAATATTTAAACTAAACAATTAGACTACATTGACATTCGAAAAAAGTGTAAAATGGGCTATAAAGGTTAGAAAAAACGTATTTCTTAAACATGGCAGAAATATTGACTAGTTATTTATAGCTTCGATAGAATATAACCAAAAAAATGTGTTATAAATAACTTGTTTGCATAGACGTTCGTAAATAGTGTAAAAGGGGTCAAAATAAAAAAAATATATACTTACTTCCTAAACTTATTCGGAATAATTTTTCATAGTTGTGATAGAATATAACCTAAAAAATGTTACATAAATGAACTGGTTCACACAGGCGTTCGAAAATAGTGTAAAAAGGGCCAAAAACGAAAAAACAAAATGTTTTCCCAAGTACAACAGAAAAATTGGCTAATTATATATAGCTTTGATATAAGATAACCGACAACATGCAGCATAAAAATTTTGTTTACATTGGGGATCGTAAATAGTAGAAAAGGGGGCAAAATAAATTTTATAATAAAACTAAAAAAAAATCAATTATTTTGCGTACAAGAAATTGGCCTAGGAGATCTGAAATATAAAATATGTACGTATAAATAGTGCCTCCAAAGAGAACAAAAAGGAACAAAACCCGATACCTAAAAAAAATTGCTGACGTCTAAAACAAAAAAAAAAATATTTATAAATTTTAGCTAAATGACAAAAAGGTCATAAAATTATTTCTTTTACACTTAAATATGGAGAGCTATTCGTGCCTCGAGGGCAACAGTTTCTTTATTGTTAAATTTAATGCTATTTTCAATTCAAAAATAGGTGGTATATCACGTAATGGTTTAAACAAAAAAAATCGCCATAGTTTAACACTTAAGTGACTGAATGCAGAGTAGTAGGTTTTGCAAAAACATTCTTTCGTCGTCGTTTTTCCTTTCTTTCTCTGCTCTCTGCTGTTATACATATTCTAACTAAGTAGTGTTTTTTAATTTTTTTATACCAATTTTTTGATTTTGGTGTTTTTTTTTGAGGTTGTTATTTGCATCTCTCTTTTAGAGCCCTGATGATATTTTCATAATAAACCGAAACGTTGAAAATGAGCTAAATTAGTTTTTGTTGCTTATTCGATTCAATTACTCGAACAAATTTGCAGTGAAATGGATGCAAATTACAAAGGTGTCCCCTTTGTCACATGATGTAAAATGTTGTTGATCTTCCCAGTCACCTCTTATCCTGCCTCAGGCACTGCACTGTACATATGTACGCGGATGACACGCAAATTTATTACTCATTTGATTCTTCTAATTTAAATAACGCCAAAGATGCAATAAACGCTGATCTTCAAAAATTAAGTGAAGTTTCCAGTAACCATGGCCTAGAGATCAATCCGTGTAAGTCTCCGTTAATGTTGCTGGGTCCTCAGAGTGCACGACGCATTGCCACTGGTATGTTCTCTGTTACAATAGAAGGGGTCGATCTGGCTTGTTCGGAAAGTGCAAAGAGCTTGGGCGTTCTCATTGATAATGACTTAAGATACCAAAGTAAGTGCATGCATTAAAAAAGCATTTGTTAATTTAAAACTTATATTTGGCCAACGAAGTCTACTAAGCTTTTCGATGACAAAGATGCTCTGTGACAGCTTAGTGCTGTCACAGTTTAACTATGCTGATATAGTGTATGGTCCTTGCCTCGTGGGCTCAGATACACGACGCATTCAACGTATGCAAAATTCATGTCTGCATTTAGTTGTGGGAATGAGAGGTAGGGAGCGCGGGGTAGCCTAGTGATATAAAGAAATTGACAAGTTTCAGATACAAAACAGCCAGTAAGGAATTACTTGGTAAAACAAATGATATATTATGATTGATAACAAATTTGTATCTTAGTACTTGTTATATTCTTAATGGTTATATTAAAACAAACGCTCGTGTTTTTATTTTTTAATTATAAGTAAAGAATATGTGATAATAATACTAATAACTTAACTTAACAACCAAGTAATATTACGTTAGAAGATATCAAAGGATAATGCCGCCGATACCGCGTATATCTAATTCAATGACAATCTGTTCTTGTCTAATGTCAGAAACATACAAGCATAGAGTAGAATACATATGCGACAGAGTAAAATACATATGCGACAGTACTAAGGCTTTCTTTTGTTTGTTCTATGTTTTATGTGTATAATTGATTCTATCTAAGTGTTTAATTGGTTAAGATAGGAGGCTTTGCCTCAAATTAGCCATTTGTAAAGGTTTTTTACAATAAAGTTATTATTATTAGTTTTATTATTATTTTTATAGTACTATGATGCCGATGAAGATGCAGATATTGGTGACTGGAAACAATTCCAAAGAGGCCAACGAGACATCAATGAAAACAAATGCAAAATGGTTTAACTGCAATCAGTGTACGTTTAAAACAATTTCTAAGAAGAAGTTTAAAACCCATACACGGTTCAATTGTAAGAGAATTTGGTGCAAAATTTGCAGTAAAATATTTTTTCATGAAAATAGTTTAAATGCCCATTTATTGCATAAACATAAACTCGGTTGTCATATTGCCAGTTATCAATCTGATAATAAAACCTTAATGACCTCAATTACGAAACTATATTGTGCACATTGTGCTTATTTTACTTACACTAAAAGTAGTTTGAAGAGACATTTATTAACTCATGGCAATGATAAACCATATATTTGTACAATATGTAGTAAAGGATTTACATTGAAACGGAGTCTTGATTGTCATATAGCAAATAATCATTCTGATAATAAAACCTTAATGGCCACAATTACGTATAATTTTTATGAATGTCAACGTTGTTCATATAAGGCTATATCCAGTGCAGGTTTCAAAAAGCATATGTTAAAACATAAAGAAATATCAAACTTTGAGAATCTATATTGTGCACATTGTGCATATTTTACTTACAATAAAAGTAGTTTGAATAGACATTTATTAACTCACAGCAATGATAAACCATATGTTTGTACAATGTGTGACAAAGGATTTTCCTGCAAACGGAGTCTTGATTGTCATTTATCAAATAATCATTCTGATAATAAAACCTTAATGGCCACAATTACGTATAATCTTCATGAATGTCAACGTTGCTCGTATATAGGTTCATCCATAACAAATTTGAAACTTCATATGTTAAAACATAAAGAAATATCAACAGAATTGGAGAAACTTTTTTGTAAACATTGTGCATATTGTACTTACACCAAAACGAATTTGAAACGACATTTAATAACTCATAGCAATAAAAAACCATATGTTTGTACAATGTGTAGTAAAGTATTTACACACAAACAGAGTCTTGATTGTCATATAGCAAGAGATCATTCTGACAATAAAACCTTAATGGCCACAATTACGTATAATATTTATGAATGTCAACGTTGTTCGTATAAAGCTGTATCCAATACAATGTTTAAAGTTCATATGTTAAAACATGAAGAAATAGCAAATGATTTTCAGAAACTATATTGTGCCCATTGTGCACATTTTACTTACACTAAAAACAGTTTGAAGAAACATTTATTAACTCATAGCAATGGTGCAGCATATGTTTGTACAATGTGTAGTAAAGGATTTAAATTGAAACGGAGTCTTGATTGTCATATAGCAAAAGATCATTCTGATAATAAAACCTTAATGGCCACAATTACGTATAATATTTATGAATGTCAACGTTGTTCGTATAAAGGTGCATCCAGTAGAGATTTTAAAATTCATATGTTAAAACATAAAGGAATATCAAAAGAATTTGAGAAAATATTGTGAACATTGTGCATATTTTACTCACACTAAAAAGAGTTTGACACACCATTTATTAACTCATGAACTCTTATTAAAGTCTTATTCACTCTAATCTTCAACAAAACAGTTAGTAGTAGTACTTCTTATTTTATGAATACTATGTTTTTGTTAATCCTTTCCCCGTTAGTGATGCCAGATGGGTACAGTTCAAAATACCTAGACCTGGAAGAAATGACTCCCCAGAATTCCCTAGAAATGTGTAATGAAAGCCTTTCGTATTGCGCAAACATTTTTAAATTTTTAAAGAAAAAGCGACAGTCACTTTAAACGGTAGTCTGTGTTGATGTCAACTACTCTTCGGTAAGTTTCGGTACAATATTAAACGACCTAAAAACATTTACCAAGAATTTGGTTATTTTTAGGGACTTTTGGAGTTATTTGTTAGTGCTTTTTCAGTATCGGCATTTTTATAGCTTCGTTCCAACCCCCCTAAAAACCGTGTAACGTACGGTGACGCTCATGCGCAATACGGTAAATGCCTTCCAACCAAGCAATGATATATATACATTAAATTGCCAACGTGCTCAGCCAATTAAAATCTGTATATTATGCGGGATGCGGGCAATACACCTGATATTTATTATTTTCGTTTGTTTTTGTTTGGCGCGTTACAAAAAAAAACAAACATTCAAAATAATTTTGCAAATTTATGCTCAATTTTCCTCATATACCAATCATATTATTATTTATTTTGTTTAAAAGAGCAATTTTTATTGCTAATCTATCTGTCGAGTTTGTTTTCTTTTAAACAGAAATTCCATTGTTGTATAATTTAATATGTTGTGTTTAATTCTTGCAAAGTCTATATTTATATTGGATAAACTTTGGTTCTACCGTTTGTTATAGATATAGCAAAGTTATAGCATAGAATAAGGAAGCTATGCTACGGTTCCTTATTCTGTGGTTATAGTTAAGAAAATGGATTCGGAAAGGTAAGTACATATATGTTGAGATTGGAACTTTTAACCTAAACCACTTCATAAGCCCTATATACACAAACACAGAGAAGTTTTCCAAACATAATACTTTGATTACTCATTTCAACAACATTCATAAGATAGATATTAAACATTTTAGAACTTTTGAAGATTTTACAGCTTGGAGACAACAGGAAAACAGAGAAGTAGCAATAAATGTCATAATGGAGAAGAAATTATATTATATATCTGCAATAGAAGCGATTCTAGAGGTGGAAATCTTGCTTTTAGGTTTTGTAAGTTCATGTACAAAACGTAGCATAAAGACTGGATGTTCTATTCGTATTGGTGGAATGTGCCCCTCACGAATTTCAGTCAATGCAGCAACAGTTGGTAAAAAATTAATGTAATTTTACTGCTATTGGTTTATATTAATTTTTAACAGGTTCTGTACAAGTAAAACTTGCTGAAACAGATGTGGGACACAGCGAGGACTTAAGAACAAAAAGATTATCAAATTCAGAGCAACACACTATTGTTTCCCAGTTAATGGCAGGAGTATCTAACAGAATTATTCAGGATGCTAGAACGATTCATAATAATCAGTTAGAAAGAATAAATTTGTTAACAGTTTCGTGATATTTATTTAATAATATACCTACATATTATATAATTTAAATTGTTACATCGATTATTTGGTTTGGTGGGTTTTTTATAAGTATTCATTTTTTGCTAGTTAACAAATCTAATATAATATTATACAAGTCACAATAAGAAAAAATAGTATGTATCACTTTTTCACATTAGATACTATTTTTTCTTATTGTGACTTGTATAATATTATATTAGATTTGTTAACTAGCAAAAAATGAATACTTATAAAAAACCCACCAAACCAAATAATCGATGTAACAATTTAAATGATATAATGTAGGTATATTATTAAATAAATATCAGGAAAGTGTTACCAAATTTATTCTTTCTAACTGATTATTATGAATCGTTCTAGCATCCTGAATAATACTCCTGCCATTAACTGAGAAACAATAGTGTGTTGCTCTGCATTTGAAAATCTTTTTGTTCTTAAGTCGTCCCTGTGTCCCACATGTGTTTCAGCAAGTATGACTTGTACAGAACCTGTTAAAAAATTAATATAAAGCTATAGCAGTAAAATTACATTAATTTGTTACCATCTGTTGCTACATTGACTGAAATTCGTGAGCGGCACATTCCACCAATACGAACAGAAACTCCAGTCTTTATGCTACGTTTTGTACATGAACTTACAAAACCTAAAAGCAAGATTTCCACAAACACCCGTATTATTAAGTAGGTAAATAAACGCCCAACCTCTAGAATCGCTTCTATTGCAGTAATATAATATAATTTCTTCTCCAGTATGACATTTATTCCTACTACGGCAAGCATAGTCCACTTCTCTGTTTTCCTGTTGTCTCCAAGCTGTAAAATCTTCAAAAGCTCTAAAACGTAAAACGGATTGTTATATATCTCATGAATGTTGTTGAAATGAGTAATCAAAGTATTATGTTTGTAAAACTTTTCTGTGTTTGTGCATATGAAGTGGTTTAGGTTAAGAGTTCCAATCTCAACATAGATGTACTTACCTACCGAATCCATTTTCTTAACTATAACCACAGAATAAAGAACCGTAGCGTAGCCTCCTTATTCTATGCTATAACCACAGCTAATATTAGCTGTGCTATAACTATAACCAACGGTAGAACCCAAGTTTATCCAATATAAATACAGACTTTGCTAGAATTAAACACAAAATATTAAATAACAAATAATGTCTGCATATCTACACACCAATGGAATTTCTGTTTAAAAGAAAAAAACTCGACACAGATAGAATATTAGCAATGAAAATTGCTCTTTTAAACAAAATAAACAATAATATGATTGGTATATGAGGAAAATTGAGCATAAATTTGCAAAATTATTTTCAATGTTTGTTTTTTTTTTGGTATTGCGAAATTAATAACATCAGGTGAATTGCCCGCATCCCGCATGCGCATAATATACAGAGTTTGATTGGCTCGGCACGTTGGCATTTTAATGTATGCTGATGATATACACATATCATTAGGGATATTCTTTCGTACTGAACTAAGTGAACAATTGAAAATTGTCAGTTCATTCACGATTGTGCGTATTCTTTCGACACCGGTCACTTCTACCAAACTGATTAAAATTCCTACCCCCCTTGCCGCTTACTGATCAACCTCTAGGTACCGGTTAGTTCGTTCAGTTAACAGTTAACCTTTAAAAGTTTTGAATATTGAGAGATAATAATTGGAATATGATTTCGAAGCAAACCAATAAATTGTAAAAGTTTAAAACATGGGTAATAATATCATGGAAGAAATAATTTTCCAGATTTCAGAGCAGATTTGGTTGTTTTCACCAAGTTTTCGAGGTTAAGTGAAAGACAATCACAAAAGAGGTGATCTTTCGGTTTCGTCATATATTCAGTTCAGTATAATCACATTCAGTTTAATCACATTCACTTGATCAGATCAATCACTACGAAAGAATATCCCTATTATGAGGCGCATGCCCGAACTGTCAACTGGATTGAACGGCGATGTCTACGAAAGAACGGCAGTCTGTTACGAGTTTACTAGCCATAGAATCGGTAGCGATCCGGTCTGGAGCCTTCTAGAATACTATTTGTTACGTTGCCTCCAGTTCCCGATAATCAAATCGATTGTGTAATAAACGTATTGACTATTGAATTCACGACGTTTTATTGTTACCAATCGTTACAATAACTATAAATTAATAATAATAAATAATATATAGTATTAATTTAATATAATTTTGATCTTTAAAATTAATATTATTTATTTTGTTGTTGTTTTTTTCTCTTATTTTTGTTAGTATATAAATATGTATATTTACGCTTAGTTTATAACTATTTTATAGAATATAGAATCTCGTTGAGTTTAGGTGTACAGAGTGAATTATCACTCGAGAGTGGATCCTTTTCATAAGATAGCTTATGAAATTGAATCCAAACCTCGCCTTTTGACTTCCAGATGTTTTTTTTTTTGTAGGTAAACAATGTATGTTAATTTATGGTTGTCAATAAAGATTATTATTATTATTATTAATCTCACTTTGGAATTTAAAAGTTTAATATATTTTGCAGGGTGTTTTAAAACAAATAAATAATAAATTTGTGCAGCTGACGCCTTTTATTTCTATTAGTAATGATAATATTTAAATGTTTTCGAAATAAATTTAACGTTCCCTATGTTATTAGTTAGACCAAAAAATAACATAATTAATATAAGTGGCAACACTGTTGTTTTAGTTGTCATGATGTAGTAGTTGTATTCGCCATATTGAAATGAGTATACAGCACAGCGTGTGTGTTATTTTATATATAAAACAATTTATCTAAGTTCGTTCTCTAATAAAGCAATTTATGTACTGAAATTTCCATCCACGTGTTTCATTTTATCAGGTTATGGACCCAGCAGTGTCTTGAAAGCCTTAAGTGATAGAAACGCGAGTGAAATCTCTGTAGAGTGAGTGGGTATTTGCCGTTGAGAATTATTTGATTTTAGAAGGACTTTGGAAATGTGTGTCAGAAGTAGGCGCAGACGAAGACGCCAAAGCTAAAGCGAAAATAATTCTTACAATCGATTCATCGTTGTTTGTTCATATAAAGACAGCTAGAACGACCGTGGAACTATGGTCAAAGCTAAAATCTTTATACGATGACTCTGGATTTACACGAAAAATCAGTTTACTACGTACCCTAATATCGACGCGATTAGAGAACTGTGATTCAATGGAATCTTATGTGAATCAGATTGTAGATACAGGCCAGAAATTGCGTGGAACGGGATTTGATATCGACGACGTCTGGATTGGTTCGCTATTGCTAGCAGGTTTGCCAGAAAAGTTTTCACCAATGATAATGGCGATTGAACATAGCGGCATATCGATATCGACAGATTCGATAAAATCGAAATTACTCGATATGAGTGAAGGTGTTAGCAACACCGGTAGTGCTTTCGCATCGAAGTTCAATGTGAAGTCACAAGGTGGCGGCACGAGTCATAAAAATGTGGGGTTTCTATATACCACATATGAATTAAAGAACAGATCACAATAAACAAATCTTTATTATAAATAATACTCGCACACGTGAAAACAAATACAAATATATATTGCGGTTAACTATATTAATATCGTACACTAGACAATACCATAAACATAACTGAAGTAAAGATCAAATGTTTTCTCTAGATGCGTCCCTTCACTGTTGCTGCCAACTTATAGTTGGTAACCAGTAATTGTTACCAACATATGTGTAGTGGTTTCCCCACACCACCCCCCTCTAAGTAAAAGGTAAGTGGAGAAGTGAATGTTCATTGGTCGTCCTGGAACGAAACTTTTTTCTGTCCAGATGCCTTGTTCTTCGCGCCAGGATAGGTTCTCAATACTCGCATGGATGTTCCAGGGATGGAGTGTGGCTCTGGCTGTTGGAAGGTGGTTTGCGACTCATCTGCTGCTGAAGGTGGCGTAATCTCGTTCCGAAAAACGTCGTCTGAGGCCATGTGGGCAGGCTTAAGGCGTTGTATGCTCACGTTGACTTCCTTTCCGTCAACTAGGATGGTGAAAACTCGGTCGTCGATCCTGGTGACGATCTCGTGTGGGCCTGAATATGGCGGTTCAAGTGGCTTCTTCACGTGGTCCAGTCGTAGAAAGACGTCACTACAAGTGTAGAGGTCCTTGTAGCAGAAGGTTTTCATTCTGCAGTGATGTGCTGCTGGAACTGGCTTGATGTTTCGCATGTGCTCTCTGAAATCTTCAAGGAAGAATTGTGGGTCAGCTGGAGGATCTTCGGTGGTGAAAAATTCACCGGGAATCCTCAGGGTTGTTCCGTACAGGTACTCAGCTGGCGATCCACGTAGCTCTTCTTTGAAGCATGTCCTTAGCCCGAGGAGGACTGTAGGCAGGACTGTGGTCCAATTTGTTGTGGCGTGGCACATTATGGCAGTCTTCATGGTGCGATGCCATCTTTCGATCATGCCGTTGGCTGGAGGATGGTACGCCGTTGTTCTGATGCGTTTGCCGCCAACCAAACAGGCTAAGGCGGTGAAGAGTGCGCTTTCGAACTGTGTACCCTGGTCAGTCGTCACAATCTTTGGAGTTCCGAAACGAGCGATCCAGTGGTTGAAAAAGGCGTTGGCTACAGTTGTGGCTGTGATGTCTTTGATGGGTATGGCTTCTGGCCATCTGGTGAAGCGATCGACCATAGTGAGTGCATATCGGAAACCTTGCGATTCCGGCATTGGTCCCACGATGTCGATGTGGATATGGTCAAAGCGTTGGTCTGGGCTGGTGAAACTTGCAGGCTGTACATGGACGTGGCGACCTATCTTCGAGCGTTGGCAAGCGGGACAGTGCTTTGCCCACTTCGTGATGTCTCTGTTCATTGACGGCCAAACGTATCGTTGTGCGATGATTTTCGTTGTGGATCGACCGCTAGGATGTGACAGTCCGTGAAAAGCATCATATACTTGTCGACGGAGCTGTTGTGGTACGAATGGTCGGATGTCTGTGGTCGATACGTCACAGAAGATACCTTGGTGGTCTGGTCCATATGTCAGCTTTTGAAGGCGAAGTGATGAGTTTTCATCTCTTAGTAGGTCTTGGAGTTCAGTGTCACTGGCTTGCAACCTGCTGAGTTCATCGAAATCAATGATAGTCGGCATCCTGAAGGCGTCTACGCGTGAAAATGCGTCAGCGACTTCATTTTCCGTGCCAGTGATGTACTGGATGTTGGTGGTGAACTCGCTTATGAAAGAGAGTTGTCTGAGCTGCCGAGGGGAGGCTTTGTCTGCACGTTGCTGGAAAGCGTAGATCAGCGGCTTGTGATCCGTAAGAACCGTGAATTCTCTGCCTTCCACCCATTGTCTGAAGAATTTAATTGCTTCGTAGACCGCTGTTAACTCTCTATCATACGTGCTGTAGTTGCGTTGAGCCGGTGATAGTTTTTTTGAGAAGAAACCTAATGGCTTCCAGTGGTCGTTCTCCCGTTGCTCTAGGGCGGCTCCAATCGCCGAACTCGAGGCATCGGTGACGAGACGTAGCTCAGCTGATGGTGTTGGGTGAGTCAGAATGGTGGCTGTCGCTAGCTGTTGTTTGATCGATGTGAATGCTGCTTCCGCGTCTGGCGTCCAAGGAACTGGTCGTTTATCGTTCTTCTTAGACTCTTTGAGCATCTCGTTTAAAGGTGCTTGAACCGTGGCTGCATTCTTGATGTGTTGCCGATAGAAGTTAATAGCCCCGATGAAGCGTCGGAGTTGGACGATCGTCTGTGGCTTGGGAAAGTCAAGTAGAGCTCGAATTCGTTCGTCGATTGGTTGTCTGCCCTGGCTGGACACTTCGTATCCCAAGAATTTGACGGATTCAGAAGCGAATACGCATTTCTCGGGATTGATGCATAAGCCAAATTTCTCAAGGCGTTGGAACACGATGTTGAGGTGTTGTTCGTGCTCGTCGTGTGTAGAGGAGGCAATCAACAAGTCGTCGATGTATGCGAAGACGAAGTCCAAGTCGCCTACGACTTCGTGGATGAACCGTTGAAAGGTTTGGGCTGCGTTGCGAAGACCAAAAGGCATGCAGACAAATTCGAACAGGCCGAATGGGGTGATGACTGCAGTCTTCGGGATGTCTTCTTCTGCAACAGGTATGTGGTGGAATGCTCGACACAGATCTATCGTGCTGAATATGTTCTTTCCAGAGAGGTTAGCAGTGAAGTCCTGTAGGAGTGCAACTGGGTATCTGTCAGGTACAGTTTGTTTGTTGAGGCGCCTGTAGTCTCCGCAGGGTCTCCAGTCACCGTTCTTCTTTTGGGTCAAGTGGAGTGGGCTAGCCCAAGGGCTAGTAGATGGTCTAGCTAGTCCCTGTTCAACCATAATTTTAAATTCCTCTTTGGCTGCTTTGAGTCGGTCAGGTCGTAATGGCCTCACTCGCTCAGTGCATGGTGGTCCAGTGGTAGTGATGTAGTGCCTTGTGGAATGTGCGGCTGCTACCTTGTTCGACGGACTGCCGAGGATTAGTGGATAGTTTTTTAAAATGGTTGCGTACCTGTTGTCCCCCGTTATCATCTGGATGCTGTTGATAGGAGCTAGTCCCAACGCACAGAGGTGAGAGTAGCCCGTTGTGCTGTCTGTGATTCGTTTGTTTTGCAGGTCGACGATGAGTCCGTGATGGTGGATTAGGTCGGCACCGATGATTGCGTATGGAACATCAGCCTTGCAGAAGGCCCAAGTGATTGGACGTCGTAGGCCAATATTCAGCGTGAGGCTTCGTTCACCATATGTTGGAATCTTCGTGTTGTTTGCAGCGTAGAGTGTCAGCGAGGATGGCTGGTATTTGTCCTTTATAGACGCTGGGATAACCGAAATAGCAGCTCCAGTGTCTATAAGGAAACTAATCTTTGTCTTGCAGCCCTGTTGAAAATGCCAGATAGAACCATATAAAAAAAAATTTAATATGGATTAATACGGTTCATAGTGTGTATTTGAAACAGCAATTCCAAATTAAAAACATATTTGAAATAATTAGTATGAATCAGGATTGCCCACTAGAACCTGTTTACATCTAGAACGGATTTAATATGGTTTTATAAGCAAATCCAAATGCAAAAGCTATTGGGATTAATTTGTAGTTATCAGTTTCTATCAGGATTGCCCAATAGAACCTGTTTACATTTAGAACGGATTTAATATGGTTTTATAAGCAAATCCAAATGCAAAAGCTATTGGGATTAATTTGTAGTTATCAGTTTCTATCAGGATTGCCCAATAGAACCTATTTACATTTAGAACGGATTTAATATGGTTTTATAAGCAAATCCAAATGCAAAAGCTATTGGGATTAATTTGTATTTATCAGATTCTATCAGGATTGCCCAATAGAACCTGTTTACATTTAGAACGGATTTAATATGGTTTTATAAGCAAATCCAAATGCAAAAGCTATTGGGATTAATTTGTAGTTATCAGTTTCTATCAGGATTGCCCAATAGAACCTGTTTATATTTAGAACGGATTTAATATGGTTTTATAAGCAAATCCAAATACAAAAGCCATTGGGATTAATTTGTAGTTATCAGTTTCTATCAGGATTGCCCAATAGAACCTGTTTACATTTAGAACGTTTTAATATGGTTTTATAAGCAAATCCAAATGCAAAAGCTATAGGGATTAATTTGTATTTATCAGATTCTATCAGGATTGCCCAATAGAACCTGTTTACATTTAGAACGGATTTAATATGGTTTTATAAGCAAATCCAAATGCAAAAGCTATTGGGATTAATTTGTAGTTATCAGTTTCTATAAGGATTGCCCAATAGAACCTGTTTACATTTAGAACGGATTTAATATGGTTTTATAAGCAAATCCAAATGCAAAAGCTATTGGGATAAATTTGTAGTTATCAGATTCAATCAGGATTGCCCAATAGAACCTGTTTACATTTAGAACGGATTTAATATGGTTTTATAAGCAAATCCAAATGCAAAAGCTATTGGGATTAATTTGTAGTTATCAGTTTCTATCAGAATTGCCCAATAGAACCTGTTTACATTTAGAACGGATTTAATATGGTTTTATAAGCAAATCCAAATGCAAAAGCTATTGGGATTAATTTGTATTTATCAGATATAATCAGGATTGCCCAATAGAACCTGTTTACATTTAGAACGGATTTAATATGGTTTTATAAGCAAATCCAAAAGCTATTGGGATTAATTTGTATTTATCAGATTCTAGCAGGATTGCCCAATAGAACCTGTTTACATTTAGAACGGATTTAATATGGTTTTATAAGCAAATCCAAATGCAAAAGCTATTGGGATAAATTTGTAGTTATCAGATTCAATCAGGATTGCCCACTAGAACGGATTTAATATGGTTTTATAAGCAAATCCAAATGCAAAAGCTATTGGGATTAATTTGTAGTTATCAGTTTCTATCAGGATTGCCCAATAGAACCTGTTTACATTTAGAACGGATTTAATATGGTTTTATAAGCAAATCCAAATGCAAAAGCTATTGGGATTAATTTGTAGTTATCAGATTCAATCAGGATTGCCCACTAGAACCTGTTTACATTTAGAACGGATTTAATATGGTTTTATAAGCAAATCCAAATGCAAAAGCTATTGGGATTAATTTGTATTTATCAGATATAATCAGGATTGCCCAATAGAACCTGTTTACATTTAGAACGGATTTAATATGGTTTTATAAGCAAATCCAAATGCAAAAGCTATTGGGATTAATTTGTATTTATCAGATATAATCAGGATTGCCCAATAGAACCTGTTTACATTTAGAACGGATTTAATATGGTTTTATAAGCAAATCCAAAAGCTATTGGGATTAATTTGTATTTATCAGATTCTAGCAGGATTGCCCAATAGAACCTGTTTACATTTAGAACGGATTTAATATGGTTTTATAAGCAAATCCAAATGCAAAAGCTATTGGGATAAATTTGTAGTTATCAGATTCAATCAGGATTGCCCACTAGAACGGATTTAATATGGTTTTATAAGCAAATCCAAATGCAAAAGCTATTGGGATTCATTTGTAGTTATCAGATTCAATCAGGATTGCCCACTAGAACGGATTTAATATGGTTTTATAAGCAAATCCAAATGCAAAAGCTATTGGGATTCATTTGTAGTTATCAGATTCAATCAGGATTGCCCACTAGAACCTGTTTAAATCTAGAACGGATTTAAATGTAAATCCCTGTATATTATTATAAATAAATTATAACTCTTCAATTTTGTTGAAAAACGTTAAGGTCTATAGTATTATAGAATTACTTACCTCTTCGTCGAATTAATTTTCATTTATTATTATTATTTTTTATATATGTCTAGAATTATTGTTTTAAAGAACCATAACTTTGGGATTTGTGGAAGCAAAAAACAGTCTGCACTCGGTTACATGTACTTTTTTTCTATTTTAAAATTACATGTCAATATTTATCTCAATGTTCACCTAAAACAAAATATAAAATATTAATAATACTTAATCGATGAGTAGAAACAAGTACGTTTTATCACTTCACCAAACAATTTTTTTAATGTATAGGCGCGTTTTGTTAACAATGTTAGCATCTTCAAAAAACGGTAGCAAAACATGTTTCGTAAGTAGAAACTGTAATCATTAACATTAGGTACATACAAAAACAAAGATATCAAAATCATAATTCAATTATGTTTTATTTAGAACATATTAATAGTTCTTTGAGCTAACATATATTTTTTGTCATACATATATTATGTAAAATGATGAATACTAAATTTTTACGCGAAATTAATAATCATAATATGCCTAATTATTTAATTTATATCAGGCAAGTGTCTAGTCTTTTAAAATCACCACACTGGCGTAGGCGTAAAGAAGTTTAAAGACGTCTTGTCTTGGGTTTCAATAATAATCTGATTATGGAAATGTTTTAGAAGATATATATTGTGAACTAAATAAGTAGCTATTAAAGTTTTAGGGCTCCATAATATATTGCGCGGCTAAGTTTAATGAAAATTATTTTTGGAATGTTATCATAAATAAGTGTTTTAGGTCATTTTATACGTAAATAAGTACTTGTTGAACCAAATTTGGTAAACTATACTACTGAACATTTCTAAGTTCTGAACTTTTGGCAAAATAAAAAAAAACATAACTACCTAAAAATCTTACTGGGCTTGCCTGAAGACAGCAGATACACCACATAGCCACATAGTAAACTTGGTCTACATACGCGATATAAAATGAGTGCCTTAGAGAATCCCGTGAAAAGTGTATAAAACGGATAAAAAGTAAACCCAATATTTTTGTCGACTATAAAATACTAATAAAAAAAAAAGATGTTAGGACTTTTTTTATAGAAAAAATTATAACATAAAATTGTTATTGAATAATACTAACTTTCCGTTCCTCATGTCTTATTGTCTAAAATATCTTCACTCTCTACGTTTATTTCTTCAGAGGTTTCCGTATTCTCTTTGAATTATTTTTCATCCCATCTAAAAAAAATTTCAAGTCCATGACTAACTTTTTGTGGAAAAGTTAGACATTGGAATATTAAAATATCAGTTATGAAGATACTGTTAAGCAGTTCATTACATAAACAATCCTTTTATTTAATTGGTACTTACCACAGCTCTGCCGGGGCGCCCTATTAATATCGGATACCTTTATCCCAATCCAGGTATTTACTTTTGATAACTGGGTACGCATGGCGAATTCATCAGTCCCTTTTTTAATTAAATAAAATGTTGTAATATCTGAAAATGCAAAACGAATCAGTTCCATGTATTGGCTTCAGATATGCCATCTAAATATGCCCAAACAGAAATAAAATTTGAATAAATAGGCCATTCTTACAGCGAGCGGTGTACAATTTTAATAGCAAAGTAAAAAACAAATGTCACCACAAATATGTTTTATATTAACGCCTTTATAGAGACACGCTTCGAGAGTATAATACACTCATCATTGGCCTGCAGCAACCTAATGCTGGAAAACCTAACAATTAAACATTCACATTTCAATGCAGAACCTGTACTGGGGAGCATTTCAGAGTTTAAATGGTAAAACGTAAGTATTTACAATACAAACATTGTAATGTCCTCGGACAGGGTTCTTGTTAATTTTCCAGACTGAATAAAAGATATTATAATTAGGTGGATGAGACAGAAATGTACTTGAAGATTAATATTGAAATATAGAAAGAACAACAAATAAGTCCACAAACAAAACCTTAAATTGCAAACGTATAAGAATCATAGAACAACGGCAGACTTCTTATCGCACTGAATACAAAATTTGTTTAAAAACATTGCAAATAATAATAAATTAAATTATTGGTGTGGAAATAAAATAAACTTCCTGAATTGGTTTTCTTAACTTTGTGTCATAAGAAAAATCTGCCTCATGATCATAATGAAACCTATAAAACGGTAGCAAGTGAGAACCCAAAAGTTCTATTTTAGTCATGATATCAATGATACTTGAACGTTCAAAATTATACGGTTTTCAAAATACCAAAGCTACCTTTTAAGGAGAAACTGTGTTCTTGGTAAGGACCAAGAACACAGTTTCTACAAAAATAGCAAGCAAACACTTTATAAACTACTAAGTACTAGATGGATAAAGCTAAATAATATGATTTCACTCTTACTTAGTTTTGAAACAACGTCGAAGACATTTTTTGCAACCATTGAACATTTAATAACTCATTTGTTGCTTTCAGTTGTTCCCTCAAATTATTTAGTCTCATTGGCTTTCGTGAATTTTCTTTCAGAATTTCCTCTGGGTTTAACATTTTAATTCGCTTTTCCCTTATCTGCGTTTTTTTCGCTTATCTGCGTTTTCAGAGCATCAATATCGTCTAAAACAACATGATTTATTTAGATTAACAGACGAATATAAATTTAAAAAGTAATCAATAATAAAACTAGCAAAAATACCTTCAATATATAAAATACAAAGGTTTGTAAGTTTTTTATATCTTCGGTGATCCAATCCAATCCAATCTCCTGTACTATATCATCATCAAGGAATCTGAGATAAGCATACCCCATACTAAAAAAAGTAAAAAGTTCTTAAATATTGTCATTAATTCTCAATTCTTAATATAATAATAAATTATCATTAATTCTTTAGATCTTCTTTCATCTCCCAAAAGTCTTAAATGTGTGTATAAATTGAAGAAAATTTAATAAAATAAAAATTGTTAAAATAACTACGAATAATGTTCCATATTTCACCGTTTTGGAAAATTTAACACATTTGTTTTATTAATTGATTGTGGTGAAATATCTATTATTACAGTACCTATATGTACAGGGTGTATTCTGGTTGATGGTATACACTTTGTTTTGTTGTTTTGGGAAAAGTAACTAAGTACGAATATTTTGAAAATGTAAGTAATTACTGTTGGATTTTTTCGATATAGTTAATTAGGTAGACAACTATTAAAACGTTTTTTTCTTTATTAACGTTGATAAAGTTCACAAGAATAAATGTATTCTACCACTTCACCCAAATTACATATTATAGTGACAATATTATTGTATGCTGATAGATTAGGTATTAGTACAGCTAATACACACAATTAGCTGTCGTATTAGGTTGATCTGAATAATCACTTGCGTGCGTACTAATGATAATGATTACTATAATATCATATTAGCAGAGCATAGGCTATGTTTTTTATTCCTTATAAAGACAATGATATACCTTGGTAAAAAGAATAATTTATTTGCTTACCTGCTTCTTATAATAATAATCACAACACACAACACAAAGTTATTAAGTTATTTTATGCTGTTAGATAGTCATAGATGAAAGATATTATAATATATATTTAGGTTAGCATTTACACTTATTTTATTACACAATTGAGATAGAGTAATTAACATATTATTGATAATGAAAAACAAAACATAAACCGACGCCATAACAAAACACGATGCTAGCAATGGAATTTGGGCTAGGTTAGACTAAGAAAAAAATTGTACCGCAGCAGTGTTGTCATAGGGAATTATCAAATTGTAACATATTTTATTCGACAATTCCAAAATCAAGATTATTACAGACTTTGTTGTCTGATTATTATGCATGAGTTTATTCAGTTGACGATAGTTTTTTATTGTTTTCTGGAATATATAACGACGACATAGAGATTGCAACAGATGTTTTAATAACATTTAGATATATTGACTTTTTATAAATATAAAGACAATAACAAAATATGCGCCATAGCAATTAATATAATAATAGATAATAGGTATATAAATATACGCTATTATTGTTATAGATAGAGAATAGTAGGTATTAAATAAGCTACCAAAATTGAGTTATGACGACATACATGTTGTATTCACACACACTTCTGGATGTGATTGTATTAATATTCATGTCTTCACCCATTCTATAGTAATTTTGAAATATATTATGATATAATTCTATACCGTGTCAGAAGTCAGCTGCAATCGGCAACACTGAACTCTGAACTACTCCCAAGCGTCAAGCATAAACTACTATACCTACTTACTAGTTGCCAGATTTAGTTCAAATCCGCAGTTTTGTCGCGATTTTCTTCAAAAAATATTCATATATATTTGAGTTTTTTTCTTATTAGTTATTTTTTTATTTATTTAGTTATCATGTTATCGGCAAAACCAGGAGCAAATGTATGTTCATGCCACCGCAATTGTGACTCTTTTGATATACTTTGCTATCTTTTCGTATGGAAAAAATGTAATTAAATTTTGAATACCTATCTGTGCGTTAGTAAAAGTTACTAGGTATATAATTATGTATATAGGTAGGTAATATCAAAGATTAATGTACATTAATCTTTGGTAATAGTGATGGCTATACCTCGGCAACACTGAGTATTAGCATTGTGTTTATTATAATATAGTGTGTCAGCGCTTGGTTAGTACCATCATCTAACAACAGACGGCGTTATCAACTTCAGTCGTTCATTAATAAATTTCTGGTATATGATGACGCCATCTGTTGTTAGTTGACAGGTACTATCCAAGCGCTGACACACTATATTATAATAAACACAATGGTATTAGTAAATGGTCAGCGTTGCCGGTTGTAACATAATAATTATTATTATGATTTTGCACTTAACTAAATCTGGTACTAAATTTGTACTGTAAGATGAATCTAATGAATCTGTACTAGGATTTTTTATATACTAAATTGGCCAACAATTGACCTGTTTTCTTGGTGACGTAACATAATATGTTCTAAAATCTGTGCAGCTATAATAACATTATATTATTATGTTTAAGCATGTTATCGGCAACAGTGGATATGGTAAGAAAATCATAACTATTTTGGCAACACACAAAAAACAAGGTAGTAGTTTTCTTTATAAAGACAATGACCTCACCTATCTATATAATTACTGTTTAGGTATATAATTTATTTTAATAACTTAAAACGCCGTGTTGTTTTATGCAATAATTTTTTAAAATAAAGAGCTCAAGAAATCTGCATTATTTAGGATAACGGAAATGAATGAAATTTTTTATTGAATCCGTATTGAAACCAATCGTATCGTGGAAATTCTTATTCAGCAATTCTATATTAAACGCAATTGAAATAAGCAGTAAACTAATTCAAACTGATAAAACCAAATTAATTATTTGATTTAGAATGCCTTATTGAAACCAATAAATTCCAAATAAAGAATTTCTTATTAATCCATATTGAAACCAATTCGTTTCATGGTAATTTTTATTTAGTACTTCCATATTAAACGCAATTGAAATAAGCAGTTTTATGCCGCATAAAAACTAATTCAAACTGATAAAACCAAATTAAACATTTGATTTGGAATGCCTTATTGAAACCAACAATTCCCAAATAAAGAATTTCTTATTAATCCATATTGAAACCAATTCGTTTCATGGTAATTTTTATTCAGTACTTCCATATTAAACGCAATTGAAATAAGCAGTTTTATGCCGCATAAAAACGAATTCAAACTGATAAAACCAAATTAAACATTTGATTTGGAATACCTTATTGAAACCAATAAATTCCAAATAAAGAATTTCTTATTAATCCATATTGAAACCAATTTGTTCCATGGTAATTTTTATTCAGTACTTCCATATTAAACGCAATTGAAATAAGCAGTTTTATGCCGCATAAAAACTAATTCAAACTGATAAAACCAAATTAAACATTTGATTTGGAATGCCTTATTGAAACCAACAATTCCCAAATAAAGAATTTCTTATTAATCCATATTGAAACCAATTCGTTTCATGGTAATTTTTATTCAGTACTTCCATATTAAACGCAATTGAAATAAGCAGTTTTATGCCGCATAAAAACGAATTCAAACTGATAAAACCAAATTAAACATTTGATTTAGAATGCCTTATTGAAACCAATAAATTCCAAATAAAGAATTTCTTATTAATCCATATTGAAACCAATTTGTTCCATGGTAATTTTTATTCAGTACTTCCATATTAAACGCAATTGAAATAAGCAGTTTTATGCCGCATAAAAACTAATTCAAACTGATAAAACCAAATTAAACATTTGATTTAGAATACCTTATTGAAACCAATAAATTCCCAATAAAGAATTTCTTATTAATCCATATTGAAACCAATTCGTTCCATGGTAATTTTTATTCAGTACTTCCATATTAAACGCAATTGAAATAAGCAGTTTTATGCCGCATAAAAACTAATTCAAACTGATAAAACCAAATTAAACATTTGATTTGGAATACCTTATTGAAACTAATAAATTCCAAATAAAGAATTTCTTATTAATCCATATTGAAACCAATTCATTCCATGGTAATTTTAATTCAGTACTTCCATATTAAACGCAATTGAAATAAGCAGTTTTATGCCGCATAAAAACTAATTCAAACTGATAAAACCAAATTAAACATTTGATTTGGAATACCTTATTGAAACCAATAAATTCCAAATAAAGAATTTCTTATTAATCCATATTGAAACCAATTCGTTCCATGGTAATTTTTATTCAGTACTTCCATATTAAACGCAATTGAAATAAGCAGTTTTATGCCGCATAAAAACGAATTCAAACTGATAAAACCAAATTAAACATTTGATTTGGAATACCTTATTGAAACCAATAAATTCCAAATAAAGAATTTCTTATTAATCCATATTGAAACCAATTCGTTCCATGGTAATTTTTATTCAGTACTTCCATATTAAACGCAATTGAAATAAGCAGTTTTATGCCGCATAAAAACTAATTCAAACTGATAAAACCAAATTAAACATTTGATTTGGAATACCTTATTGAAACCAATAAATTCCAAATAAAGAATTTCTTATTAATCCATATTGAAACCAATTCGTTCCATGGTAATTTTTATTCAGTACTTCCATATTAAACGCAATTGAAATAAGCAGTTTTATGCCGCATAAAAACTAATTCAAACTGATAAAACCAAATTAAACATTTGATTTGGAATACCTTATTGAAACTAATAAATTCCAAATAAAGAATTTCTTATTAATCCATATTGAAACCAATTCGTTCCATGGTAATTTTTATTCAGTACTTCCATATTAAACGCAATTGAAATAAGCAGTTTTATGCCGCATAAAAACGAATTCAAACTGATAAAACCAAATTAAACATTTGATTTGGAATGCCTTATTGAAACCAACAATTCCCAAATAAAGAATTTCTTATTAATCCATATTGAAACCAATTCGTTTTATGGTAATTTTTATTCAGTAATTCCATATTAAACACTATTCATTTTAACCTATTAAATCCGTATAAAACCCACTTTGTTTTTAATCTGTAATGCCATATTAGATCTAATCATATTTAAAACTTATAGAGACCAATACAATTCCATTGATGTGTTTTATATGTATATCCAAATAAACCCAAACCATATTGAATCATATAAGATTACTATTAAAATAACATAGAGCTTGTCAAAGCCAGATTAAAACCTACATTCACTTATAGATACTTATAGATCCAGATCAAGTTTTAATATGATTCTATACGGTATTTTCAACAGGGAGTCGGTGATAAATAAGCGGCGTGGAGTGGACGAACCGCCAGTAGCCGTCGCGTCTATTGGCGGGAATTCTCGTTTCCCGAGCCAGCTGGTTGCCATGCGCACGGAATAGTACATTTGTCCGCTTTCGAGCCGAACCGTCGATGGTAATAGCAGAATCCGCTGTTGGTTGGACCCTGTTGTGTGTCGGTGCTAGCTTGTGTTTGTCGTGGTGTGTTGCTACGTGACCTACCGCGACCATTTTGTGATCGGCAACGAACTTGTACGGTTTACCGTCCGGGCTAGCTCGTCAACTCGATCGGAAAGGGTACTTAAACGTCTTTCGATACCGTTTTCTGAGCGCGCGATGGCCGAAACGTGTTCGTCCAGGGTCTGGTCTGGCGTGGAAACCGTCATTACGCGTGTTGTGTTGGCGTCTGAAGGAATTTCCACGATCCGGTCTGCTAAGCTAGCGATGGCTCCTAGAGCGAGGCCATCGGCTGATGTTAATGCTACTTGCACGTAGGCTGGTAGCCGATCCATCCATAAAGTCTTGATAAACTTAGGATCCATGTTATGTCCACCGAGACGATTCATTTCACCTAATAATTCGGATGGTTTCTTAGAGCCTAGTTCGAGTCCCGATATTAATGTCCTAAACTGTTTTTCTTGAGAAACAGAGTAATGATTTAATAAGGCTTCTTTAATGCGCAAATATTTTTCGTGCGTAGGAGGTTGTGCGATAATGTGTTCAACCACTGTGAGGGTATCTTGGTTGAGTCTAGCCACAACAGCGTGGTATTTAGTACTATCGGATGTGATGCATCGGTTGGCAAATTGTGATTCTACAGCGGCGAACCACAGCTCAACCTTTCTGTCCCAGAATACAGGGAGTTCTAAGCGTTCCATTGTACTTATCTGTGTTTGGTGTTGAGTTACCTGTGATTGTGTAAGAGCGCCTGGAGTTTGCTGCTGATCATCGCCAATATTAACATTGTCACCAAGTTCTGGCAGAGACGAGTGGAGGGTATGGTTTGGAAACGACATTTGGACACGTGCACTACACTTTTTTTACCCGCACTACTTAAATGTTTTTAACTGTTTACTGTTCGCGATCACGTCGGGGTCACCAATTATGTGGGGTTTCTATATACCACATATGAATTAAAGAACTGAGATCACAATAAACAAATCTTTATTATAAATAATACTCGCACACGTGAAAACAAATACAAATATATATTGCGGTTAACTATATTAATATCGTACACTAGGCAATACCATAAACATAACTGAAGTAAAGATCAAATGTTTTCTCTAGATGCGTCCCTTCACTGTTGCTGCCAACTTATAGTTGGTAACCAGTAATTGTTACCAACATATGTGTAGTGGTTTCCCCACAAAAACAAGAAAACATATGACTTAAAAACAATTAAATGTTACAAGTGTAAAAAATTTGGTCACTTTAAGAATAAATGTCCAAATAACGACAATGATACAAGCAAATTAACGACTAATGCTTTTAGTGCCGTATTTCTTAGTGGTAAATTTAGTAAAGAAGATTGGTATGTGGATTCCGGTGCAAGTATGCATTTAATTACGAATAACAGTGCGCTAGAAAATGAATCAACTTCTCAAAAAGTAAAAGAAATCATGGTGGCAAATCAAACAAAAGTGTCGGTAACTTGTGTCGGTGATACAAAGATTGTAACAAAAGTTGATAATAATCGTAAATATGATGTGCGTATAAAAAACGTTTATTGTGTACCAAGTTTAACAACCAATTTGCTATCTGTTAGTAAATTAATTGAAAACGGAAACAGTGTTAAATTTGAAGCAAATTGCTGTAAAATATTTAATAAACAAAGTGAACTTGTAGGAATCGCAACACTACAAGATGGTGTGTACAAATTAAATATTGAGACCACAGCAGAAAAATGTTTGTTTACAACACTGGAAACAGCTGACTTGTGGCACAAGAGGTTAGGACACAACAACAGTGATTATTTAAACAGAATGAAAAATGGTATTGTACAAGGAATTAACTATTCAGGTACTGCTCAGATTAAAAAGGATAACTGTGAAGTGTGTTGTGAAGCAAAGCAAACAAGACTGCCATTTCCAAGTAAGGGAAGCCGAGCAAAACATTTTTTAGATGTTGTACATACAGACATATGCGGTCCCATGGAAACTAGGTCGATAGGCGGTTCAAAATATTTTCTAATTTTTGAAGACGAATACAGTAGAATGGCATTTGTTTATTTTTTGCAGAATAAAGATGAAACCTTTAATTGCTTTAAGAAATTTAAAAGTCTCGTTGAAAACCAGAAGAACTGTAAAATTAAGACGTTAAGATCGGACAATGGTGGAGAATTTTGTAGTAACGAATTTGAATCATTCTTAAAGAATCAAGGTATTGTACATCAAACGACAAATTCATACACACCTGAGCAAAATGGAATGTCAGAACGGCTAAATAGAACTCTAGTCGAAAAAGCTAAGTGTTTGCTATTTCAAGCAAAACTAGAGAAGCAGTTTTGGGCTGAAGCCGTGAATACAGCTGTGTATTTGCGCAATCGTTCGATAGTAGCTGAGCTACTGGTAACACCATATGAACGGTGGTATGAAAATAAACCGAATTTAAGTAACTTACGTATTTTTGGAAGTATGTGCATGGTGCATGTCCCACAACAGAAAAGACTGAAATGGGACAAGAAAGCAACAAGGCAAATACTGGTTGGATACGGTGATAACGTCAAGGGCTACAGAGTTTATGATCCTCGAACAAACTCCGTAACTACAAGTCGAGATATTACAATATTCGAAAATGCTGTTGAAGATACAAATATGATCATTATGGAAGAAAATAAGTCTCCAGAAGCAAATCTAGAGCAACCTTCAGATGGATCAGAAAATACATCTTCAGTGGGAGACACAGATTACGTGCCAAGTGATTTCGAAGAGTCTAATATACAATCTGATGACAGTGACTTAGAAACAGGTGTAATAGATGTTTCAGATACAGCCAGAAAGTCATCAAGAATACCGAAACCGAAAGTTTACGACGATTATGTTACTTACCTTGGTGTTAGTGATTTATGTGAAGTCATCAGCGAAGATCCAGCAACAGTGTAGGAAGCGCTTACGGGTCCCGACAAGGACAAGTGGCAGCAGGCAATCGAGAGTGAGCTGAGTTCATTCGAAGCCAACAACGCTTGGGAGCTCGTCGACAGGGAGTCCGGCACCGTAGTGCAGTGCAAGTGGGTTTTTAAAAGAAAGTTTGACGCGGAAAATAAAGTGCGATTTCGTGCGCGTTTAGTGGCAAAAGGTTTTTCGCAGAAACCGGGAGTAGATTATACAGAAACTTTTTCTCCCGTGGTAAGATTTTCAACATTACGTTTGTTAATAGCTTTATCTGTGAAATTAGATCTAGATATTGTACATCTAGATGTAGCTACTGCTTTTCTTAATGGATATTTACAGGAAAATGTATTTATGGAAATTCCTGAAGGCTTTGTTATGCCTGATGATGAATATCAGAATAGAAATAAAGTATTAAAATTGAATAAAGCAATATATGGTCTTAAGCAAGCTTCAAGGGCTTGGTATGAAAGGGTGGATATTTTTCTTAATAAGTTAGGTTATGTAAAATCAAAACTAGAACCTTGTCTCTTTATTAAGAAAAGCAATAACTCTTAAACTATAATAGCTCTTTATGTGGACGATTTTATTGTTTTCTCAAATGATAAAAATGAATTGAATAACCTGAGAACTGAGTTATCTGAAAGTTTTAAGATTAAGGATTTAGGTATTATAAAACATTGTTTGGGAATGACTGTTAACTGTAATAAAAGTAATAATACTGTTAGTTTATGTCAAACTCAGTATATTGAACAGATTTTGAAAAGATTTAAAATGTCGGAATGTAAAACTGTTAATACACCTTTGGATTCTAATTTAAAGCTTGAGAAAAGTGTGAATTGTGTTAATGATTTACCATATCAGAAATTAATAGGTTCATTAATGTATTTGTCTGTTTTAACAAGGCCAGATATAGCTTACGCAGTAAGTTATTTAAGTCAATTTAATAACTGTTATAATGAATCTCATTGGAAACAAGCAAAAAGAATTTTGAGATATTTAAAATGTACAAAGAATTTTGGTTTAAAATTTTCTAAAGATAATCTAAGTTTACAAGGATTTGTTGACTCAGATTGGGCTAGTGAGTGTACTGATCGTAAATCATATACGGGGTTTTGTTTTAAGCTTAGTGGTTCAGTTATATCTTGGGAAAGTAAAAAACAAAAAACCGTAGCATTATCGAGCACAGAGGCGGAGTATATGGGTATTACAGAGGCTTCAAAAGAAGCCATATATTTTAAAAATTTGTTAAGTGAATTGATAAATGTAAATGACTGTATAACCATATTTAATGATAATCAGGGTGCACAAAAGTTGTCAGCAAACAATCAGTTTCATAAGAGGTCTAAGCATATAGATACTCGATATCATTTTATAAGAGATGCTATTTCGGATAATTTAGTAAAACTCGAGTATTTGCAGACAACTGCTATGCCAGCAGATATATTGACAAAAAGTTTGTGTTCTCCTAAACATTATAAGTTTTAGATACACTAGGTTTATGTAAAATATAATAATATTTTTTGGTCAGTGGGAGTGTTATTAGTTAGACCAAAAAATAACATAATTAATATAAGTGGCAACACTGTTGTTTTAGTTGTCATGATGTCGTAGTTGTATTCGCCATATTGAAATGAGTATACAGCACAGCGTGTGTGTTATTTTATATATAAAACAATTTATCTAAGTTCGTTCTCTAATAAAGCAATTTATGTACTGAAATTTCCATCCACGTGTTTCATTTTATCACCCTATAGCAAACTAGATTTTTTTTATTCTAATCAATTCGAATTTGCGACATGCAACATTGTACATTTTATTTATTTATTTTGTTTAAAAACGCAAAAAGTTTCTACAAGAATTGGGCAATCTAATTGTTATTTTTCCTGAGCTGTAGCGCAAGTTTTTTGAAAGTTACCTGAAAACAAATCTTTTTCACCGCCTAGTATTTTTTAAAAATAAAAAATATTTCAATTACAGTAATACGTCCTCAAATTTTTCTTCATATTTGCGGTCCGATAACTCCATAGGGGTGAAGCTCTGACCTGATTTTTTATAAGACAAACTTGTAAACAAGGAATCACCCCTTAATGTTTCTTTGCATTTCTTTTGTAACATCTTGTATGTATGGTATGTTAATAGTAATTATTATATATAGCTAAAAATAAACTATTGAGAATAATGTGCCTTTTTTTATTTCCTGACTTCCTATGATATTCTCACAAATAGAATGAGGAAGTATTATAAGAATATGAAAATCAATTTAATGGAAAAAGAATAAGTATTAAAAACTATTAATAATTATTATAATTAAAAATTTGGTACTTACATTGCAATTATCATCACTCTTTTACAAACGCAACTTTTATTCTACTTAACAAAACTACAATAGCATATATATTTTGACAACTTCAAAACTTATATTATTAACAAGAAATCCCTTTGGGATTTCCCAGTCGTTTTGTGGTAGTCTTATCTATGATAAAAGTAATTGAGGGTTATAAAAAAAAATCGTAATTTTTTTTTTTAATTTTTTTTTATTACTTAATTTTTTTATTAATTTTTATTTTTTTTTCTAATAATTTTTTATTAATTTTTTTTTAATTTTTGAATTTGAATTAAGCCAATAAAAAAAAAGTATTGCCACAGCTGGGATTCGAACCCCTAACCTTTCCAATGCGAAGCGAACGCCCTACCAATGACGCCACAGAATAATAATAATAATAATATAGGTTCCAACTACCTAACTGATGAAATTTTAAATGGGAACAATACACATACACCCTGTATAAAAATTTTATGATCCCATTCTAACTGAAAATACTGTGAAACTTAAAAAAATATATAAAAATCTTCAAACTAAATTTTTTTTGAAACATTTTTGAGCCACCCTTTGCAATAATTTCATAAACCATTCTAAAAACCTAAACAAAACATTTTTAAGTTACCCCGTAGATAACCTTTAGAAGCTTATAGTTTCACTTCAAAGAAATTTAGAATTGAAATCTAAAAAAATCAAAACATTACTCAAAATATTACTTTTTTGTCCTTAAAAAAATAAACAAATACATTTTTGACTCACCCCATATTTAAATTTAAAGTGTACGCTAAAAATTTCTAAAGATTTAAAAGTTTTTCGATTGCAATCTGAAAAAATAGTTAAATGTGCACAATCAGTAACACATTCAAAAATGAACTGGGATCACTTTGTGTATAACTACACCACCTAAAAAAACACCCCTGTATATACTGAAACTCATCAAAAACAGCAAATTTTTTACTTTAGACAAAATTAAAGAGCATCGAAAAGTGTCTTATTCCATAGAAGAGGTTATGCAACCGTAAATACCATAATGATGTGTTGGAGGTTGCATAAGCATAAGATATTAAATCTAATCAGTTAAAGGTCATTGATTGGTTGTAATTATTGAAATTTAGCCCGTCTGTACATAACTCAACTCTCTCCCACCTCAATGATATCTCTGCACATATAACGGGTTCATTGAACTTTTTTGTATTATTATTGAAATTGTAACCTTTCTGGTGGGATCAATTTTCTAATGTCAAAAAATATGTCAACTTGTGCACACTACTCTGCCAGATTTAGTTCACGTGAATAGCAGTAAAATAAAAATAAGTATAAATTAGTAGTTTGTTTACATAAAATAATTTTTTAATATTTGTTATATTATTGTGGGAGTTGCGTAAATTAAATTTGTTGGAAAATTAAGTATCTAATCATATTCCATGTGTAAATATATTGCGTAATGTGTGGATTTGTTGACGAAACTATGATGGAATATGTTTATGATGAAAGTGTTCAAATAAAGTGTGGCAACCGCGATTTTCGCAATTTTTCTAGGTTGTTGTCACATTTTGGAAGAATTGAATGGAATGACATATAAATAATATAGATTTTTTTCCACAACGAAATTATTTTAGCAAAGGTAAAATAGAATAAACTTGGAGAAATTAAGATTATATTTTACTAACCATCTGGTGGTGTGTCGGGTCTCAATACGTTTCAGTTTAATTAAGCTATTGCGCGAATAATAAGTACGAGGTGTAGGATAGAGATAATTTGAAAGACATTCTGGCAGCAAAGCATTGTAAGTTGGTATGTTGTTTAATCGAGTAGATTCCATAAGAATAGCACACAAATCTGTTTTCTTTTCTACTGACTTTACTTTAATGAAAAATGTGACGATTTGGGAATTATTTTAAAAATGTTTCCCTTCAAAGGAGCCTCACCAAAAGTAGCCTACCCCCTATTCTCAATATTTAACTGTATGTTAAAACACATGGCATATTTTACACTTGTTTTGATTGTCAGAAATCCGTGCCCAACTTTATCCTGTTTTCGTTCAAGATTAGAGTGAATAAGGGCTAACACAGTTTATATTAGTTGACAAGAAATCACTGGGTGATTCCCAGTCGTTTTGTGGTAGTTTTATCTATGCCAAAAGTCATTGAGGGTTATAAAAAAAAATTTCAAAAATCTATATATCTCCTAAAAATATTATAAGATAAATCGAAACATTTTTGAGTTACCCCGTAGATCACCTCTACGAGCATATAGTTACACGCTAAAGAAATCATGAATTCAAATCTAATTCAAAATATTACTTTTTTGACCTTAAAAAAAATAAACAAATACATTTTTGAATCATATAAATTTAAAGTGTATGCTCAAAATTTCTAAACATTTAAAATTTATTCGATTGCAATCTAGAAAATTTGTTAAATGTCGGCTAATTAATGTTTTTTTTTGCATCACCCTGTACATCCTGCTTATTAATTAATGTTGTTATAATCTGATAAATACTTAATTTAAATAATAAATCTACTTGTCAAATTCAATAACCTTGTAAAATTTTATACTAAATACCTACTATAAATATATTAGAGAGGTATTTTAAATCTACTAGCCTAAAAATGGCTGCCTATAATATGATTATCATCATAGGTGACGTTATTTTTTAGACCTACCACATATCTCTATTTGAAAATCGTTGGTGTTAAATTAACGTTAATAGATGCGGACGTTATTTTTAGGACTACCATATCTCTCTATTATGGTTCGTTGGTTTGTCATAATTTAGTAGTATTTTTTTCTAACGTTGGTGTCACTTATTTTAGTTTAGTTGACACTTCTAGTTAACGTCATAATTTGGTTTTGGTAACGACAGACAAATTGCTTGTGTCAAATAGTTTATTATTATTTTCTTTGTTTACATTAATAGCCTAAGAGTTTTCGGCATTATTTTTATGTTTAAGATCAATTTCTATCAACATGTTGTATATTGTAGTGTTATCAAAGGGGTATTCCATATAGTTGTAGTAAATTTAGAAGTTGTCATAGTGTATTTGAAGTAATATTACTGAAAAAGTTATAATAACTTGAAGTGGATGTGATCATATTTTTCAATAACCTAAGTTTGATGGATGGGAAATAGTTGATATCTCCCTCTGCCTCGCACACAAAATGAACTTTTGCAGATGTAATTAAATTAATTAAAAAAATAGTGTGGCCGCATTAAATCCGCTTGAAAAGTACCCGTTGGGATGCAGCAAAAAACAAATTTTCCATATAGACAGACCTGCGGCTGCACCTTCGGTGCAGCTTTAAGTTAAGTCACATAGATAGCGGTCCTTTTTATGCAGATTTTCGACGACAAAGACAGCACTATGAGAAATTATAAGGATTAATGAATAGACATGTGCGAATAATTATAACGTGGTAAATCAACCACAGTGTGTTGAGTTTTCCAGCAATTAATATAGTTCATAAGTTATTTATTTTTTCTATGTAAACCTAAGTATACGGTTATGGTTGGAAGTTTAGGGGGAATGTTATTTGCCGGCCCAATCCTCAAGTTCTATAACTTCCATTTGGGCATGGTTTGATTGGTCTCCTTGAACTTTGTGCCTTTAGAAAGCTTTGTAACTGTACAATATGTATTTGTCTGTCAATTAAGTGCATATGAATATTATTACTGTTATGTTATTGTTAATATGGAATTATTTTTATATTGTACTATGCATATTAGTTTACAAAATATAATTGTTATACCGGATATTCTCAATGAAACTTATTATTATTATATAACTACCTACGTCGCGTCGCGTCGGCAGGTAGGTACTATTAGAATTAAAGATTAATACGTTAACGTTAACTCTAAATAGAAATTATTTCAGAATATATTTAGCGTATACTGCAACTCAACAATTAAAAAACAATAGCACACCAGAAATTATTATGAAATTAATTATAAGCGCAATTATGACCGTTACAGTTTAAATTAATAACATTCTGAAAAAAAATTCTATACTCTGGAATTTGCGGCACTTACACTTGTTTTGATTTTCAGAAATACAACCCTAACTTAATCCTGTTTTCGTTGAAGCTTAGAGTGAATAAGAGTTTTTTTTATAGTTAATAGTTTATAAATATTGTTTCAAACTACTTTTAGTGTAAGTAAAATATTGTCACGTTGAGGTTTAACGTGAACTACGAGGGCATTGCAAATACGGACCTTATCTAAAGGATTGAAACACCGAATACCAAGTTTAAATAGACTAAGTTTATTAACAGTTAAAGTTTTTATTATATTATTATATAATTAGAGACTAGAGAGTTATAATAATAAAATACAAATACATTACATTAAAATATAAGACCACATACGGTCAAGGTGCACTATGGTTCACATTTTTTACGGCCTTCAGGTTTTCTTACTATTAGCTTAAAATTAGGACACAACTAAACTTATTTCTCTGGAGAGGAGAATTTATAATAAAAGGGTCATCCCTCTCTTAAACAATCTTGCGCCTAAATCATCCCTGTCTTGACCAATGATAATGAGGGAGGCTGGATTTAATCAATTATGGTTTCCAGATTTCTCCATGCTAATTGGTTATTAACATAATAATCATATTGCGCATCCAGGAAGGGTGAACTGCAAAAACAGCTACGTTTGCATTTTCATATAATTTATGACTATCCTTGAAAGCGGAGGTTAAGAGGCAAGGATCCAGATACTCGAACCATAATGACTCATCTAGATATACTAGACTAAACAGAAAATTTATATTTTTGTATTGTTGCATCGAACATCTGGAGTTTATTTATTTATAATTTATATTTATTTATTAATAATTTTGGAATCTGTACTCGTGACAATATGCACAATTTCTCAAAACATGAATTGTCGGTATCGGACAAATAAAAAAAAAACCCAAATTTCAGCCAACGATTCGTTTATTAAACATAAACTTCTCCAGGGCCTTGTCTAGTCGTTCTAACTATAAATCAAAAAGGTCATCATTTTCAACTCAAATTCAAGAAGGTTATGTTTAATAGACGAAACGTTGGCTGAAGTTAAGGTTCTTTGTTTATTTGTCCGAGATGACAATTCATTCATGTTTTGAGAAATTATTACTTAAGGACACAATTAACTGAAGATTAATATGCCAGTGTTCACAATAGTTTATCAAAATCTTGTGATACTTCTTTATGTTTTAACATATGAGTTTTAAAACGTGTAATGGATAAACTTTTATACGAACAACGTTGACATTCATAAAGAGTATGCGTAATTGAGGCCATTAAGGTTTTATTATCAGAATGACTATTTACGATATGACAATCAAGATTCTGTTTGATTTTAAATACTTTCTTACACATTGTACAAACATGTTGTGGTTGATTATTGCTATGAGTTAATAAATGTCGCTTCAAACTCCCTTTAGTGTAAGTAGAATATGAACAATGTTCACAACAAAGTTTCTCAAAATCTTTTGATATTTCTTTATGTTTTAACATATGACTTTTAAACTGTGTAATGGATAAACTTTTAAACGAACAACGTTGACATTCATAAAGAGTACTCGTAATTGTGGCCATTAAGGTTTTATTATCAGAATGATTTTTTGCTATATGACAATCAATACTCGGTTTCCATGTAAATCCTTTACTACACACTGTACAAACATATCGTTTATTACTGCTATGGGTTAATAAATGTTTTTTCAAACAATTTTTAGTGTAAGTAAAATATGCACAATGTGCACAGTATAGTTTCTCAAAATTATTTGGTATTTCTTTATGTTTTAACATATGAACTTTAAAAGTTGCACTGGATGTAGCTTTATACGAGCAAAGTTGACATTCATAAAGAGTATGCGTAATGGTTGCCATTAAGGTTTTATTATCAGAATGATCCTTTGCTATATGACCATCAAAACTCCGTTTGCGTGTATATCCTTTACTACACATTGTACAAACATATGGTTTATTATTGCTATGAGTTATTAAATGTCGTGCCAAACTATATTTAAGGTAAGTAAAATATGTACAATGTGCACAATATAGTTTCTCGAATTTTTTTTTTATTTCTTTATGTTTCAACATATGAACTTTAAAAGTTTTACTGGATGCAGTCTTATACGAACACCGTTGACATTCATAAAAATTATTCGCAATTGTGGCCATTAAGGTTTTATTATTAGAATGATCATTATTTGCTATATGACTATCAAGACTCCGTTTGTATGTAAATCGTTTACTACACATTGTACAAACATATGGTTTATTATTGCTATGAGTTAATAAATGTCGTTCCAAACTCCTCTTAGTGTTAGTAGAATATGCACAATGTGCACGATATAGTTTCGCAAAATCTTTTGTTATTTCTTTATGTTTTAACATATGAGTTTTAAAACCTGTACTGGATGGAGCCTTATACGAACAACGTTGACATTCATAAAGATTATTCGTAATAGTGGCCAATAAGGTTTTATTATCAGAATGATTATTTGCTATATGACAATCAAGAGTCAGTTTGCATTTAAATCCTTTCTTACACATGGTACAAACATGCAATTTTGCATTTGTTTTCATTGATGTCTCGTTGCTCTCTTTGGAATTGTTTCCAGTCACCAATAACTGCATCTTTTTCGACATCACAGTACTATAAAAATAATAAACATTAATAATTATTTTTCTTGAAGTAATCCATATCATAGAGGAGTTGAATGTGTAATACACAAATAAAACCACGTCTACTCCAACAAATTTGGTGGATTAGACGTTGTTTTATTTGTGTATTACACATTCAACTCCTCTATGATATGGATTACTTCAAGAAATATTCATTAGCTAGTCGTGCTTCCCTAATCCACGAGCATAGGAAATTATCAACTAAACGCAAAAACGTCAAACTCAGCATATTTTTCAACATGGAATGTCAAAAATATAACTTAAAAAAAATGGTGTTGTAGACGTTGTTTTATTTGTGTATTAAACATAAATAAGATAAATAAGTAATTAGGATAAGAGGTGACTGAGAAGGTCAACAAAATCTTACATCCTTTGTAATTTTGATCCATTACACGGCAAATTTATTCGAGTAATTGAGTCGAACAAGCAACAAAAACTAATTTAGCTCATTTCCAACGTTTTGGTTTATTATGAACCCATCATCAGGGCTCTAAAAGACAATACGTCAAAAAAAAACACCAAAAACGAAAACTTTGTATAAAAAACACTACTTAGTTAGAATATAATAATAATAATAATAATAAGAATAAGTTTATTTGCAGTTCATTTACCATAAAAAGAAACTTAAGATACATACAAAAAATATACAGGGTGAGTCACGAGGAACTGTACATACTACTGTACTTCTACCATAAGTAGAGGCACGTTAGGGGATTATCAAATGACCATTAAAAAAATCTCCTTGTTTTGATTATTAATATACACTGTGAATTATGGATCTTCACCAAAACAATGTTTCGTCATATCTTTTCAATTATTAAGTCGATTTATCTCATTTTTTTATAAAAGTGTGTATTGGTGTCTGGCAACTAACTGACATATTCAGAATTGAAAAAATCCAGGTCCGTCTTCGAGAAAATTTGTGGGACTGCTTCATATTCAACATTTCACCCTGTATATGATTTTTCAAAAATCTGATATAATTTTTTCAGAGCGCATAAATAGACAGTTAGACCTGGGTATTTGAATTTTTTTTTACACTCATTTCACATTTACAATTACAGGTTCATTTTAGAGTCAAATTGAAAATTGGCAATAATGAAACATCTTATTGTATAATGTTTAGTTATTAAAACGAAATCTTCAAAATAAACAGAAACGATATATGCTGTGCTCCAGTATGGTAAATACCATAATTTGAATTGATTTACAGGGCCGGATTTAAAAAATCTGGCATATCTAGTTCATCCCAATAATTCACCCTGTATGTAACTTTTTCCGCCCGTAATAGACAGAAAACAGATAAAAAATGTTTGTGATAACCTAGTTTTCTTATTTGTTTGAAGAAACTCATGTGTCTAATTATTTTAATCGGAATGAAATGAACAAGCTAGGGAAATGTTCATTCATAAATTAAGAAATAAAATAAAAAACAATAACCAAACAATAAAACAGTTTTAACTATGTGGAACAAAGTAAAAAAACAATTTAATAAACATTACGATTTTACAGTTCCTCGTGACTCACCCTGTATATATTTCTGGTACGTAAAAAAATGATTACCAAGAACTGCAAAAAGGATTAAAAAGGCAGTAAAAACTGATATCAAATTTTAATCCTGCACCACCATTATCACTAAACCTGTATTCCTCCTTTGAAATAGACAAATAATAATAATGCAGTTTATTTGCAATCCCAAAATTAACATTAAAATACAACAATATTTCACTCAAAAATAGCTTTAAGTAGGATTACAAAAGGGGTTAAAAGGCAGTTAACACTGATTTAAAATTTTAACAAAGAAAGCATATTACATACAAAAATATAATATTAATGGTTGTGCACTGATGGCAAATAATATTCTTCTTAAGTATCTTTGTAGGAAAGGGAAAAGTTATTCTGTCAACCCTTAATACGCATTTCCACCCTGTTTCTTGTATTATCGTAGCCGTATAATAATTTTGGCGACGTTGCATAGAAATTTTCACTCATTTATCATCCACCGTTATTAAAGAAGTGAATATTTTTTATGTACAAAAGTCTCAAATTTATTATTCTTTTTAGAAAAAGTAAAAAAAGCACACAAAAAAAAATTGGGACAAAATTTGTTCTGGCTACCCCAACCTAACATTTTCCTAACCATGGGATATCGTATTTTGTAATAATCCTACAAAGATACGTAAGTGTGACAAATATCATTTTAAGACACAAATAAAACAACGTCTACTCCACCAAAATATTTATATATTATTATGCAATCAGCATGCAGCGCCAGACATGTTTCAGAACATTAAGTTTCCATCATCAGTGGCTCAAAATAAACAGTCACGCAGTCATTTAGTTAAAGTCAAACAGTATGGCATGGACTATATAAACGTATACAAACATTTAGCGGAAATTATTTGAATAAAATCTTATAAAATTAAAATATAAAACATTTTCTTATTGAAAAAGAAACTCAAAAAATATTTTGTTGTCAAAGTATATAAAATTTAGTAATTTTTATAGTTTCTTTTTGTATATCATGGTTTAGTTTAAATCTTTATGAAAATTAGAACTTTCGAGAAAGATTTAAACTAAACCATGATATACAAAAAGAAACTATAAAAATGACTAAATTTTATATACTTTGACAACAAAATATTTTTTGAGTTTCTTTTTCAATAAGAAAATGTTTTATATTTTAATTTTATAAGATTTTATTCAAATAATTTCCGCTAAATGTTTGTATACGTTTATATAGTCCATGCCATACTGTTTGACTTTAACTAAATGACTGCGTGACTGTTTATTTTGAGCCACTGATGATGGAAACTTAATGTTCCGAAACATGTCTGGCGCTGCATGCTGATTGCATAATAATATATAAATATTTTGGTGGAGTAGACGTTGTTTTATTTGTGTCTTACACATTCAACTCCTCTCGAAGATGGATTACTTCAGAAAATATCATTTTGATATCGAGACACGTTTCGGAAATATTACTAAAAGCCCGTCGTCAGGAATTTACAAATAACACCCCGTATCTAAAAAACCAAGCATTTTTCGATATATGTTCATATGAAAAAAACATCTTATTTTTGCTTTGTAGAATGTCCCCTTAAATTATTTTAAGTTAATTTAGGGACACCCTGTATACAGGGTGAGTTATTAGTGCGTCGAAGTTCGATATTACCTCAAAGACCAAAAATTTCACGCAAAACTAAGCCTCCCGTGTGTAGGCAGTCATAAAGTACGTATTTTAAAATTATTGATATTTGTACAGGGTGGCTCATCTCAGCAGGGTGAACCAAACTTACGTTTTTTTAAATGAAAAGCCCTATTTATTATTCTACAATTTCATTGGTTTAGACTTGACATTAATCATACCAAAATTTTAGAAAATTATACAGAGTGGTTCAAAAGTTACGACTAGTATTATATGCAAAACATGGCGAATTCTAAGGCTTCAGTACTGGAACTGAAATCATTTAAACCCTGCTTCTTACGGGCATAGCTTTTTGATAGTTACCAACTTTGAGAAAAAGATAATTGTTAGTATATAGTGCAAAACCTGTATACATGGTGAGTCCAAACTCAAATTTACGTGTTTCTCGAATTTTCCAAATGAGCCACCCTATATATAATATCAAAAACTGAAAGGAAAATTGATAAGCTTTTATTCTTATATAGCCTTTCTTATACCTAAAGCTATTAGTTTTTAAGATATTTTCATTTAAACAAAAATATATTAGAAAATTTGGAATTTACGTGATCATTTTGCATAGGTATACCTAATTTCATTTTTTGATTGATGATATTTGTTATTGAAAACATTACACAAAATCACCAAAATAATATTTTTCAAATTCAACCTATTTTTTAATAGTTATTTATTTATCATAATCGTAATCAAAACCGGTATAATAATTGCAATATTTATCAACTAAATCAACAAGGATTTGATCGAATGACAGTGACATTTAATCATTAGCTATTTATTACAAAAGTGTATTCTATTAAGTACCCTCTATAACAATTAGTTTATTAATAATTACTAAATTAAATTTTGGTTGAAATGAATTTTCCCAAAAATTAGTTAATAGATATGATTTGGATATAGAGAGAATGTATGCAAAATGTTTTACTTGCGCAAAGAATTTTCCAAGAAAGATATCCTGCTCGAAGGCAACCAGAAAAGATAACAATGGAAAGTTTGCTTAATGAATCGTTTTGGAAACACGGGATCAGTAAAATGCCCTAAACAAACTATGACCAAAACTGTTTTGAATTATGAAAATTAATTGAATGTAATGTTAAAAGTGGTAGAAAATCCACATAGCAGCACGCGTGAAATTGCTCGGGAACAATCGGTAAGCCAAAGCTCAGTCAAAAGAATTCTACATAAAAACAAAATGAAGATGCCTATCTCCGGTGAATTATGTTCTGCCAATGGGCGAAACAACAAATTCACAATCAGGTAGTTTTTTTTGACTCTGTGTTGTTTGAAGATGAAGCCACATTTCATGATGATGCACGGAAAAACGATATGCGCGTTGTACGGTCAGGTGATGTAAGTGCTACATAATGCAGTTGCAGCAAATGTGATGAACGACATTATAAACCTAACATCAGATGACCCACCCCAAAATAACGAAAGTTGGGGGTTCCAAAAAGGTAAACGTAATAGGCGTTTCATGGTTGGAGGTAACGATAGTATTGGCACTGTTAAATCTATTCCAAAGTTTGTTGCCCTGCATGTGTCTCGCTTGCATCCCAACACTACTACGACTGATCTTGAGATGATTCTTAGACAACACTTTCCGGAAGTTAAGTGCGAACTGCATGCCTCGAAACATCCTGACCTTTACTGTTCTATGAAGGTTACTATAAACCAGAATAATCTTAAAGGCGCATGGCAGAGGGATATATGGCCTACTGGTGTCATAGTATCTAAGTTTTTTTATGAAACCGAGGGTGCTACCGAAGGCCAATGTGGATCCTCCAATAACGAAGGTTTGAAGAGTGTTCCCACCAATAAACGATCTGTGAACTGTACCTCATTGAGACGGAGCTCAGGCGTCGTGAGTTTTTCAGTGCTTCATGCGAACGTTCAGTGTTTAAGAAATAAAATTTTGGATTTTGAAATGGTTCTCAAAGACCAACAATTTGATTGCTTGTGTATAAACGAGCACTGGTTGAATGTAAATGAATTTTCTATTACAGGTTGTGGGGATTACAGGGCTGTCGCGGGTTTCTGTAGAACTGCAAAGTATCATGGAGGTGTAGGAATATACCTAAAAAAAAAAATTGAGTACAGAGTTCTGAATATCTCCGGAAATTCGGAAGAGCTGAACAGTGAGGCTGCGGGAATTTTCCTAAAAACCTTTTCTACCCACATTGTCACTATTTATAGATCGCCAAATGGAGATCTCTGTCGGTTTTTTGAGATTATGGCTAAGATACTGGAGAGTATAAATTTGTCCCAGAGTGTCATTGTCACGGGAGACTTTAATGTCCATTTTGAAACGGCTGATCCAAGAGCGGCCGACCTGTGTGATTTTTTTCGGGCTTATGGCTTGCATGGCTCTGTGTCTTTTCCAACTCGAGGTAGTGCGTGTCTGGATAATGTGTTCACAAATATAAATGTTAACCCCACAACATTCAAACCTTTTAATTTACATCATCTGTCCGATCACGATGGCATTTCTTTCACCTTTGAAGGGCGCACTTCCCCGACGGAGCCTGTTGCAAAAATTAGTTACAGACCCACAACTCAATACGGACTTTTTAACTTGTACAATCGAATCGAGAATATTAATTGGGACTTTATCGATGATAAAAATTTAAGCATTGATAGTAGATTTCTAACGTTTACTGATATCATTGCAAATAGAGCTGAAAGTTGTTTTCCTCTTAAATCTAAAACAGTCACCGCTGGATCAGCACTGGGTCGCATAAATTGGTTCAGCGATGATTTGCGCAGGATGAGAGATCTGCTATGCACCATGCATTTGATTCATAAATCGGATTCTCAGTCTGTATCTAAAGTCGCCTTAAGACACTATAAAAAACAATATCGAGCTGAACTTTCTAAGGCCAAAAGAAGGGCTTATGAGGAGTATATTGCATCCGCTATTAATAGGCCTGCTGCTGTGTGGAGACTGGTCAAGGATTGGGAATCAACTCCAAATCTCGGGACAGCTGAAAACTTGACTGTGCATATTTTAAATGACTACTTTACAACTGCGGCTGATGATATCATAAAACAGCTACCAGCCACATCGGTCACTTTTGAGAAATATATGTCTCCCACTAGAGCTGCTGGATTTAGTTTGAGAAAGGTAACCTTTAATGAAGTACGTGAAAAACTATCAGGTATGAAAAACACAAAAAGCTCGGATTGTTATGAGCTTAATGTTAGGATTATTGGGACTTTAAAGAATCTGCTAGTGTTGCCGCTTACTAAGTTGATAAACCATTGCATTGGCGACGCTGTATTTCCGGCGGTCTTGAAGGAGGCAAGGGTTATTCCAATCTACAAAAATAAAGGATCGGTTGATGATCCTAGTAACTATCGACCAATATCGATCTTGCCAATTTTTTCGAAAATCTTTGAGTCTATTATTAAAAATCAAATAACTGAATATTTTGAAGCAAATAATCTCTTTATGCAAGGTCAATATGGCTTTCGTAATAAGAGATCTACTACTCTTGCAATTAATAACCTTTTGGAATATGTTTCGGATGGCATGGAGCGGGGCTGTGACACCTTTGATTCCTTTTATGACCTCACTAAGGCTTTTGACTGTGTCTCACACGAGATACTTCTTCAGAAACTCTCTTACTATAACTTTGATGTTGACAGTGTTGCCTTGGTTGGCTCTTATCTCAGCGATCGTTTTCAGCACGTTTTGTATGGGGGACGATACTCGGAGAGACGAAGGGTTGGACGGGGTGTGCCCCAGGGGCCGGTTTTGGGACCTTTATTGTTTTTAATATACGTAAATGATTTATACAAATTTCAAGAAGAGTCAAATATAATCCTCTTTGCTGACGACACAACTAGTCTGATTAGATATCGACCAAACGACCCTTTAGGGGAGTTGGTTAAGGCTGTTGAGACTGACATAGGCAATTGGTTTCTGGCAAATGAACTGAGCTTGAATCAGGCTAAAACTCAGAGCATGAACTTTACATTGCGTTCTGCGCCTATCGATCTTCAGAGCGATGTTCGCGTGAAGTTCCTTGGGGTTCATCTTGATCCTAAATTAACCTGGGAGAGTCATGTTCGAGAACTTGGGTGCTCGCTGTCCAGGGTCATATATCTCATTAGAAGGCTTGCGCAGAGTGTTTCAATCGCCAGTCTGTTGACGGTATATCATGGTTATTTTGTTTCCCGTATGTCGTATGGTATTTTGAACTTGGGACATAGTTCCCATGCAATGAAAATCTTCAAGCTACAGAGGAGATGTTTACGTACAATGTTGGGGCTCGGTTGGCGTGACTGCTGTAAAAAGTATTTTGTTGAACACGGACTACTTACTTTGCCTTCCTTGTACATCTTAAACTGTCTTGGCTACATTCGAACCAATGCCTCGCATTTCACTCTTCACTCTGATATGCATAATTATGGTACACGAAATCGCAATGACATATTGCCTGAATTTCACCGCCTATTGAGGACTAGGAAAGGTTCGGACTATTATTGTGTTAAATTTTATAATAAGCTGCAGTCTCACATAAAGAACCTTGGTGAAGTCCAGTTTAACAAAAGTATTAAAACATTTTTGATATCTCAAGCTTTTTATACCTTTGAGGACTATTTCAGAAGCGATATTGTAAGATTTTTATAGATTTTAGTTTGTTTTATGTTGTTGCTATTTTAATTTGTTTGTAAGCGTTTCTTTGTTGCTGTAACTTTGATTAATTTTTGTTATTTTTTGACGTACTATACATGTTATGTAACATAAGATGGTGAATAAATATATCTATCTATCTATCTAAATGAAAATATCTTAAAACCTAATAGCTTTAGGTATAAGAAAGGCTATATAAGAATAAAAGCTTATCAATTTTCCTTTCAGTTTTTGATATTATATACAGGGGTCTCGTTTGGAAAATTCGAGTAAAACGCAAATTCGAGTTTGGACTCACCCTGTATACAGGTTTTGCACTATATACTAACAATTATCTTTTTCTAAAAGTTGGTAACTATCAAAAAGCTATGCCCGTAAGAAGCAGAGTTTAAATTATTTCAGTTCCAGTACAGAAGCCTTAGAATTCGCCATGTTTTGCATATAATACTAGTGGTAACTTTTAAACCACTCTGTATAATTTTCTATAATTTTGGTATGATTAATGTCAAGTCTAAACCAATGAAATTGTGGAATAATAGGGCTTTCCATTTAAAAAAACGTAAGTTTGGTTCACCCTGCTCAGATGAGCCACCCTGTACAAATATCAATAATTTTAAAATACGTACTTTATGACTGCCTACATACTGGCTGCTTAGTTTTGCGTGAAATTTTTGGTCTTAGAGGTAATATCGAACGTCGACGCACTAATAACTCGCCCTGTATATCCGGGGAAAAAGTAAATTGATAAAAAGTGATATTTTATTACCTGTCAAGGGAGATAATATGTCAAACATTTTTCCCGTCACAGACAAAAAGATTTTATTCAATGT
Organism: Apoderus coryli; assembly: GCA_911728435.2. NCBI lineage: Eukaryota > Metazoa > Arthropoda > Insecta > Coleoptera > Attelabidae > Apoderus > Apoderus coryli. Next base: position 7,898,918 of record OU452214.1, on the reverse strand, counting down.
AATTTTTAGAATGTTTACGTATTTTATATTCTAAATTTTAATAACTGTAAAAAAAACCAAAAGCGAAATAGGTAAATCAGGTTTATGCGATGTTTGAATGTATACATGTTTGCCATTTCTAGAATGATCTGAAGAAGGCGATAAACCATCGCCGAAACGTAGTCGTAGTAATAAAGTTAGACAAACGAATAAAAAAATTAAAAGTAAAAATGGTTCAAGAACATAAACAATCAATATTTAGATTTGAAAACTTCTTAGGATGAGGCTCACAAATTACAACGACAGGTTAAATAACGCGACAGTTTGTCCACTGGACGATTTTTGTATGTAAATTACCTGAAGAAGGCAACGGATGTATGTTGCCGAAACGTTGTGTTTTTTAAAAATGTTTGACAATAAATAACAAGGCGTTATTTAACCTGTCGTTGTAATTTGTGAGCCTCATCCTAAGAAGTTTTCAAATCTAAATATTGAAGAAATAAGGCTCAAGAAAAGAAAACTAAATATAAACAATCAATAGGAAAAAAATGATAAGAGTGGTTAAATATTACAGGAAAGGAGGGTTTACATTGTGTAAATTAGTATAGGTACAAAGGGATTGAAGTCTGAAACAGAACGTAGAGGTATACAGTTGTATATATTATCGAGGATGTTATAATTATTGATGTGAACTCACCGTTTAGGGGAAAATATTATTTTTTTATATTATCTTACTTATCTAATTATTAATAAAAGCATTATGCATATTGACTGTTAGTTTCTTTTTATAAATCATCTTAATATTCAATTCAAAGATATAAACAGTCAATATTCATAATGCTTTTATTAATATAATTAAGTAATATGATATAAAAAAAATATTTTCCTCAATAATATTAGGTATAAATATAATACAAATACACGTTCTGTTTCATACTTCATTCATATACCTATTATAAGACTTACCTTATATTATAATCAGTATCCTCTAAATCTTTACCAATGCTCATATTATGTAATACATCAGCATCTTCTTCATGTTTAATATTTAATTCTTCAGCTTTAATTTGTAGCGAGCAATCGTAATCAACATTTTCCTCATCAATTTTAATTTTTTGTTCGTCGGCATCATAATTAATTTCATGACTGGGTGTTTCTGTTTTTATAAGAGCCGTTTCATTGGAATTCAAACAACCAATATCTGGGTCTCGTTTAATATCAACTTGTTCCATTTGTATTTCAAGTCACTACAGAATTCTTCAGATGCTGATTTTAAACTTACTTCTAGAGGAACTTGATTTGTACAATTTTCACTTTTAACTTGAATTATTTCTCCTCTAGATCTTGACACGAAAAGATTTATTTAGTTATTAAATTTCCCTGATCTGTGTTAGTTATATTTCCTGGTTATAGAAACAAAGAACAGTTTGTTGTCTTTGAATATAAAGTGGCTTGTATTCAAAGGCATTATTTGTTGTTTGTATTGTAATTGTTAGACTTTATAGGTTATAAAGACTATGCCATATAGAACCCAGTAAAAAAGAGGAGTTGATAGCTTTATTCGGGTTTGGAAATTAGAACCGTCCTAGGACAGTTCTCGGACTGTTTGAGAACTGCGCCGAACTGGTTGCGCCTTGGATAAAATTCTCGGACCGTTCTATTACTGTTCAAAATTGTGAGAAACCCGAACGCTTCATCTTCATCTATACCAAACATAAATAATATATAACCTAACTTTAATTTACAAACAATAAAATAATATCTTGGATGGTCTTGACTTCTACTTGATGAAAATTCATATTAAAGTTTTTGAAAAAAACAAGAAATGTTAATAATTTTACAAAATATGGTACATCTGGCTTCTTCAGATAGCCACTGTGGTGAAACAATTTTTATGTGTTGTGTAATAAATTTTCACAAAATTATTTAAAACCATTGTTTTCTTCAAAAAGTTTAATAAAATAAGAGCCAAACATTTATTGTTGTACCTATTCATTTTCTTTTTGTTTTATTTGGATTTTTAATTTTCATTCAAAATGGGTAGTGAACATAAGTTAAAAACCCATAAAAATTTCATGAAGACAAAATACAAATGTTTAATATAATTATCATTATCTTTTTTTAGATATACTAAATATATAATATTGTTTTTTTAATAAATGTAGTATGAAATATAGGTAAATTTAAATATAATACGACATTTAATGATCTAATATTTAATTAAATATATTATGTGATAAGATGTACGTTTTTAGTATATGTTAAAATTAAACTCAAAACATAAATAACACGTTTATTGATATGCGCATGTGTAGCAAATGTAGCAAAACCATTCTAAATCAGTTCAAGAAACCTCGAACATGGAAATTTGAACTGCGCACACTCCTGACAGTTCTAGAACAGTTCTTGTACGAACCCGAATAAAGCTATTAGCTTCGTTCCGAGGCGATTCTGAATTGGTTATAGTTTTCTACGCTTGCGCAGTTTCCTTTTCTGCGTTCACGGTAAAAACAATTATAGAACTACTATTTATTGCGTGGAGGTTGTTTAATTTCAAGAATATATGTAATTTTCCTTGTTTTGTACCCGTATTTCTATCTGTGATTTATTTTTTATGATAATTTATAGTAGTATTTCGTATTTATTGTGTTAGTGTTTTTATTTTATGATAATTATAATAATAATTTGGTCGCAACTCGAATAATAGAACCAAAAATTGCTACTAACCTAAAAAATGATGGTTGAAATGGTAGAAACAGAAAGCAAAAAATAAATAAAACCGTTCCATAAGTACGCAGTTAAGTAATACGTTATGGTTATAGGTTATTTCCAATTTCTCCTTCTGAGTACTATCAGTCCCCAAAATGTTTCAATCAGTTTTACTTTAACGCCTAGTAATTTTGCTGGTTTTGTTTGGGCAGTCGCAGTACACGCTTACAGACGGTTGGAACGCACTTGTAAAAATATTATTAAATTATAAAATAATTGTATTCTATTTTTTAGTGCCACAAGTTAAAATGTAAAATATTTGTTTATCGAATCTAAGGCTCATATACCATACAGTCCATGGCATGCAAGTATTGGCTTAGCACAGATGACGTCACCGCGCAAACTCTACTTATTTTGAAGCGGTCGATATCCTACCTAGAGAGTTGTAACATGACCCAACATACGTTTGCTCCATCGTCTAATCCCCGTTTATCAAGAAATTAGCTCCAGCCGACGTGTCATAGAAGAAAACTAACGTGAAAAATTCAACTACACTGGAAGCATTTTCATAAAAATAACGTAAAATTGATTGTTAATGTTTGAAATGAAAGTCCACAGAATGAGTTAAATATTATAATATATTATTAAAATAATCAATATTTGTTTTACTTTAAATAAAACAAAATGCATATTGTTAACAAGTTGTAATGATTTGTAATAGTCATAACTTTGAATGTTGTAGCACAGTATAATAAATAATACAGTATTCTGACTTTCACGTTTGCAAGCCGTCCTGCGCATATCGTCGCGCATGCCGCCATTATGGGTTACAACGTCAAAATAATCGCATAGACGTAGATAGATACAGTTCACTCCTGTGTTCAATATATAGATCATTGTCGGCGTGTACGAGATAAATAAATATTGTGTTTAAATCTAAATCTGTGTTTTGTGTTTTTGGTATAGTGTTCGTGAGAATTAAAAGGATTTTATTTTTATTAACGTGTCTTGGGATTCATACAATGAATAATCACGGAGAACATGTGTGTGTTGCAAAATGTTGTCCCAATAAGCGGTACACTTGCTCTAAACATTTTTTTCGCTTCCCCAAAGATCCTGTTAGAAGTAAAAATTAAGATAAATACTAGATAATTTTACGTTTATAACAACTATTTGTATAACCGTAAAATTTATATTACGAAATGACAGTATCTAATATGTTATTAAACTAAATACAAGTGAAACATAAACACAAGTTGTCGCGTGGCTAGTTGTTATTTTATTGACAATATCATTATAAAGTTTCAAGAAGTCTTTGCCAAAATTTGCATTTAAAGTTGCTGTTGTTATAATTTGTGAATTAAACTACCCGTTTAACTCACTACAACGATATTCATAATAAACCACGAAAATTGAAATAAACGCGATTTATTAATAAAGAAAAATAACAAACTAAATACAAAACTGACACGATTTTAACTGACCAATATAATATAGAAATTGAAAACTAATAAAAAATCTGACAATCTTAATTCTTTTTTGACAATAACAACTTTTTCCAATAGTTATTATTATTGTTATTAAAAATCACCCAATCATGTCAACATTTAACTGATAACACCACTCAAGGTTGTTTTCAATCACTATGACACACCACAAATATTTCTGAAATTGTCAGTGATATTATTATGTACTTAAATATTTTTACAAAAATAAAAATACAGTACTGTGGTTAGAAACCAAAAACTATAATTATTCTTAGTCAGGACCTGACTTGTAACCCAAAATGGCGGCCCCTTACGCCACCCAACCCAACCCAACCCAACCCTACTTATGTAATACAATTTATTTCAACCAACAATAAACTAAGTACAGAGTGAAGAGTTTTGCGATACTTGGTTACCTACTAATTTCTATGTAGGATTTTGTTGATAAAATAATAAAACAAATGATTCCTCAACTTAACAAAAACAAGCTATATTCGCCTTCTTTCAACTTTCAAGGCGCATGAACTATAATATAGGTACCTCATTGAGCAGCTTATGGCGAGCGGATTGCGCGGGGGTCGTGACGTCAGCGGCGACCGGAGTTCAGTGGCCACTAGGTTAGCTTATATTTAGCAAATTTAGTTTATAGTTTTTGAGATTAGCGTTTTCGTTACGATACTGTTGTGAGCTGTTACTGCAAGAATTTTATACTTCCTCGAATAAGAGTTAAGATATTCTGGTGTTTTTATGAATATTATTATTATATTATGTTTTGTTTAAAGTTGTGTGAACATTTTTTAAAAAACTCGTCTGGAAGTTTCCTTCTTTTGTCTTTCATTTCTGAAAACTTCGCTACCAGTGGTGTAGGATCGTAAAAAGCCGTAGTTTAGTTGACAAAAAATATAATTGTTTCTTAAGCTCCCGCACACTCCATGTGTACTGGGCGACATAAACCAACAACTAGGCGGCACAAGTGCCGCTCACTTTATATGTTATTTTACGCAATGTAAGGCATATTTAATAATAATAATCGTATTTATTCACAAAATCTACAAACCAGGCGAAGTTTAGGAAACGCTACTCCAAACACTTAACCTAATTTGCAAATATAACATAGCAGATATTTACAATTTCAAATAACTAAGGCCCTTTTCACATTGATTAAACACCCATATAATACAACAACCAGCATACAAGAATACACATTATAAATTACATTACCTTATGCATAAATATAATATACAATGATAATATTACAAACCAACAGAAGAAAACATTAGCAATGAGGCACAATACAATATAAAAATCAGGAATGTGCCTGAACTTAAGCTACAGACGTTTGCTCAACAATAAATCTCGCATCTTATTTTTTAATGAACTCAAGCTACAACGAATATTACTGGATATTATTGTGTTATAACATATGCAGGGTGGTCCAACGAAAAGTTTGCACCTAGCTTTTCTCTTTTTTTTGTAGTCGAATGCGAAAATGCTCGGACACGTCGATTTTGCTTTTGAGGGGGACACATTTTAAACATATTTTTCGATCTGCGCCTTTAACCCCCTAGCGGGGGTGAGTAACAACCCTAAAATTTTAAATGGAAAGAGGGGTCTAATGACATATCATTTGAAAGGACACAAAATTGTCTTTCTAATGATACCCTATTTGTCGAATTTTACTAAAACAGTTAATACGAAAACGACTTTAAAGACATTAAGCCGATAATTTTGGTATTAATGAGAAATACAAATAAGTTTTAATTATTGCGAGTGAAAACACCTGCAATCGTTAGTACATTCCAATGTTTGTTAGTTTTAACATTGCTTTGTAAAAAAAGTAAACAAGCTGTTAAATTGATTTATTAAAACGTTACATTAACAAATGTTGGAAATGTGACCCATTTGATTCCATACAATAATACAGATTTTGTTCAAATCTATTTCTAACATTTTGTAGCATATCAGGTGTTATGTTTCTGCACTCTTCTGTAATGCGTTGGCGAAGATCTTCTATGGACTCGGGCTTCGTGGCAAAACATTTATTTTTTAAGTGCCCCCAAAGAAAAAAGTCTAAAGGCGATAAATCCGGTGACCTGGCAGGCCATTCAATTGGGCCCCTCCTTCCAATCCACCGTCCAGGGAACCGGTCATCTAAGAACTGTCTTACAGGAGCCACATAGTGCGGAGGTGCTCCATCTTGCTGGAAATAAAGCCGATCAGCAGTATGATTTTGGTCATCTTCTATTATTTGTGTTATTAAAGGATCAATTGTGTCTTCAAGCATGTTTAGGTACACTTCACCAGTTAAATTTCCAGGAATAAAAAGTGGTCCTATAATATGATTTCCTAATATGCCACACCAGACGTTTATTTTTTGAGGATACTGGGTATGAACCTCACGGAATAAATGTGGGTTACTGTCATCCCAGTAACGGCAATTGTGCCTATTTACAGCTCCATTCAAATAAAATGTGCATTCGTCGGAAAAACAAATGTTAAATAATAATTGCGGATCTTCAATTAAACGCTGGCTCATTGCTTCACAAAATTGCAGCCTTCTATCAGGATCATCCTCATTTAGTTCCTGTACTAATTTGATTTTGTACGGATGAAATTTGTACGCTTTTAAAATTCGTATTATGGACGAACGGGAGACACCTGAGGCTTCAGCTAGTTGACGGGTACTTTGACTATGATCCATTTCAACATGCCCTAAAACAGCGACTTCCACAGCTTCATTTCTGATCGGTTTCTGCGGCTGGTGTTTTACATTACAGACAGATCCGGTATCTACAAACTTTTTAACTAACTTGCCAACGTACACATCATTCACATTTTTATCGGGATGTCTCTCATTAAATAAGCGAGCCGTAAGTCTAGCACTACTATTATTTTGAAAATAAAGTTTAACAATTTCAACTCGTTCTAGAATGGAATAAATCATTTTGTACGGTAAAAGTAAAATAACTTGAGAAGCAACCAAACTGAATCAATGAAAAGACTAAAATAAACGGTGTAAATTCTTTTCCTACACGTATCTGCAGTTTTTATTTCAACAAAAAACGCAAACGATTAGTGAGGAATTTAGTTCTGATAAATAAGATAGTGTTTTTGAAATCCCGTTTTTCTTCAAAGTAAATAATTTAGAAATGATTGTAGTTGTTTTCAGTCGTAATAATTAAAACTTATTTGTATTTCTCATTAATACCAAAATTATCGGCTTAATGTCTTTAAAGTCGTTTTCGTATTAACTGTTTTAGTAAAATTCGACAAATAGGGTATCATTAGAAAGACAATTTTGTGTCCTTTCAAATGATATGTCATTAGACCCCTCTTTCCATTTAAAATTTTAGGGTTGTTACTCACCCCCGCTAGGGGGTTAAAGGCGCAGATCGAAAAATATGTTTAAAATGTGTCCCCCTCAAAAGCAAAATCGACGTGTCCGAGCATTTTCGCATTCGACTACAAAAAAAAGAGAAAAGCTAGGTGCAAACTTTTCGTTGGACCACCCTGTATATAAATATTCTACCACCATTTCAGTCGGGGTTTCGAAGGAGGCACAGCACTGCGACCTCTCTTTTGAGGGTTTCTGATGAACTAGCTCGGACGCTAGACAAATCTCAGTCTATAGCATTTATCCTCCTTGACCAGAGTAAAGCGTTCGACCTGGTGAAGTTCAATCTACTTTTAGCTAAGCTCAGATTCTTGGGATTTGATCCCATCTCTTTGGGATGGCTTAGGAGTGATTTATTTGATCGTTCGCAGAGAGTCAGGCTAAGCGCATCCCAGTGGTCAAGCGCGGAGTGCCTCAGGGAAGCATACTGGGACCCCTTCTATTCTCTATTTATTGTTTTGACGTCGCGTCAAACATAAGGCATGTATGCGGATGACATCCAATTTTACATGCCTTTCTATGTAACAAATGCAGATGACGCTTTTATCAAAGTTAATGGGGACTTAGATGCTTTCTCGGACTGGTGTGAGGCTAATGGTTTAAGAATAAGTCCTACTAAATCAATTGCTGTGTGTGTGGGCAGGGAGAGGTATGGGGAGATGATAACTCGGGATTACATAGTTACGATTAATAATGCGGTTATAAAGTGGGCGCATAAAGCGAAAAACCTTGGAGTACTATTTGACTCAAGACTAAGTTTTCATGAGCATTGCCTTACGGTTTACAGGAGCTCGATGTTCCGGCTTAAATCAATTTATCCGTTAAAGGGCTGCCTTGGGGAATCAACAAAATTTATTCTGGTCAGAGCGCTCATCTATCCTCACCTTGATTACTGTTTACAAGTTTATTACAATTTTTTGACAAATTACAACAAAGATAAAATCCAAAGAGTTCAGAATGCTTGCATTAGATTCGCGTGCTCAGTGCCATACAGGTCTCATGTCACTCCTTTTCTCGATCGGCTAAACGAGCCTAGATTGTCTGTCAGACTTGAGTATCTTTACGTAATATTATTGTATAAAGTGTATCACTCGGATACACCAATCTATTTAAAAGAACTATTACAACGGAGGGCTGATGTTCATAGTGTGAATATACGGCATAATACTTTCTCAATTCCACAGCATGTAACTTCGAAGTTTGAGGGCTGCTTCTCTTATGTGGCGCCTCAACTTCTGAACAAAGTAAATGATTTGTTGGACTTGCCTTTGCCACGATTTAAAACACAATTATGGTTGCGTTTGGCACAGTAAGTTTTTGTTTTGAGTTTTTGTTTTATTTTCTTACAATTTACTTTCTGATGTATGTTAATTTAGGAATGGGTAGAGTGGAAGAATGGCTTAAAGCCAAATCTCTTTCCTTTTGTGTGATGATTGTCGTACCAGATGTATATGTAATCTTTGATGTATAATATGTACGATTATTATGTATTATTATTTTGTAAATGTTATTTGTAAAATGTTATCACACAATAAATCGTTTATTTATTTTATTTTATTTATTTATAGATCCTTACCGCATTATATATGTAAAGCATTTTTTAAACATGGCCGTTTTCTGACGAGGAATATGCAGCTGATGCTTGATTCTAACGTTAATGTTATGAATTATTGCCGAACGAAAGCAAAGTTTATCAAATAAAATATTAGGTGTTTTTGTTTGAAAAATTTTACACACCAGAGTACTCAAACTTAATTCTCTTCGCTCATCCATCTTAAGCCAGTTCAGTTGTTTAATTGGAAGAGATATGTGATCGTATTTTCTGCAGCATAAATTTTGAACCCTCTGTATTCTGTTCTGATCTTGCATATCAAGATAATGTCCGTAAGCTGTATCAGCATAATTAAATCTCGAAAGAACTAACGCGTCAAAGAGCATCTTTTTAAGAGGAGAGGTAAAGTTATGTGTAAATGAAAATAATAGTTTTAGGATTTCGAAACATTTTTTTAACAAGTAGATTGTATGTAAGTTAAACTTTAGATCAGTATCGAGAACAACACCTAAATTCTTTACATTAGAAACAAGCTGTAACGGTACACCACCATATCTTTTGACATTTGACACTTGTTTTGATTTTCAGCAATCCCACCCTAACGTAATCCTGTTTTCGTCGAAGAGTGAATTAAGAGTTTAATTATAGTTCATCAGTTAATAAATGGTGTGTCAAACTCCTTTTAGTGTGAGTAAAATATGCACAATGTTCACAATATTCTCTCAAATTCTTTTGATATTCCTTTATGTTTTAACATATGAATTTTAATATCTTTACTGGATGCACCTTTATACGAACAACGTTGACATTCATGAAGATTATTCGTAATAGTGGCCATTAAGGTTTTATTATCAGAATGATTATTTGCTATGTGACAATCAAGACTCCGTTTCAATGAAAATCCTTTACTACACATTGTACAACCATATGGTTTATTATTGCTATGAGTTAATAAATGTCGTTTCAAACTACATTTAAAGTAAGTAAAATATGCACAATGTGCGCAATATAGTTTCTCAAAATCTTTTGATATTTCTTTATGTTTTATCATATGAATTTTCAAATCTATACTGGATGAACTTTTATGAGAACAACGTTGACATTCATAAATATTATACGTAATTGTGGCCATTAAGTTTTTATTATCAGAATGATTATTTGCTATATGACAATCAAGATTATGTTTCATTTTAAATCCTTTCTTACACGTTGTACAAACATGTGGTTTATTATTGTTATGAGTTAATAAATGTCGTTTCAAACTACATTTAAAGTAAGTAAAATATGCACAATGTGTACAATATAGTTTCTCAAAATCTTTTGGTATTTCTTTATGTCTTAACATATGACGTTTATAAATTGCACTGTATGAACTTTTATACGAACAATGTTGACATTCATAAATAGTATGCGTAAGTGTGGCCATTAAGGTTTTATTATGAGAATGTTTACTTGCTATATGACTATCAAGACTGTGTTTGGATTTAAATCCTTTGTTACACATTGTACAAACATATCGTTTATTACTGCTATGAGTTATTAAATGTTTTTTCAAACAACTTTTATTGTAAGTAAAATATGCACAATGTGGACAGTATAGTTTCTCAAAGTTATTTGGTATTTCTTTATGTTTTAACATATGAACTTTAAAATTTGCAATGGATGCAGCTTTATACGAACAACTTTGACAATCATAAAGATTATTCGTAATAGTGGCCAATAAGGTTTTATTATCAGAATGATTATTTGCTATATGACAATCAAGACTCAGTTTGCATTTAAAGCCTTTCTTACACATGGTACAAACATGCAATTTGGCATTTGTTTTCATTGATGTCTCGTTGCCCTCTTTGGAATCGTTTCCAGTCACCAATAACTGCATCTTTTTCGGCATCACAGTACTATAAAAATAATAAACATTAATAATATAATTATTTTTCTTGACGTAATCCATATCATATAGGAGTTATCAATCATAATAGTGTTTAAATGAAAGTCAAATCTCCACAAGATACATTTACTAGAAGTTAGAAACTAGCGGCCATACATGTTTCGGGACTAGACCAGTCCCATCATCAGTAGCATGTCAACAATCGTACAAAACACAACACTAAGACATACAATATTCCAGTCAAATTTCTATTGAAGTCACTTTATGGAAATATTTTATTTATTAAAATTTTTAATTAAAATTACAATTACATATTTTGCTATATTTTTTCTTTTTGTATATCATACTTCGTTTTTTTCAGATTATTTAACGTTTGTTTGTTTTTGCTAAAATTCTCAAAGCCGGCTTTGATGGCCGATAGTTTCTAATCTCTATTAAATTTATCTTGTGGAGATTTGATTTTCATTTAAACACTAAATTGCAACTTCACTTAAGAATGGACTATTTTTTCAAATTATCAATCATAAGTTGAAAATGTAGTACATTGTAATAACGTTTTTCATTTAGCACTAGTTACTGAGTAACTAGTGGGAAATATTTAAAAATGGACGCGTCAATTTCCTGGTAATGAGAAAAGTTATGAAAAATCACCATAGCAACGCCGACAATACAGACAAATCAAATTGAGAGTTTAAATTATTTCGTTAATTTCGAAGGTGTCAAAGCTATTTATATAATGCAAAACAGTGATAGTGTATATAGTTTAACAACACCTAGTTAATTTAATACTTTTAACTCATCGTATTTAGGCTTATGCCAACAGGGCGGGTATAAGTAAGTTTCGAAAAACAAATATTTTCCTAAGAATTATGATGTTTAATTTATTGAAAACAATCCTGTATTACCAAAACGTGTCGGTACTGAACAAGATAACCACCGGGAGTGACCACAGGATTGTACGAGCCAAATTAATGATTGACGTCGGTAAAGAACGGCATGAGCTGATCATGAAGACCGACAGCAACAGACCATCGAAAAGTCCATCGGACATGTTTGGCTTCCAGCAATGCATCACAAATAAGCTAAATGCCACTGAAGCAGAAGAGAACATCAATGTCTTAAACGAGACCATCACTGCTAGAGAGCCAAGACGGATACTGCCCAACAACCAAGAAACAATCGAAATTAAGCGAAGCTAATATGCGGAAAATGAAACAAAGAAAAGACATGAGAAGTGAAGAACTTACTAATGCTGAAGAGCTAAGACAAAGTAACAAGGAAGTATCAAAAGCTATAAGACGCGACATTAGAACGCACATCCAAAATCAGATCGAGCAAACAATAAAATCATGAAGGTTTACGTAGAAAACAGGAAAGCGGAAAAAGCAAATGACGAAGGTAAATGACAAACAAAGGCATGTTACAACAAACCCAGAAGGTATTCCTAAAAATAGTTGAGGAATTTTCCCGGCTAATATCTAAAAGTGACAATGAAGTGAATTTAGACTCAGAAACAGAACCAGAAATATTGACAAGAAGAACAGGCTTCGTTAATCAAGGGTCAGAATCACTGCCTGATATTACTCTGGACGAAATAAAGCTGGCATTGAGGAAGACCAAAAAACAACAAGGCCCATGGAGAGAACTGCGTAGCTGCCGATGCAGTTAAAATAATAGCAAAACTTGTTAATCTCTGTCTTTTTAATAGCACCATACCAGATACGTGGTACCATAGAACAGACCGGTTTCCGCAGAGGATTTGGAACCTAAGACCATCTTCAAGGTATCAAAACCGTGATCGAAAACTCAATCGGATACAATAGACCGCTTGTCATTGCCTTTGTGGACTTCCACAAGGCCTTTGACACTGTTGAGTTAAGCGCAGTTGTAGACTCCTTACAAAAATGTCGTGTCGACTATCGTTGCACTAAATTAATAAATAAAATATATAAAAATGCTACCCTGATGGTAAAACTACATAAAAAAACCAACCCCATAAGAATCGGTAGAGGAGTACGACAGGATGACAACCTACAATATTTCAGGAAAATGCTGGAAGATGTCCAGGAAGTGTATGCTCATGACGGGCTAAATATTAATATATCCAAAACGAAATTTATGACGAATTTGGTCCCTAGTGGAAATATTGCTGGTGGTGAGGTGGAGCTGGCGGATAGGTACACATATCTTGGATTTTAATGCATAATTTTTAATACAACGAAAAGTGAATTCATAAAGTTAAATTATGCAAAAAATATCAATACGCATGCGGCGCATGCCTTGTATTTATAAATTATAAACACTTACATAACCTCAATTTCTAATATAAATCTTATTTGACAAAATAAACTAAATAATATTTGAAAAATGTGATAATTAACAGGATTTTTAAATCGAAAGCTATCAAAACAAAACTAAGTCAAAGACAAAGTACTTAATGTTGTAGATCGCTAAAATCCGTCCTCATTTATGTTCTTCCATTTATGTAAATGTGGCAACATTGTAGTTTTAGTTCGTTATTTTTTATGTCGGTGACATTGTTTTTTTTTAGACAGTAAGTAACTTCACAACATAATGCTTGTATTCTTTTTGCACTTGTCATACATATATGTATTTTACAATTTCTCACATTAATAATAAATATAATCTAAAAGTTATGGTTGTTTAATTGAATAGTAAAATAGTTAAAAACAACACTTAATAGCTGTCTTAGTGAATTGTCACTTTTCGCTTTAAGCATAAAAGTTATGAGATGTATGAACACCTATATTTTGTTGTGCATTATCGATTATGCACTATGTATGAAGCATTATGCTTTTGCACTATCCCTTATTAGTTGGCTAAACTCGCCTTTATTTAAAGTGGTATTATGGCCACAATATCCCAGACCGTATAGCATCAACAATCCTGTATATTCATTCTGACATGAAATTATTCTACAAAACGGCTATACCTATTATGAGGATAAGTAGGTACTTACCTTATACTATAATCAGTATCTAAATCTTTACTTATGCTCATATTATGTAATTCATCAACATCTTCTTCATGCTTAATATTTAATTCTTCAGATTTAATTTGTAGTGAGCAATCGGAAACAACATTTTCCTCATCAATTTTAATTTTTTGTTCGTCCGCATTATAATTAATTTCATCACTCCGGGTGTCTGTTTCTATAATTAAATATTGAGCCGTTTCAATGAAATTCAAACCAATATCTGGTTCTCGTTTAATATCAACTAGTTCCATTTTGTATTTCAAGTCACTACAGAGTTCTTCTGATGCTGATTTTAAAGTTGCTTCTAGAGAGACTTGATTTGTACAATTTTCACTTTTAACTTGAATTATTTTCTCCTCTAGATCTTGACATGACAAGATTTCGTTTGTTATTAAATTTCCCTGATCTGTGTTACTTATATTTCTTGGTTATAAGAACAGTTTGTACCTTAGATTAGCAAAGAAAGGGGATACCGCACGGTCGTATATCAGAATGCATGGCAAGTGTTACGCGATTTTATTTGTGAACATATTGACAATAGCATCAGTGTAAATACGTAAAATAGAGCATACGTTAATTTCCTTTTATACCGAGCCAATGAGAATCATCGTGCGCGCGTGTGCTTGTCGTAAGCCGGGTTTATACAGCATAATCATAAATATATGCATAATAATCACAAAAGTTGAATGCATTGTAATCATAGGCACCGTTACAAGAGTCAGTCATAACGCTGATATACCTAGTTCTAAGTGTAAATTAACAAATTATAATGTGCAATATCATACAAAACGCAAATTTTGAATTAAGAAATTCAGCTGTAGGTACATTAATCTTTGTTCATATTATTGTTTAAACTAATTTATAATTATGCTTACCTATGTTGTATAAACCGGGAACTATATTTAGAATTAAGTCAACGAAAATTGGGATATTGGGATCAAAGAATGAATAGCAAAAATAAAAGACTGGAAATAATACAAAAATTTGAAATCCAAAAAATCATATTTATTAACAAAGTAAAACACGATAAAGGTAACTCTAACCGATTTTAATAAATTTAGATAATGAAAAATAACCAATGAAGACTTGCAATTGATATAAATGATTTTTGAATTACATACCATTTTGTAAGACTCGGATCACAATTCTAGAAGGGCATGTTCCGCTAATGTGTATACTACCACCCGTTTTCATACTGCTACTTTTACACAAGCTGGTATAGCCTAACATAAAACAATGGCATTGTGTTATTAATTATTTAGCACATAGGCATAAAAACCTTAAGAATTAGTTCTGTTACAATTGTAGACTATAATCTCATCACCATAATCAAGTTTCCTTCTCGTATTATTAATGCTTAATATACCTTTTAGTTTTCGATTCCATAATGCAATAATATTCGCAACTTTTTACTGTGGAGCTCGTGGGTAAAAAAATATTCGCAACTATAACTTATAAATGATTATTTTATATGTAGCAATAAAAATTGCTGTTATAAACGAGTTTGTTCTTGCTTTTTATCTAGTAACAGATTCAGTTGTTTATATTATTCAGAGCACTAGCTTATGGCGCCAAAATATTCAAACAGCAAAAACAAAACGAAATGCACGCCACCGATCCGCGACGGCCAACCACGGAAACACGACCCAAGGGCGAACGTTCCCATTGGCTCGGTATAAAAGGAAATTAACGTATGCTGTAAAATAGTGCTAGAAAATATTTCAAAGACAATAACAACAATTGTTAGTTGTGCAGCCTGTGGTTCTTCCCTGACACCTAAAAATAAAAATTTTGGAGTTACGTTTCACTAGTAAGTAATTTTAATCAAGAGGTTTTGTAATATATCCGATATCCGTAAAATTTAGAAATAAAAAGTAATATTTTTTCAATGACATTTTTAGGTTAACCATCAAAAGATCACTTGGGTCATTGGCGTAGAACAGGTTAAAATTAGGAATATTTGCTTTGTAAATAAAACAGATATCTATTTCTGTTTTATATTCCGGGTCTGGATTCATTTTAGACTTTCTATCTACCTATTTCCAACTGTTATTTTACCCCGCGAATAAATTATTATTATTATTATGAATGGTTAGGCGGCACTGCCGTTAAAACCGTTACGTTCATTAAAACAATGGTCCGTATTATTTGTTTAAAGCATCGTACTTGTTTTTAAAAGAGTTCTTTGACACTGCACAAACACACTCACTAGGAAGTGAGTTCCACATTCTTACTATCCTATTAGTTAAAAAGTAACGACGACACAATTTACGAAATCGCTCAGGACATAGTTTAAAATCATGACCACGAAGTCTCAAATTCGTACTGCGAACAAAAATGGACAGAGGTACACTGTAATCGCCGTGCAAAATCTTATAAGTTTCTATTAGGTCCCCACGAACTCTACGATCCTGCAGCGTAGATAGGTGCAACCTATCCAATCTCTCCTCGTACTCCATTTCACGGATTACTGGACAGAGTTTAGTAATCCTCCTTTGAGTTTGCTCAAGAGCATCATTGTCCCTCGCGAAATATGGATTCCACACCGTGGACGCATATTCCAGATTCGGACGCACATAAGTTTTATACAGTTTTTCAAAAAGTTCTATGGATGGGTTTTTAAAAGCTTTACACATCATGTACGACACAGCATTAGTCTTCTTAATTATTTTTGCGATATGATTCGCCCACTTTAAGTCCTTGCTCACTAAAACACCTAGGTCTTCCCGTGTCTCTACCGCCCTTAGTGCGACACCACCAACACTATACTGACGTTCAGGATTGTTCGATCCAATATGCAACACAGAACATTTGCTAGCGTTTAGCTGTAGCCGCCAAGATCCTGCCCATTCTTCCACAATATGCAGATCATTTTTTAATAAATTATGAGAACTCAACGGATTGTTAAATATTTTGATGTCATCTGCAAACAGAACCGACTTAGACTCCAGATAGGTAGGCAGATCCGAAATAAAAATGTTAAATAACAAAGGTCCCAACACAGATTCCTGAGGCACTCCACTGCTCACAGTATATTCATTTGAAAGTTCTCTCTCAACTCTAACTCTACAAGATCTACCCGACAAGAAATCCTCGATCCAGTGAAGCAGATTACCCCGAATGCCGCAATGATCAAGTTTATGTATGAGCCTTCCATGAGGTAGTCTGTCAAAGGCCTTACAGAAATCCAAGTACACAACATCAATCGGCTCTCGTCTATCTAAAGCTAGAGACCATGAGTTGACGCAGCTCAGTAAGTTAGATGTCGTCATCTGCCAGGCAGAAATCCGTGCATATTGTCCGAGAATCTCCTCGTTCTTATAAGAAATTCTGTCATTTCCTGCGACATTAATTTCTCCATTATTTTGCAAGGAATGGATGTTAAACTTACTTGCCGATAATTACTTGGAATTATTTTATTTCCCTTCTTAAATATAGGAATAACGAGAGAATTCTTCCATGAAGACGGAACTTGTCCCTCCACAATCGAGCTCTTCAAAACAGCGGAGATTAGAGGAACGATGGTTGTAGCGTTTTTCAAAAACAGAGGATGTACTCCATCAGGGCCTGGTGAGCAGTCTTTCTTTAAGCTGACTATAGTCTCCAGAACTTTTTCTTCTGTTATATCAATTGAAGTCAAAGAATTGTCGTTACGAGGGAACCCGCGAATACACGCAGGTCCGATGTGTCTTCTACTACATAACTCTTCTGAAATTCTTCAGCAAAAATGGTTGCAACAGTTTTTGGGTCCGAAACAAGCATTCCGTTCTGATCTCTGAGCATTGGGGTGCTGACCTTTGAACTAAGAGTATTCTTTATATATTTGTAAAAATCCTTTTGCGATTTGCTCTCGACGAGATGATTCTCATACCGCTCCTTAGCAGACCTGATTTGGTTAGACACTTGATTACAATTATCTCTATATATTGCATAATCATGATCTGACCTAGATTGTCTATATATGTGCCAGAGCTTTCGCTTTCGATTGATCCATTTCCTTAAAATATTAGTAATCCATGGTTTGGTCTTCGAAAACCCTGCCGTAACTTCCGGAACGAAGTTATTAGTACAATAATTTATTGTTGACATGAGTGAGTTCCACAAACCCTCAGTGCCACCTCCCTGTGATAGGTTCACCGATTGCAGATAAGAGTTTATTGCAGTATAATCAGCTCCAACGTAGTTTCTTTTCTTTACCGATTTATGGTCGGCTCTGCCACAGATTATTTGTGATGTTGCAATAATGACTATATGGTCGCTTAATCCAACTGGAGGCTCATATGCAATCTCTGAAATTAAATTAGGATCAGAGGTAAACACGAGATCAAGAATTGATGGCGCATTATTCTGTCGGTATCTAGTAGGCTGATTGACATGCTGCACTAAGTTAGTAGAAAGGTAAGTATTAATAAAGCATCACATTGAGAGCCGCCCTCTGTGGGTCCAGGATCCGGCCGGAAAATTAACATCCCCAAAAATATGCAAATTCTCGAGCCGGTTGCTGCTGTCAAAGCTGTTGTAAAAATACGGTAAATGACGAGAAAATATAATATAATAATATATAGAAATATATACACAAAATCCATTTTATTTAAAGGGCAATAAATAAGATAATATTTTTCTCAGTTTTGTTAATTATTTACCGATTTCCCTACTTCCATCAGATTGAAAATATTTTGTATATTAAATAGTGATGAATTCAAGAAATATTTGTTATTCCTTATTAATAATATTTGATAGTCCTGCGCCATTGGATATACTAGTCCGCCATATGCACAACCACAACTGTTCCTATTATACTACTTACTCCTTCCTGTCACTTTATATTAAAAGGAGAAACCAGTAAAAAAAGAGGAGTGATTATTAGCTTCGTTCGCGGAGGCCTGAATTGATTCTAGTTTTCTAAACTTGCGCAGTTTACTTTTCTACAAAAATTATAGAACTACTAGTAATAGATGCAGTTTGCCGTTCACGGTGCATATGGAATAAGCTCGTTACCATTTCCGAACCGATTTTGTAGTTCTGCTGAGCAAGAACTGTTGGTCCTGACATGCGCAGTCATATCGAAGCTAACCAACAACTTTTTACTGGTTATAGCTGCTTTCTTTCGCTATTGATTTCAGGATCCAAACGCGTTTGGATTTACTGATCATCTTCTTTCGCTAAATACGCATTTTCTGATTCATCCCCACTTTAGCGCCCATCGCGATCCGGATCCGTAATCCCCTTGCCTCTCCGGAACGTTTAAAAAATATGATTCGTTTGAGGTTATGCCTCTTTACATTCGAACTTTTAGGTTAAACTTGTCGAGCGTTCTTTCGTTTCTTATCATAGCAATGAAAAGAACCACGATTCAGAAATCCAACAAATCCTGATTAATAAATCCGGATCAAGAAAACTAACGAAAGAAAGCAGCTTATGTTTATTCAGTTGCAGTGACTACCGAGAAGAAGATATAGAAAGAGTAGAATGGGGGATGAAGGATTTTTTTTTTAGGTAGATAGGATCTGAGTATTATAAATAAAAACAGAAATGTTTTGTGTTTGTTATTTTTGTGGTTTTATTTACAATTTTTTGTTATGAAGCATTTAGTGGGGCCCTGAAAAAATGGAATACAACAAAAATAAAATAAGTTATCAATTAGACGTTTCTTGTTTCCATTACTTTCTAAAATGTGCTAGTATAAGCTCTTCGTAAATGTTAGAAATTTGGGTCACACTGCCTGCCGATCACCACTGGCACTAATGCCGCCCACTTTATATGTTATTTTACGCACTGCCTGGCATATCTTACACTTGTTTTGATTTTCAGAAATCCGACCCTAACTTAACCTTGTTTTCGTTGTAGATTAAGAGTGAATAAGAGTTTTATTATAATTAATGAGTTCATAAATGCCTCAAACTCCTATTAGTGTAAGTACAATATAATAAGAATAATATAATAATAACTCTTTATTGTCTAACAGGTGACAATCCAATTACAAGACAATTGCTATAAATATAATATAATATAGTAAACACAAATAATACTAAATTGATATAAGTAATAAAATAAATAAGTAACAAAATCATGTGGAAATGATGAAATAATAAATAAATAAACTGAAGGTGACAGTAGCAAAAGTACAATACAAACATATAATATCGTATGGATATATTTCACTGAGCAAATACATGGAATCTATTGAATCATTTCCCCCAGAACAATCTTCAAATCACGCTTAAATGTGTTGGGATTCTCATTGAAGTAATTAATGTTTGTGTAGATGGTGTAAGTATTACAGAAATTACACGCTCTGAAGATGGGAGCTCTTGTTGCAATATGAACAATGTTCAGAAGAGTTTCTCAAAAATCTTTTGATATTTCTTTATGTTTTAACATATGAGTTTTAAAAACTGCACGGGATGCAACTATATACGAACAATGTTGGCATTCATAAATATTATTCGTAATTGTGGCCATTAAGGTTTTATTATCAGTATGATTTTTTGCTATATGACAATCAAGACTATGTTTGATTTTAAATCCTTTCTTACACATTGTACAAACATGTGGTTTATTATTGCTATGAGTTAATAAATGTCGGTTCAAACTCCCTTTAGTGTAAGTACAATATGCACAATGTTCACAATAAAGTTTCTCCAAATCTTTCGATATTTCTTTATGTTTTAACATATGAGCTTTAAAAACAGTACTGGATGCAGCCTTATACGAACAATGTTGGCATTCATAAATATTACTCTTAATTGTGGCCATTAAGGTTTTATTATCAGAATGATTATTTGCTATATGACAATCAAGACTCTGTTTGATTTGAAATCGTTTCTTACACATTGTACAAACATGTGGTTTATTATTGCTATGAGTTAATAAGTGTAGTTTCAAACTCCCTTTAGTGTAAGTAAAATATGCACAATGTTCACAATAAAGTTTCTCAAAATCTTTTGGTATTTCTTTATGTTTTAACATATGAGTTTTAAAAACTGTACTGGATATAGCCTTATACGAACAATGTTGGCATTCATAAATATTACTCGTAATTGTGGCCATTAAGGTTTTATTATCAGAATGATTATTTGCAATATGACAATCAAGACTTAGTTTGATTTGAAATTGTTTCTTACACATTGTACAAACATGTGGTTTATTATTGCTATGAGTTAATAAATGTCGGTTCAACCTCCCGTTAGTGTAAGTAGAATATGCACAATGTTCACAATAAAGTTTCTCAAAATCTTTTGGTATTTCTTTATGAGTTAACATATGAAATTTAATAGCTGTTCTAGATACAGCTTTATACGAACAACGTTGACATTCATAAAAATTATACGTAATTGTGGCCATTAAGGTTTTATTATCAGAATGATTATTTGCTATATGACAATCAAGACTCTGTTTGAGTTTAAATCCTGTCTTACACATTGTACAAACATGTGGTTTATTATTGCTATGAGTTAATAAATGTCGGTTCAACCTCCCTTTAGTGTAAGTAGAATATTCACAATAAAGTTTCTCAAAATTTTTTGATGTCTCGTTACCCTCTTTGCAATTGTTTTCAGTCCCCAATAACTGCATCTCTTTCGATATCACAGTCCTATAAAAATAATAAACATTAATAAGTTAAATAGGTAGGATAAGAGGTGTCTGAGAAGGCCAACAAAATTTTACATCATGTGACAAGGGGGACCACCTTTGTAATTTGGATCCATTTCACTGCAAATTTGTTCGAGTAATTGAGGCGAACAAGCAACAAAAACTAATTTAGCTAATTTCCAAAGTTTCGGTTTATTATAAACAACAAGTTCAAAAACAAAACACCAAAAACAAACAACAGCAGATCATAAATGAAAAGAAAGGGCAAACTAGACAATAAAAATCAGAGATACGTATGTCAAAAGAATTAAATAATATATAAATACACACTTACGGAACTTTAACTACTAAGAGTGTATTTACCCATATGGAAAAGGCAATTAAAGACAGTCGCAGAAAAATATATTTTTTCTATGACTGTCTTTAAATGCCTTTATTATAAGTATGTTCAACCATAATTTGAAAATGTAGTACATTGTAATAATGATTTTCATTTCTTGTTTGTTGCTGGGCAACTAGTGGGCAATATTAATCCTTATGTTACGCCGTAACAAGTAACGACAGTGCAGTCTAAATGGCAATTTTATTTTCGAAACTTTTAAATAGGCTACTTTTCAACTATGATTTAATGCGGCCACACTATTTTATTAATTAATTTAATTACATCTACAAAAGTTAATTTTGTGTGCGACGCAGAGGGAGATATCAACTATTTCTTGAAATCAATGCAAGACTGCCAGACTGTGTTTCAAATTATCTCTATCCTACACCTCGTACTTATTATTTCCGCAATAGCGTAATTAATCCGAAATCTATTTACGTGCAGATGCTTATTTAAATATAAACTCATTTCCCCAAGTTTATTTTATTTTTACTGAACTAGTTTGGTTATTGAAAAAATTCCATATTATTTTTATTTCATTCAATGCAATTCATTCAAAGTCTGACAACAATGAAGACAAGATGAGAAATTCGGTGATGCCACATTTTATTTGAAGATTTTCACTTCAGCAGATTTTCCTCAATAAATCCACAGATAACACAATAGATTTTCACATGTAAAATTATTAGATACATGATTTTCCAACAAATTTAATTTACTCAACTCCCACAATAGTATAACAAATATTAAAACATTATTTTATCTAAAAAAACTACTAATTTATACTTATTTTTATTCTACTACTACTCAAATGAACTAAATCTGGCGTACACTTTAAATTTAAATATGGGGTGAGTCAAAAATGTATTTGTTTATTTTTTTAAGGACAAAAAAGTAATATTTTGAGTAATGTTTTGATTTTTTTAGATTTCAATTCAAAAATTCTTTGAAGTGAAACTATAAGCTTCTAAAGGTTATCTACGGGGTAACTTAAAAATGTTTTGTTTATGTTTTTCGAATGGTTTATGAAATTACTGCACAGGGTGGCTCCAAAATGTTTCAAAAAAAATTTTAGTTTGAAGATATTTATATATTTTTTTACGTTTCACAGTATTTTCAGTTAGAATGGGATCATAAAATTTGTATACAGGGTGTATGTGTATTGTTCCCAAATTTTACCAGTTAGGTAGTTGGAACCTATATTATTACAATTAAAATACAATATTTGTTATCAGGTTTCTGTGGCGTCATTGGTAGGGCGTTCGCTTCGCATGCGAAAGGTTAGGGGTTCGAATCTCAGCTGTGGCAATACTTTTGTTTTTTTTATTTTTTTAATTCAAATTCAAAAATTAAAAAAAAATTAAGAAAAATAAAAAAAAAATAAAAGAAAAATTTAAAAAAAAATTTTAAAATTGATAAGAAAAAATTTTGAAAAATAAAATAAAATAAACTGTTGCTCTCGAGGCACGAATAGCTCTCCATATTTAAGTGTAAAAATAATAATTTTATGACCTTTTTGTCATTTATCTAAATTTAATAAATTTTTGTTTTGTTTTAGACATAAGCTATTTAAGTATCGGGTTTTGTGCCTTTTTCTTCTCTTTGGAGGCACTATTTATACGCAGATATTTTATATTTCAGATCTAGGCCAAGTTCTTGAACGCAAATTAATTGATTTTTTTAGTTTTATTATAAAATTTATTTTGCCCCCTTTTCTACTATTTACGAACGCCTTCTTCTTCTTCTTCTTTTAGTGCCGTGCAGATTCCTGCGTCGGCGTTCATCTTTTCTATTCCTATCATATGCTTCTATTAATTGCAGCATTCTGCAACGTTTGGAAGTCCTTTATCCCCGTCCATTGACGGATATTTCTAAGCCATGATAATTTTTTTCTGCCTATTCCTCTTCTTCCTCCCTCAATTTTTCCTTGAAGAATGAGGCGTTGAAAGTGGTAGCGTTCTCCGCGCAGTATGTGTCCGAGATAACCTATTTTTCTTTTCTTGATATTTTCGAAAAGTTCTCGATCCGTTAGACCGGCTCTTCGGAGAATGTCCTCATTTCTCACATGATCGACCCACGACACTTTCAGCATTCGGCGCAGGATCCACATCTCGAAGGCTTCTATTTTGTTGATGACTGCTGCTTTCAACGTCCATGCCTCAACCCCGTATAGGAGAACGGACCAAATATAACACTTTATCATCCTATATCTGAGGTTAAAGTCCAAGTTCTTGTCTGTAAGGAACTTACGAAGTCTTAGAAATGTTGTTCTAGCCTGCTCGATCCTGCACCTTATCTCTTGATCCGGATCCCATTCTTTATTGATCATGCACCCTAAGTATTTAAACTGTGTGACCTGTTCGATATTCTCTTCATTAATATGAATTCGAGTCTGTGGAATATCATTTCTACTGACAATCATAAACTTGGTTTTGCTGATGTTAAGTTTCAAACCTAGTCTTTGGCTTTCTTCGTTAACCGCCTATGTAAACAAAATTGTTATGCTGCATGTTGTAGGTTATCCGTTAAGTGGTTTTTGAGTTATCACGGATACAAATTTTTTCTGACCCTTTTATAGAATTTTCACGGACGCCTATGGAACATTAATTTTTGTCGTGTATTTTTAACACCAATTCAACTAGTGAAATATAAAAAAAAATTACATTTTAATTTTGTTTTATTTTACCCCTTTTTCTACTATTTACGCACGCCTATGTAAATAAAAATTTTATGCTGCATTTTTTAGGTTATCTTATATGAAAGCTATATATAATTAGCCAATTTTTCTGGTATATTTGAGAAACATTTTTTTTTCGTTTTTGACCCTTTTTTTAAGACTATTTTCGAACGCCTGTGTGAACTAATTCTTTTATGTAACATTTTTTAGGTTATATTCTATCACAACTATAAAAAATTATTCAATATTTCGGATAAGTTAAAGAACTATGATTTTTTAAATTTTTGAGCCCTCTTTTAAACCCCTTGCCTACGCTCAATGTTAATCACCACCTATAAATATCCTGTAGTATTTTCGTACCAAATGTGGTTAAAATTTGTTAAGTGGTTTTTGGGTTATCACGGATACAATTTTTTTCTGACCCTTTTATAGAATTTTCACGAACGCCTATGGAACATTAATTTTTGTCGCATATTTTTAACACCAATTCAACTAGTTAAATATAAAAATTTTTACATTTTAATTTTTTTTTATTTTACCCCTTTGTTTACTATTTACGAACGCCTATGTAAATAAAAATTTTATGCTGCATTTTTTAGGTTATTTTATACCAAAGCTATATATAATTAGCCAATTTTTCTGGTATATTTGGGAAGCATTTTTTTTTCGTTTTTGACCCTTTCTTTAAGACTATTTTCGAACGCCTGTGTGAACTAATTCTTTTATGTAACATTTTTTAGGTTATATTCTATCACAACTATAAAAAATTATTCAATATTTCGGATAAGTTTAAGAACTATGATTTTTTAAATTTTTGAACCCTCTTTTAAACCCCTTGCCTACGCTTAATGTTAATCACCACCTATAAATATCCTGTAGTATTTTCGTACCAAATGTGGTTAAAATCCGTTAAGTGGTTTTTGAGTTATCACGGATACAAATTTTTTCTGACCCTTTTATAGAATTTTTACGGACGCCTATGGTATATTCATTTTTGTCGTGTATTTTTAACACCAATTCATCTAGTTAAATATAAATTTTTTTACATTTTAATTTTTTTTTTATTTTACCCCTTTTTCTACTATTTACGAACGCCTATGTAAATAAAAATTTTATGCTGCATTTTTTAGGTTATCTTATATCAAAGCTATATATAATTAGCCAATTTTTCTGGTATATTTGAGAAACATTTTTTTTTTCGTTTTTGACCCTTTTTTTAGACTATTTTCGAACGCCTGTGTGAACCAATTCTTTTATGTAACATTTTTTAGGTTATATTCTATCACAACTATGAAAAATTATTCCATATTTCGAATTAGTTTAGGAAATTACTTTTTATGTTTTGACCCCTTTTCCACTATTTACGAACGCCTATGAAAGTAAGTTATTTATGACACATATTATAGGTTATATTCTATTAAAGCTATACATAATTAGTAAATGTTTCTGCTATGTTTAAGAAGTACGTTTTTTTTAAATATTTTTTACCCCTTTTTACACTATTTTCGAACGCCAATGTGATCTAATATTTTATGTTCAATATTTTAGGTTATATTCAATTAAATGCATAAAAAATTATTCAGTATTTCGGATAAGTTTAAGAACTATGAATTTTTTTAATTTTTGAACCCTCTTTTAAACCCCTTGCCTACGCTCAATGTTTCCCAAAATCTAATCAGCTCCTTGCCATGTCCTATAATATTTTTGTACCAAATTTGGTTAAAATCTGTTAAGTGGTTTTTGCGTTATCGTGCATACAGACAGACAGACAGACTGACAGACAGACTGACAGACAAACAGACATTTTTTTAAAACTACTTATTTATGTATAAAATGACCAAAACCAAGTATTTCCGGTGAAATTAAAAAAAAATTTTTTTTCATTAAACTAATATACATATATTACATATATGATATGGAGAGCTAAAAATTAATAAAAAAAAATTAAAAAAAAAATTTAAAGAAAAATTCAAAAAAATGAATATCAAAAATTCAAAAAAAAATTACAAAAAAAAATAAAAAAAAAAATACGATTTTTTTCTAACCCTCAATGACTTATCATAGATGACTACCACAGAACGACTAGGAAATCCCAAAGGGATTTCTTGTTTAAAAATAAACGCGTAAATTTCCTGGTAATGACAAAAATAGCAACAAATCACCATAGCAACGCCGACAATACAGACAAACCAAATTGACAGTTTAAATTATTTCGCTAATTTCGAAGGTTAGATTTAGTTAATTTATTTTAATAGTCTAATTAAAGAAATAATTAAACACTAAAATTTATTTTATAATTTTAATTTATTGTTTACTATACGGAAGTCTAGTCAACTCTGTCTACCATACAGGGTGAACTATCACCCAGTACAAAAATTTTAACTGGAGGTAGCAGTTAGCTTTTTTACAAATGTTCCGGACTATAAATCCCTTAGAATAGTTCCAAACTTGCTTGAAAAAGATCTCAGCCTAACAAGAACCAAGCTAAACGTAAATGAAATATTACAACTATTAACAATATGCATAAAGACAACATATTTTCAACTCAATGATCAGTTCTATAATCAAAATTTCAGAATGGCCATGGACTCACCTTTGTCTCCAAACCTTAGTAATATATTTATTGAAGAATTTGAGGCAAATATTATGCAATCTGAACTCCTAAAACCTCAAATTTGGTGGAGATACGTCGATGATATATTCGCAATTTGGCCACATTATTATTATTATATTTGAATTTAACTCAAATGATCATAGAGAATCGATAGAGAATCTTTACTACGAGAGAAAGAATACATTAAAACAGCACTAATTAAAAATAGGTATGCGGAAGATTTTATTAATAGAACGTTCTAGGCATCTTCAAAATAACACAATACAAATAGAAACTCTAAAAATCCCTTACATTAAAGGTCTTCCAGATAAAATAAAAAGGATAGGTAATAGATTTAACATTGGAACGGTTTTTAAAACAGAAAATACCCTACTATGTAATAATTGATGTGAACTGACTTAAATATTAATAAAAACATTAAGCATATTGACTGTTATTTTATTTTTATAAATATTCAATTCAAAAGATATAAAAAAAAAACAACAGTCATTATGCATAATGATTTTAATAATTGAGTTCAAATCAATTATAACATCTTCACATATTTTAAGTACTTATATAATACAGATATAGTTAAGTATATAATACAACTATACGTTCTGTTTGGGACTTCATTCATATACCTATTATGAGACTTACCTTATATTAGAATCAGTATCCTCTAAATCTTTACCAATGGTCATATTATGTAATACATCAGGATCTTCTTCATGTTTAATATTTAATTCTTCAGCTTTAATTTGTAGCGAGCAATCGAAATCAACATTTTCCTCATCAATTTTAATTTTTTGTTCGTCGGGATCATAATTAATTTCATCACTGAGTGTTTCTGTTTTTATACGAGCCGTTTCATTCGAATTCAAATAACCAATATCTGGTTCTCGTTTAATATGCACTTGTTCCATTTTGTATTTCAAGTCACTACAGAGTTCTTCTGATGCTGATTTTAAAGTTACCTACTTTTAGAGAAACTTGATTTGTACAATTTTCACTTTTAACTTGAATTATTTTCTCCTGTAGATGTTGACATGACAAGATTTCTTTATTATTAAATTTCCCTGATCTGTGTTAGTTGTATTTCTTGGTTATAAGAACAAAGAATAGTTCGTAGCGTTAGTCTTTGAATACAAAGTGCCTTATATTCAAAGGCAAAGGCTTTAGTTGTTTGTTTATGTTGTATTGTTAGACGTTATAGGTTATAAAGACAATAATGCAATGCCATAACGCCATAGAGAAACCACTAAAAAAGAGGAGTTTATATTAGGTTCGTTCGCGGAGGCGCTATTTATAGTTTCCTAGGCTTACACGTTACATTTTCTGCTTTGGCGGCATAGAAATTATAGTAATAGATGCAAACAGTTTGCCGTTCGCGGAGCATACGGAGCAGTTCGTTACAATGACATATTAGAAATGAACCGGCCATATACATAATATTCAATATTATGCATCAGCGATGCGGAAAACATTAGAAAGAGAGGTTTGAAAGAAAGATGGAGCTAAAGTGGGTAGAAAAGACATCAAGTGCATTGTACTTATATGGACGAACATATTAATTTTCTTTAAAAATAGTTTTGATTAAAAATACTTGGGAATTGTTACTAATTTCGAAAGATATGACATTAATTCGTCAAATTATCACGAAAACATCTTACCAATAGTGAGAAAATTCTATAACATTTAAAAATGTTGGAAGGATATGCTCTAGAAAAAAAAAACAAAAAACTCATGAAATTATTTATTTATTATTCAATTATGATATTTTTATTGACTTTTATTAAATTAAAATAATTTTAGACGATTGCATAGTATACATTAGTGGGTAAACCTTCGATATTATGATTCCGTATACTTCGCGAACGTCAGACTGATTACATCTATTACTAGTAGTTCTATAATTTTTTTAACGCGAACGCAGAAAAGCAAACTGCGCAAGCGTAGAAAACTAGAACCAGTTCAGATCGCCTCTGTCAACGAAGCTAATAATAGAGGGTTATCGGGAAAATAAATGTCAGTAATAGTGATGTTCTTATTTTATTAGTGGCTCCTTGTCTTAAACAGAGTTATTGGAAAAAGAATTGTTTTTAATAGTGACTTTTGTTTTTATACCCTTCCGTTTTTGAATCTGACATTACAACAAAAACATGACCTAGTTTATTTTATTTACAAATTTCTTCGATAATTAATTAAATGTTGGAGGCCGCAATTGGCAATTGCGGCTGTCGCAAATGATCACGATATTGAATATTTCATTTTACGTGCCATTCTCGAAGAGCAGGACCAAGCTATATGGAGGCAATTTACCTTACTTGATCAACAGCAGCTTTTTTTTTTAAATCCTCTAATAATTTCATTAAGTGTGCCTTTAAGGTTTTAATAAGAAAGTTATTGCCTGATAACTGCAGTAAATGATGTTCAATCAATTCCCAACCCTGGGCATTTATAATAGGGTTTATACTGATGAATTCTTTTAGTAGGGCTACGTCATCTTCGTAATTAAATCTTAGTCTTTTAAAACTTTATTTCTTCTCCATCATTAACACACAGTACCAGAGACTATGTATTTTTTCTCTGAACTACTACTAATTAAATTACGAACCGATTTGTTTGTAAACTAACCAACAAATTAACAAACATTTACGATTCTGAAATTAAAGAAAAAGACAAATACCTAATTTGATTAGGTTATCTCTGTCCAATATCTGAAATAACGACGGTCACTATTTCCCATAAATACTTGCAGTCAGTATTTTATTAAGGACGGCACTATTTAAGTCTCTAAGTGCGCATGCGTAGATGTCAAAATAGCGTTAGCAGTAATACTGACATGCTGCCCGGTAACTCTCTAATAACTCCTTGTTTTACACTAGCGGTTAGGGGGACCGATTCCACTTTGCTCCTCGATTCTCGCATGCGCAATACATATGGCGGGAAAAGTATCATAAGTTTTTAAATGTGATATAAATAAAAACTAGGAGCTAACAAATTTTGTATCGGGAAAGGTAAAGTTTGAAATTGTGAATAAGATTAAAAGTAGGTACCGAACAAATTTTGTAAAATATCCTTATTATTGTTAGTATGTAGGTATTTTATGTATAGGTACAATAATATTAGTTATTAGAGTAGCTGAATGGGTTTTGAGAATGTGCTTTTTTTTACATTTTTGTAAGCATATATGTGATTTTTTTCTCTTTTTTATACTTGATTAAGCGTTGTGTACAAGAAATGTTTATTTTTTTTTCTCACTATTATTATTAATTATAGTAATTTGATTGTGATCTGTTTGAGGAATTTTTGTTCTGTAGATTGCTTTAATAAATACAATACAAATTATGAATCATATATGTGTTTTTTCAAGTTCCAGTATTTACAAAAAGTTTTTGAACAGTCAATACATCCAGCTGCACATTTAAAGCTCATTAGTTGGTGCAATTTCAATTAACTGATCTGAAATGGATAATTAAATTTATCCTATGTTAAAGTTAAAATGGCACTTTTACACTATTACTACAACATAGATCTTTATTAGATATAATGTAGGTTTGGTTTATGTCTTACCACTGTGATATTTTCTAGTATGACTTCTTAAATTAGAATTGTTAGAAAACTGATTGTTGCATGCAGAACATTTATATTCCATTTTTGAAATTAATTTATATCGTATAACTCAAGAACTTATATCCACTATATTAACATAAGAAATAACAACACAACCTATGACACTAAAAAACAACCTACGTAACCTAAAAATCGCGGGAGCAAAGTGGATTACATCACATCCCCCTAGACGCTAGTATTTTACTGGTTTCTCTATGGCATTTTGTCTTTATAACCAATAAAGTCTAACACTTTGCATTGGAATATAAATCACTTTATATTTATATTCAAAGACTAACGCTACAAACTGTTCTTTGGTCTTATAACCAAGAAATATAACTAACACAGATCAGGGAAATTTAATAACTAAAGAAATTTTGTCATGTCAAGATCTAGAGGATAAAGCAATTCAAGTTAAACGTGAAAATTGTACAAATCAAGTTCCTCTGGAAGTACCTTTAAAATCAGCATCAGACGAACTCTGTAATGACTTGAAATACAAAATGGAACAAGTGGATATTAAACAAGAACCAGATATTGGTTGTTTGAATTCCAATGAAACGGCTCTTATAAAAACAGAAACACCCACTGATGAAATTAATTATGATGCCGACGAACAAAAAATTAAAATTGATGAGGAAAATGTTGATTACGATTGCTCGCTACAAATTAAAGCTGAAGAATTAATTATTAAAGATGAAGAAAAGCTTGATGTTATACATAATATGAGAATGGGTAAAGATCTAGAGGATACTGATTATAGTATAAGGTAAGTACTTTGTGGAATAATTTATGTTAGAATGAAAACAGCTGTGTATACCTACTGCAATGTGCTAAATTTGCTTTTGAAATCTTGCATATTATTTTCCTTATGAAGTTTACAATCCATACAATAATTAATTAAAACACACTACGTCGCGTCGGTAGGTAGGTACCTACTCATATTTGTTTATTATGTTTTTAAACTATACAGGGTGATCTAATGGGGATCTTGCTCATTACAATAGCACAGTATAATAAATAATACAGTATTCTGGCTTTCACGTTTGCAAGCGGTCCTGCGCATATCGTCGCGCATGCCGCCATTATGGGTTACCACGTCAAAATAATCGCATAGACGTAGATAGATACAGTTCACTCAATTCATACAATGAACAATCATGGAGGAAATGTGTGTGTTGCAAAATGTTGTCCGTCCCAATAAGCGGTACACTTGCTCTAAACATTTTTTTCGCTTCCCCAAAGATCCTGTTAGGTGAGTAATAAGTAAAAATTAAGATAAATACTAGATAATTTTACGTTTATAACAACTATTTGTATAATCGTAAAATTTATATTACGAAATGACAGTATCTAATATGTTTTTAAACTAAATACAAGTGAAACATAAACACAAGTTGTCGCGTGGCTAGTTGTTATTTTATTGACAATATCATTATAAAGTTTCAAGAAGTCTTTGCCAAAATTTGCCTTTAAAGTTGCTGTTGTTGTAATTTGTAAATTAAACGGGTAACTCACTACAACGATATTCATAATAAACCACGAAAATTGAAATAAACGCGATTTATTAATAAAGAAAAATAACAAACTAAATACAAAACTGAAACGATTTTAACTGACCAATATAATATAGAAATTGAAAACTAATCAAAAATCTGACAATCTTAATTATTTTTTGACAATAACAACTTTTTCCAATAGTTATTATTATTGTTATTAAAAATCACCCAATCATGTCAACGTTTAACTGATAACACCACTCAAGGTTGTTTTCAATCACTATGACACACCACAAATATTTCTGAAATTGACAGCGATATTATTATGTACTTAAATATTTTTACAAAAATAAAAATACAGTACTGTGGTTAGAAACCAAAAACTATAATTATTCTTAGTCAGGACCTGACTTGTAACCCAAAATGGCGGCATCTTACATCACAGTTTTTTTCAAAGTACGAACGTGGAGTCGGAATGCTGTACTTATTAATGCTGTGACAATAGTTAGAGGGTATGTTGGCAAAGTTACATATTTCTGGGACAAACAAAATGCTATCGACAAACTTAATGGCGGTCATAAGAAAAAAACTAAGCTCATCATCATGATTGTGACAGAAGACGTCAGAATTCAAATGTGTAACTGCTACATTGTAGAGAAGAAAAAGTTGCTTTATGGATGTGTTTTTGATATTTGTCGGATTAATTCAATAAAAAATCAAAATTGAGATTTTAGTTTTTATTTAATTTATTCGACAAGTTAGCGTCTTCTGTCAAACATATCATCAACTTAGTTTTTTATGGCCGCCATATTGGATTTTTACACCATCGGTTCTGTCAAATAACAATACTTAGGTATTAGGTTCGAATTAAATACAATTTTTGAGTGAAACAATTCTTGTTATCACATGTCAGTATTCTACGTTTCGGCAATGTACAATTGCCTTCTTCAAGCTGTAATACAATACACTCTAGTTTGCTTAAATCTTCTTGGTTTTTGATAGACTCAACATGTTTAATGAAATTAGTAAGACCAGCTTTAGCTGAGCCCCTCTTACGGATAAGTTTCTCAATTTTTGTCATTTTATCTGTACTAACAATATTACTAATTTAACAGTGGCGAAGCGTCCATGTAACCACTGTTACTATTGGTAACAGTTAAAAATCTTCAAAAGAATTATTTAATGACTACTAACTGTAAAATAATAGTATTTATTTTTTTACCAACGCAACGCAGCAATATGTAATGATTCAGTAATTAATCAAAGAAATTAACCGAATCCACGCAAATAATTCGCTCTATACTGTCTGGGTTAAACATTTCGTAAATAAGATATTTATAATAAACAAAATGCGTATATAACCAACACCGTCTCGAGAGACGGTGTTGATATAACACGATAAATCTGCCTCGCTTAGACTAGATCATATAACACACACAATATAAGGGAAACGACCATACTAAGGTTTGGGAACTGTTTGCAGCGTTCCAGTGGTTGTCGACAAGAACTAATTTTATAATGTACAGGATTCGTGAATTAAGTTTGGAAAGA
Organism: Apoderus coryli; assembly: GCA_911728435.2. Classification (NCBI taxonomy): domain Eukaryota; kingdom Metazoa; phylum Arthropoda; class Insecta; order Coleoptera; family Attelabidae; genus Apoderus; species Apoderus coryli. The sequence continues at coordinate 7,864,998 of OU452214.1, read as the reverse complement.
CACAAAAAAGTTTGTGTATTAATTGATAAGATGGCGCCACATTTTATTTCAAATAATTTGGCTGGAAATTTGAAAATTAAGTATGGGTCGTCACAAAAAAAAACTAGGACTTCAAGATCATTTCATATGATTGAAATGTGAATAATATAGCATAATTTTTTGTTAACTATGTCATTCTCATTTCAGTGAAGTGAAAACCTTGAATGTTCTAGTTTTTTTTTTGAAACGACCGTACTAGCACCATTTCAACAAAATAGTTTCTAAATACACCGACTTCTCTAAGGCTTTCGACAGTGTCAACCATCGGCTTCTCGTTGAGAAGCTTGGGATTGTTGGAGTCTCTGCGCCTATGTTGGACTGGTTGGGGAGCTACTTATGTGGTAGAACTCAGGTAGTCCGGATCAATGAGTTTCATTCCAGGCCCATATTAGTTTCATCTGGTGTTCCTCAGGGGTCTCATTTGGGCCCATTATTATTTAACTTATTTATCAATGACATAGCGCAATGTTTCGTTCATAGTGAGATCAAGTTATTTGCTGATGATCTAAAGTGTTATAGGCGTATTGCAGGCCCATCCGATTGCTACGTTTTGCAGGAGGATGTTATTCGGCTTGTGCATTGGCGCGAGGCGAATGGGTTGGATTTGAATATATCGAAGTGCTTTTGCGTTAATTTTCACCGTACTAGGGATCCACTTTTTCACGAATACTTTATTGACCGGGACGCTTTGGATTATAAGACTTTGGTCAAGGATCTGGGTATCTACTTGGATTCTTCACTGAGCTACACCGACCACATCAGGCGCGCGACATCGCGGTCCATTAAGATGTTGGGCTTCATCAGACGTTGTTCGGGGGATTTCAGTCAGATTGGTACATTCAGGGCCCTGTACACATCCCTTGTGAGGCCGCATTTGGAGTACGCCTCTGCGGTGTGGTCTCCATCTTATGTTTGTCACACTGTCTGTATCGAGAGGGTTCAGCACCGTTTTCTGAGGTACGTTCATTTTAGACTCGGCCGTGAACGACCCGTTAATTTTAACTTCAACTACGGCGTATTGCTGAGTGAGCTGGAGTTGGCTACATTGGGCGCCCGCAGGGTTGTCAGGGATCTGACTATACTATATAAAATTTTAAACAATACTCTTTTATCTTCTAGTCTTTTATCCCAGATTGGTTTTCGTGTTCCCCCTAGACAAAGCAGAAGTTCTGATCTCTTTCACGTCTCGTTCCACCGCGCGAACTACGCTATGAATACCTTTGTCACCAGAGTGGCGCGACTGGCGAATCGTTGTTCTAATCATAACATCGATTTCTTTGCACTATTTGGTGAGTTCGCCGGTCGCTTGAGGAGGGGGTCTAGAGATGAATGGTTTCCCTAATTCCTTGTTTTTAAAATTTAAAATAATTTAGCATTCATTAATTCCTTAACATCGGCGAGCGTTGGAGTCCTGCGAGCTGTTGTATGTCGCGCAATTGCTGGTTTTTTGTTTTTTTTTATTAAGTTCAATTGTAAAGGATAGTCTAGAGTTAAGTAAGTTTTATAATTTCTGTATTATGTTGTATGCTATTGTTTTGTACATGTTGTAATAATGGACTTTGTCCGTAGATTAAGAAATAAATAAATAAATAAATCCAAATGTTTGGCCATAAAACAGTTGGGAAGATCCTTCTCACTCATGTTCCCTAGATTCTTTTTTTCGGGATTACTTTTTTAGATAAAGCAACGAGCTCAGTTGAAGGACCTCTAGTAAACATTTCTTAAAACTAAACATTTGAACTTAGTTATCTACTTTATTGAAATCAGAGTATAGTGATTCATGTAACGTTGATTTAAATAACGAAAAATAAAAACAACAATCAAGTTTGAATTTTGTTCTATTAATACATTTTTACATCATGTGGAAATAATTGTAGGTATACGTGATAGGAACTACCCGCAAAACAATATACAAAATGAACAATTATTACAAAATAAAATATTAAAACTAATAACTATGTATACGGAGCAATTTTGAATATATCTTGGATATTTTGTAATCAATGCAAGGTCTGCTTCATAATCTCAAACGTGTTCAGGACTCTTTCAGAAACAATAGTTATTTATTACACAAGGGAAAAAAGTATTAGATTGTAGCTCGAGGTTGTGTGGTCTTCCGACAAGACGCGGAGAGAAACAAAAAACCGTGTGCCACACTATATTTTTCTGTGACGGGAGAAACACTTATTCACACCCATTATAACTATCTTCAAGCTGCAGCAGGAAGCACGTGAAAAACAAGTACAACAATCTTCTTCCACAAAATTGCACAATAATAATAATCTATAGAGGATTTATAACATTCTAAGACTTTTTTTAACCACTAACTAAACAACACATAATACACACAATGTGCTAAACAATGAATTTTTTTAACCTTCTGTATTGACTGTTGACAATTGACAGAATGCAGTTTCCGGCAAGCAGAATTCTTTAATTTTACCGACTCCAACGTCATGCAACGTCTGTATACGTATAAGTGTGTTATGTGGACTAGATTGAATGTTACCACTTTCGTTTATGAATACGCGTGATGGGCCGTATCTGGTCGCGTACTTGCATTCTACAGCGCGCGAGCGTGGGGGCTGGGGTCGTCGCGAAATTATGTACGCTTCCCAGCTAACATGGTGACGTTATTATAATGTCCATTTTTAGACAGCCTAGACGACACATTGGCCGTTAGTATGACGTTTTCGTGACGTTTATATGACTTCTGTAAGTCACACCCGATTGACGTCATTTTATTTAGTCATAAAGTCGTCATATTGTAACGTTAAATTAACGTCTATTTTAAGTCCACGATGTGTCAATATGACGTCAATAACTACAAGCAATATGACGAATTACATAACGCAAATAATATAAAAGGCGTCGAAATATTACACCGAGAAACATTTGGAGGTGATTCTCTAAGTGAACATATATTAAAAAGTTCCTATACACGTACGGTTTTTTTGGTTGATTGCGGCTGAAAAGGCTTGAAAAACTCCTAAATAAAAAGGTTTGAAAATTATGGGAAAATTGGAAATTAATTCATATTTTCGAAACTTCTTGAGTTATTTTATTGTCTTATTAACAAATGTTTCTGTAATCTTTTAATCAGTATCGCAAATATTTAGTATTTATTTTTCTCAATCAAACTTTTATACCATCATCGATGTCTTGTTGTCTGTATATCCACCATGGGTAATTCTAACGGCTTCTGAAATTTAAAAACAGAAATTACGAGTAAATATAATTTTTATAGTTGCCAGTATTTTGGTCTTGTATATGAGCAACCGATTTCAACAATTTATTTTCAAATACTGTAACAAATAAACGTATTTCTTTAGTTAAAGAAGGGTTTGGTAGGTATACTTCATCTTTGTTACATATAATATGTACTTAATTGATAAATATTAAACAATTACAAGTTCAAAATATTACAAATTCTTAATAAGTGTAAAGTAAAACCTTAAATAATAGCTTCATTACAAGAATACAACTAAATTAAAGCAAATGAAATCTACTACAAACATAGTTTGCCTGTATTTGATGTTGCTCTTGCCGTCTCTTTTCGATAATGATTAGAAATTGAACTTGCATTGTAACCTGAATGGGCCTGAGATATTTCTAAAACACAATTACCAACATATTATATACATGTTTGTTCCAAAAACTTGACTTGACCTGATTTTAATTCTTTCGTGAAGGTATTACTCTCTTTATAAGTAGGCCTATATACATCCTTTTTTCGGGACTCAACCAACCAAAACAAAAAATGGTAAAAATTGTTACCAAAACAAAAAATGGTAACAATTGTTACCATTTTTTGTTTTGGTTACTCGTTAGTCATCACACAGAATAGGCTGCGGGATAGAGTGTGCGTGCAATTAAATAAATAAACATGGATGAGTGCCGCTGAGTAATCGATCAACTACTTGAAAAGTCCTTCTCCTTGTATAATTTTGAAGAAAAAAAGTAAGGAGATCATTGAAAATAGAAGACCAACACCTATTTTAAATAATTTATAAAAGGAATCAAACAAAGTATTTCGATATTTTAAATTTAATAGGTATAGTGAAAACTCTTGGTTATGTGGTTCCAAGATATATTATATTATTTGGGATATTGGGAATAGTGATGTATTTTATTTTATGCCACAGGCCTGAATTAGTCTTAGCAATTTTTACTTAAAAAAAAATAATTTAAAAAAAGTTTAAATAAAACACCTAAAATAAGCAAAAAAGTATATTTGGAGGTTCAAAATAAACTTTTTTTTTAAGAAAAGATTTTTTAAATCTGGTTTTGGTAACCCGTTAGAAAAAGTCACGCATCGCCACTGTAATTTAATGGTACTTAGCACAAACAGAAGAGAGTAAATAGCCCGTTACTCAAGATAAAAATATTAAATTCAGGAAAAGAAAGATAAATAGAACCGGCTTACCCTGTATTGGCGCTTGCCTGCACTGTATTTCACCGTCAGTCTTTTTCATGTTAGCGTCCGTGTATATAGGTATTATAGGTAAATATTACCTAAATTAGCTTCTTGAATACCTTATAGCACACAGAACACTAATTTGCAGCCTGATTTATATAGGTAAGCAGTACTGATTCACCACTTTTTGCCGATAAATTGGCTCGAAGGACCACTTGTTACTTGCAGAAACACTTGATGATGAATTTCTAAGTTTTACTGAACATTTAACTACCTACTAAAGAACTTATTTTACAACAAAATTATTAATAAATCAACGGTTAACAAATTTGAATTGATAATGTCATGTCGCCATCTTGCAAGACGCTACTACGTCATACACATTATATATACAGTATACAAACGGTGCAACGCAATATATATTTATGCAGTTCACATGGACATTAATTTTGTTGCTCAGAAGCTGGACGGGGTCGTGCCAGGGGTATAACTAGAGTACTTATTTTCTGCAAAAGCGAATTATATGAATGATGTTTGGTTTAACGTATCGGTGATCAAGAAGACAGGTGTTCAGGAGTAATCAGATTTTGACACTTGTCTCCATATATCTTTTGAGGGTTCTGAGTCTAATATACACAATAAGGGGAAGACAATGTTAACTTTCCAAAGCACCACAATGAATTTTTCAAAAGGTCTCCCCTGTATGGTGGTAGTCGAATACGAGGGTTGCCTTTTATATTTGCAATATGGCAACTGACAGCTCTATCGTAAAGTTGGACATTTTTGAGGTTATTCGTACTCAGAGTGTTGTTTACAGTAACTTAAAAGATTCATCTCGGCCCAAAACTTGAATTAAATCGTGATCATTTTCGTACGACTATTTTTTGCAACTTTCGACGAGGATTAACTCAGCAACAGTGCATAGATGAACTTAATTCAATTTTTGGCGATGAATCTCCATCAAGGACCAGTGTTTATCGATGGTATGGTGAATTCAATCGTGGTCGTAGTTCACTCCAAGACGAATTTCGTGAAGGTCGTCCAAAATCAGTTGTTGTTCCGAAAACCATTGATACTGTGCGCAAACTGATATTGCAAGATCGTCATGTGACCTATCAAGAGATTGAGACAACCTTAGGCATTAGTGGGACCAGCATACATTCAATATTGCATAAAAATTTGACTGTCAAAAAAATTTATTCGTATTGGATCCCACATCATTTGTCAATCGCTCAAAAAAGGCTCATGTCGATTGGTCGAAAGAAATGCTCAAAAAATACGATCGCAGTGCTTCGAAACACGTCTATGACATCGTGATAGGTGACGAATCGTGGATTTACGCGTATGAGCCCGAAAGTATACAGCAGTCGACTGTATGGATGTTTCAAGATGAGCCAAATCCAACAAAAGTTGTTCGCGCACAAAGCACTTCCAAGCAAATGGTTGCCTGTTTTTTCGGAAAAACTGAACATATCACAACCGTACCACTAGAACAACGCAGAACAGTCAATTCTGAGTGGTACACAACCATTTGTTTGCCAGTTGTCTTCCAAGAAATCAGGAAAATCAACCGTGGAAGACGGATCACTCGACAATGCGAGAACTCACACATCGGCTCTCAAACAACTGTATTTTTGAGAACCCAAAACATCGAGTTGATGAGTCATCCGCCGTATAATCCTGACTTGGCACCGAATGACTTCTTCTTATTCCCGTACGGAAAACACAAACTGAGGGGTCAACGTTTTTCGACACCTGAAGAAGCGGTTGCTGCATTCAGAATGCATGTTTTGGAGATACCTTAATCAGAGTGGCAAAACTGCTTCGACAATTGGTTCAAACGCATGCAAACGTGTATAGATCTTCATGGGGAATATTTTGAAAAATAATAAAGTGATTTTCGATTATTAATATTTGTTTTTGTTCTCTAATCCCGAAATATATTATAAGTATCTTTAAACGTAAATTAAAGGCGCTTCTTAACACTCAAGATTTTTATAGTGTGGACGAGTTGCTGGCTTTCTTAAATGGAAAGGATGAAGCACAACAGTACTGACGATTCAGTATTTGTTTTCTTTTTTTTTTTTTATTTTAATTTGTGTCATGATGTTTTTCTTCTTTTTTTTTTTTTTGTATATTTTTAATATTAATCTCTTTGTATACCTATTATTATAGTTACATGAGTAGAGTACCTAGGGGCGTTCAGTGACACTTGGATCGCATGGTTACCATCGTGCGAAGAAGTGTATGTATTACATATACAGCATGTCCCATAGCGCATGGTGTAATATATATACAGGGCGTTTATGTTTAACATAGGGTGCTATATGCAGGACGTCTCATATAGAAGCAAAGTGCATATAGAGGACGTCACATACAGTGTAACCATTTTGAAATTAGCGGGTATTATGTACATTCAGTAAGAATACTAATTTTATAGCTCAAACCACATGAATCCCAATATGCTATTCAAATTGTTTCGGTTCGATTCAAGTTTTACGAGCGGTTTCAAATAAAGAAGAACAAAGAATATCAACTTGAATAATAACAGAATCAAATTATTAAATGAAAGAAACAAACAACTAAAATACGCTTTATTAATCTGTATTAAAGTAATGCAAAATTACTCACCTTTATAATTCTGTATCACTTTCGGTCACCGTTGTATTCAAAAGAAAATACTCGTATTTAATTGGTTGACCCTTTTGTCAATAATTTATCGACAACTTTATTCGAAATAAAACGCAAAAATTTGGGCTAAAACACTTAATTTAATAATTAAACCTAATAAAGAAAATGAATAACAAAAAGAAATAAATATTTATTTATTTTATTTATTTATTTGAGATACTGCCCAGACAGACGAATCCAATTAAAGGGCAGGAAATAAATACATATATATGTACATTACAAACATAAAAAATAAATATTATAATTTAATTACCTAGTACTCTACTAAAAACTTAAAATTAACTTCTCAAAATTATTTTCCTTATGAACGATAATTTAGTGTTAAACAAATCAATCTGGTCCGATAAGGAGTTACAAACAGAACACATTGTAAATAAAGGAGAATGCAGCAACAAATTTGTGCGCGCTCCCGACAAATAAAAAATAGAGTTAATGTTATTTTTTTTTTCCTATTTATTATTCTTGAACCTTGTTCTTCAATTTCTTTCTTTTTTTTTTCCTTTTCTTGGGATGAGGTTCACAAATTTAAAAAAATAATTTTTTTTTTGAAACTATTCCTTTATTCGTTTCATGTCATTTTTTTTTCCAACGTTTCGACTAGACTCGGCTAGTCTTTTTCAAGAAATTCTGAAATTTCGTCTACAATCAGTAACATAAAACACTTAAAAATATAACGATACATATATGTATAAACCATTACGTTAACACAAACAAATACAAAAAATTACATTACCTTTCTTTTCCAATACACAAACATTTCTTTTTCTTTTTCCTTTTTTTTTTTTTTTTTATATTATTACATTTTTTGTTTTTAAGTAGGTACGTATACAACGACCTTGTTCTACAATCTGACAATAAATTTTTAGTAGGATCTGAACAAAATTTTAAATGGCAAAACTAATGTGTGATAAAATGATTAAATTTTTTTTTTTTTTTTGTTGATACATAGAAAACGAGGGGTGTTCAGCAATTTTTGTTATTATTTATAGTTTTATATGATGTTATTATAGATCTGACTTAGGAATTGAATGTCTGTTCTGTCATTGATACTATGTTCATTCTTTTTTATGTGAATCATCTCCAGCATTTCCCTCTTTTTGTTATTGGCCTCCTTTAATAAAATTGAAGTGGCATCAAAATCAAATTCATGGTTATAAGCTTCAATGTGTTTTTTAAGAGCTGTTTTACCGGTGTTGGGGTTCCTATGATTTGCAAGCCGCTTCTCGAGATATTGTTTTGTTTGGCCAATGTATACTCCTTCGCAACCCTTACAAGGTATTTCATACACAACATGGGTATTTTTAATTTTTGGAGTTTTTGATTTTAGTTTAGTGTATACTTTTGATTTTAGAGTATTATTATTTTTGTGGCAGACAGTGATGTTATGTTTTTTTAATTTATTTTTTAAACTTTCTGATAATCCTTTAACATAAGGGAGCGACACATAATTATTATTACTGTTTGCAAATAGATTGCTATTGGGACTCTCGTTATAGAATTTGTGAATTCTTTTTTTGAAAATTTTTTGTATTAAATTTTGTGGATAAGAATTTTTTATAAGTGCATTTTTTGCTTTAGTAATTGCCTCTTCTCGATATTCGGGATCTGTTAACTTGATTGCTCTGTCAGCAAGTCCAATAACAACACTTTTTTTATGGCTAAACGAATGGCAAGAGTTATAGTTTACATATCTTTGAGACCAAGTCGGTTTGGTGTACCACATCGTTCGAATTTTATTATTTGTTCTAATAAGAGTGGTATCGAGAAAATTTATTTGGTTGTTGTTTTCAACTTCTATTGTGAATTGCAATTTTGGATGATAGGAATTGAATACGTTTAGGCTGTTATTGATGTCTTGCTCGGGGATCAAAGCAATACAATCATCAACGTATCTGAAAAAGAATACCGGCCTGGAGTGGAGTGACTGGATAACAGTGCTCTCTAAATCCTCCATCACAATTTGCGCTACAACGCTCGATATGGAAGCACCCATAGCAACACCATCAACCTGTTTGTAAAGTTCGTTTTCAAATTGAAAATAAGTGGTGGATAAGGTAAACTCTATTGCCTTTTTAAATTCAGGGAGAGGAATGTCTGTATGTTTTTTTATTTCATTCCATTTTTTCTCGATTATTTGGAGAGCAAGGTCTATGGGGATATTTGTATATAAGGACACAACATCTAGCGATATGAGGACGTGTTGATCTGGTACGTTTATATCGTTTATTTTCTTTTTGAAATCCCACGAATCTTTTATGTAGTAATCATTGTCATTAATTATATTTTGCAAAATATTTTTTAAGAAGTCTGCTAGTGGCTTTGTCGGAGCTTGTGTACACGATACGATAGGTCTCAATGGCACGCCGGCCTTGTGTAATTTTGGCAAGCCATACAACTTCGGTGGTAAGGAGTTTTGCGTTACTAATTTTTTTGCCAGAATCGGAGAGATGTAACCTTTTTCCTCCCAGTCTTTTATGAATTTATTTTGTTTTGTTTGGAAAGACCCCGTTGGATCGCGGTTAATTTTTTGATATGTGGAATCATCGGTAAGTAAATTATTCATCTTTTGAATGTATTCAGTTTTTTCCATGATAACAGTTTTATTTGATTTATCTGGCAAGAGAATGACAATGTTAGGATTGTTTCTTAAGAATAGTTTAGTTTTTTTAATGTTTTGTTCTAATACTTTTTCATTTTTATTTCTACGAGGTTTATTTCTGGTTTTATGATTTGTTATTGTGTTGGTCACATCCAGTCTAATTTCTGTTTTTTGAGCGTTTGTAAGATTTGTAATAGAGTTTTCAAAAACCCATTGATTTTTTTATGCGCCCATTATATATATTATTTGATATGGGAAACCGTGACACCCTCCAACTAGCTTTTGTATATAATAATAAGAGTTCGACATTTACTTTACATGAAGCTGTTTTGAGAATCTTAAATGTTTAGATCACCCGGTATTTCGAACATGTCATTCTTCAACAAGAAACATAGCCATCTGTTTCTAGTCCTCTTTATCATTACAGAGTCTTTATTACTTTTCGACTTGAAAAAAAGGTCTTTTTCTAGACAGAATTCTTTATCATAGGCACACAAGATAATATTCTTATTACTTGCAGATGTTGTAAAATATTGACGAAAGATTATATTTGTAGGTAGAAAACTATAAAATTATGAGACACATCCATAAAACCAAACACAAATACAGGGTAGGACAAAAGTAAATTCCATTGCCCGTGCGTCTTATTACAATTTTTCCATAAAGTCCAAAAGTTCGAGAAATTCAGCATGTGAAATATCTACCTATATGGTTTCCATAGGCGTAGAAACGCACAATTTGAGATGTAATAAAAACCGTTATGCATTGCATTCATAGTATGTCGGACGCCATGCGCTATGGGGGATCCTGTATGTAAGAAGTACGTTTTAATTGATTGTGACGTCATACGCATCATCGCGATGGTAAACATAGCCATCCACGTCTTCGGTTCTTTATGGAACGCCCTGTATATAACACCATATCTGACTCCTTGTATACGTCCACTTCTTCGGCCGATGGTAATCATAGCCATCCACGTCTTCGGTTCTATATGGAACGCCCTGTATATAACACTCTATGTAACACCCTGTATACTATTAAATAAATAAATAAATAAATTTTATTAGGCATTCATTGGAATAAAAATAAAAAAGAAGTCGGTCATTAAAGGTAAGACGATCCACATTAAAATAAAACCAAATACATAAACACGCATAAGCATAAAATACAATATACATTCCGTAGCCATCCAATTCTTCACGCAATGGCAACCATAGCCATCCACTTCTTCGTGCGATTGTAACCATGCCATCCAAGTGTCACAAACCCCCCTAGCTACCCTACTGACGTGTCTTTTACCATTCAATTATTGTGCAACTAAGACTGAATAAAGAAATTTGAATTCCTCAAACAAATTTGCAGTGTCATAGATCCAAGTTACAAAGGTACTACCTATTTTGACGTATTAATGTTTATTATTTTTTCCGTCGACCGTCCATTAATTATGTATTTTAACGCACTCAAAATCGTTCATTAATGACCCCTATTAATCAACGATTTTGTTATACTGCAAACAAACATACACACTTATCGAGTAAACCATTTGAAATGAAGTAGCTGTTAGTACTATCTGTCATTGTATGTCATTATTTATTTTATTATTATAATATCTTAATATTCTATGTATAATTAAAAATTAAAAGATGGACATTGACGAAGTACGGTCGACGGAAAAGTTTTGTAACCAACTCGTGATTTAAAATGTCGATTAACAATCTCGGATATTAACACGCGAACGGAGCGAGCTCGTTAAATTATCTCAATTCTTAATCGCCCTTATTAATATACTTGTTCTTTAAATAACTATTATAGTACTGTGATGTCGAAGATGCAGTTGTTGGTGACTGGAAACAATTCCAAAGAGGGCAACGAGGCACCAATGAAAACAAATGCAAAATGGTTTTACTGCAATCGGTGTACGTTTAAAACAATTTGTGAGAAGAAGTTTACAACCCATACACAGTTAAATTGTAGGAGAATTTGCAAAAAAACCCATTTATTGCATACACATATACACGCGAGAGAAGCAAGAGCAAGTAGAATTCACGATAATAAAACTCTAATGCCTACAATTACGAAAAATCTTTGTGAATGCCAACGTTGTTCGTATAAAGCTGTAACCAGTACAGATTTTAAATTTCATATGTTAGAACAAAAAGAAATAGCAAAAAATTTTGAGAAACTATACTGTGCACATTGTGCATATTTTACTTACACTAAAAGGAGTTTGGTTCAACATTTAATAACCCATTGCAATAATAAACCACATGTTTGTACAATGTGTAGTAAAGGATTTAACAACAAAGTGCATTTTGATTGCCATATTGCCAATTATCATTCTGACAATAAAACCTTAATGGCCACAATTACGAATAATCTTTATGAATGCCAATGTTGTTCGCATAAGGTTGTATCCATTACAAATTTTCAAACTCATATGTTAAAACATAAAGAAATATCAAAAGATTTTGAGAAACTATATTGTGCACATTGTGCATATTTTACTTACACTAAAAGGAATTTGCAAGGACATTTAATAAGTCATAGCAATAATAAACCATATGTTAGTACAATGTGTAGTAAAGGATTTACATGGAAACGGAGTCTTGATTGTCATATAGCAAAATATCATTCTGATAATAAAGCCTTAGTGGCCACAATTACGTATAATTTTTATGAATGTCAACGTTGTTCGTATAAATGTGTAAACCGTACAACTTTTAAAATTCATGTGTTAAAACATAAAAAAATAGCAACAAATTCTGAGAAACTATACTGTGCACATTGTGCACATTTTACATACACTAAAAATTGTTTGGCACGCCATTTAATAACTCATAGCAATAATAAAGCACATGTTTGTACAATGTGTAGTAGAGGATTTAAATTGAAACGGACTCTTGATTGTCATATAGCAAGAGATCATTCTGATAATAAAACCTTAATGGCCACAATTACGAATAATCTTTATGAATGTCAACGTTGTTCGTATAAGGCTGCATCCAATTCAACTTTTAAAGTTCATATGTTAAAACATAAAGAAATATCAAAAGATTTTAAGAAACCTTATTGTGAACATTGTGCATATTTTACTTACACTAAAAGTAATTTGAGAGGACATTTATTAACTCATATCAATAATAAACGATACGTTTGTACAATGTGTAGTAAAGGATTTGCAGGCAAACGCAGTCTTGATTTTCATATAGCAAATAATCACTCTGATAATAAAACCTTAATGGCCACAATTACGTATAATCTTTATGAATGTCAACGTTGTTCGTATAAAAGTCCATCCATTACACGTTTTAAAACTCATATGTTAAAACATAAAGAAATATCAGAAGATTTTGAGAAACTATTGTGAACATTGTGCATATTTTACTTACTGTTGGAATATGGAATCACCCAATAAACTCACGTCACAATGCCATGTAACCAATGTAACCGTGAATTATGGTTTTTAATTTTATTTTATTTTTGGGTTTTTTTAGGTTCGATTGAAAAATGTTGTTTTTTAAAAATGGTGTATTTCACCCATCGTCAGTTTATTAAAAATAAATATATACTATTACTACAACGTTTCGGACCTTCAACGTTGCTTTCTTCAGGTACATTTATCATTAGGTTGTTCTAAAATTCTTTTTTCTTAAAATAATACAAACAAAACAGACACAAATTTTCGTTATTTTTAGTTTTTACACTACTAATTATTTTACATTTAAACATGTACAATGTACATAAAACAGCAAGAATTTAAAAAAAAAAGAAAATTTGTGACAAAACGAAACTTGTATGTTTTTATTATTTTAAGAAGAAGAAATTTAAAACAATCTAATGATAAATGTACCTGAAGAAGGCAACATTAAAGTGCCGAAACGTAGTAATAGTATATGGGTGAAATACACCATTTTTAAAAAACAACATTTTTCAATCGAACCTAAAAAAACCCAAAAATAAAATAAAAGTTAAAAGGTTCAAGCAAACTATTTAAAAAAGTTAATTATGGTTTTATGATTATGCAATGCATTGGCTGCTATGATATTCGTCAAAGTAGGTCGTGGATTACAAAATTATTCTGAATGATTGTTGCAAATAAAATGCGATATTTTGCTCCAACAGGCCAGGCCGCCAGCCATACAAGGTATGACGAGGAGGGGAATAACACTAAAAGGAGTTTGAAACAACATTTATAAACTCATTAACTATAATAAAACTCTTATTCACTCTAATCTTCAACGAAAACACGGTTAAGTTAGGGTTGGATTTCTGAAAATCAAAGAAAGTGTATGCCATGCATATAAAGTGGGCGGCATTAGTGCCGTAAAGTCCAGAGTATAGAATTTTTTTAATTTTTTTTCAGAATGTTATTAATTTAAACTTGTAACGGTCATAAAATTGCACTTATAATTATTTGAATAATAATTGTTGCTGGCTTATTGTTTCTTAATTGTTGAGTCGGTACACATCCAAAATTCAGTATACGGTAAATATTAATGTTCTGAAATAATTTCTATTTCTTATAATTGTTCCGCCTATAGATAGTTTTCGAATTAACTGAATACCGCGATAGGAAAACGTGCGGATGCGGGTAAAAACGAGAGATAGATTTGCAAAGCGTTTTTAATGTACCGTTTAGTATGGTATTTTCAATCATTTTGATCTTCAAATGACAGAATTAGAAAATAATTTAAGTACTTACACGCTAAAATTTTTATTAAATAGAAAGACAAAGAAACGTAATTTCATGGCAGTTTTGTACGACGTTTTTGATTGATACCTACTGAACTCACGTAGACCCACGACCACATAAAGTGTTACGAAATAAGTTGTCCATGTTATAATGCAGTCCCAAATCGGTGTTTTGGTGTACTCCTGGTCAAATGGAATCCCAATTACTTTTGATAGGAAACACCGATTTCTAGAGGAGTTAGAAGAAAACTAACCTACATGTCACGAGCTCGATTTTCAAACGAAATCAAATGCCGAAAACCGCCCCTCGATATCTTGAACCGTTTAAAAGATACAGGGTGTTTTTGACTTTTGTGCATTTTTAACCTACCCCTGTAACTTATTTATTTATGATTGTTTTTTGTTTCTCTGAAAACATTCGCAAGGCACTTTTTTGAGAGGAATCCAGTCGTGTCTCTAGTTTTTTTTTAAAGACTGGTGTTGAGACTATGACATAAACTTGTAATTTTTCTTATGGACTACCCTGTATATTTTTGCATATTCGTTTTAGAATTTAAATTACCTTTCCAAATATATATAATGCTGCCACTTATCTTTTGAAACTTTTGTTTTATTAATGTTTTCAAATAATGTTAGATGCGTCTGTGAAAATTTGGCCTGACATGCTGCAAAAACATAGCGAAGTAACTTTAGTAACCAACAGTCGCTGTCAAACGGTTAGTATTTTTTCATTAAAATCCAAACCTTGAACTGAAACAAGATTTTCCTGTTTTTTTAATATGTATGAGAACTACGAAAAATATATCATGTTAAAGTGTTATTGGTAATCACATGAATATGCTCAGGCCGCCAGCAATCTTTATTTTGACCGCTACCCTGAAAGAATACCACCTTTTCGGGATTTGTTTTCCCGTTTGTAGCGAAATCTTCTCACCTACGGTGCGTTTAAAAAACCAAGAACATACCAAGCTCGAAATAGGGACAGAAGTAGAAGAAATAACTGTTTTAGGGGAAATTCAAAATCGGACAAATCTTTCATTACGTAAAATGCAGTTGAATACAGGTATACAAAAAATTACTGCCCTAATAGAGTGACAAAGATTCATAAGCTGCAACCAAATGACCCACAATTCAGGCTCGACTTCTGCCAATGGTATTCGGGAAAATATGCTGAAAACTGGAATGTAGCGCAGAACATTAGATGTACTGTTGAAGCGTGCATAAGCAGCGCTGGTATTTTCAACAGATACAATTCCTACAATTGGACTTTGGAAAATCCACATATTACGATGCATACACAGAACCAGGGCCGATACAGCTTTAACGTTTGGATCGGTATTTCCAGAGGAAGGTTTATTGGTCCCTATATCTTTGAAGGTAGCCTTACAGCAGCGCGATATCTGGAAATATTGTAACAAGACACATGGGCAATAGAATTTACTTTTGTCCTACCCTGTATATATAGTTGGGTGATTTTATGGATATTTTCTATTAGTTTGGGAATATTATTTTAAGTAGATTGTTAACAAATGTTCCTAAACTCTCCTTTTAGTCATAAGTCTGTTTTTTTATTTATCTTATCGTCTATTGATATAGGTTTTACCAAAGCAATAAATACGTCTACAAGTAGGTAACAAAAATATATAATTTTTGTCTCTTTTCTTTGTTCAACTTTTAGAAACAGATGGCTCGTGTTTTCTTGTTTGAACAATGACATGTTGTAAATATAGAGTGGTCATTCAAGATTCTCAAAACACCTTCATGTAAATTAAATGTCGAACTTTTATTATTATATACAGAAGCTAGTAGTTGGGGAGTTAACAAGGTTCCCCATAACAAAGAATAAAAATAAAAGGGCGCCGAAAATATGAACATGGGATTTCATGCAGTTAGCTTTTGGAAGCAGCAGTGCGATATGCTTTTGATTTTATATCTGCGGTAGAATTAATCAATGCTGTTAATCATGTCCAGAAGCGAAGTCAAATATGCTTTGATTTAAATGGTATTCAATTTGAACACCTGTTGTAATAAATCTTTTTGCTTTATTAAATGATTATTATTTTTTTATTAAATTGATTAAAATTATGATATTGTTTTTTTTTTCAAGATAAATTTTCAAACATTATTTGAAAACATTAATAAAACAAGTTTCAAAAGATAAGTGGCAAGTATTATATATATTTGGAAAGGTAATTTAATTTCTAAAACGAATATGCAAAAATGTACAGGGTAGTCCATAAGAAAAATTACAAGTTTATGTCATAGTTTCGACACCAGTCTTTAAAAAAAAAACTAGAGACACCACTGGGTTCCTCTCAAAAAAGTGCCATGCGAATGTTTTCACAGAAACAAAAAATAATCATAAATAAATAAGTTACAGGGGTAGGTTAAAAATGCACAAAAGTCAAAACCACCCTGTATCTTTTAAACGGTTCAAGATATCGAGGTGCGGTTTTCGGCATTTGATTTTGTTTGAAAATCGAGCTCGTGACATGTAGGTTTGTTTTTTCTAATTCCTCTAGAAATCGGTGTTTTCTATCAAATCCAATTTGGACCACCCTGTAGCTCTCGTCATTTATAAATCAATAACCTACTAACCCTAGCATATACGAAAATATTCTTAAATTTATTTAAATAAGTCAATATGACTAAACAAATTTTTGTATTGTATTTCTAGTAATATTTGTTTTATTTATTAAATAATTTTGATTGGAAGTTGTCAAGTGTTGATTATTCCCCTCCTCTTGTATGGCTGGTGCCTTGGCCTGTTGATGAAAAATGTCGCAATTTTTTTGTAACAATCCTTCAGAATAAATTTGTGATCCACGACCGAGACAATTATAGCAGCCGAGGCATTTCATGATAAGTAAACCATGACTAAAGGTTACAAACGTTTACTATTTTAGTAATACCACTGTGTTTATTATAATATAGTGTGTCAGCGCTTGGTTAGTACCATCATCTAACAACAGAAGGCGTTATCAACTTCAGTCGTGCATTAATAAATTTCTGGTATATGATTGCGCCATCTGTTGTTAGTTGACATGTACAGCGCTGACACACTATATTATAATTAATAACCACAATGGTAATACTATGTTTTAAGTTTTAATTAAGTTTTGGTTGCTTCGAAAGAATTGTGTTCGGTGTTTCAAAATAAACGCCATACATCTATTTGTTTTTTATAATCTGAGTTTTGTTAATTAAAATACTAGTTTCTATTTTAAGAATATTTTGTTTTTGTTAATCCCTTCCCCGGCAGTGATGGCTGATGGGCAGAGATATGCAAAAGGGAGAATGAGCTTGATGAATGCGCATCCACTTTGCCGACGACACTATGCGTGCCGCCATTTTCTAGTCACAAACGTCAAAACATTAAAACACTTGAAGTTGGTGTGGTTATGTTTCATGTGAGTGTCTTTCAGTAAAACAGAGTTTTACTGTTATTTCTTAATTGTGTGGACATATTTTGGATATTCGGCTTTGTATTAGTGCCGTTAGTGTTTAGTTTATTGCGTAGTTTAAAGGAATATCCGTTTATTAGTGTTAACTGTGCATGCTGTGCTGTTAAAAGCTGAACCAAAATTATAAATTGTACCGAATTTAATATCTACGCAACCATACGACACATTCCATATTTATTGTATAAAAGAAATAAAAAAAACATTGGGCCATACACACAATTTTTGTTTATATTAACACCATTAATATGAAGACAGTCGTTTGATTATTATTATACATTTTTATAGCATAAGGTATTCTGGAATTGAGGAGGATTTCTCTGTCGAGCTTTTTTCACTCATGAATTCCTGGCTTTCTTATTACTTATTATAAATAAATTAAGAATATTACAAATTTCGCTATTAAGCCCCTCTAATTCCCCTAACTTTGCCTATGTCGTGTGTATTCTGGGTAAGTAGTATTGAAAATGGTGAGAATGTTACACAACACAATACCCATTTTATTGCGTTAGTAGTAAAGACTAATGAATATCGCATATATCCAATATTACCCTGTAAGCCTAAGCTAGAAGATGGCGGCCTCCGTGATTAGAAAATTTGCGCATGTTGACACTCATTCTCCCCACTCTGCATATATCACTCAAAACCGTATGCCCAACGGAATATAAGTCGAATTTTAGCAATTCACCGATTTTAACCGCGGTTATGATGACAGTTGCCCTTGGTTTTGGCCCTTCATCACAACCGATTCAAACCGGTTCTAGCGCGCGTGAATGAGCGAGAAGTAAGTGATGTTATCTATTTACTTACAATTTTGTGACTTGTGTAGTGTACTTTGTGAGGTTATGTCGATAAGTAAAAGATTATAAACAAAATTTGTTCTGTGGTAATGCGGTCTCAAATTATTTACTAGCTTTGTACAGAAAAGTTAAAAATGAATGAGGAAGCATTAATAATGCTCCCATCATCATAATGGACTTATTTTT
Source organism: Apoderus coryli (assembly GCA_911728435.2). NCBI lineage: Eukaryota > Metazoa > Arthropoda > Insecta > Coleoptera > Attelabidae > Apoderus > Apoderus coryli. The sequence continues at coordinate 7,846,113 of OU452214.1, read as the reverse complement.
TTTTAATAGTGAAGAGACAATAATTATTTTAAACGGTTTTGAAAATATGTATACTAACGAAATTGGGTTATTGTTTATGAAAAGTAATTCAGTCACGAAAATAATAAAGGAAGAGTGGCTAATAAATTACGATAATTATAATTTTCTCCAATTATTTCGAATGGAAAAAGAAACGTATTATATGTTGGTGAATGTTCTGGAAAGCGCTGACAATAAAAACCTTTTAAATATACAGCATAAAGACACTTTTCTTGTTCCATAATATCCGCATAATATAATAATTATAAATTAGCATAGGAATAGAGGGTTACATTTTCGAACATCACCCAGAACAATAACAAACAAACAGATTAGTAATTTAACTTTCTTAAGGTTATGTAAAGTAGATATTTGATGGACCGATAATAACGCAGCTCATCGGCAAGGTTACTTTTTGTTAAACCGCGAAGGAACTATGACGTAATGAAGGGCTTTTTCGTGACGTCATCATAGTGAAACCGGCAATATCCGGGATCGCGTGAATGTATAAAGTTAAACCATTTATAACCGGTTACAATCGGTGAATGGCGAAAATTCGACTATATATGGAGTTAGAGAAACCGCCATTTTGATGTAGTTTTGTTGCTAAGTGTTATTTCATAGCATTCTAAGTTTTAATTTTTCAAATGACACATATAATTAATATATTATGGTGGTGTAAAAATATAAGAATAATCTAACATTTTTCTATATCATGATGAAAGAGATATGGTAACAGTGTTGTTGCTGGCAAAAAAATTTTAGTAATAGAAAATGGTGTGTAATTGTAATAAACGTAATAGATTTATGTCTAAAAAGTAATAGAAATGTAACAAATAGAAATACATTATAGGTTTGTTTTTACAAGCGTCAGAATCAGTGAGGATTCTGCGCAAACCAATTAAACCGCACGTTAACAACGTTATGCTCAGAATCCAGACTGTTTCTAACGCTTGTGGGAACAATCCTCATAACAATCTTAGATTAAAATATCCAGAGATAGTTCATATCCCTGATAAATAGCTGTTTTATTTCGCTAGTTTTCTTGATCCGGATTTGTTATTCAGGATTTGTTGGATTCTGAATCGTGATTCTTTTCATTGCTATAAATAAGAAAAGAAAGAACGCTCGTTAAATTTAACCTAAAAGTTCGAGTCTAAAGAGGCAAAACCTCTTTAGACTAGAACTTTTCTTGTTTCTATAACGTGTTTGTTTATAAATATGAAATATAACATTTTAGAAAGGTTCAGAAGTTAGAATTTTATGTTCGAATGAAACGAATCAAGGGGTTACGGATCCGTATCGCGATGGGCGCTAAAGTGGGGATGAATCAGAAAATGCGTTTTTAGCGAGAGAACATAATCAGTGAATCCAAACTCGTTTGGATCCTGAAATCAGTAGCGAAAGAAAGCACCTATTATCGTAAACCCGTCATAGATATTCCCCTAGACAAGAAAGAAAGATATATTATGACAACAAAAGACAAGCCAAACATTTAGATCACAGTTCTAACCGTATTAAACTGTGTTAGATGTAGGATCTAGGGCACATGACATAAATACAAACAACGATGTTTTATTTTATTGGTATCGACTTTTTTTAAAAATGACTAAGATTTGGTATGCAGCTCTCTGTTTTCCAATCACAAACCTAAAAAATAAAACGACAGTTTTTTTGATCTCGTGCGCTTGCGCTTCTCTATTTGCTATATCCGTCAAAGATTAAAGCACTACAGAGCATATTATAGGAAGCCATGTTGAAGCTAACTGATTTGGAATATCTAATATTCTAATATCTTATAAAGACAATGATATTTAGTAGGAAAATGTATAAAGTTTTTGATTTTGACAAGTAATTTTTTTTCAAATTTTAATTGAGTTTGAAAGAAATAAAAAAGTAATAGAATCCATAAAAAGTAATAGATTTGTTACAATTGTAATAGCAAAGATTAATCTACACAATAGATAGTCAGCCCAATGCATTAAAATGAGAACATCTCTAAGTATGCCAGCCACTACGTGGCGTAGACTAGCGTGTAAAGCATAGAGCAGTATTGTCACAGCCAGAAACCGTTTTGTAGTTTATTAATATCAGAAACAAAACGCAACGTATAACAATTATTTACATCATTTGCAACAGTTATGCACCGACAATGCTGTATTGTCAGAGAGAGAGATTGATGAAATTCTGTATTAATCTGGAGGGGATACGTAGGGAGGGTAGAAAAAAAAACAAGCGAATGTGGTGTGTGTCGTGCTGTTGCCGATTCGTCGGTAAAAGAAACACACAGGGTGATTTATTACAAGTACAGTATTGAAATAAAAGCCTTATCTCTATGAATTAAATTTAATATAATAATATTTAATCCATGTCATACATGTTTCAAGACTAGACCAGTCCCATGATCAGTGGCGAACAATCATTAAATGAAAAGCTTTTAGATAGAAACATACTTCTGGCTCCATTGTAATAATTTGTTGATGTATATAAAAAAATCTAAATATCTAAAAGCTAAAAGCTTTTGATTTAATTATTGCTCGCCACTGTTTATGGGACTGGTCTAGTCTTGAAACATGTTGTATGGCATGGATTAATGATTATTAGGTATATTAAATTTATTTCGTGGATATTAGACTTTTATACCAATACCGAAATCAAGTAGGTATTAATGTACATTATTCTTTGTCAAAATTATAACTCCACTTAAGAATTGACTAGATACTTTTTCAATTTATTACATATATTTTAAATATTTCACGTAGAGAATGTGGCAAAGATGTAACAAGATTGTTGTAGATCTTATAATACCTATAATAAAAAAATTATCAGTGCTACCTATATTATATTAGGTATACATATTATGGTTGTTTTCATACCTACTGATTTTGTTTTGAAGAGAATTACCTAATATATTAAATTAAATTTAATCTTTGGCTGCGTAGTTATTTTTTTTGTGAATATTTTTTAACTTATTTTGTGTTTTTCTAATTTTAGACTAATTATATTATTTTGTGTTGTGTTTTTTTTTTATTTGAGAAACTTCCTAGTTAGTGACTAAATAATTTTTGTGTTTTGTGAAAATGGAAAGAAACAATTCGAAATTAAGTCGTAACCAATGTGCTTTTCGAAATTGTAACAACAGTTACAGAAACAATCGAGAGGTACATTTCTTTCGATTTCCTAAAGAAGAAGATCGATGCAGAAAATGGGTTATAAATTCAGGTATAAGTTCCACTTTATAGGTTTAGGTACTTAAATTTTACTTCTTTTTAATGTTTCTTCGGGTAAATAATAAGTTCGGTAGGAATAGGGCTTTGGGTATCAAACAAAAAAGATAGAAAATAGAAATTTGACATAGGGGTAGTTCTAAGCATTTACAAGTTTGTGACGTGTAGCGATTTTCGATGCCGCCCCCGGAGGTATACATGAGGGCGGCGCAATGCCGTTTTAAATATCTCGTTTCGCTTTCTTGGAAAATAAAAAATTATAACTGATAACTGACACTTAGTACTTAACCCATTAATCCCCAACGTTGCGTAAACGAAACATTTTTAAAATTTTTTTTTCCAATGTGCCAGTAAAAAAAATACTTTTTTGTTGCTACAATTTTTTCAAAATACAACAAAGACTTTACGTTTTAAGAAATATGTCGACAGAGTTAAGATATTTATTTTGTGCGAATTTATGAACTCGCAACATTTTGAGATTTATCATTTCATATATTCGTCAATCTATTTGTCTGACACAGAAACGGATGAGATATTTCAAATTATGGATTTAGATTCCCATGATCTTTAGTAAAAAGGGCGTTATATGATATTTTACAAAACATGTATAGTTTTTGCATATCGGATCATTTTTCCTAATGTTGCGTATACGCAACGTTGGGAATTCCGGTAAGAAGGCGCCATAATGTCGCGCCCTTCGCTGACCCACAATTAGGTAGCATTTATTTTGTTTCTTATATAATTTGTGTGTGATTCTTCTTAGTGAGTGTCAACAAAGATACTAAGTTATAATTATTGTGATTTAAAATTATATTATATATAAAATATAAAGTGAAGCTCTGGAAAATATTGACTTGAAGTAAGTGATAATTATGGTTCTGTTTGTTAATTTTTTTTTAAATAATTTGTTTGGTTATAATGATGTCTTGGAAAAACAGAATGCCTTAGTTATCTGCTGAGCTTTTAGCTATATTGGAGGAGGATGAGGATTTACTGCAGACTGATACCGTGGATGCAGTATATATTCCGCCACCCGTAGATGCACTTACAGACGAAGAGGAGCTTGACGAAAATATATGTGAAAACGTTGAAGATTTATCAGATGTTGCGGGGACCTACGAAATACACGCAAATTTGCCTGATACTTCTGAAGCCTTAGATGATGAATCTTTACCGTCAAATTCAAAAAAAGCAAAACTATGTGCAAAAAATATAAAAATGAAGTCGAAGAAAACTCTACCGAAGTGGAGAAAAGAGACCCCAATATATACAACAGGACCACATAATGAAGAAAATAATATCTTGGAACAAATTGAAAACAGAGTTTGTGGAAAAAGCCCTTTTGAAGTTTTTTCCTTGTACTTCAGTGACGAAGTTTGGGAAAAAATAATATATTATACTCGTAGAAGAAAATATGCTCACGACAATAATAGGCATTCATTTGATATTGATAAAACAAGCCTAAAGCGATTTTTCGGCATACTCATTTTTTCGGGATACCATACGGTTACCAGCTACAAAACTCTATTGGTCAAAAGACAACAAAGCAAGAAGAAGATGCTGACAGTGTAAAAACAACACAATATACATGTGTGCTAAATTTAAGGTGCATCTTCACACAAACTGTTTTGAAATATTCGAACTCGGAGTATAAAGTGTGGAAACCCCTGTATATCCGAAAATAATCGTTATTTTGAAAAAATGTTTAAAGAAAAGTTATTGGGTATAATTTCTGGCACAACCTCCTGATGTTCAATTTTTTATAGCGTTAACAGCTTTGTTGCTATGGCAACCAACTTTGTTTTTTTAAATGACATGGTATATTTTTCTTTTCATTTTTAGGTAGACAATTTATTTCTGGATACGACGATCTTAAATTTTTATAGGGTTACATTGGAAAATAATTGAGGAAAACTGTTTTATAAAACAATCATGTTCTTCGTTTACAGTTCATTAAAACTAAATTTTTATAAGACTTGCCATGGAAAACATTGTAGCTGTCAATTGAAAATACTTGTAAAATAAAATACGAACAAATAAAAATTTAATTCAAAAAACCATTAGAAAGAAAATGGAATCCAACAACCTAATATTAAAAACTAGTCCAACATATGTTGAAAATGTTGTCCGTTGATATTTGCGCACAATTGGAGTCTCCTTTCAAATGAATTTCTTACTTTTACTGACATGACAGGTAATATTCTTCTAGATTCTCCAATAACTTTATACCTATTCTGTTTTTAATAATTTCACCACAGATCTTTGAGAAATATCGAAATTATTATCGGAGTCAAAAAAATTTATTAACAAAATTTATATGTTTTTTATGTTATTCGGTAATGAAAAATATATGTTTCCATTAAGAAAAAAACGAGTTGACCTTGAGATAACCTTGAAACGGTTGACAAACTCGCCAATGGGTGCCACCATTGTTTTTCCCCCACAATAGCAAACATCTTTTATTTGAACTTGTATAACATGTATAATATGTAATTTAAATCCATTGATATGCTCTTTGTACAATATATTTTTGAAGAGTTAACATGAAAACATGGCTTTTCCACTGATACACCCAAGTTTTTAAGGCTGATTGGTTTTTCATTGATCGCATATAATAGCAACCATTTTTAATCCGCATTCTATAAGAATTTTTATAGCCGCCTCTAAAATATACTTTAAATAAACATGATTAATAGTAATGAATTGCTTGCTACATAATGTAACAAGACAATAAGTTATGTTGGAAATTTGTTTCACACTACCATGCTTTCACCAGACGGGCAGTTTCGTTGATTCACAATTCATCAGTGGTGATCGGCAGGCAGTGTGACCCAAATATTCAACATTTACGAAGAGCTTATACTAGCATGAGAGATGAATGACATATCATAATTACAGGTAGTGTAAGCTCTTTGTAAATGTTGGAAATTTCGGTCACACTGGGTTGTGGATCAACGAAACTGCCCGCCTGATGAAAGTGTGGTAGTGTGAAACAAATTTCCAACATAACTTAAAAAGTCATGTATGTATGTAACAAGCCATTCATTAATAAAGCTTCCCGTCAGGGAATATCTTGTGTTGGCAATAGGATATAATCAGTTGTTACTTCTCGTCCGGCCATCGTCTATCAACTTTCTCTCACCGGGCATATTGCCTGCTCACACTAGATGTCTGCGTAAAATTAAATGTATCCGTTTGGTGGGTAGTTTTGATTACAATAAGTCGGTGCCAAGCCCAAGCTCGAAACAAAATAAATCTATATTTACCTACTACCTATTTGGCTTGGTACCGACTATTATGTGCATTGTTGTCTTTTGAATGATATTTGTATTTTGTTATTTTTCGTATTTTTTATTAGTTCTTTTGACAGCTCTGGTGTCATCAATACACCTGTATCCCGAATTGCACCAAATTGCGATGCTATTGAACAAGCATATAATCCTAAATATAATATTATTTTTGAACTTTGAATGTACATATGAAATTTGTATCTTAAAATTAGTCAAAGAATCACCCTTTAAAGTTTGTACAAGTACTTATGCAACACCCTGTATACATAGATACTTTGATTTGCAATTTGCAAATCTGTTAAACTAGGTAATGCTGTTTTTTTTTATTTACTTTCAAATATGGTGTTATGTAATTGTATTCAAATTAAATGTTTGGGGATGATATTTACGAGTTTTATTTTTTTATATAGAGAAACTGTTATTCAGTTTTTAAGGATCAATCTGAAGCAGACGATTGTACTTGTTAAAACATGAAAAAAGTTATTGTCGTGATACTTTTAACACCCTGTTGGTGGGTTTTTAAAGCTTTTTACGAAACGTGTTAACAATACAATCTACATAAATCGTTATTTTTTTAAAGTTTTATGATCATTGCACAAAAACCAATATTAGGGAGACTGTAAGTTTTTTTTCAATTCGGCGTTGCAGAATTTGAACCTAATTGTGATAATTGTGTTATTTTACTAGTATAGATATTTTTGAGTAAATTAATTCGGTTATAATCGATGAGTAGAATCTTTGGAGTAAAATACATTTCACAAAAACCCTGAACCATGTTTCTCAATAGATTTAAATTTTCATTAAAAACAGATTAAAAATTCTAATTTTTTACATCCTGCATTTCGAAACCGTATTTTTTTAAATAATTATTGTCATGCTGGAAATTTCAAACCTTATTTACTTCAGCAACTTGTAAAAAGCACAGCCTTTTTAATATTAACATTTCTTAAAATCGATAATACGCGATAACGATGACTTTCTATCAATATCACAGAAGGATACATTTATTACGTATATAATTTGTTAGATTTTACATCTCCGAATTGAAACACACGCAAAAAATGTGCATAAAAAAGTTAGGGTAGCATTTCACGCCTGTATGAGTCTGAGATTTATTTTTTCATAATGTTAACAAGTTGAATCTGCTGTTTGAGTTTGATCCTTAAAACTGAATCAGATAATAAGCGGAAGTCCTATCTATAACGCCAAATTTCGTTAATTTAAATATAACTTTTTGATGCATCCTTATATCCGAAATTTAAAATTAAATGACTAAAATAATATTATTTTAGTCATTTAAAATTATTGTCTAAAACATTTAATGAACCAGCCCTGTATATTTATACTATTATAGTAATTTCTTTTATTTTCGTCCATACACATTAATCTTTGCGTAGATAGGTGTACGTATACCATATAATTTTATATTAACCGACAAAAAACACTGCTGCACAGTAGTACATACAGGGTGGTCCAACGAAAAGTTTGCACCTAGCTTTTCTCTTTTTTTTGTAGTCGAATGCGAAAATGCTCGGACACGTCGATTTTGCTTTTGAGGGGGACACATTTTAAACATATTTTTCGATCTGCGCCTTTAACCCCCTAGCGGGGGTGAGTAACAACCCTAAAATTTTAAATGGAAAGAGGGGTCTAATGACATATCATTTGAAAGGACACAAAATTGTCTTTCTAATGATACCCTATTTGTCGAATTTTACTAAAACAGTTAATACGAAAACGACTTTAAAGACATTAAGCCGATAATTTTGGTATTAATGAGAAATACAAATAAGTTTTAATTATTACGACTGAAAACAACTACAATCATTTCTAAATTATTTACTTTGAAGAAAAACGGGATTTCAAAAACACTATCTTATTTATCAGAACTAAATTCCTCACTAATCGTTTGCGTTTTTTGTTGAAATAAAAACTGCAGATACGTGTAGGAAAAGAATTTACACCGTTTATTTTAGTCTTTTCATTGATTCAGTTTGGTTGCTTCTCAAGTTATTTTACTTTTACCGTACAAAATGATTTATTCCATTCTAGAACGAGTTGAAATTGTTAAACTTAATTTTCAAAATAATAGTAGTGCTAGACTTACGGCTCGCTTATTTAATGAGAGACATCCCGATAAAAATGTGAATGATGTGTACGTTGGCAAGTTAGTTAAAAAGTTTGTAGATACCGGATCTGTCTGTAATGTAAAACACCAGCCGCAGAAACCGATCAGAAATGAAGCTGTGGAAGTCGCTGTTTTAGGGCATGTTGAAATGGATCATAGTCAAAGTACCCGTCAACTAGCTGAAGCCTCAGGTGTCTCCCGTTCGTCCATAATACGAATTTTAAAAGCGTACAAATTTCATCCGTACAAAATCAAATTAGTACAGGAACTAAATGAGGATGATCCTGATAGAAGGCTGCAATTTTGTGAAGCAATGAGCCAGCGTTTAATTGAAGATCCGCAATTATTATTTAACATTTGTTTTTCCGACGAATGCACATTTTATTTGAATGGAGCTGTAAATAGGCACAATTGCCGTTACTGGGATGACAGTAACCCACATTTATTCCGTGAGGTTCATACCCAGTATCCTCAAAAAATAAACGTCTGGTGTGGCATATTAGGAAATCATATTATAGGACCACTTTTTATTCCTGGAAATTTAACTGGTGAAGTGTACCTAAACATGCTTGAAGACACAATTGATCCTTTAATAACACAAATAATAGAAGATGACCAAAATCATACTGCTGATCGGCTTTATTTCCAGCAAGATGGAGCACCTCCGCACTATGTGGCTCCTGTAAGACAGTTCTTAGATGACCTGGCAGGTCACCGGATTTATCGCCTTTAGACTTTTTTCTTTGGGGGCACTTAAAAAATAAATGTTTTGCCACGAAGCCCGAGTCCATAGAAGATCTTCGCCAACGCATTACAGAAGAGTGCAGAAACATAACACCTGATATGCTACAAAATGTTAGAAATAGATTTGAACAAAATCTGTATTATTGTATGGAATCAAATGGGTCACATTTTCAACATTTGTTAATGTAACGTTTTAATAAATCAATTTAACAGCTTGTTTACTTTTTTTACAAAGCAATGTTAAAACTAACAAACATTGAAATGTACTAACGATTGCAGTTGTTTTCAGTCGTAATAATTAAAACTTATTTGTATTTCTCATTAATACCAAAATTATCGGCTTAATGTCTTTAAAGTCGTTTTCGTATTAACTGTTTTAGTAAAATTCGACAAATAGGGTATCATTAGAAAGACAATTTTGTGTCCTTTCAAATGATATGTCATTAGACCCCTCTTTCCATTTAAAATTTTAGGGTTGTTACTCACCCCCGTACACCACCCTGTACAGGGTGGTCCAACGAAAAGTTTGCACCTAGCTTTTCTCTTTTTTTTGTAGTCGAATGCGAAAATGCTCGGACACGTCGATTTTGCTTTTGAGGGGGACACATTTTAAACATATTTTTCGATCTGCGCCTTTAACCCCCTAGCGGGGGTGAGTAACAACCCTAAAATTTTAAATGGAAAGAGGGGTCTAATGACATATCATTTGAAAGGACACAAAATTGTCTTTCTAATGATACCCTATTTGTCGAATTTTACTAAAACAGTTAATACGAAAACGACTTTAAAGACATTAAGCCGATAATTTTGGTATTAATGAGAAATACAAATAAGTTTTAATTATTACGACTGAAAACAACTGCAATCGTTAGTACATTTCAATGTTTGTTAGTTTTAACATTGCTTTGTAAAAAAAGTAAACAAGCTGTTAAATTGATTTATTAAAACGTTACATTAACAAATGTTGAAAATGTGACCCATTTGATTCCATACAATAATACAGATTTTGTTCAAATCTATTTCTAACATTTTGTAGCATATCAGGTGTTATGTTTCTGCACTCTTCTGTAATGCGTTGGCGAAGATCTTCTATGGACTCGGGCTTCGTGGCAAAACATTTATTTTTTAAGTGCCCCCAAAGAAAAAAGTCTAAAGGCGATAAATCCGGTGACCTGGCAGGTCATCTAAGAACTGTCTTACAGGAGCCACATAGTGCGGAGGTGCTCCATCTTGCTGGAAATAAAGCCGATCAGCAGTATGATTTTGGTCATCTTCTATTATTTGTGTTATTAAAGGATCAATTGTGTCTTCAAGCATGTTTAGGTACACTTCACCAGTTAAATTTCCAGGAATAAAAAGTGGTCCTATAATATGATTTCCTAATATGCCACACCAGACGTTTATTTTTTGAGGATACTGGGTATGAACCTCACGGAATAAATGTGGGTTACTGTCATCCCAGTAACGGCAATTGTGCCTATTTACAGCTCCATTCAAATAAAATGTGCATTCGTCGGAAAAACAAATGTTAAATAATAATTGCGGATCTTCAATTAAACGCTGGCTCATTGCTTCACAAAATTGCAGCCTTCTATCAGGATCATCCTCATTTAGTTCCTGTACTAATTTGATTTTGTACGGATGAAATTTGTACGCTTTTAAAATTCGTATTATGGACGAACGGGAGACACCTGAGGCTTCAGCTAGTTGACGGGTACTTTGACTATGATCCATTTCAACATGCCCTAAAACAGCGACTTCCACAGCTTCATTTCTGATCGGTTTCTGCGGCTGGTGTTTTACATTACAGACAGATCCGGTATCTACAAACTTTTTAACTAACTTGCCAACGTACACATCATTCACATTTTTATCGGGATGTCTCTCATTAAATAAGCGAGCCGTAAGTCTAGCACTACTATTATTTTGAAAATTAAGTTTAACAATTTCAACTCGTTCTAGAATGGAATAAATCATTTTGTACGGTAAAAGTAAAATAACTTGAGAAGCAACCAAACTGAATCAATGAAAAGACTAAAATAAACGGTGTAAATTCTTTTCCTACACGTATCTGCAGTTTTTATTTCAACAAAAAACGCAAACGATTAGTGAGGAATTTAGTTCTGATAAATAAGATAGTGTTTTTGAAATCCCGTTTTTCTTCAAAGTAAATAATTTAGAAATGATTGTAGTTGTTTTCAGTCGTAATAATTAAAACTTATTTGTATTTCTCATTAATACCAAAATTATCGGCTTAATGTCTTTAAAGTCGTTTTCGTATTAACTGTTTTAGTAAAATTCGACAAATAGGGTATCATTAGAAAGACAATTTTGTGTCCTTTCAAATGATATGTCATTAGACCCCTCTTTCCATTTAAAATTTTAGGGTTGTTACTCACCCCCGCTAGGGGGTTAAAGGCGCAGATCGAAAAATATGTTTAAAATGTGTCCCCCTCAAAAGCAAAATCGACGTGTCCGAGCATTTTCGCATTCGACTACAAAAAAAAGAGAAAAGCTAGGTGCAAACTTTTCGTTGGACCACCCTGTATATGATACCTATAATATAAAAACAAACTCCCACCTCGTAGGGGAAAGTATACTCGTCCTTGTCTAACATTGCCCATATGATTATTTTATTTCAACACAATACATATAACACCATCTACAATTTCCATAATTTCCATGGTTACATGTTTTTCTAATAGATGTAGCTCGTGTCGAGACAGTTTCAATTTTTGTTTTCTTTCCCATATACGCTGACTATCTATTGTGTAGATTAATCTTTGGTAATAGCAATAAATTACTGTTGGTTTTAATACTATCAAATTATATGTAATTTTAATACTCAATATAAGTTTTATATCTTAAATGTAGCAACATTAGCTTCCATATATTATAATCTTTATATTTTATATTACATACATATATTATACAATACAATGATGTGTTTTATACCAATTATATAACTTTTCCAAAGTAAGCTCATCAAGTAGGTATTTTTTAAGACTGCCCTGTATTAGAACATCAAAATGGCCGCGCCTTATATTCCATCTTTTTTTATCTCTCACGTGATATAGTTCTCCGTATATATATATGGGGAGGACCCAGATTTATCTCAAGCCGGCTTGCTTTATCACGGCATTATTTACAGTCATAAACATTTATCTATGGGCATTATGGATCTCTTTTCTGTAAGCTTTTAATTAAATCTTATATATTAACAATTTTTATTTATTATATATAATTTTAAATTTATGTTTAGGGAGTTACAAACATTGTCCATGTTTTGTTTTGCTGAATACATTTCAAAACGTTCTATTGGAAAAAATATAATGTATTTTTGATGCTTTAAAAAATATTCGTTATACACAATGTAGGTAATAGGCCAAAACGAGTTTTTGAAAAAAGTGGTCAGACAACTTTAATCAAAACATAATATATATATAATAATACTCACAAACACACCAAAATGTCTAAGCTCTTATTCGAGGAAGTATAAATATCTCTCAGTAACAGCTCACAACATTATCGTAACGAAAATGCTAATCTCAAAAACAATTAATGATAAACTAAGTTTGCGCAAAACTAGTGGCCACAGAACTCTGGTCGCCGCTGTCGTCACGACCTCCGCGCAATGAGTTAACCTATATAGTTAATGCGCCTTGGATTTATCTGTAGTGTGGAGGCCATAAAATATAGGAGAAAAAGAAACGTAACCTAAAACCTAACCTATGTCTATGAATTTTTTGTTTATTAATTTGCCAAGTAAATATAAACTTATAATGAGAAATTCAACATCTTATAGTTACTCAATCATTTTGAAGAATTTGAAGTTCTAATCATAGTGGAAAACATATTAAAGGCTGGAACAAAGTAAAACAATACGTCCCACAAACACTACGGACTCTGGGAATTTTAATAAGGTAGTTTATTTTTATTAAATAAAACTAAACATGCATTAAACCTAGTGAAAGATTTTTTGAAATTATCTTGATAAATGCCGACGTTATGATTTTTTTAATCCCAATTTCAAATTGTGGCTTTAATAATATAATAATAAGTCTCGTTCAGCGCAACGCACGCCGACGTGCTCCAATAAATTAGTGCCTTCTTGTGGATTGCTGAGAGCAAAGATTAGGTACTTAATCTTTGCTCTCAGAGTGTCTGGTATCATCATGAACACTACACAAAAGAATAAGAAAGTGCATTATAAATACTGTGTTGTGCCTCAATGTACTAACTCAACTTTCACTGCACCCGATAAACATTTTTTTCCTATGCCAAAAGACAAAAAAACAAGGATTACGTGGTGCAAAGTAATCAAGAGAGAGCCTTTGTCGGAAAAATCAGTACGTTATTGTTGCGAAGATCATTTCGATGTAAGTATTTAGGTTTATTATATCGTATTATGTTAATCTGAGTGTGCTAGAAACGCTGTAATAGTATCTATTTTGTTTATTTTAATTTTCAATTAAAGTATACGTAAAAAAATCGGTTGTGTCGCCCCAAAACTTTCCCGACAAGATACTTATAATATAATGAAAAATATATGACCTGCGTCACGAAACAGAATTTTAATAATAATTGTATTATTTTCATTATTTCCAATAAACTAACGTAACAATCTAACAACTTTATTCAAAAATTAAAAAAAGAAAAGTATTGCTGGGATTCGAACCCATAACCTTACGCATACGAAGCGAAGGCTCTATTAATGACGCCACAGTACAATTTTTGGGAATATTGTATTTTAATTGTACTTAATCTATACAGGGTGTTAGTAAATAAGTGCGACAAACTCCAGGAGATAATTATGCATGAAAAAATAATGACAGTTTGCTATATAAACATATGTCCGCAAATGCTTCGTTTTTCTTAAAATCTGAAGATTTATTGATTGCTCTGAAACCGGTGGAGATATGCAAATGAAATTTAGTAGGTTTTAAGAGGTAGTTATTGCGCATTTTTTGGTATGCAATTAAGAATTTTATGTTCATCAGTGGCGCGCATACGGGTAATGATCTCAATTTTTTTAAAGAAAAAAAGGTACGCCACCGGAATTTTTCAAATTAAAAATCATTTTGGAATTTCTCGTTCAATTTGTGATAAAAAACCTCTCTTGCTTTTTTATCGTAGGGGCATCGTTTTTGTGCAAAAAAATAAAACATCTTACCCCGTATTTTTCATTTCTTTAATACATTATCAAGAACTATCTAATACAATAAACATTAAACCAAAACAATAAGAGAAAATAACACGAATAATAAAGAAATGCTAATTCGACATTTCGTTGATATATTCGTATTTAACAGAATGTTGACAGTATCCTACTAGCCTCGCCGCGAGATGTTTTATTTTTTTTTTGCACAAATGCCCCCTACGATGAAAAAGCAAGAGAGATTTTTTATCACAAATTGAACGAGGCATTTCAAAATGATTTTTAATTTGAAAAATTCCAGTGGCGTACCATTTTTTTCTTTAAAAAAAATTGATATTATTAGGTACCCGTATGCGCGCCACTGATGAACATAATTCTTAATTGCAATTTCAGAGCAATCAATAAATCTTCAGTTTTTAAGAAAAACTTTAACACCCCGTATCTCAAAAAACGAAGCATTTCCGGACATGTGTTTATATAGCAAACTGTCATTATTTTTTCATATAGAATTACCTCCTGAAGTTTGTCGCACTTATTTACTAACATCCTGTATATACATTCCAACTATCTAACTTGTGAAATTTTAAACGCAATTTTTCTCTAGAATTATGGGCGCAAATATCAAAAGTAACCTATCGTAACGCAGAATCAGTTATTTCTATTTAAACTGATTAATTCTCTGATTGACTGCCCAGACTTCTTTCCCAACTAAATTTTAACGATCCTCAATACCATTCTCGTAACCCCTATTTATTTCAATCATCACAATCATGAAGGGAAACTTCCATAGACAAGGACTTGCCCGCTGTGTAACGGTTGTCTCTTGAACAGACATGAATATTTCGGCGGAAATGTTTCTTCTTTTAAACGTGAACTAAAAGAATTATTAAGGTCAATAGATTTATCAGTCTGTCTGTTGTTGATACTGACTCGTCTGATTCGGACTCGATTGATTCGGAACGTCTGATTCTGACTCGCATGACTCGAACTTTCACTCACCTGATTCGGACTCGTCGCAAGGCTACGCAGAGCAATACGAGTCTACGCGAGGCTGACTCGGACTTGTCTGATTGGGACTCGCTTGACTCTGATGCCTGATTTGGACTCGCCTGACTCGGATACGGACTAGTCTGCTTCAGATTGTCTGTTTCGGACTCGCCTGACTGACTCGGACTTGTCGAATTCCTCTGATTCGGATTCGCTTGACTCTGACTAGCCTGAAATGGACTCGTCTAACTCTGACACGGACTCGTCTGATACTGACTCGCCTGACCCGGACTCGCCTGACCGGGATTCGCCCGACCCGGACTCGTCTGAATCGGACTCGTCTGAATCGGAATCGAATGACTCGGAATGTCTGATTCTGACTCGCCTGACTCGGACTCTAACTCACCTGATTCGGACTCGTCTGACTCGCTCGGCTCGGACTAGACTGACTCGGAACATTGATTCGCCTGACTCGGAACCGTATGATTCGGACTCGCTTATGTCTAACTCGTGAATCGACTCGTCTATACTGACTCCTCTGACTCGGAACGTCTGATTCTGACTCGTCTAACTTGGACTCGTCTGAATTGAACTCGGATTCGTCTGTTTCGGTCTTGCCTGACTGACTCATCTGATTCGGACTCGCATAACTCGGACTTGCCTGATTCGGACTCGTCTATTCTGACCTGTCCGACTCGGCCTCGTCTGAATCGGACTCCTAGGACTCTGACTCACCTGTCTCGGACTCGTTTGAATCAGACTCTTCTGACCCGAACTCGCTTGTTTCGGACTCGCCTGACTAGCCTGATTTAGACTCGTATGTTTCGGACTCGCCTGACTCCGACACGGATTCGTCTGATTGGGACTCGCTTGACTCGGACTCGACTAACGCAGAACGTCTGATTCTGATTCGCCTGATTCGGACCCGTATGATTCGGACTCGCTTATGTCTAACTCGTCTAATTCATACCCGCCTGACTTGCCTGATTCGACTCGTCTATACTGACTCCTCTGACTCGGAACGTCTGATTCTGACTCGCCTGACTAGGACTTGTCTGAATTGAACTCGGATTCGTCTGTTTCGGTCTCGCCTGACTGACTCGTCTGATTCGGACTCGGCTAACTCGGACTTGCCTGATTCGGAATCGTCTATTCTGACCTGTCTGACACGGCCTCGTCTGATTCGGACTCGCCTGAATCGGACTCTGACTCACCTGTCTCGGACTCTCGCTTGTTTCGGACTCGCCTGACTGGCCTGATTGTGCCTCGTCTGTTTCGGACTTGCCTGACTCGGACTCAACTCGCCACTATTCCGACCATATTTTGTATACAATTTTCGAATTGCGGCCGGCACTTAAACTATTGTGGCACATTTGTGAAACTTCTTTAATTCGTACATGCCTTGCTTCCTATGTGCTGTGCTACGTCTCGGCCTTTAATTCATAGACAACATAGACAACAACATTATTATTATTATAATAATATAATATACAGGGTGTCCTACGGTGGCAACCCATTAGATTATTTCAGAAACTACTCCGAATTGAATTTTGAAAATTTCAGTGTCTATATTGTCAAATATGCTCTACTCAAATAATATAATAGCAACGGCACAGCACTTCCGGTTAAACCGGAAGTTGATGGCAACTTTGTTATTTTAAATGGAACACCCTATATATTACTACATTTTTGGATTCTAAATAAGATTTCAGACAAATTTCATATATCATGGCCTATACCTAACGTCAGTCGTTTTTGACTTATATCAAGATTTATGTCAAAATTGACAGTTTAAGGCTCCATAAGAATTCCGTTTTTTCCTTGTAAATCAGTATTTAATAATTATTTTGCAAGTATTTTCTTATAAGGTGGGATCTTCTTTTTCGAATTGACAAGACGTTTCCTGATTAGTTTATACAGGCTGGTCAAAAAATTATATTGAAAACGGTTCAAGAGAAACAGTTGAAAGTCAATTTTTTCAAATGGAATGGGTATATTATTATTATTTTATCTTCCCTAGCATTAAAAAAATAATGCAATTTTGTAATAGATTATCATTTTCTAAAATGCATAGTTTTCGAAATATCGTCATTTTAAATTTTTCCGCAGCGCCTACCGTTATCTCTCTGGAAGCTAGCTAACTAATTTAGTTAGCCATGAAATTATTGTCATTTTAACGTCAAACTAAATGAAAAATACTTATTGATATTATAAATTTATTATTAATTCATGGAGAATAAAATAAAGTGATTAATATCAACTGTACAGTATTTAACGAGAGAAACCCCCATTTGCTAACGATGACTAGAGAAATTAGGAAGAATTTTGAGAAATCATTTAGAGCAGGTTGGGAGGCATACAAATGAAGTATTACAACGAACTAAGACTAAAATTTCAAATAATACAGCAGAAATGAACAGAAGATTAAACTAAATAAATAACAAAACTAATTTAATTGTTCTATATGACCCCCATTTGCTAACGATGACTAGAGAAATTAGGAAGAATTTTGAGAAATCATTTAGAGCAGGTTGGGAGGCATACAAATGAAGTATTACAACGAACTAAGACTAAAATTTAAAATAATACAGCAGAAATGAACAGAAGATTAAACTAAATAAATAACAAAACTAATTTAATTGTTCTATATGACCCCCATTTAGTATTAAACACTTATTTACGCGTTCAATAAATTCACTCGTGACAGCTCGTGCAATTTGGACTCCAGGTAAGGCTCGAATGAAGGTCGGATGCGTCCTACTAATTCTTCTTTTGAATTAATTGGGGTGGAATACACCTTTTGTTTAATTGCACCCCAAACATAAAAATCCAGCGGTGATAGATCTGGAGATATCGCTGGCCAATCCCAAAGCCCTTAACGTCTGATCCATATATCTTCAAACATTTCATTAAGCTGTTGTGTGATTCTATTTCCACAGTGAGGTGGTGCTCCATCTAACTGGTACCAACAACTTCTTAATTCATTTAATGGTAGATCATCCAAAAAATGCGCCACAACATTTTGCAAAATATAAACATAACCTTCCGTATTTAAATTATGCTCGTAAATAAAATATTCAACATGTGTCTTTCACCATACTAAAAACGTTCACACTAAATTTATTTTGAAAATTTCGTTCATGAATAGCGTGCGGATTCTCAGAAGCCCAAAAATGACTATTTTGTCTATTAACGATTCCTCTCCTCTCGAAAATTTCAACTCATCTGTCCAAATCACTTTGCGTTCGTGTTAAAATGATTTCGCAGAACACGTCGTTCGGCATCACCTGTTTCCAGAGCACAAAGATATTTGAATTTAAATGGATGTAAACCACTACTTTTTAATATTTTTTGGACAAAGGATTTTGAAATTCCTAGATCTTGTTCAGCAGCACGCACTGATGATTCATCAATAACGACTGGTTGGATAGCAACAACTAATTTCATATTTAGTTTGACGTTTATGCTAATTCAGAGAAATGTCATTATTTTCATGGCTAACTAAATTAATTAGCTAGCTTCCAGAGAGGTAGGCGCTGCAGAAAAATTTAAAATGACGATATTTCGAAAACTATGCATTTTAGAAAATGATAACCTATTACAAAATTGCATTATTTTTTAATGCTAAGGAAAATAAAATAATAATAATATGCCCATTACATTTGAAAAAATTGACTTTCAACTGTTTTTCTTGAACCGTTTTCAATATAATTTTTTGACCAACCTGTATAAACTAATCAGGAAATGTCTTGTCAATTCGAAAAAGAAGATCCCACCTGATAAGAAAATACCTGCAAAATAATTATTAAATACTGACTTACAAGGAAAAAACGGAATTCTTATGGAGCCCTAAACTGTCAATTTTGACATAAATCCTGATATAAGTCAAAAACGACTGACGTTAGGTATAGGACATGATACATGAAATATGTCTGAAATCTTATTTAGAATCCAAAAATGTAATAATATATAGGGTGTTCCATTTAAAATAACAAAGTTGCCATCAACTTCCGGTATAACCGGTATATTACTTGAGTAGAGCATATTTGCCAATAGAGACACTGAAATTTTCAAAATTTAATTCGAAGCAGTTTCTGAAATAATCTAATGGGTTGCCACCGTAGGACACCCTGTATAGATGGTGAGTCTTTAATAGCGGAGAAAAAATGCAGTACGTTATAGGGTGATTCTCATGTAGTAGATATAGGAAAAATTATATTTGAGGTTTACCTAACAACATAATGCAGGTTTTGCCCCCTGCCATTAAAGACCCTGACGTTTATAATATTAATATTCTTTCAGGTTGAGAAGGATACCGAAAATTTTATGAGATGGAGAATGATTGGAGGTAGACTATTCCTTAAAAAACATGTTTTACCTCATAACTTATCTTGTCAAAGTACCAAAAAAGAAAAACAACGATCTGGTTTTCCACCAAATGACGGTTTCGATACAGACCATGCCCGTGTTAAAATACCAACAAAAACTAATACCGTACAAGTAATTATAAAATTATACACTCTAGAACTTATATTCTATAGATATAACACTAATAATACCGTATTTTAACAAATAATATAATATCATGTTAGGTAGATGCAGCACAGTACTACACACTGCCGGGATAGTCAGTTCTAGCAAAGATTAGTATAATCTTTGGTTCTAGTATAGAATATTTATGCATATCTCTTACTACACTATACCCTGGCTGCGCGCGACGAGACTTGTTAATTTTTATTGTGTTACAGTAAAATATAAATAACTTGGTCATTTTTCATGATAATCAAATAATTCTTTCACCATAATTAATGTATTTTAATTATTTTCTTTTGTATTTGTGTGGTAGGAAACTTCCTTATTATACGTACTTAGTAAGTAGCACGTAGCACAGCCTTCTTTAGACAAGCCATGAACAAGTAAATGTGGCAACGTGGAACTGGAATCCAAGTGTTTACATCAGTGCTTATTGAGCTTAATTAAAACAGTTTTTTATAAAAGTGTGTATAAATATATATATCGTCTACATTTTGGTAAGTTTCAATAATACCGAAAAAAAAGGCTAGTTAATAAAATAAAGTAATTTGTTTGGACCCTTTGACGGTAGTAGTGGTAAGTGTGTATAAATATATTGTCTAAATTTTGTGTAAGTGGCAACACCGGATAAACTGTTTGTTACTGAAATAAAGTGGTTTAAGCTGCAGAAATATTTTTGCCGTATACCTAACCAAGCGGTGGAAGTGTCTTTTGTATGAGGGTTTGTATGTATATTTAAGAATTATTATTATTATTAATAAATTCAGCTGGATTTGCAATAATAGTTTATTGACAGTAATAACCATTTTCACAAAATACATCATAATTACGAATAGGAATAAAAGGCGTCTACTCCACAATCCGTACTTCATATAAAATAGATCGTCAGGGAAAAAACCATACATGTTTCATCAATTATTTGTTTTTTACGTTTTTACCCATATTAATGGGTTAGTAAGTATTGTTTACACTAAAAAAGAATACTACCAAATTCCTCAGTCCAAGTGAATCCCGATATGCTATTCAAATTGCACACTGGTTTGGTTCAAAGCTTTCCGAGCGGCTTGTACTTCAAGTTTTAATTAAAGAAAGAACAAACAAAGAATATAAACTTTATTGATCTGTTTTAAATTACCTTAAATGATTGTAGATCTCTGCTTGTCACACTTAATTTAAAAAATGAAAACCACTAATCAAATTACCCTTCTGTTCACTAAGATATCTAATGCTTTATTTGAAATAAAAACGCAAGATTTCGGCTTTTCAAAACAACTAAATTTAATTAATAATTAATAAAGAAAATTAATAACAAATAAATATGTACAAATAAAAATGAATAAAACATTAAAAGAAACTGAAAATCAAAAAGAAAGGTCTTGATCTTATACAAGATAACTTAAAATAGGTAAATTAAACTAATTACGAATAATTATATTAATTCCCTCACAAAACTTTTTATTACAATTATAAACTGACAATTATAACAGACATTACTTAATGATAAAAGAATCAAACTTTAATCTTTATTAAAACTGAATTAGAAAACAAAGAGGCCTTCAATGTTAGAGAAATCAAAAAGTATAAACAAAGAACTTACTGAAGCTTTACGTCGATTAACTATTAGAGAACTTTATAAAACTCAGAGCGAAAATGAAATGGACTTTATATTGATATACTTTAAACAAACTTGAAAACAATTCTTAAACTGTGTAAAATCTTCTAAATCCAAAAATGATTTAGAATATTGATTTAACTTTATAAAACTAGTAGGTTAGTAGTTAGTAGGTTCCACTCTCATGTAGTAAAACTACAATAAGGGTAAAATATGATTTCGCAACTTCAATGAAAGGCTTTTAATTCGCAATAAAAAAGAACCGCACAAGAATCAGCCCACTATGATTCAAACATTGGGAGGCAAAAAAAAGCTTTGTAGTTAAATATCGCACCTCGCCGAATCTTACAACTAAAATTCTTAATTTAAACAATTTAAAAGGCGTTTCGAAAATGTTGAGGGAGACCGCCCTGTAACTAAAAGTTGAACACAGAAAACACAGCCCATCTGGTTATATTTTTGTTATTCATGTACTTGCAGATAGTTTATTGCTTTTCGAAAAACCCATACCAATAAACTATAGGATAAAGGAAAACAGACCCTTAAGTACCGAGTAAGTTTTATGACTCAAAAGGACATTGTTTTTTGTTTAAAATAGTTTTGTAATAATTTTTTTATATATCAACTGAATACCCCAAGAAAAATCAAATTGAAAAAAATTTGGTTGGTCTCTTTGATGGTGGATAAATTGCGGACAATATCCGGTGTTGCAACTTACAGAAAATGTAGACTATATATTTATACACTGTTATCATTACTAGTAGGCTGTTCACGATCCAAAAATAGAACCAATTAGTATCCCTATAGGAATCCCGCCATTTTTACCGCCGATTAAAGACTCCAAACAAATCACTTCATTTTATTAACAAACATTTTATCCAGTATTTTAACTTACACAAAATTTAGGGGATATATTTTACACACTTATCAAAATTGTTTTAATACAATAAGCACTGATTTAAATACACCACGTGTTACAATGAAATAATATAAACACACACAAATCGACTGGAATGCGACGTTGCCAAATATAATACTGTTTCATAACTTGTCTAGAGAAGGCTGTGGTACTGTTCTGAGATCAGCATCATTACTTTTTTTTTTCAAACTTTCCGAGAACTATTAAAATAAAAAAAGTAATGTATTATTCATGTTTTATCTGCATCCTAGAGATTTCTCACATTTTCCAGGACAATCTGTATATCAATATTATTTTAGGAACGTCAAATGGATAATACAAATAATTTACGTACTGATATAAATAATCATGTTTACATCAAACAAGAGCGAGATTTGGATGACGAGGAGTCAGCTCAGGTTTCACATGAAGAAAATGTGAAATTAACAAAAACACACAGTAATGAACTTGAACATGGTATTTACGAAGGGCAAATAAAAAGTGATGAACTGATTATTAAGGCAGAGAAAGACGTTGAAGATAACCTCGTCGCCGATAAGAAAGTTTTAAAGAATAAGCAGTGCAATGAAGGGTAAGTTTTTGAATATAATATAAATTAGAGAAAAGTTATACAATTTAAACACCTTTTAAATGATGTTTTCAAAATCAAACTAATTTTTGGAAAAACAATTTTTTGCGATTTTAGTTTTTATTTATTTCTCACAATATTTTTACAGATATAAAAATATTAAAAGCACTTTGTCAATGTTACTTTTTGAGGAGAAAAATATAGCGTTTACGAATTTTCACTACGACGTTTCGTTTTTGCAAAAATACTGACTGAATGCAGAGTAGTAGGTTTTGCAAAAACATTCTTTCGCCGTTGTTCACAATTTACTTCTGTCTCAGTTAAATTAGAGAAAAGTTGTACAACATATATACAAAAATATAAAATAAAAAAAATATAAAAATATATTTGTTTTTTGTAATGCATCAAAGGCGCCATATTTTGCATCTTTAAAACTTATCCAGGAAAATACAATCATTGTCATAGAAGAAACAAAAAGCATCAAATATTATTATTATTATATCGTTTATTAGAACCAGACAAGTGTTACAATAAATTACAATATACGTAATACATTCTCACTTGGTTACTAAAAGGTAGTATTTGCAGCTTCTTGACACGAGTCAAGTGCTGTTGTACCTTGTACAGAAATAATAATTAAACAAATTAAAAACACAAAAAAATAATAATTTGACATTGAGCATTAACCTAAATATACAAACATGCCCTATTCATGCATAACCAATTAATTCAACATCAGAAGTCACGCAAACCAAACCTCTCATTGATGCTGCAACAAACATGTCTCTATTCTCTTTTTAATGGTTTTATGTGATGCCGAAAAATCCATAATCGTAAACCTATTAATTACCGAAGCTATATTGTATGAAAAAGATCGTTTAAAAATAGCCTTCCTATGTGCGGGTATAGTAATTAAACTTTTACGCCTAATATTTAGGTTGTGAACGTCCGTTCGAAAAACAACCCTGTCGAGCAGGTACGGTGGCGTTCCCGACCTCAAAAGTTTGTAAAAAAATACAACCGAATGCAGTATGCGACTGTTATACATATTTAACCATTTAGCCTCTTTTAACTTATTTGAGATTCTCTGACGCCCTCTTACACCATAGATAAATCTCAAGCAGGCATTCTGTAATTTTTGAGTACGCCTTGCATCAACACCATCAAGACAAGGACCGTAAACAACATCACAGTAGGCATAGACATATTTAGGCATAGAAATTGATAGTAATCTCAAATGGGATGTTCACATAAACTCCTTAGTAAAGAAACTTAGAATTCTTGTCTTAAAGTTTCACAAACTAAAATACATCCTTAACGTCCCACAGCTACGTTTAGCTTATTTTGCGTTAGTGTATCCTCTTCTACAATATAGGATATCGGGATGGGGATCCGCATATCCATGTCATTTAAAAAAACTAGAAACCGTGCAAAAAAATCTTCTTAAGATTATATATAATAAAAAGAAAACCTACCCTAGTGATTTGCTTTTCACTGAAAGTCAAATTCTAGATATTAATAAAATTTACGTACTGAAAATATTAACATACCAATATAAAAACAGACACAACTTGACTAATATAACACACATGTACGAAACAAGACACAAGAAAAATACACAAACACGGACAATAAAAGCTTACAAAACTAAAGTACAGAGGTCGACATATTTTTTGGCCCCGTATGTATACCGATTGATACCGAAAGAAATCAAAGATCAAAGAAATCTTAAGGTATTTAAAAGAAAAATGATAGGCTGGTTGCACTCTAGAAGAAATACTTGTTACAATTTTATAAATTTCAATAGTTTTCCATTTTAATGTTATAAGTAAAATATATTATCTACAAATTATTGGGAGTAGGGCATATATATGTAATATATATATAAATATAAAAAAAAATAATCAAGCTATTGTTTTGAATGTTGAGTTCTATTAAATATAGGGGAAGTTTTTTAAATGTATTACTTCTTGGAGTATACACATTTTTTATTGTTTTGAAACGATTAATAAGTTATTTTGTAATTTTTTCGATTAATTGTTCTGCTGTTATTTGATTGGGAGAAATAGATATGAAACTTATTCACGCACAAAACCGTTTTAACGGTTTTCAGTGGATTTTCATTTCATTTCCGTAAAGAACACATAGCATAAAATTATGTACATGTAAATTTTCTTTTTGGGAATAAATTATTATTATTAATTTAAACTGTTTACTAAGAGCTTTACTTGAAATAAAACACAAGATTTTGGGTTTTTCAAAACAACTAATTTTAATTATAAATAATAAAAATGAATAACAATAAAAGAAATAAATATGTATAAATAAATAGAATGAAACATTAAAAGAAAATGAAGATAAAAAAAAGAGAATCTTAATCTATGAACTGTACAAATGGAAAAGGTAAATGAATATAATTACGAATAATTATATTAATTTCCGCACAAAAGTTTAATTATAAATATTGTAATCTGACAATCATTACAGACTTTAAATTCGACTCTTCGAAATATTAATCAATTATAAAAAGAAACAAGCTCTAACTTTACTGAAATTGACTTAGAAACAAAAAGGTCTGTAATCTTTATAGAAATTAAAAAACTTTAGAAAACTTACTATTTCAGAACTGAAAAGAACTTGACTTTATAAACTGAAATAGTATCTTAATACTTTAAACAATAATTCTTCAACTTTGAAAAATCTGAGAAGTTCAAAAACTCTTAAAATAATTCTTAAACCTTATAAAAACTAGTACGACTGTACTATTCAAGAACTAAAACGATTCTAATTTTTTGAAATGCGAACGCATGTCAAATCACTTCATAATAATGAAAAATACATTCCTTTGAATAAGTAGAAAATGGGATAACCAATCAGAAAAAAGAGACATTTAAAACGAATATATTCCACTAAAATATAACTACACGGTGACAGCTGTTTCGTTTTGGAATTAAAAATTATAATATCAGTTATTGTTAACGGATTGCACTCTCACACAGCAACAATAACTGACGAAAATTTAAAGTTTTTGATGATTTACAAAAAGAAAATTATTATTATGATAAGTCTTCATTGTGAACAATATGAGTTTTGATCTTTTTAAAAAAATTTTAATGCCTTAACATACGATACTTAATTTTAAACAACAAATTTTTTTATGACAAAATAATTATAAACTTTTTGAACACAATGAGTTAATAAATTTTTCCCATAAATAATAAAAATATGTACTAATAATAATATAAAAATATAGCTTTTCGTAAGAACCTTTGATAACCGCTGATGATGCAGCCCGGTGCTGCGAAACATGTATGGTAACTATCGACAAATGTAATTTGTTGGAAATATTTATTAAAAGTTATTGTGTGGAGGTCGACTTTTGTTTCAAGAATATTTAATTATTCAACTCCATTTCGATATAGACTACTTCTTTAAAATTATAAAAATATATTTGTATTAGATTATTCAAAAAAGTCTAATTACTGTGATAAAAGTGAATCACGGTAAGTGGCCGCTTTCGGTCGTGCATAGTCAGTTTTAATTTACACTTTGCACGCTTGATTTCGTTGCTACCGGAGTATTATTTCGTGTATAGTTTGTGAAATCTAACACTACCTTTATTTCGTCTGTGATGATTGTTGTTAACTAAGGTATCTTATATTGGAGTTCTTTCGGAAGATTAACCAGTCACTACTCTTTGTAAATCAAAAAACAATACTGTAACTATATTGAATTAGCGGGTATTATTTACATTCAGAAAGAATACTAATTTTATAGCTCAGTCCAGAATGAATTCCAATATGCTATTCAAATTGTTACGGGTTCGAATCAAGCTTTACGAGCGGTTTCAATTAAAGAAGAACAACCAAAGAATATCAACTTTATTAATCTGTATTAAAGTAATGTAAAATTACTCAGCTTTTATATTTCTGGATCACTGCCGGTCACGCACCATTTTATTTAAAAGAAAAACAATAATTAAATTACCCTTTTGTCAACAACATAACGAAAACTGTATTAGAAATAAAACGCAAAGGTTTGGGCTCAAAACAACTAATTTAATAATTAAAACTAATAAAGAAAATGAATAACAACAAAGAAATAAATATGTATAAATAAAAAAAAGGATAAAACAATTAAACGAGAATGAAAATTTATAAGAAAATCTTAGTCATTACTTGTACAACTTAAAATCGGAAAATCAATATAATTACGAATAATATAATATAATATTAATTCCTATACGAAACTTTAATTACAATTGAAAACTGAATTTATTTCAATTACTACAACTTAATCTTTATAAAAATTGATTGGAAACAAAGAGGCCTTCAATTAAAAGAATTAACAAAGAACTTACTGAACTTGAACTTAAGAAAAATTCACTATTTCAGAATGAAAAAGAAATGGACTTAGTCTTTATACTGGTGTACTTTAAAACAAAAAAACTAGAAAATAATTCTTTACTGAAAAATCTACTAAGTCCAAAAACAAATTAAAATATTTAATTTAACTTTATACAATTCGAAATCACATCTCGACTCTACCAATGCTAAAACGAATCTAACTTGAAAGACCTATCGCCTTTCCAAAATTGCCTCATAAAAATGACAAGTAGGTACTACAGAATGAAAATAGCCAATCAGAAAAAAAAACATTTTTACAATATACCCCAATAAAGATACATCTACAGAGTAAGAGATTCAGAAATAAGATACATTTTTATGTCGGCTGTAATAACGATTGTTGATACTTAGGTATCTTATGTTGGAGTTCGTTCAAAAGATTAACCAGTCACTACCATTTGTAAAGCAAGAAACAATACGATTTTATAATGACTTCTCAATCTCCCGAATCAGCGACTGGACAAAAACCCATTGTTTTTCGCCCTTTATATATATTATATGATATGGGAAACCGTGACACCCTCCAACTACTAGCTTCTGTATAGAACAATAAAAGTCCGACATCTAATTTACATGAAGGTGTTTCGAAAATGTTAAATGATTTGACCATCCTATAACTTAAACATTGGTTATCTTTTCTAATATATGCTTTTATCTTTGGACTAACTCATAAACAAACTCAATATTCTCGATTAGAAAAAGGTCGTTCTTTTAGGTAACACTTCTTTATCACAGGCACCCAAGATAATATTTTTATTACTTACAGATGTATAATATTTACAAAAAGATTATACTTAGACATGTTAGGTATAAAACTATAAAAGTAAGACAAGATATCCAAAATTACCCAAGTATATACGTATTATATTTAAAACGTGATATAATAACAAGATTATAATATTTCTCAAAAAAAAAAGGAATTTAGAAATCTTATAGTTGTGCCACCCAAAACTATCTAGAAAAACAAATATAAATCCAGCCTACGTAAAATGATTACGAATCTACCAGTGGCGTGTGTTGTTGTATTTTGTTACAAGAGGATGGGAGTATAAAATTCGATAATGACCTTTTTATTTTTCTTTCAGCAGCCGTTTTGTTGGTAAAATGAAAACATCTCATTCCAGAAGAGTCTTGGACAGCAAAGCCAAAGAAATTGTTGCTAACGTATACCGAATATGCTCCGAAGAAGCAAACAACAATTTCTTTAAATTACCGCTTAAAGCAAAGTTAAAACGGACTGGTATGTATACGGGAGTGAGCAAAACGACTATCTGCAAAATACGCAGGGAGGATGAGGAAAGGCGAAGCTCTAAGCCTTCAGCTCCTTTATCCTCTCCCACTAGAAAACGACGGCGTCTTGGTGTTAAGGATAAATATGATAGCGTGGAGTTCGGACCTATTCGACGTGTAATTGAAAAGTTCTATTTGGAATTACAAATTGTGCCTACGCTCAACAACTTGTTAAAGCAGCTTCAGAACGACACCGTTTTTCCGTATTCACGCGAATCGTTGCGACGCGTGCTTAAAGCTAACGGGTTTTATTATAGAAACCGGAAAGTATTGGCAGAGAAGCCTTGTGTACTGCATTGGCGATATAATTATTTAAAAACGATAAAACAGTATCGACAAGAGGGCAGACATATTCTTTATATCGATGAAATATGTGTCGATAGCAACCTGACGTTCAGGAAATGTTGGAAACGCAACACTGTGGGTAAGTAACTTGATTTTGGAAACAAATTATTTTATTGTTCTCACTCAAAATACAGGGTGGGACAGGGAATTATCCCGAACTTCACTAGCGCGATGCGTTCTTGTTACCAAACCCCTCCTCGGAAAATCGATATTGTTGTGAGTGGAAAACTTCCGGAAACATGGAAGTGTTTATAAAAGCCAGTTGGGGCTCAGAGGACTGTTGCAACACCGCAAAATATTCAACGAGTAAGGCGCTCTATGCCTTTAACATCTCTGGCGCCGCACTGTCCGTACAAGTCTTCACAATGAGCTTTGTTTACATCCTTACAAAATGGTCGTTGCACAAAAACTCACACAACAGGACTGAAATAATCAACTTCAGTAAGAATGAGCTACAACGGACCCTCGGTGGTTGAACATACCCACCTACAGAAGCGATATTTTGAGCACTCCTTGATGTTCTTTCTCCTCTCGGTGGCTTATTATCCAGGGGAGTGTAATTCCGTGCAAATTTGTCAATTGTGCGCCTGATAGCGAGCTCGGAAGGACGGCCACGCTGGCGAAAATCTCGAAGAGCAAGACAAGCTCTAACCGAACGCTCACGATAACTGTACGTTGCTCTTTTGTTAATCTATTCATGGTGAAATGTTGGAGTATGACGACTAATACTATGCGCATATGACCGTCGAAAGTGATCTCTCGTCGAGGCCTCCTATAAACCCCGATCTTACACACCCTCGATCTCAATTTCTCAGTCTATATTGGTAGAAAAAATTATATTACAAGCCATGCCACATATTGTTAAGGGACCGGGAGAGCCCTTTCCAATAAGCAGGGTTGCACCGATCTTGTTTTCGATGTTTGTGGGAACGGTCATTCAACTTATTAAGGATGAAATGCCGGGGGGAATGGAGATCGTCTACAGATTGATGGCGGCTGACTCTTCAACCTTATTATTACCTTATTGAGCTTCAATACGCGGATGATACTAAGTTGCAAGTGTATAATGCTATTGGAGTTCCTGCCCTTACGTATAGCTGTGAGTCTTGGACCACTTATCGGAGGCATTCAAGAACCCTAGAGAAGTACCATCAACGATGTCTTAGAAGAAATCTCGGAATCAAATGGCAGGACCGACGAACAAACATCAGCGTTCTGGAGGAAGCTGATTCAACTAGCATTGAGGCGATGATTGTGAGGCAACAGCTGCGATGGACTGGCCACGTAATTCGCATGCCAACGGAACACCTTCCCAAGAGAATTGGAAGTACAAGGCTGTTATTAAGACCAACATGAAGAAGTGTGGCTTAGATGTGAAA
Organism: Apoderus coryli; assembly: GCA_911728435.2. Taxonomy (NCBI): domain Eukaryota; kingdom Metazoa; phylum Arthropoda; class Insecta; order Coleoptera; family Attelabidae; genus Apoderus; species Apoderus coryli. Next base: position 7,815,509 of record OU452214.1, on the reverse strand, counting down.
AACAACTGGGAGCAGATCGCGAACGATCGACCGAGATGGGGGCGTGCCATTTACGAGGATCATCAAGTTTTTGAAGAGCAGCGTCGACGACATGAGGATTCAAAGAGACAGCATCGAAAGGAGAGAGAACGCGTGATTTTGAATAAGAGATTATCGTTTCGAAACGATTCCACGGCGTTCTGAATTCTTTGCCATAGTTGTTCCCGATCGATTAATCGCCTCTTCATAAACCAGTGATTACATGTATCCCCATACACACAACTCAAGGGAGTTAAAATCGGGGCTCCCGGCAAGCCATGGCATTTGGCGTCAACGACCTATCCAGCAATTCGGAACTGTAGTATCCAAGTAGGCTTTGACAATCCTGGAAAAGTGGGCTGGAGCTTTTATCTTGCATGAAAAACATGTTTCTTCTTAGCTCTAACTGTACTTCATCCAGCCACTCTGATTCTGCAGATAGAGCTGTCCGTTTAAATTAGGTGGTAGCTCGACGGGACCCAACATTTAATTGTCAATAAATCCAAACCAACAATTAATTTTAAACACGTTAGATTACCAAGTTAAATAAAGCACCGGGTATATATGGAATACCCTCTGAAGTTGTCCGTCTTTTGTCGAGGAAGATACCAGAGGCCTTGCTTGATGTAATGAATAAATGCTACCATGAGGGAACCTTTCCACAAAGATGGAAGGAAGCGCGGCTTGTATTAATATGCAAAAAGGACAGACCTGTAGACGATCCTTCGTCGTACCGTCCTCTGTGTATGCTGGATTCGATGGGTAAACTGTTAGAACAGCTGATTTTGATGAGATTTCAGCAGTATACAGAAAATCCGGCTCCCATGCCTTTGTCGGCGCACCAGTGTGGGTTCAGGCGGGGACGCTCCGCGGTTGACGCTTTAAGGGCGATTATGACTGCTGCTTCTGATGCTAGACGCAACGGTGATCATTGTGCTGTGATCGCAATTGACATTAGAAATGCTTTCAACACTGCACCCTGGCCACACATAATGAACGCATTACAAAAGAGATCATCATCATCATAAACATAATCGGAAGCTATCTCAGTGCGCGCTGCAATCGAATCCAGAAACAAGAAAAACTTAGCACTAGGGCTGTATATTGTCGAGTCACACAAGGCTCAGTTCTCTGTCCTACACTTTGGAATTTGATGTACGACGCAACTGGAGTAGCCTGATGGCGTTACATCGATAGCCTATGCTGATGATCTTGCTCTTGTGGTCACGGGCCACAACAAAGATGAACTCCTCTGCAGCGCGGGTTGGACCCTGGCTTTTTGAAAACGGGTTGGAGATGGCTGCAGAAAAGACAGAAGCTGTTATGCTGACGCATCGCATTTGAAGTAGAGAGCACTACTATTCGGCCAAAGAAGCCGATGAAGTACCTTAGAGTATGGATAGAGACAAGTTTTGGCACGCATATCGTCGAGACGACGGGAAGAGCTATGAGGACAACGGCAATGCTCGCAAGGCTTATGCCAAATATTGATGGACCGTCAACAATGAAGAGAAGCATTCTCGTTTGGAACTGAAGGATCCCGCTTCGCCTAGTCTGTGGTAAAGGTTTTTAAAAATTTTGAAATCCGGCTGCTTTTTCTTTGGATACTAATCTCCGTCCATTAAAATTTTATTGTGCATACAAGCATACCATGAACTAAGGTATGTTTGGCCAAATCTCAAAAATTTCACCAATTTCCTGCATTTTAGGCCGTTTTACAATTGTGCATGCTGGCACCGAAAGTGGATTTGTTGAAGACGCGGATTTGATATATAACGGTCAGATGAGCAAGGAGAATTTTGCCAAATGGTTGATAAAAAAACTGTTACCAAACATACCGAAACAGTCTGTGATTGTGATGGATAATGCTCCATATCGCTCGGTGCAGGAGTACAAGACTCCCACTAATTCGTCAATGAAAACGGACATTATCGCATGGTTGAATAGAAAAGGTAAGGGCGTCGAGGGTGAGTCACCGTTAGTGAGTGAATGCTGATGATGATAACTCTGGCGAGCTCATAACATGAGCGAAACCCAGTCTGGTTAAACAAAATTAGACTGGGGCTCTGCCAAGTTAAACAGACTCAACTACATTTTCATTTGAGACAGCCAGTGTTTAGGTGACTTGCCCGAGGTATTTTGCATTTAAAGACTGTAAAATTTGTTTACTATTTCCAGGGATATCACATGATCCATCATTGAGGAAGTTTGAACTTTTCGATTTGGTTAGACAGCATAGGCCTACAGATAGTGAAAAAACCTACATAGTGGACAATATCATCCGAGCTCATGGTCATACACCATTAAGGACACCACCGTACATGTGGGACTTCAATCCAATGGAGCTGGCATGGGATCATCTGAGAAACTACATTCGCACCCAAGATACGACTGACATGACTATGGCATCACTAATGGATTTAACTCGAAGAGGTGTTGCTTCGGTTAGTTCGAGTGATTGGCGGACGTTCATTGAGAAAGTTGTTGCAGTTGAGGATCATTACTGGCAAATGGATCAACTTGTCGAAAATATTGAAGACGAATTTATGCCGGTTGATAAAAGTGATAGTGATAGTTATAGTGATTGTAGTAATGAGGAAGATAGTGCAAACGAAAATGAGGTTGACTGAATTTTAGGTGTCGGACAAGTGGGGGATATAAGTGCGCGGGCAGAAATATTGCCAGGAGGTGTTAATATTAAGTTAAGAACTCTTATACGTGCCGTAAATGTGGGGAACAAGGTGAGACGATAATGTGTGCATGCAATCATTTAGTGGGCAACAACTATGTGGAGATTCTAGTGTTAATAAATGACCATCATCAGAGAGTGACAGTTCCACAGGGCTCTGTTCTTGCTCCGCTTCTGTTTCATGCATACCGAGCAATGCATAAGTCGGTTAACGCTCTCTGAAACTACGCTTGCGCGTCCTTTCCTGGTGTGCGTGTGTGACAAATTTAAATTAGCGGGTGTTGAATACACTCAAAAAGAAAGCGTTAGTCGAAGTGAACACCGATTGTTATTTAAATTGTACACGGGTTCGATAATATGCTTTACGAGCTTGTACTTTCAAGTTTTAATTGATGAAACTATAGCGTGGCCCATCTATCGGTTGTTTTTTGAAATATCGATTATTTCGGCTCCAATGACTTTGACAATGTGTACTTAGTAAAAGGTTTGCGGTTTACGAAATGGTTAAGTTTACGCTCGAAGAAAAATAGGTAATATTGAAAACTTACTTCCATAATGGTGAGTCTTCAACCGAAAATGCAAGAAAAATGCGCACAAAATTCTAAAGAAATAAAGCGCCTTGCAGGCAGTTTTGTGGATAAATTTGTGAAGCGTGTGCGTGAAAGTGGATCGTTAATGAACAAAGCAACGCGTTCCCGTGCTCGTCCAGTGCGCTCAATCGAAAATATTGCTGCTGTTGCCGAACGTATGAGTGACAATCCATCAACTCGACACCGTTCGCAGGAATTGAACATTTCTCGCAAGTCCCTTCAAAGAATTTTGACGAAAGGCCTCGGTTTGAAGCCGTACAAAATTCAATTGGTGCAAGACCTGTAGCCGCACCACCATCCGATGCGGTTTCGGTTTGCCCAATCGGCCGAGGAACGTTTATCGAAAAATCATCTTTTCGGATGAAGCTCATTTCCACCTCGGTGGTTATGTCAATAAGCAAAACTGCCGCTTTTGGGGCTCAGAAAATCTACACATAATCATGGATAAGCCAATGCACCCACAAGGAGTAACTGTTTGGTGTGGTATGTGGTCCGGCGGCATCATTAGTCCGTTTTTCTTCGAAAACGAAGCAGGAGCCGCCGTAACCGTCAATAGTGAGCGCTATCGCGGCATGTTGGAAGATTTTTTCTGTCCCCGAATGGAACAGGAAGACATCGGCGGAATTTAGTTCCAGCACGACGGCTCCACGTGCCACGCGGTACCTTCGCAAATCGCATAATTATCCGAAACGGCGATATCAACTGGCCTCCTCGCCGCTGCGATTTGACCCCGTTGGACTATTTTTTGTGGGGAACTGTGATATGTGCTACACCAACCATGCAGAGATGATTGACGACCTAAAGCACGAGATTGAAGTCGCCATTGCAACCATTGAGGACCGCACAATCGTTGCACCACAGACAAATGAAACCATAATAATCACCGAATTAACATAAATAAGCCCAAAAGAAGTGATCTGGAAACAGTCACCAACGTTGACCCACAAGAAAAAAAAGGAATCCATTAAAATCTGAAATACACTAGTAATTTCTTTAAACGGTGCATTTACATTGATCGATATATGGCTAGCGAATAATCGAACGTTTCGATATGAGATTACCTTAAGCAAAATATAGATGAAAAATATCACAAATCTCAAGATATCGATAGATCGTGTCTCTCTAAAACAATGTAGGTAGAATCAATGACATTACAACATATCGACAGGGTGTCGCGTAAATCTTTTGTCTCCACGTAGTGCGAGAGAGAAAGTGAAGAACGATAGAGCTAATTACGGGAAAAAGATATTTGACTTAAAAAAAATATTTTACTATACGTATTCATACATACACTCAACTAGTAATGAAGTACGAAAAGGGAGAATGAGCGTCGACGAATGCGCATCCACTTTTCCGACGACACTATGCGTGCCGCCATTTTCTAGCCACAAACGTCAAAACACTTAAAGTTGGTGTGGTTATGTTGTTGTTTCATATGAGTGCCTTTCACTAAAACAGACTTTTGCTGGTATTTCTTAATTCTGTGAACTTATTTTGGATATTCGGTTTTTTTTTTAGTGCCGTTAGTGTTTAGTTTATTGCGTAATTTAACGAAAAAAGTATATCCGTTAATTATTGTTAAGTGTAGGGGTAGTTAGTTATGGCATGCTGTGCTGTTAAAATCAGTACCAAAATTATAAATTGTACCGAATTTAATATCTACGCAACCATACGACACATTCCATATTTATTGTATGAAAGAAATAGAAAAAAACCAATCGGGCCATACACACAATTTTTGTTTATATCAACGCCATTAATGTCAAGACAGTTGTTTATTATTATACATTTTTATAGCACAGTGTATTCTGGAATTGAGGAGGGTTTCTCTGCCGAGCTTTTTCCCCTCATAAATTCCAGGCTAACTTTCTTATTACTTATTATAAATAAATTCAGAATATTGCAAATTTCGTGTTTTCTTTTATTAAGCCCCTCTAATTTCCCTAACTTTGCCTAAGTATGTCGTGTGTATTCTGGGTAAGTGTCTTGAGAAGGGTGACAATGTTACACAACACATAACGTAGATGGAAGTGGAAAAGAAGATACTTAGGTAGTTTGTTGAATAAACCTGGGTTATAGTACAATAGATGAAACAAATACCTATTTCATTGCGTTCATTCAATAAATAATTAATGTAGTAAAAAATGATGAACATCGCATATTTCCAATATTAAATTTTACCTGAAACAACACTGTTTTCTTTAATACTTCTGTCCTGTTAATAATTATTGCTATCAGGTGTTTTGCAATTATTGACCTACAATTTATGAATGGTCTTCGTATCGTAAAAAGAAATTCGACCATACCCTGTAAGCTTAAGCTAGAAGATGGCGGCGCCCGTGATTAGAAAATTTGCGCATGTTGACGCTCAGTCTCCCCACTCTCCATATCTCTGAACTGTGTTGTGAAAATTTACAGTGAAATTATAAACTTAACCATTATATACTTTATAGTTTGTAACATTGGAGGGTAGTGTTAGCTTTGAACTAATTTTAACATACGTTTAAGTATTCAGCACAATGCAACGTTTACTTTTGTTGAGGCTTCTTTGAAGAGAAACAGTCTTATAATAGTTCTCAAAACTAGATACAAGTATCAAGATTTTCCCACATATTTAATTAACTCAACTACCACAATAATATAACAAATATTCAAACATTTTATCTAAAAAAACTTCTAATTTATACTTATTTTTGTTATACTATTATTCATATGTACTAAATCTGAAAGAATTGATTTTAAATGACACAAGTTGACACATTTGGCATTCGAATATTGATTTTTTACTGTAGTTATGTATCTCATAACAGATACCATATGATGAGTAATACATCATATCAGTATACTACTTTATTCATATATAAATATTAAACATAGTTACTTATCTTATTTTAATGTATTTTTCTATTATCTTTGTAAATACAATTATAGCTGTCATTTATTCATTATATTATCCCTCATTTGTAGAAAATTATATTTCCATATATTATAAAAGGCACATTTACTTAAACTTCTGTTTAAGTTAGACAAAATTTTAAACTTTAAAATAAAATTTGTTACCAGTTAATAATAAAATATTTATTATTAAGTTAGTCAACTTGAAATACATAATTACGTCCTCACCATTTAGGTGCATTGAAAGACAATTTTAAAAAACAAATCACCTGTGTTAACTTTTACTCTTCGTAATCATGCGAGTTCGAAACTAGGCCATGGAACTTTTTTATTATTATTCAAATTGTAGCCTGATTGTATTGTTACTCGACATGTTTATTAAATTCTTTTTAGCAGATATTTCATTAATTAGGTATACAATGTCATGATATTATGAATTTATAGTGTGGAAATTTTTAAACATTTTGATATATATGCCAGGAAGGCGAACAATTGTGAGAAATGTATAAAAAATGATAAAATATCAGTATTTGACATGGCTAATGCCAAAATGTTAACTTTCTGTTAATAATAGAGATGAAGAAATGTATATATTGATATATTGCATTCCATTTACACTTGTTTTGAATTTTAGAAATCCGACTCTAACTTAACCCTGTTTTCGTTGAAGATTAGAGTGAGTAAGAGTTTTATTATAGTTAATGAGTTTAATAATAATAATATTCTTTATTTGTGTACATGTAATACAATGATTAAAACAAATTTGAAAAACAAATAAAAGATAGAAAAACGACGAGTGCGTTTATAATATCCACGAATTATACTTAAGTTTGCCTTGTATGTAAAATTGTGAATATTGCTCCACGCTTCCAACAAAAAGGAAGAGAAAACAGTTCTACCAGCGCCTGATTATTAAGTTTAATGTTGAAAGAAAAAACCTAGTCTAACCTAGTCCAACATGACTAATTACCCAACTTACTGTACTGTGATTTAAAATAAAGAAAAAAGAACAAAGTAAATAGTGAAAAAAAGAAAGAAAAAGAAAACAACCAAAAAAATAGAGCGCACATTATTGATGAATGTTTAGATCTAAGTTCGTTGTATAATTGATTATATAACTTAGGCACGACATACATCAACGAGACCGATGGATTTATTGGCTTTTGGCACAATTGCATTCTGGTTGGACATCGTATTATGCTCATGGTCAGAAAAATTTAAAGAGATCTTGTCTCGAGACAATATATAATAATATATTTAAAAGGATGTGTTTGGCGATATCTAGTTTTCGTTGGTAGTACGCCGAGTGAACAACAGTTCCTATATCAACTGCTTGGGAGGTCACTGACCCCATAAAGCAACTACCAACCAGACCAAACTAGATGTCGCCAAACACATCATTTTACATCTCTGTACCGTGTGGGGTATATACCACATTATTTACGAGAGTTTGGCTGTCAACTACTGACCGATCACCACTGATGAGTCGTGGATCGACGAAACGGCTGTCTGGTGAAAGTATAGTGGTTGACAGACAAACTCTCGGAATATAAGTCTTGTTTTGTTAAACAAGCCCATTTCAATAATATAGTTATTTATATAATTTATAATAACACATCATTTCAAAACACTACAATAAGGTTCCCCGATGCTACATTTAGTTAATAAATGTTGTCTCAAACTCCTTTTAGTGTAAGTAAAATATGCACAATGTTCACAATAGTTTCTCAAAAATCTTTTGATATTTCCTTATGTTTTAACATATGACGTTTAAAATATGTACTGGCTGTACATTTATACGAACGTTGACATTCATTAACAGTAGTCGTAATTGTGGCCATTAAGGTTTTATTATCAGAATGATTATTTGCTATATGACTATCAATACTCTGTTTGTATGCAAATCCTTTACTACACATTGTACAAACATATGGTTTATTATTGCTATGAGTTAATAAATGTTTTTTCAATCTACCTTTAATGTAAGTAAAATATGCACAATGTGCACAATAAAGTTTCTTGAATTTTTTTTGCATTTCTTTATGTGTTAACATATGACGTATAAATTCTGTTCTGGCTTTACATTTAATCGAACAACGTTGACATGCAAAAAGATTATGCGTAATTGTGGCCATTAAGGTTTTATTATCAGAATGATAAGTGGCAATATGACAATCAAGAGTCTGTTTGCTTGAAAGTCCTTTACTACACATTGTACAAAAATATGATTTATTATTGCTATGAGTTAATAAATGTCTTTTCAAACAACTTTTAATGTAAGTAAAATATGCACAATGTGGGCAATATAGTTTTTCAAAATCTTTTGATATTTCTTTACGTTTTAACATATGAATTTTAAAATCTGAACTGGATGAACTTTTATACGAACAATGTTGACATTCATAAAGAGTATACGTAATTGCTGCCATCAAGGTTTTATTATCAGAATGATAATTGGCAATATGACCATCAAAACGCTGTTTGCTTTTAAATCCTTTCTTACACATTGTACAAACATACAATTTTTCATTTTTATCAGTTACTACATGTTTTATCATGTGCCGATTTAAGACCTGTCTCTTACAATTTAACAGTGTATGGGTTTTAAACTTCTTCTCACAAATTGTTTTAAACGTACACTGATTGCAGTTAAACCATTTTGCATTTGCTGTCATTGATATCTCGTTGCCCTCCGTGGAATTGTTTCCAGTCACCATCTGCACAGTACTATAAAAATAATAAACATTAATAAGTCAAATAGGTAGGATAAGAGGTGACTAAGAAGGTCAACAAAATCTTACATCTGTGCCAAGGGGATCCATTTCACTGCAAATTTGTTTGAGCAATTGCGTCGAACAAGCAGTCATATTTATTTATTTAAGGCAATATGCAATCTACAAAAAATTTTATAGTACCGGGTGGCCCGTTAAAGTTAAATAGAAACTTTTGTTGGGTTTGCTTAGTTTTTATTTATTTTTTACATATACAGTGTGGCTCATATTTAATTTAATTTAAAGAAACTTTATTGCCTCCAAGAAGAATTACAAACTTATAGTAGGAATCAAAGTATAATTACTGATTCTATACAACGTAACAAAGTATTACAGATGAAAGGGCTATCTCTAAGAGAATGAACACAACAAAAGAAATAAAAAACAGCTTCCAAATAGGTATAAACTCGAGTCCAATTTCCACCACAGCAACCATATAAATTACATATTTCGTAACATAAATTACATATTTCATAACATAAATATTGCAGTGATGGCATTCAACTTCCTTATTTTAAATAGCACACCCTATATATTGATACATGTTTAGATAGAGCCCTAAAAGGCAAAGTCAAAGATATACAGGGTGTCCCATTAATGTGTGGGCGGATGATATCTCAAGATCTATAAGCGATAATAAATAAAACGAATGATAATACCAACGAGGAACAAACATTTGTTTCCATTCCCTATATAAAAGGTCTGTCTGAAAATTTAAAAAAAGACAAAATAACCGTCTGCCACAAAAGTAAAAACACATTAAAGTCTTCATTATATACTAAACTAAAATCAAAAACACCTAAACAAAAAAAAAAAGCCCATGTAATATATTAAATCCCGTGTCAAAATTACACAGCATCGTCCGTAGGTCAAACGAAACAACATCTCGAAAAGAGATTAAAAAGTCATAAAAATCCTAACACCGGAAAAACAGCACTAAAAAAACACATGGAGGCACACAACCACACTTTCGATTTCGAAAACACAAAAATCCTCACTACAGAACACAAAAAAACGAGAGCTGCTCGAAATGATACATATAAAGAAGACAACTGACAGTGTAAATGATAGGACCGATATCCAATATTTAAGTCAAATATACAACAATATTATATAAAACCATAACAACATAAACACTTTTTGAACAAACCCTATATATAAAATAAAAGGAGTATGCGTTATCTAAAATCAGTAGTTAAAACAAAAAAGACAAACTATATTAAAAAAATCTGACCAATACCACTATCATTTCGCAAACAGAAGCCGTATTTTCACAAAACGAAAATTCAACACGATGTTTAAGGGCTGAGGGCAACATATTTTAGAAAACAATATAATATGGTAACTATGACATTATTATGTAAATTTAATTATTGTTAATGTAATCGTTTGTTTTTAAAGTGTAGTTGTTTTCATGTAATTTTTAAATGTGATGTTGTGCATGTAATTTTAAAACCAGAAATTCAAGCATTTTTGTTAGTCTATTTAAGGAAAAAAAATATGTAATATAAATTAACCTGTACATTGTATTCTGAGATGGAAATGTATATAATTGTAGATCCGTGAAGAAGACAATAACTATTGTCAAAAAAGGGAAAAAATAAATGACAAATTAAACCAATAGTTTACAAAAATGAATTAAGGAATCTTCATTTCAAAATTCTCTAACCTGATAACCAAAAAAAAAAAGTAATTGTTCTTGTCTTTTAGAGCTCCATTCATTTATGTTAAAATACACATGGTGTCGCTTTAAAAAAAGCAAGTTTGTTCTGCTGCGTGTTTGTGAACTACCCTGTATAATTGAAAACTTTTAGGGTTGTACATCTCTTCAGTACCTAAAAGTTTTGTAAAGGATTTTTGTGTCTATCGCTTATAGATCTTGAGATATCTTCCGCCCACACACTAATGGGCCACCCTGTATAACAGTATGGGGTTTACAAACATTGTTTCAAGTTTATTGTCGTTGGCCTTCAATATTTAGCCCACATTTCAACTAGCGTACGTAAGTTATTTGAATGTTGTTTTAGATTATGTTTGGATAGAAAAAAATATACATAAATGCTGTACTTCTGCTAAAAGAACTGTTACTGTAACTTGAAAAATGATACAGTGTTGCCATATTTGGATTTCATTAATTTTCTCGTTTTTTTCAAATATACATAATATACAGGGGTGTGCACTTGAAAAAAACGAGAAAATTAATGAAATGCCAAATATGACAACACTGTGTGATTTTTCAAATTACAGTAACAGTTCTTTTGGCAGAAGTACAGCATTTATGTATATTTTTTTCTATCGAAACAGAATCTAAAAAATCATTGAAATAACTTACGTACGCTAGTTGAAATGTAGGCTAAATATCGAAGCTAAACGAGAATACATTCGAAACATTGCTTGTAAACTACTACTACTATATATCGTTGACTTTGCCTTTTGGGGCTCTCTCTAAATATGTGTCAATATATAGGGTGTGCTATTTAACATAAGGAAGTTGAATGCCGTCACTGCAATATGAGCGACCCTGTATATGTAAAAATTAAATAAATAAAAACTTCAAGTTAACCCAACAAAAGTTTCTATTTAACTTTTTGTTGTACTGTTAATAGTTTCTCAGATAAGGAAGTGGTCCCTCTTAAAGGGGCCACCCGGTACATAATATAAAACAACAAAGTTAATGTAAATTCAGTGTTGATCCGATACCCAGACAACATTCAAACCCCTCATCTCTGAACCGTTGATGGTGTATGCGAACGGGAATCTATTCTCACCTCGTGTGGAAATCGTACTATGACATTTTTGAACATTTAGTAGTAATTTATTTGCAAGGCACCAACGACCCGAACGTCCAGGTCATGTTGCAACCCCTGGCAATCCTCGATATTATCAATACTCCTGTATATTTTTAGATCAATTGCAGATATTAAACATTTCGATGTAATTTTGTCGTGAATATCGTTAACAAAAATAATAAAGAATATTAGGTAAGTATATGATACAACTATACGTTCTGTTTGGGACTTCATTGATTGAAATGACACTTATTTTGTTCGGGGAACCCAAAAATGCAATAACAGAGGCGGATAGTAGACCGTATTCAAAGTCACGTACTTTGGCCACAATATTCCAGGCCGTATAGCGTGAACAATCCTGTATATTCATTCTGACATGAAATTATTCCACAAAACGGCTACTTATATTATGATAAAAAGTACTTATGTACTTACCTTATACTAGAGTCAGTACCCTCTAATTCTTCACCAATGCTCATATGTAATTCATCAACATCTTCTTCATCTGTAATATTTAATTCTTCAGCTTTAATTTGTAGCGAGCAATCGTAGTCAGCATTTTCCTCATGAATTTTTTGGTCGTCACTACATGTTTCTGTTGTTATAATTAAATATTGAGCCGTTTCAATGAAATTCAAACCAATATCTGGTTCTCGTTTAATATCCATTTGTTCCATTTTGTATTTCAAATCACTACAGATTTCTTCTGAGGCTGAATTTAAAGTTACTTTTAGAGGAACTTGATTTGTACAATTTTCACTTTTAACTTGAATTATTTTCTCTAGATATTGGCACAAAAAGATTTCTTTAGTTATTAAATTTTCCTGATCTGTGTTAGTTAGATTTCTTGGGTGTAAGAACAAAGAATTGTTTGTAGCGGTAGTCTTTGAGTATAAAATTATATTCAAACGCAAAAGCGTTAGTTGTGTTGTAAACAGTGTTGTTGCTGGCAAAAAATTTTTAGTAATAGAAAATGGTGTGTAATTGTAATAAAGGTAATAGATTTATGTTTAAAAAGTAATAGAAATGTAACAAATAGAAATACATTATAGGTTTGTTTTCACAAGCGTCAGAATCAGTCAGGATTCTGCGCAAACCGCACGTCAACAACGTTATGCTCAGAATCCAGACTGTTCTTGACCCTTGTGGGAACAATCCTCATAACAATACACACAATATTAATAATATCCAGAGATAGTTGATATCTCTGATAATATCGTAAACCCGTCATGGATATTTCCCTAGAAAAGAAAGATATATGACAACCAAAGGAAAACAAGAGACAAGCCAAACATTTAGATCACAGTTCTAACCGTAGCAGCTCTCTGTTTTCTGATCACAAACCTAAAAAATAAAACGACAGTTTTTTTAGTCTCTTGCTTCTCTATTAGCTATGCCCGTCAAAGATTAAAGCACTACAGAGCATATTTTTTTAAGCTGTGGCTTTAATGTTAACTGTAAATTATATAAATAATAATTTTTACTTATTAATAAGTGTTTGTTACTTATCTATAACTAAAACACAATATATTAATAAATAAACATAATAAATATAATATCACTAAAACACGTAATTCCAATGGGTAATTCCCCGAATATATGTGTAATGTGTAATATTAGGGTTATTCTTTCGTACTCAACGAAGTGAACAATCTGAAAATTGTCAGTTCATTCACGATTGAGCGTATTCTTTCGACATCGGTCACTTCTACCAAAGTGATTAAAATTCTTACCCCCCTTGCCGCTTACTGATCAACCTCTAGGTACCGGTTAGTTCGTTCAGTTAACAGTTAACCTCTAAAAGTATTGAATATTGAGAGATAATAATTGGCATATGATTTCGAATCAAACCAATAAATTATAAAAGTTTAAAACATGGATAATAATATCATGGAAGAAATAATTTTCCAGTTTTCAGAGCAGATTTGGTTGTTTTCACAAGTTTTCGAGGTTAAGTGAAAGACAATTACAAAAAAGATGATCTTTCGGTTTCGTCAAATATTCAGTTCAGTATAATCACATTCAGTTTATTCACATTCACTTGTTCAGATCAATCACTACGAAAGAATAACCCTTATGTAATATAAAGATTATGAAATTAACTAGATGCGACCACTGCAATATGTTCCTGCCGACCATATTATATAGGAAGCCATGTTGAAGCTAACTGATATGGAATATCTAATATTTTAGAAAGAGATGATATTTCGTAGGAAAATGTATAAAGTTTATGATTTTGACAAGTAATTTTTTTTCAAATTTTAATTGAATTTGAAAGTAATAAAAAAGTAATAGCATCCATAAAAAGTAATAGATTCTATCAAATTAGACAAATGTCGTAATAAAGTAATAGACGATAGAAAAAGTAATAGATTTGTTACAATTGTAATAGCAATAACAACACTGGTTGTAAACTTTATAGGTTATGGTTATGAAAACAGTGTCAGAGAAACCAGTAAAAAAGAGGAGTTCGCGGCCACGGTTCTGAATTGATTCTGAACTGAATCGTGACGTCACACAACTGGTTTTAAAGCGCAGGCGCGGTTCGAAATGCGTTCATTACTGTAATCACCGCGAACGCAAAATAGAACCAAAATAGAATCGCATAGCTGGATGCCGGAATATTTTAATTTTACGTTGTATGTTCTGTTGTTGTCGTGCAACAGTTGTTAATAAAAGTTAGACATTTGAAGAAATTTGAGTTATATTTTCGATTTTTATGTTGACGTGTTCAATCTTTAATCACTGTTCAGTCCAGTTCATTCAAATACTATCCCTATTATGAAGATACTGTCCCGCAATTTAGTGAAGAAGAATATCGTGAACATTTAAATAATGACAGAAGACCTTGCGCAGCGATTTACAGGACATTTTAATTTTTAATAACATTTTAATAAAGCAATGGAAACAAGAAACGTTGTTTAATTGAAAAGTTATTTTATTTTTGTTGTTTTCAATTTTTTTCAAGACGTCACTATCACTAAATACTTCATAAGAATAAAAACTAAAACCTCAAAAATAACAGTCACAAAACATTTCTGCTTTTATTTATAATACTCAGATCTATCTACCTGAAAAAATAAAATCCTGCATCCCCTATTCTACTCTTTCTTGGATGTCTTCTTTTTTGTAGTCACTGACACTGTCTAAAACCCTTATCATTGTCTTTATAAAGAAAATGCTCATATATACCTACAACCTACAAGGATAAAACATATAAACAATAAATAAATATAATCAGTGTATAATTGTTGGTTAGCTAGACTGCGCATGTCCGAACCAACAGTTCTTCCTCAGTCCGTAGAACTAGAAAATCGATTCAGAACCGGTAATGAACTGATTCTTTTTTCACCGCGAACGCCAAACTGTTGGTTCTATTACTAGTAGTCCGATAATTTATTCACGGCGAACGCCGAAATCGAAACTGCGCAAGCGTAGAGAACTAGAACCAATTCAGAATCGTGGCCGCGAACGAAGCTATTATTTTATTCGGATTCGTACAAGAACTGTTCTAGAACTGTCAGGAGTGTGCGCAGTTCAAATTTACATGTGCGAGTTTTCTTGAACTGATTTAGAACGGTTCTAGAACCAGCAGTTTGCTGTTCGGGCTTGAAATAAAAAAGTCCGAGAACGGTTCTAGAACTGTCAGAATCGATCCCTGTTGTTGGGCAACTCTGACTGTTTTTGGATTATTTGCTACACATGCGCATATCAATAAACGTGTTATTTATGTTTTGAGTTTAATTTTACCACATACTAAAAACGTATATTTTATCACATAACATATTTAATTATATATTAGATGATTAAATGTTATATTATAATTAAATTTATCTATATTTATAAAGGTGGACTACATTTCTTAAAAAAAAAAACAATATTATATATTTAGTATATCTAAAAGAAGACAATGATAATTATATTAAACATTTGTATTTTGTCTTCAAATTTTTATGCTTTGTTACTTATGTCTACTACCCATTTTGAATTAAAATGAAAAATCCAAATAAAACAAAAAGAAAATGAATAGGTACAATAAATATTTGGCTCTTATTTTATAAAATTTTTTGAAGAAACCAAATAATTTTGTGAAAATTTATTCCATAACACATAACAATTGTTTCACCAACACAGTGGCTATCTGAAGAAGCCAGATGTACCATATTTTGTAAAATTATTTAAAAACATTTCTTGTTTTCTTCAAAAAAAAAAATGAATTTTCATCAAGTAGAAGTCAAAACCATCCACGATATTAGGGAGTTAAGGCAAAACCAAGGACGTATACGTATCTGCATACGTAAACGTGAGATTTTGGTTATGTTTACACTAGATAAGCAGTCATTCAAAATAGAGTTAAGGTGCGATCCAATACGTATCGTATATGCGGAAGGTAGAGATAACACTTTACTTGAGAAAAATACTATTTTAGATTTTTCTACTTCCATTTACTATGTTGTTAATATTATTGTCTTTTTAATTATTTACCAATTACCTATATATTTTAATATGTATACCTATAAACAATAACAGAAAAATGTTTATAATTGTTACAAAATAAACTACTACTAATAATAATAATAATAAAGTATTTATTGCAAAATAGCTTAGCTTAATTTTCAATTTAGATTGAGTTTTTAATGTTCTATTCTAGATATTCGTACAAGTTCATGTAAATCCGACAACAATCGGTTAAATACGTTTAAGTATACAATACGCGTAGAGGTACATATGTTTACTGCCTTCGTATCGTTCAACGTATCATAAATTTAAAGAGCGCATGCGTAGATGTCAAAAGATACGTTTACGTATAAGTCACTGGCTTTGCCTTAACTCCCTATTATTTTATTGTTTGTTCATTAAAGTTAGGTTATATATTATTTATGTTTGGTGTAGATGAAGATGAAGCGTTCGGGTTTTACACAATTTTGAACAGTAATAAAACGGTCCGAGAATTTTATCCAAGGCGCAACCAGTTCAGCGCAGTTCTCCAACAATCCGAGAACTGTCCTAGAACGGTTCTAATTTCCAAACCCGAATAAAGCTATTATTAGCTTCGTTCGCGGAGGCGATTCTGAATCAAGGCGCATTAACTAAATAGATTGCCTCGATTGATCTTGACCTACCACAAGCAACCTACGTCATCGGCGACCGGCTAGCTTTATCACGGCATTATTTATTACAGTTATAATTATTTATCTCGGGGCATTATGGATCTCTTTTCCGTGAGCTTTTAATTAAATATTATAAATTAACAATTTTTATTTCCAAAGTTAAAACATTGTTACAATAAAATGCAATATTCAAGTTCTAAGTTATTACAATCATTTTAAATTTATGTTTAGGGAGTTACAAATTTTGTCCATGTTTTGTGTTGCTGAAAAACGTTCTCATCGAAAAAATATAATGTTAGTGTTCGCAATTTTTAAATCAAATACAGAATGAAATTGATCTTTAAAACTTCAAATTTCACTTGGAGAATTTTCTTACTTTTAATATTTTTTCAATATTAAATCGATGTTTTTCCCGTCACAGAAAAAAATAGTTTATTATACACGGGAAAAATGTTAGATTTTAGCTCTCGGTTTTTGTCACAACACAACCTCGAGCTAAAATCTAGTACTTTTTTCCCTTGTATAATAAATAACTAATTTGTATTTATTTATTATTATTCATTATTTCTAAAAATATTATTGCACAAAGTTTTCGCATTAAAAATAGTTAAATATTTTACAAAATTTTGCATTACATATCCAAGTGTCACAAGGGTGTTTTCGGTTTATATCTCGGTAAAAATATGTTTTGTAAATTTTTGTACCTAGTATTATGATATTGTCCTTTGTTTATATAAAAAGTAGTAGTTTGTCTTTCAGTAACAGCTCACAACACTATCGTAACGAAAACGCCAATCTCAAAAACAAAAAACTAAATTTGTGCAAATCTAGTGGCTACAGAACTTTTGTCGCTTTCACGTCTCGACCCCCGCGCATTCTCTTCTTCAAAAAACTGCTAAATGAGGTAACCTATATAGTAGTTATTGCGCCTTGGTTCTGAACTGATTCTAGTTTTTTACGCTTGCGCAGTTTGCTTTTTGCGTTCGCGGCAAAACTTTATAGAGCTACTAGTAATAGATGCAAACCTTAGATTAGAAAAGAGAGGGGATACCGCACTTTTGTATATATGAATGCATGGCAAGTGTTACGCTTTTAATGCGGCAGCCATTTTTTATGTGCCGAAAAACAGAAAACTACGTGTGCATTTTTGATGATTTTATTTGTGAAAATTGGGAATAGAAATTTATTTTGTATATTAATAAAATGGTACGTTGTGTGGCTTTTGGATGCCCAAGTCGCAGTGAAGAAAAGAAGTCCATAATTTCGTTTTATAGGTAAAACTTAGAATGATGTATCAAGTCGCTTCTAGTTTTTATTAGTTTTTAATAATTAAAAGCAATCTCTCTGCTATTATCTTTTAGTGTGTATATATATATATATATATATACAAAGAAAAATGAAATAAACTAACTTGTACGAATCAAAAAAATCTCGTGACACAAGCTGGATTTGAACCAACATCTCCCAATTGCCGGTCAGGTGTTTTAACCAATTAAACTATCGTGGCACATGAATGAAACTTCTTTAATTCGTACATGCCTTGCCTCCTATGTGCTGTGCTACGCCTCGACCTTTTAATTCAAAGGCAACATAGACTACACACTGCCATAATGCAATGTTATTTCTCTTTTGCTCATCGCAAATAAATATAAATAAACAAACAAAGATTAGGTAAGTTCTGATCCATTTTTTTTTGTAAAATACTTAATAGCACAAAAAATAATTTACAATGATAATCAAATGAGTTTTCAATGAGCGATAGGATTTTCTGGAGTTTGTATCTATTTTCATTATAATTTGATTTCTAATTTCTATACCTACCTACCTACCTAAGTAATAGAAATTTTCAACTATAGGTACATTTTTAGGGAATATCTCTCTGGTATTTCAATAAATATAAATGTTGTAAACACATTGTCATCTTATTTTTTTATGTTCTATCAAATATATCTGAGAGATTTCCCATAATTTCCGTGACACCTGTATTCAGATATTATTTTTTGTAATAAGAGCATGTAGATTTATTTTTAAAAATAAATAAGTCTGCCTCATTGGCTAAAAACGAAGCTAAAAATATCGTGTTTGCGTAAAAAAGTTGGTACCATTATATTCATGTTTTTAGTTTTTATATTTTTACAAAAAACATGTATTGTTATAGATGTCTGGACAGAAGTGTTCGTACTTCGCTTGTGCACATTCTAGATGGAACACTCCTGGAACGATTAAGTAGGTAATCTTTTATATCTAATTGTGTTTGAGACTGAGACGTATAAAGACGAGAATAGCCACCCCCGCAAGACCAGTATAATAGATCAGGTCTTTATTTTTATAAAGACAATGACCAGGTTGTGTCTTGCTATCTGCGATACTGTAGTGACGTCACCAGAGGCCCATAAAATAATCTAAAATATAGTTGAAAAAAAAAATGTAATTGTTATTTATACTTCAGCTATATTATTTTTCCGAATTTCTTGTTACATAAGTAACAAGTCTTTTAGTTATGTTGGAAATTTGTTTCAGACTTTACAAGACGGGCCGTTTCGTTGATTCACAACTCACCAGTGGTGATCGGCAGGCAGTGTGACGCAAGTTTCCAACGCTAGATGTCGCCGAAAACAACTCTTTGTCACTATATTTTTTTTTCTGTTATAGAATTTTGTTGAAGTTGTGGGAAATAGGGCTACTGGCGAACCACCGACTGAAAAAAGGTAACGCGCCATTAGCAATACGTCATGAGTGGTGTGGAAATTTGTTTTCAATTATAGTGCTCTATGGTTGGAGATTATGAATAATGGTAGGAAATGGAAAAGAAAAGTCGCTGAAAGATTTTGTAATACGCTCCATTAAAATATATTAGCTGATGCACATTATTTGTTATTTATACCTCTATTTTTGTATGTTTTCTAACATCCTTATTAATTTCTACTGTTTATGGAATAAACAATGTTCTTTAGTAATTACAAAGTTGTTTGTTTTTTTTTTTTTAAACCGATACTTAATAAGACAAGGAATAAATGTTAAAAAACTGACCCTCTTGAGAAAAGAATAGCTCTCAATGTAAATATAGATATTTTTGTTTTTTTGCCCTTTTTACAGCCTTATAAAAAATGGGCACTACATTAATTTTATATCGCAGATATTTTAGACCAAACTCAAAGCGAAAATTTGTTTTTAAAAAGTATTCCGTACTTGGTCTACAAAATCTGCTATATAAAGTTAATGTGCATAATAACGCTTAGTGTCAGAGAAATAAGTAAAGTCATTTGTACAAGGGACAACAAAAATGCAAACTTTTATTTACAAACCACAAGCCATTTTTAAATTTCTAGGCATTAACAAAAGATCACATTTTCGTCAAAACACATCAATTATAGTAGTAAATCTTAATTCCAAAATTAAATCGATAAAGGCGTTTAGAAATTATTCAGAAAAAACGATATTAATTTGAGAATTTTAGCGCCCTGTAGAGGCACATCGAAGCAACATGACATGTCTATTTGCCTCGATTGGCTTATTTTTAGTTGAGGAATTTGTGGTTCAGCGTTGTAGTCATTTCATGAACACCCTGTACTGTATCTACATCTACTTAAATAAATACTATTTTTCACTACTCATTTTTTACAGTATCCCCGTTATTATGCTCATCAACTTTTTAAAGCAGATTTTGTAGACCAAGTACGGAATACTTTTTCAAACAAATTTTATGTACGAATATTTTTGTTTGTCCTTCCTCAATATTGTATGGTCTGGCAACCTTAGTTGTAGAGAAACATCTACATCAAATTTTCTGGTCTGACATCCCTAGTTCGAGTGAAATAAACTAACAGAGGGGAACTTTTCAGTGTTTGAAAAGGTCGTTCACCCGCGCCTGCTCCCCTCTACCAAAATATGTAAAAGAGGAGAATTTTGATTTTCATTCATAAATCGTACTTCAAAGTTTGGCCACCAGAGTCCAGCACCTGCCGGTGCATAGCGCTGACAGACTATCCTTTTAAAGACAATGGTACAAGTTAGTTTATTTCATTTTTCTTTGTATATCGGTGATATACTATACTCTGTCAACTTAGTTGAATATCTTTGTTTGTTTATATATATATATATATCTTTTAGTATGTATAACAGGTTTCAGTTTACCTAATTAAAACCGTTTGATACAACAATTCATTTAAAATCAACATGATAAAGCATTATTTTTTGATAGAAACCTCTATAGATGTTTACTTTATCAGGGGCGTAGACATTTTATTTTTTCAAAAAATTTGTTTTTTACACATTTTTGCGTTAAAAGTGAATAAAATAATAGGGAGTTAAGGCAAAACCAAGGACGTACACGTATCTCCATACGTAAACTTGAGATTTTGGTTATGTTTACACTCGATAAGCACTCATTCAAAATAGAGTTAAGGTGCCATCCAATACGTATCGTATATGCGGAAGGTAGAGATAAGACTTTAGTTGAGAAAAAGACTCTTTTAGATTTTTCTACTTCCATTTACTATGTTGTTTTTTTAATCATTAACCAAATACCTATATATTTTATTATGTATACCTACAAACAATAACAGAAAAATATTTATAATTGTTACAAAATAAACTACTACTACTAATGATAATAAAGTATTTATTGCAAAATAGCGTAGCTTAATTTTTAATATAGATTCACAGTTTTTGTTGTTCTATTCAAGATATTCGTACCAGTTCGTAGGTTTAAGTATACGATACGCGTAGAGGTACATATGTTTACGGCCTTCGTATCGTTAACGTATCATAAATTTAAAGAGCGCATGCGTAGATTTCAAAAGATACGTATACGTCACTGGCTTTGCCTTAACTCCATAATTTAAGTTTGTTTTTCTGTCGGCCGCTGGCAACACAACCAATAGAAACGTAGTAAATTGTCATGTGTCCAATTTGACAGATACCATATGATCCCCTAAATTAAAATTATTATATACCCCAATTGTTATTTGCTGTCCTCATTAAATAATCCATGTTTATATTATTTATGATATTATATATTATTAATAAATAATAAGAACCAAACCCGAAAGTAAATAAAATAATTATAGGTTCTCAGTTGAGACAACCGTTGCAAAGTTTATAAATCACGATGTAGAACTGTAACAACGGCAGCGATGGACGCAAACACAAACGTCAGTATTGAGAGTTTTGATGGTGGGGGAATAGCAATGTCATGAGACCCTTTTACTGCGTTGGGTATTTGGAGATTCGGTCCTAATAGTCTTAAAACTTCGAAAAGCATACACTAATAAACACGACAGACTAAACACTTTATTATTTAAGGTTTATTAGGTTATTTTATGGTTCACAACGGAGCCGATCATAACGCATGCGCAAATATCCGAAAAAACATAACTTAAACCAACTTTTGGGTATTTGGAGAAACGGAGATTTACCTCAACGCGCTGATTATCATCCACCAATACGGTGAACACCCAAATCTCTCTCGCACAAAAGGCAGCTTAAGGAATTTCTCCAATTACAAGGGATGGCACAGCAGTAGTAGGAATATGTTGATTATCCAAATGTGGAAGAACTCCATTAAAAACATACTGAAACATATCCTTATCAACCCTGAAGAGTTCACGAATCTATTGAAAAGGGGACACTTATTGCTTCTCTCATTAAATGTCTCTATATTTTCATTTCCAA
The DNA here is from genome assembly GCA_911728435.2 of Apoderus coryli. Classification (NCBI taxonomy): domain Eukaryota; kingdom Metazoa; phylum Arthropoda; class Insecta; order Coleoptera; family Attelabidae; genus Apoderus; species Apoderus coryli. Next base: position 7,792,973 of record OU452214.1, on the reverse strand, counting down.
TTTCTTCTAACCTCTCTTCCTCATCAAAGGCTTGGATATGTGCAACTATAACTATGATTGTAAAGTAAAATGTACCAGAACGCTACATGTGAATAAACTTATAGAATTCGATATCAAAAGGTAGACTTCTATACAAGCCACAGAGTCCCACTGCAGCTTTAAATGAATGCTGTTTCCAGTAAGTACTAGATTTTCTTCTATTAAAATTATTGTTATTATTTTTAAAATATTTTTTTTTTTTTAATTCCATAATATAATATTCTTTAAAAATGTTTGTGTAATACTAAAGGCTTTCATTAAAAATTTCTAAGGAATTCTGGGGAATATTTTCTTCCACGATAGGTATTTTCAGCTGTACCCATCCGTCATCACACGCTGGGAATGGATTAACAAAAACAATTATATTGATAAAATAGAAAGTGGTACTTTAATTAACAAAACTCTGAATACAAATAGATGTCTGGCGTTGATTTCGAAACACCAAACACCTCTTTCGAAGCAACCAAAAATTAGTTAAAACTTAAAACATATTACATAGTATTACTCAAATAGTAAACGTTTAAATTAATATCATTCTGAAAACAAATCAAAAAAATTCGATACTCTGGAATTTCTTTCAAACAATTCTTTAGTATATTCAGGGTCCTTATAAAATTTCAGCGTCTGGAACTTTCCCTCTTCTGTCTTTCATTTCTGAAAACTGCGCTACTAGTGTTGTAGGATCGTAAAATGCCGTACCTACCCCATTAAGAGCTATATACAATCTCGAATTTAAAGCTTATCTCGAATAACCTGAGTTGGTACGATGTTAATACTATGTGTACCTACTACTACCGCTCTTTCTGAGCCAGCGCTATGAGGCGTTAAAAAAATTTATGTTTGCACCAACTTTGAGAAAACTGAATATGGTGTAGAAACCCTTAAGAAATAAAATAATTTTGTTGTGGCCGTGTTTATCTCTGGGGAACGTGGAAGTTTCTCAGCCGCATAGAGATTTAGAACATCATCTGTGAAAGAAAATTGCATATTCTTCAAATAAATTTTAGATTGCAGTTCAGATACAAATTAAGACTTGTTGATTATATTTTGTGTTTCACAACTCACAACACTTACAAGCGTCTAGGGATGCCAACGATATATCGATCTATTAAAAATATCGATATATTTTGTTAATATATCGATATATTTCTTTCGATATATCGGTAAATTATTAAAATAAATGTATCTGCTACAGCTGCTTTCTTTCGCTAGTTTTCTTGATCCGGATTTATTAATCAGGATTTGTTGGATTTCTGAACGCTCGATAAGCTTACCTAAAAGAGGCAAGGGGGATTACGTATCCGGGTCGCGATGGGCGCTAAAATGTGGATGAATCAGAAAAGAGTGTTTAGCGGAAGAACATGATCAGTGAATCCAAACGCGTTTGGATCCTGAAATCGGTAGCGAAAGAAAGCAGCTTACATACACAGGTTTAAAACTAAAAGGTCCTTGTTGTGTTGCCGTAGCAGTCGACGCAGCCCGATGATGAATATGAATAGCTAAATACTATGAAAAATGGCTATACAATATTTTTGTGTGGTGGCAACCTCAGTGCCAAGTGAACGACTATTTGCCAAAGCAGGATTAACTATAACAAAAAATCTAAATCGTCTAACTGGAAATAGATTATCAAAATTATTATTTCTTAGTTCTGTTCCAGAAAATTTTGAATTAATATGACGTAACCTAATGTAATTATTTCTAAAAAATATTTGTTTGTTTGGAATGCATATGTCTTTTCAGGCAAATAAATTTTAATGAATACTATTTTGTTTCATTATTTGAATCTTTAAAATTTGTAGTTTATTTACAACTACTACCAATCTACTCTACAATCAAAATACAGCAAATATATCGATATATATATATATAATATCGATATTTTTCATTCGATATATCGAATATATCAATATATAGTTTCGATATATCTTTAAATTCAATATATCGATATATTTATTAATTTTGCCATCCCTACAAGCGTCTAGCCGTAGCGCAATTTTACGGCTACGCGTGTTTTTGTCTTCGTTCGATTGATGTGTTTGTTGACAGAAGTTAAGAGGCATGAGGTTAAGGTATGTGTTGGAAGTTGTTATATTGCATCATATTGTATATAGATATTAGTTGATATAGTTGTCAGATTATGAAAAAAACGTACAAAGAGTTATTATTATTATTATTTTACTACATAAGGTTGTTCAATCACGCTCTCCTAACAGGTTATGGTCCGGGTATAGTCTAGTGGTTAGAATATGTGCTTAACGAGCGAAAGATCGTGGGTTTAAGTCCGTGCTGTTCTTGATTTCTTCATAATTTTTGAATAAAGTAGTTAGGTAGTTGGGTTAGTTTGGTTGTCACAACACAGAGTTTAGTTGACAGAAATTATAATTGTTTCTTAAACTGCCTTAGGCACAATCCATATTTAATGGGCGACAGAAACCAACTAGGCGGCACTAATGTCGCGCACTTTATATGTTATGTTACGCACTGCATGGCATATTTTAGACTTGTTTTGATTTTCAGAAATCCGACCCAAACTTAACCCTGTTTTCGTTGAAGAGTGAATAAGAGTTTTAAAATAGTTAATGAGTTATAAATATTGTTTCAAACTTCTTTTAGTGTAAGTAAAATATGCACAATGTGCACAATATAGTTTCTCAAAATCTGTTGGTATTTATTTATGTCTTAACATATGAATTTTAAAATCTGTACTGGATGTACTTTTATACGAACAACTTTGACATTTATAAATATTATTCGTAATTGTGGCCATTAAGGTTTTATCATCAGAATGTTTATTTGCTATATGACTATCAAGACTCTTTTTGTATTTCAATCCTTTACTACACCTTGTACAAACATATGGTTTATTATTGCTATGAGTTTTTAAATGTTGTGCCAAACTCCCTTTAGTATAACTAAAATATGCACAATGTGCACAATATAGTTTCTCACAATCTTCTGATATTTCTTTATGTTTTAACATATGAATTTTAAATTCTGCACTGGATCCAGTTTTATACGAACAACGTTGACATTTATAAAGATTGTACGTAATTGTGGCCATTAAGGTTTTATTATCAGCATGATCATTTACTATATGACTATCAAGACTCCGTTTGCATCTAAATCCTTTACTACACATTGTACAAACATATGGTTTATAATTGCTATGAGTTAATAAATGTTTTTTCAAACTTGCATTAATGTAAGTAAAATATGCACAATGTGCACAATATAGTTTCTCAAAATTCTTTGGTATTAATTTATGTTGTGTTAACATATGAATTTTAAATCCTGTACTGGATGAAGTTTTATACGAACAACGCTGACATTCATAAAGAGTACACGTAATAGTGGCCATTAAGGTTTTATTATCAGGATGATCATTTGCTATATGACCATCAAGGTTCCGTTTGTATGTAAATACTTTACTACACATTGTACAAACATACGGTTTGCTATGAATTATCAAATGTTTTTTCAAACTCGGTTTACTGTAAGTCCAATATGCACAATGTTCACAATAAAGTTTCTCAAAATCTTTTGATATTTCTTTATGTTTTAACATATGAACTTTAAATGTTGTAATTGATAAAGTTTTATACGAACAACGTTGACACTCATGAATATTATTCGTAATTGTGGCCATTAAGGTTTTATTATCAGAATGATTATTTGCTATATGGCTATCAAGACTCTTTTTGTATTTCAATCCTTTCTTACACATTGTACAAACATGCAATTTTTCATTTTTATCAGTTACTACATGTTTTATCATGTGCCGATTTAAGACCTCCTGAATTCTACTTGCTCTAACTTTTGCATTTGGTTTCATGGATGTCTCGTTGCCCTCTTTGGAATTGTTTCCAGTCACCAATAACTGCATCTTTTTCGACATCACAGTACTATAAAAAGAATAAACATTAATAAAATAAATAAGGAGGATAAGAGGTGAGTGAAAAGGTCAACAAAATTTGGATACATGACACTGCAAATCTGTTTGAGTAATTGAGTCGAACAAGCAGTCATTTATTTATCTAACGCAATATGCAATTAGCAAAAAATTATCTAGTATGTACCGGGTGGCTCGTAAGAGGGACCACTACCTTATCTGAGAAACTATAAACAGTACAACAAAAAGTTAAATAGAAACGTTTGTTGGGTTTGCTGGAAGTTTTGATTTATTTCATTTTTACATATACAGGGTGGCTCATATTGCAGTGACGGCATTCAACTTCCTTATTTCAAATAGCACACCCTATATATTGATACATATTTAGAGAGCCCTAAAAGGCAAAGTCAACGATATAATAATAATAATAATAGCTTTATTGCCCAACAGAAAAAATATTCCAGTTACAGAGCAATACAAACAATAATGATATAAATATAAACAAAACCACTGAAATAATATCCACAAAATGAATCAAATATATACAATCAAATAGAAAAAGTAACAGTAATAATCCACATCAAAAAAAATATATTTACTTATATATAACAGCTCCACGTTAAAACCCCATCTGAATACATGATAATAATGTAGACAATTATACTAGCAAAATTCAATGTACACATATTTCAACAAAAACAAAAAACAAAGACGAGTACACTCATGACAAACAGGACTCCGCATATTGCATAAGTTCCCGAAGCCCACCAGCAAATATATCACATCCAGCACAAATTATAGTAAAATTATTACAGAAAACCTGAATGGGAGATCTCACTAAAATATTAGTTCTGGCTCGTTCAGTGAAAAACACTCTACTACTCCTGACAAATACTCGGGGAACATTAAAATTTAATCTGGATAATAAGGCAGCACAATCTATTTTTCCATGTATTAAATGATAGAGAAATCCAAGAGAATTCAATTTTATTCTTAGGGTCAAATTTTGTAAATGAAATCTATTAAGCATTAATTGATAGTCTATTCCCCTTGAAGGATTCTGTCCATCCATTTTGAACACAAGTAATTTCAAAAACCGTCTCTGCATTCTCTCAATCGTATATTCATGTACTCTGTAATACGGATACCAGATTAGCGATCCGTACTCCAGTTTTGAACGCACATAGGAAAAATATAAAATTTTCAAGGAGTCAATGTTTTTAAAACCTGTACAGTTTCTGAATATGAATCCATAAGCTTTACTTGCTTCAGATGCTTTGGTATTAATATGCTCTAGAAATGCAAGTTTTAGAGTCAAATATAATTCCCAAATCTTTAACAGAGTCAGATCGAGGTATTTCAGCGTGATCAATCGAATACCGATACTCAATAAATATATTCTTCCGGGTATAACTAACACATTTCCATTTAGATGGATTCAATGCAAGCCTGTTTGTGACACACCATTCCTGAACGCTATTTAGACATTGCTGCAGGATCATACAATGATTTAAATTCTCAACCACAGAAAATATTTTAAGATCATCAGCAAATATTAATCGACCACAGTCAAGCTTGCATTCAAGATCACTAACAAACATCAAAAAAAGTAGAGGCCCAAGGTTAGATCCCTGAGGAACGTCAGAAGTTGCTATATATTTTCGAGAACAATATCCATTATAGAAAACATATTGGGATCGGTTTTTAAAATATGTCATAAAAAATGTTTTCAAATTCGTAACAAATCCAAATTGGTCCAGCTTCCGCATCAAAACACCGTGGTCCATTCTGTCAAACACCTTTGAAAAGTCAGTATAAATCACATCCATCTGATCACCACCATCCAAAACCTCAGATATATTCTGATTCGATATCGTAGATCTACCCTTGACAAAACCATGTTGAAAAGTCGTGATCCTATTCTTGACAGACTGATAGATTTTATTATATAATACAGGCTCAAATATTTTCGCAAAGTTAGACAAAATGGAGACAGGACGATAATTACCAATTAAGGACTTATCACCCGACTTCAAGACTGGCACTATTTTCGCCTCCTTCCACTGATCCGGAAACTCTTTATTTTTTAGGGCTAAATTAAAAATATAACACAAAGGCTCAACCAAAATAGGAATACAATCTTTGACTAAGAAAGACGGCAATCCATCGGGACCCGAAGTCATTTTATTTTTTTGCCTTCTACAAGCCCTGTAGATATCCACAGTAATCATATCAACATTAACGCTGTCCATAGACACACACTGAGTCTCACTGCCATCGACTCCAGATGAATCCACAAAAACGCTCTCGAAAAATTTACCAAAAGCGTCAACAACATCCTGTGGCTCATCATAACCAGTGTCACTAAAACTCATTGTACTCGGTAGCCTAGTAGTTTTAGTTTTGGAGTGAAAATAACTCCAAAATTCATTGACATTAGTACTCATACCATTGTCAATTCTAGAAATGTAAGAAGAGTAACTGTTTCTAATATCAGTTTTTATCAATGACCTCAAAGATTTAAAATGCTCCAAGAATGTAGGATCACCCGATCTCTTAAAACTTCTGAGCATCTTCTCCTTCTGCTTAATATCTGTTATAGTCTTTGATGAATACCAGGAAGGACACCTACGTTTGAATAATTTACACCTCGGAACATGACTTCTAATACTTGAATACAATAATTCATAAAAAGTAGAAACGGAGTAATTTACATCTGTAATATCCTGCAGTTGAGTCCAGTCAGTTTATAATTGAAAGATGTGAGATTAGTATTCGATATATAATTTTTTTGGGATTTTGTTCAATTTGCATTAAAACATTGACTAACAGACAAGGATGGTGTATATCCTCCTTGACTAGGGGACAAAGATTTCTACTTACATCGCAACTAAGGTTTGAAGTAATTAAGTCCAGAAGTCGGTTGTTAGAATTGAGTGTGGTATTAAACTGTGACACATCAAGAAAATTCATAAAGTTTTGTATAGTTAAAAAGCTTCTATCAGTTAAATTCCCATCAGAAAATGAAGTTATATTGAAGTCACCCACAAACAATATTTTTTCATTATGAAATACCTCGATCCGCTCCAGTGAGTCAAAAAATAATTCCAAATCATTCACCCGTATAACTGGAGGGATATGCACTACCAATATAATACATTTTGTATTTGCAATAAGTCAATGCTCGGAAACTCTGCATCCAAAGTAGCAGTGTCAATGAGTGTACTCCTCAATTCACTGCGTGTTGCCAATAAAACACCACCACCCTTAGTAAGTCCTGTAACACCAACATTTCTGTCCTTCCGATACACGTCATAGTCAGATGGAAACAGTTCACGATCACCTACGTTAGAATGGAGCCAGGTCTCCGTGAGAGCAATAACCTCATAGTCCATGTCACTGATCGATGCGTAAAACCCATCAACTTTGCTATTAAGACCCCTCACATTCTGATATGAACAGCGCATTATATGTGGTTGCAACTTCGTAACATTCTTCCTGTTAGACAGATCCATTAGTTTAAATGTTGGTCATTGGTAGATACTATTCCGGGGATGCCTTTTATAAACTGGGTCTCTCCCGAATTTTTTCGATCTATAAGTTTTTGTTTTATAATGGCGTGTTGTTTCGGCGTTTTATCAGAACTTAAAGCGAGGTGCCCTCGATGCTGACTAGATTTCAACTTGTGGGCCTGTCTCAATACTGTTGAGACAATAGCTTAATTCTGACAGGTCGAGGACGCGCCGCAGTTTAAGTTCGGCGACCCAGTCGCACTACATGATCGACAGTTCTCTCATCAAAATCAGGACATATCACTCGCAACACTTCAACAACTTCACTCTTTATATTTTCGCTATCAGTCTCCGTGTGACCAAACAACATCAAGTTATGTTTGCGTTTCTCAATTTCATGACACTCCCGCAAGAACTCAGCTTCATTAATTTCACTGGTATTGGCAGGTTGAGAAGTCTGAGCTTCCAACTCGTTCACTTGAAGAAGCTTGTGACTTCCGCTCTCAGAATCCTATTCGCCTCCAGCTGTTCATTGAATCTTCCTAGGAGGTTCTCGTATAGTTGTTTCATTTCATTCAGTGTAGCCATAACGTCATCCAAAGTTGCAGGCGCCGACACTGATGATGATATGCCGCCACCAGATAAGGATTTTCGAGTAACCTGGGAGCGCCTAACAATGTCTCTCAGGCAAGATGGGCACTTCCACCTGTCACCGCTGAATTTTTTAAGTTCACAGTCAAAATACTTGACTTGGGAAACAGAAATATCCACACATTTAATATAGCTCCATACCTCACAGGAATAACACAGAATCGAATATTGCTTCTTGGTTATATGCTGGCTGCATGCACCACAAACATTGTCACGCTGTGATATTTTCTTGGAATATTTTAGTAATACCTCGTATTTAATAAAAGGCGATTCAAGTAGGTATATCAATCTTCAATAAAAGCAACACAAAATAAAATAAAAATAAAAAACTCGCGTAGGTATTTAAAAATATGTAGGTATCTAGATAACAAGTATATGTCTATTACTTCCAATTAACTCAATTTTTCATTTTAAATTATAGTAGTTTACACAGCAAAAACAAACTGCAAGTTCGATTTGATTATGCACAATAGAAACTCAAAATTCAGATGAATCCGCGGATATAAATTTCGATTTATAAAAGTCTGTACATTAAACTACAACTCCAAAAATTCGGGGAACACACAATTTCCTATGTTTATATTTACTACTTAATACACATAGTGTATACAGGCTGATCGACTAAGCGTAGCCAGCGGCTGTATCTCGGAAAATCTTGGTCGTAGAACCTTGGGGAAAATTATTTGTCAATTAAAGTGGTCATGAGAAAATTCTAGAAATTATTTTCAAGTTCCGCATGTCGCCACAAGGGGGCGTTATTTAATTTAAAAATTTAAAATGCTTGATTTTTGCGAAAATTCTCAAATGTAGACAAAAATTTGAATGATCCTTAATAAGAGTGGGGAAAGCCATTGAAAGTATAATTATTTAAATTGCTGTAACTTCTAAACCACTTATTCGATTTTGATAGACTTGAGATTGATTGGAAGAGAAAACCAAGCATTTTTAACTGTAGTATCCGCTAATACACAATAGTTCCTAATGAACTTTGCAGAGGGCGCAATTTGTAATAATTAGAGATTTTTCGATTTTTCTCCAAAAACTTAAATGGCACGGTATAACTACAATCCCATAATCGAAAACTAGATTATCTTTTCAAGAAAAATGTTCGATATCTTTGTTCGTTTCAAAGTTATCGCCAAAACAATAATCTGGGCCTTCTAAAAAATAAATCAAGATACCTAGCCGTCAAACAAATTTGGCAGGTTTCCATGGAGATAAATTAGATTATTTATTAGACAACACTACTGACATTTCTATGTAAAATTGTATGTGACATTTTCTAAACGTGTTTTAACAATTACTCAAATAGTGTTAAATAATTAAAATTTAATTTTAAGCAATAGCTAATATTTGTTAAGTTAGAATGCCGTTTACAAACGAAAAAGCACACGAGATGTTAACTATTTATTTTCAATCATTTGAAAATGCAGTGATGGCTTCAAGAGAATACGCTTTGCGTTATCCTCATAGAGTTCACCATTCACGGAGAGTTTTTCAACGTTTAGCTCGCTGTTTGAGACAATATGGTTGTGCTCGGCCTGTACCCTCCATAAGAAGAGGCCGTCTACCCTATGAGATTTTCTATCAATTTATATTTGAGAAGGACACGAATAATAACAATGCACTTATTAATGTACTGGCATATGGTGGTAAATGATGCCTCATCTGTCCATAATATTTGAGACAAAAATTGTGGATTATCTCTTATTAGGTTTTTTACCCAATAACAATAGTTTAATCTCATATCAAAATCAGAATCACTTAGGGCTTGACATAACACTACATGGTAAGGATGAAATTTTTTTCCCACAAGGATTCTTTGAATTGTGCCGTAACTAAGGTCCAAATCTCTAGCCAGTTCTCATACATACAGTAGTATAAGAGAAATGGCTAGAGATTTGGACCTTAGTTACGGCACAATTCAAAGAATCCTTGTGGAAAAAAAAATTCATCTTCTTTACCATGTAGTGTTATGTCAAGCCCTAAGTGATTCTGATTTTGATATGAGATTAAACTATTGTTATTGGGTAAAAAACCTAAGAGATAATCCACAGTTTTTGTCTCAAATATTATGGAAAGATGAGGCATCATTTACCAATACTGGGAGGGTAAATTTGCACAACATGCATTTTTGGTCAGACAACAACCCATACTGGATGCGTGAAGTTGAAAATCAACATCAATGGACCTGTAATGTTTGGTGTGGCACAATTAACGGCCTACTTATTGGTCCGCATATTTTTGAAGGTATTTTGACAGGTGAAATGGACCTTAATTTTTTAGAGTTTCATTTGCCCGAATTATTAGAAAATGTTCTTTACTTGTGAGAACAAGCATGTGGCTACAACTTGATGGGTGTCCTGCTCATTTTTCCCTTCGTGTTCGCAATTTTCTAAATGAACATTTTCCAGACCGGGGGGGGGGAAGTAACTTTCCTTGGCCGGCCAGGTCTCCTGATTTAACTTGTTTGGATTTTTATTTATGGGGTAGAGTTAAAGACATTTTCTACAAAGTGCATTCGACAAGCAGAGAAGACATGATTATTAGAATTAGAAATGCAATCGATAGTTTACCTCGCGCTCAAATAGAAGCAGCAGTCAATAATAAATAATGTTTACTCATTAGTCGCTGTTTTTGTTGTGATTCGACTAAATATTTTTCTAAACTTAGGTACTGGAAAAAGCTGAAATAATTCCTACCTTGATAGGCGTTGAGACTGCTTTCCACCGGTACCGGTTCACTGGTATGAAATGGTTGCACAATGCAAGAGAAAAGTGTGAAATTTGGGAAAACGATTAATATGCACTTTCACTTTCCACGATCTGTACTGTACGACGTTCCGTGACCGACTTATCCTTTTTTCGTACGCCGTTCCAATGCGCATGCCCTCTTCCCGATAGGATACAAAATACAGCAGTTTCCAGTATATATTTTAATTTGAAGAAACAATAATTAAGAAACGAGGTATTTTATTGCTGTAATTTTACGTACGAGGGCATGTTCAAATGTATAACCAATAAGCAAAAAATAACAAGATTTACGGAAATGAATCACGTCATTAACGAAAGCAATCATTTTAAATACATTGACATAGTGAGCGAAAGTGTGCAGTAACATAATCCGCCCATCTAAAATATGTTAAGATTTTAAATAGAAAAAGAAAAGAGCAAACACGAGAGCGAAACACATTCATATCCTGTCCCTGTATCAAGAACAAACCAATGTTAGAAAATAAGGGACCCCAAAAATACATCAATATTCCAAAAAATACAGAACCCAGAAAAAGAAAATATAACAGAAACAAAAGAAAAGAGAGATATAAAAAAAAAAGAAAAATGAAAAAGAAAGAAAAAAAAAAAGAATGTCTATTGCAACGGCAATGGACAAAGTTTTACCAGTGGTCGTTTGAACAGTCCAGTGGTGGTACGTACAGTAGCAACACGGACGATGCCATCTCGACCAGGATGCAAATTGACAATACGTGCGAGACGCCATCTTAAGGGTGGCGTTTGTTCGTCTTTGATCAGAACGAGAGAACCTTCATTTAATGAAGGGGGAGTATTAAACCATTTTTTACGCTGCTGTAAAGTATTTAAGTACTCCTTATGCCACCGATTCCAGAAATCGCGATGAAGTCGAGTCAATAATTGCCAACGAGATAAGCGATTTAATGAAATATTTGAAAAATCGGGCTCTGGAGGAGCTGATAATGGAGCGAGTGAGAAAATGACCGGGTGTTAGTACGGAAAGGTCGTTAGGATCACTACTAATCGGACATAATGGTCTCGAATTGAGCAGAGCCTCAATCTGTACCAAGATGGTATACAACTCCTCAAAGGTAAGAATTTGTTCTCCGATCAATCTCAGAAGATGAGACTTGACGGATTTAATCCCAGCCTCCCATAAGCCGCCGAAATGTGGTGAAGAAGGTGGATTAAACGACCATGAAATATTCTCTTCTTCAACAGCATCTCTCATAAACAGAGATAGCTGTTTTGAAGCGGCGACGAAATTCGTTCCACAATCACTGAAAATTGCGTTGCAACGACCTCGCCGAGCAATGAAACGTTTCAGAGCCGCAAGAAATGCATCCGAAGACAAATCCGATACAAGCTCGATATGAACTGCCTTAGTAGCGAAACATATAAAAAGACAAATATATGCTTTCTGAGTTTTTGTACCGCGTGATTTACTGAGAGTAATATAAAACGGACCTCCGAAGTCTACTCCGACACATTGAAAAGGCTTAACTGCATTTATACGAGGAGCAGGGAGGTTACCCATAGGGGGTTGCAAAGAAATAGGCTTGGTTTTGAAACAAGTATGACATTTAGAAACTACGTCATGGATGGCCTTGCGTGGCGAAATTATCCAGAATTGCTGCGAAATTAAATATTGCAAAGCCTGAGCTCCGGGGTGCAAATAGATACGATGAAAATAATGAATTATCAGTTCAGTTAGACGATGTTTTCGAGGAAGCAAAGCAGGGTGCTTGGATTCATAAGATAGTCCAGAAAGAGAGAGACGACCGCCCACCCTGAGAACACCATCTTCTGCGAGAAAAATATTTAATTTACGAAGGGGTTTTGAGGGGAGTTGACCCTTTTTTAACAGACTGATCTCTTCACAGAAAACAGAAGATTGAATAATCTTAACGAGAGTTAACAAAGCAGAGTGTAATTCAATCTTAGAAAATGCATTCATACGTTTATTACGAGGGTACTTCACATTATTATAGAAACGAAGGATATACGCGATAATATTGCGAATTTTACAGAGCGAGGAAAATTTAGAAATAATCTCTTCGACTATATTTTCAGAGATAAAGGTAGATAGTACAACTGTCCGTTCCTCTTGAGAAATATTATCTAATTCAGATTGATCAGTAACTATTAGAGGATCCGAGTTAGAGCTGACTATATCAGAACATAACCATGACGGTCCTGTCCACCATATTGAATGGTCTACTAACTCATTAGGAGTTAAACCACGAGAGGCACAATCTGCAGGATTGTCTTTTGAACGAACATGGTGCCAACATTCTGGTGAAACCGATTCCTGAATTTGCGACACCCGATTAGAAACGAAGCTTTTCCATCGATGTGGAGATGACTTAATCCAAGTAAGAACAACTGTGGAATCAGTCCATGCGTAAATGGAGTTAAATACGAGAATATCTTGGTAAGTTTCTATGACAGAAGTGATTAGTTTTGATAATAGACTGGCAGCGCACAACTCAAGTCGGGGGATCGATAATCTCTTTAGAGGAGCAACTTTAGATTTGGCACAGACTAGATTGGTATTAAATGAAAAATCGGAATAAAAATATCGGAAATAAATCACTGCGCCATAGCCTTTCTCACTGCTGTCGCTAAATCCGTGAATTTCGCAAGAAGAAATAATTTTTGTAAAAAGACACCGAGGAATTTGAAGTTTTGTTAACATACTAAGCTCATGTTTACATTTTTGCCATCGGTCAATAATATTCGAAGGCAACTGATCGTCCCAATTTAAACCAAGGGTCCAAAGATGTTGAATTAAATGCTTCCCTAGAAAAGTGAACGGGGATAAGAATCCTAAGGGATCAAAAATACGGGAGATCTCCGAAAGAATCGTCCGTTTTGTACAGGGACGATCAATAGGATCAACTGAATAAGAAAAACTGTCTGATGAAGGTAGCCATTTGAGACCGAGAATTTTGATTACAGAGTCATTATTATCGAAATATAGAGAGGTTTGATGTTGAATATCAAGAGGAATATTTTGGAGCAACGTCGGATCGTTACTGGCCCATTTTCGCAGTTCGAAACCACCATTATTCAATAGAGAAATTATTTTTCGTTGAAGTGAAATTGCTGTTTCTAGGTCATTACATCCTGTTACAAGATCATCGACGTAGAAATCAGATAACAATATTTTTGAAGCAGTCGGAAAGTTGCCAGCTTCATCCTGAGCTAATTGCTGGAGAGTACGAAGAGCTAAAAACGGTGCAGAAGCGACACCATAAGTGACAGTATTCAACTGATAGGCTCTAACAGGTTCAGAATCCTCGAATCGCCATAAAATGCGTTGATAATTTTTATCTGAAGATGCAACCAAAATCTGACGATACATCTGACGTATATCGGCAGTGAAAACGTATTTATGAAACCGAAATTTGAGCAAAATCGAAAAGATATCTTTTTGAAGTTTAGGTCCTGTCAGTAGACTGTCATTGAGAGAGATGTGGTGGGGAGCCTTAGCCGACGCATCAAACACAACCCTTAATTTTGTGGTGGTGCTATCCGGCTTAATGATACAATGGTGAGGAATATAATATGAGTTATCCGAAACCGAATCTGAAATTAGGGTCATATGACCGCTATCGAGATAATCCCGCATAAATTCACAGTACTGATCACACAAAACGGGATTATTTTGCAATCGACGCTCGAGCGAATGAAATCGACGAAGAGCAAGAGAGTAGGTGTCTCCGAAATTTAGAATAGTGGAATTTTTAAATGGAAGAGAAACTACATATCGGCCTGTCTCATTACGACGATAGGTAGTTGAGAAGATGTTTTCACAGAGGACATCTTCAGGCGATTGGAAATGTTGATTAGGAAGTTCTTCGATTTCCCAGAAACGTTTAAGAGTTCTGTCAATCGAAGGTTCGGTGGTCACATGAAATGAATTTATAGTAGATGTCGAAGTATTGGGAATTGAACCAAGTAAAATCCAGCCAAAACTAGTATTTAGAGCTACTGGCTCATAATTGCCACCAAATAGACGACCTTCTTTAATAATTAAAGGAAACAATTCTGCCCCTAACAACAAGTCTATCGGGTTAGGCGAATGAAAGTCTGGATCAGCGAGATTTAGGTTAGAAATGTGATTCCATTTTGCACAGGAAATTGGTTGATTAGGTACGTTGGAACATATTTTATTCATAACAATAGCGTCAAGAGTATATGTTGGATTTGCTTGAGCGACAGGACGAATATTGCACGTAACATTTTTAGAAACAATAGATGAATTATCACCTAAACCATTTACAAGCGCAGAAATTCTCGAGCTTGGTAGAGCCAATCTTTAAACACATTTTTTAGTAATGATATTTGCTTGCGAACCACAGTCAATGAGGGCTCTAACTTTCTGAAAACGACCGAAACCATCTAAAATTTCAACTTGCGCAGTTGCAAGCATAATAGTGGACTTTAAAGCAACTTGACTAGTCAGTGAATTCACGGGAATTGAACCGCTACCCGACGCGGAAGGCAATGGATTAGAACCAGACGAACCTCTCTCAACATGAGAAGTCTGTTGATCATTATTAGTATTTTTAGTAAAATGAAGAAGGGAATGGTGATTACCGGAACAGGTACGGCATTTCGATTTAGATTGACACGAATTATACCGATGACAGGAATGTAAACAATTTGTACACCAATTTTTATCTTTGGTAATACGAAAACGTTCATGAGCTGATTTACTCAAAAACGAGGGACATTTGTAAATTGTGTGGGATGAATTACAATAATTACATGAATATGAAGAAGTGCTAGTTTCATTTGAAACATTTGATTGAACGACGAATGAATTACGTTTGGAACGAGGGTGAGGCGAAAAATTCAATTTACGAGAGGAACTATTATCGTTAGTAAAAGTCATATCAACAGATTCGAGGCCAATACAAATACTTAATAAGAAAGATTGAAGGTGATTTATACGAGGGAATTTCTTTAGAGGGTTCACGAAGTTCATAATCCTTGACAGTTTGATTATCTAATTTATTAATCATCATGTAATATAGAACAAAATCCCATTGATCGGTAGGCAAACCGATTTTATGAAGAGCTAGCAGATTATCTTCGAAAGTATCAATTAATTGTTGAAGACCGGACGCTGAAGCCTGAGACAACTTGGTGGGAGCATTAACAATTTCTTGCCAACAAGTTTTAGCGAGAAAACGAGGATTTTCATACTTCTTTAGAAGAGCTGCATAAGCATCATCGTAATATTGAGCTTTGAGAGGATATCTTTTTATAGTTTGCAAAGCTTGAGGGGTTAATGAACTAACGAGATACTGAAACTTATCGATCTTAGGAAGAGTTTTGTTATCATGAACAACACTGTTGAAAATATCAACAAATGTAGGCCAATTTTTATAGGTACCATCAAACGTATGTAAAGCAAGTTTTGGTAGACGAATGTGACGAGGTTGATTTTCGTCATTTGAAGAATTCGAATGATTACTTAAAATCTCATTATCATTTTGATGTCGGATTTGAGAAAATAAATTAGCGAAAATAGTTTTAATTGAGAAATACGTATCCAGGAAATTACTACGAATATTCCTTTCAGTATCAAATTCAGGGTTCTCGAACGTAGAAATTATGGAAACAATACTGGTATGGGCAGCATCAAATTTAGCGTAAATATCGCCGATTAACTCATATCGCATACGGAAACGAGTATGTACACTAACATCCGTAATAGCTGATTGAGCAACGTCAGCAAGCTCATTCACATGGTCAATCTCAAGTTGACGCAAAGCTTTAGTTTGCTTTAATTTATTTATAGTTCCAGCAGTAGCCATAATGCAACGACAGGTGTTTCAATTATAGAATGAAAACGGTACTGAGCAAAAGAAACGAGCAGAGAATTTACCGAGTAGGGAGAAAAACAGAAAATTAACCAGAAAATATTAGTATTTAGGATTGGAATAACAAGAGTTGAATAAATTTATGAAAATCTACAATTTCTAGTGATGAGCGAACTTGTTAAAACACCCCCGTATCTCAAAAGTGAAATATCAAATTGTCATACAAGTATAATATATTAACCATTAACGGCAACAAATAAATAACAATAAGTACCTACAGACGTGAAACAAAAATACGCACTATAGGTACCCAGTCTACCTAGAGCAAAAAATTATATCTATGTGTATGCCTATCGCATACCTATATGAAACAAATTTATCTCTATTTTTCAAAGTGAAATATTAAAATTAATAATTATTATTAGAATTGGGAATTATATTATTAATTATTGAACAATTAGAAAATGGTTATTAGTACACCTAGTATGAATTACAGCAATAATTCGCGAAAATTATTTAAAAATCCGGATAATCCGGCTCGAAGGACCAATGTTTTTGTTGTGATTCGACTAAATATTTTTGTAAACTTAGGTACTGGAAAAAGCTGAAATAATTCCTACCTTGATAGGCGTTGAGACTGCTTTCCACCGGTACCGGTTCACTGGTATGAAATGGTTGCACAATGCAAGAGAAAAGTGTGAAATTTGGGAAAACGATTAATATGCACTTTCACTTTCCACGATCTGTACTGTACGACGTTCCGTGACCGACTTATCCTTTTTTCGTACGCCGTTCCAATGCGCATGCCCTCTTCCCGATAGGATACAAAATACAGCAGTTTCCAGTATATATTTTAATTTGAAGAAACAATAATTAAGAAACGAGGTATTTTATTGCTGTAATTTTACGTACGAGGGCATGTTCAAATGTATAACCAATAAGTAAAAAATAACAAGATTTACGGAAATGAATCACGTCATTAACGAAAGCAATCATTTTAAATACATTGACATAGTGAGCGAAAGTGTGCAGTAACAGTCGCACTGTTTAGATTTTCATTTAACTATTTTTACTTTTGTTCTGTTCTATTATTTGTACATTTGAAATAAAAAACTTATTTTGCCTCTTACATAATTATTTAGACCACGCCTAAAATCTTAATTAGGTCGGAAGAAGGGCACGGATTTGCAAATTAAAATTACTTATTTCACGATTTTTAACGTCAACGTCAAAAGACTTATCCATTATAAATAAGGTGACTAATAATTAATATTATTTGTCTCCATAGAAACCTACCGAACTTGTTATTAAACAAGATAGTTATTAAGCTATCTTGATTTATTTTTTAGAAGGCCGCATTAAATATGCCCAGATTATTGTTTGTGGTAATAACTTTGAAACGAACAAAGATATCGAACTGCGGTTTCCATACTTTCCTTCTAAATGTAAACTAGTTTGCGATTATGGGATTTTAGTTATACCGTGCGATTTAAGTTTTTGGAGAAAAATCGAAAAAGCTCTAATGATTACAAATTGCGCCCTCTGGCAAGTTTATTAGACACTATTGTGTATCAGCGAATACGATAGTTAAAAATGCTTGGTTTTCTCTTCCAAACACTCTCAAGTTTGTCAAAATCGAATAAGGCGTTTAGAAGTTACAGTTATTTAAAGAATTACATATTGAATGGCTTCCCCCACTCTTATTAAGGATTGTACATCAACAAGCCTCAGACAAAAGTGGTCTAAAATTGTCTAAGCTTTTTGATGATGTTACCACTTTTTATCTATATTTGGAAATTTTCGGAGAAATTAAGCATTCTAAATTTTTAAATGAAATAACGTTCCCTTGTTGCGAAATGCGGAACTTGAAAATAATTTCTAGAATTTTTTCATGCCGGTGGCCACGCTTAGTGGATCAGCCTGTACAAGAGTATGGGGTTTACAAGCACCGTTTCCTATTTATTCTCGTTTAGCTTCGATATTTAACTTACATTTCAACTAGCGTACGTAATTTATTTCAATGAATATTTAGATCCTGTTTCGATAGAAAAAATATCCATAAATGATATACTACTGCTAAAAGAACTGTTACTGTAACTTGAAAAATGACACAGTGTTGCCATATTTGGCATTTCATTAATATTCTCGTTTTTTTCAAATGCACACCTCTGTATATTATGTCAGATATAAATAAACCATTCAAAGACAAATTCAACGATATATATCATGCGGTGCCCTCGAGTCACTGTTTCTAAAATATCAGTGGTGCTACCGTTTCACAACACAATATGTCAATTTTATATTTTAGCAATATAGTGTGTTTGGAAAAGAGTTGTCTCAATTCGAAAAAATTACAGTACAACAGTAATAATAACCTAAAAATGTTGTCAGGTTAGTCCTGGTTTCACCACTGATATTTGAGAAACAGTGACTCGAGGGCACCGCATGATATATATCGTTTAATTTGTCTATGAATGGTCCATTCATATCTGACATAATATACAGGGGGTGTGTATTTGAAAAGCAAGAGAAAATTAATGAAATGCGAAATACGGCAACACTGTGTCATTTTTCAAGTTACAGTAACAGTTCTTTTAGCAAAAGTACAGAACATTTATGTATATTTTTCTCTATCGAAACACAATCTAAAACATCATTTAAATAACTTACGTACGCTAGTTTAAATGTAGGCTAAACATTGAATATAAACGAGAATAAACTCGAAACAGTGCTTGTAAACCCCATACTATTATATATCGTTGACTTTGCCTTTTGGGGCTCTCTCTAAATATGTATCAATATATAGGGTGTGCTATTTTACATAAGGAAGTTGAATGCTGTTACTGCAATATGAGCCACCCTGTATATGTAAAAATTAAGTAAATTAAAACTTCAAGTTAACCCAACAAAAGTTTCTATTTAACTTTTTGTTGTACTGTTTATAGTTTCTCAGATAAGGTAGAGGTCCCTCTTAATCGGGTCACCCGGTACATAATATAAAAAAACAAAGTTAATGTAAATTCAGTGTTGATCCGAAAAATCAAACACTTCCAGCCATATCATTAGCGTCTCTAATAACTCTATTTAAAGGTGTGTTCCGGGCATAATTTGTCCTGCAATGAGACTCATGCAGGAAGGGCACTGTTCTCAACATTCGTGGTGCAACATTTAGTTATAACTGTGCTAAAATATCAGGGGCGTCCAAATAATGATTTAAAACTTTAAAAACAAAGACAGTTCCTGAATATTTCCTACGATTTTCCAAAAGGCTTAATTCCAAATAATATTGTTTTTCACGACCAGCCCATTCCTAATCAACATGAATCTCTCAAACCTAATGAACCTATTCTGAGCTGCCTCTAATATTTCTTTAAATTTGCCGTAATACGGAGACCAGACTACCGCACCATACTCCCAAACTGATCTAACAAGCGGGCAATATACAAGCCGTAAACTATGGACATCAGTCCTGTTAGCTCTGTACAAAGCTGCATTATAATGGACCTGAAACTTTAGCTTATCATCTACATATATACCCAGATCCTTGACAATATTCAAACCCCTCAGCTCTGAACCGTTGATGGTGTATGCGAACGGGAATCTACTCTCACCTCGTGTGGAAATCGTACTATGACATTTTTTAACATTTAGTAGTAATTTATTTGCAAGACACCAACGACCCAGAACGTCCAGGTCATGCTGCAACCCCCGGCAATCCTCGATATTACCAATACTCCTGTATATTTTTAGATCATTTGCAGATATTAAACATTTCGATGTAATTTTGTCGTGAATATCGTTAACAAAAATAATAAAGAATATTAGGTAAATATATAATACAACTATACGTTCTGTTTGGAACTTCATTGATTGAAATGACACTTATTTTGTTCGGGGAATCCAAAAATGCAATAACAGAGGCGGATAGTAGAACGTATTCAAAGTCACGTACTTTGGCCACAATATTCCCTGCCGTATAGCGTGAACAATCCTGTATATTCATTCTGACATGAGATGATTCCACAAAACGGCTATATTATGTAAAGTATGCATTTATAAGATATGCATTTTATTCTTATCACCTCTATTTACCAGTTGCATCTGTTCTCGTTCAACTTCAATCTGGAGATAAACCATGACAAAAAGGAAACAGTAAAGTACGATAAAATATAACGGCCCTAATGGCATAAAACTACCACACCGAGGCCTACGTCCAATCTCAAGTAGTATGTGTGTTTGTGCTACAATATTTATATGAAATGGGAACTGGAACGTGAAAGAAATAATGCATTCAAGTATATTTTGCCTCTATACATACAAGCTTCAGTTAATAATAAAGGCATAGGAAAGAATTTGAGTTATCTAATAGGGAAATTAGAGCTCGCTTAAAACCATTTTTGTCTTTGTCTGTCTTAGAAAACAACAAAATCCAACCAATCAATGCTAATAATAGAAACTGAAAAGCAATAATAATCCACATATTACCGCAGACCGAAAAATATTATAGATCTATACCCTTATCATGTGCAGAAGTCTGTTACATATTTCAGAGCCCGTTGATACTTTCAGAATCGACCGCTATAAGACAAATGGCCATCCTAAATCTTAACGTCTCAATATATTGGCTTTTTCGGCCGTTAGTTCTTCGATATATGAGGTTAGACCAGCGAGAAACGATCTTAAATTGACATGGAATACTGTTTCTAACCAAAAACTTTTATTTCTCGGCTTCATTTTTATTTTCTATGTCGCAGGATTTGTTTAGTAGAGATAGAGAGTTAGTAGTAGAAGTTGGCGGGCGTAAATTACGTAATTTTATTATTATTTTGTTCAATCCTCTATAGGTCCAATCTGTACAACGGACAATCTGCATATTATACTCGGTGCATGTGAAGGTGATATAATAATTACACGTCGTTCCTAAACTCTCACCCAACTCCACCTGGCTAGGGAATTTCATGAATTGGTACATGTTCTAATTGAACAATTTAGTGGCCTGTGTATTGTGCTTTATTAGATTAAGGGATGTGTAGGGATGTCCTTCCTCTATGCTCGATACGTACATATAGAGAAACCGAAGTTAGGAGTCAAATCTTAATTAAATTGATGCGGAACTGCTCGAATGAAAGACAATTTATTATTCAAGAATCTGTGTAGTGGTCGTAAATACGAGTAAATTCTCTGCCAATTAAATTGGTAGTAAGTTTGTTTGCAAGCTAAATTTTACCTAATTTTTGTGTGACCGCATCTGCTACTTAACTAAATTGGGGTTCGATATTTAAAAGCAAAGATAAAACACACGTATTTCCGCAATTTTTTTATGATACAGTTTATAGGTTATGTTTTTAACCACTTTTTACACTCTTTTCGAACGCCAATGGCATCTAATTTTTTTATGGCATATTTTGACATTAACAATAGCAACTCTTTATGGGACTAAAGTGAAGGGTTTTGCAGGAATTTGACTCTAAACAAAAGTCTGCAAGTGCCTGACATTGTACATAAATTTCGAAAATTTGCCGTAATTCAAAAACGCCTACGAATATTTTTTTCAAATTTCGTGACCGATATGTTCTTTAAAAAAGTCATATTTTGTCAAAAACAATATTTTTTTAAAAATAACCAGTGGCATGCTATAGGGGTTAGTGACACTTTTTATCCCCCTATTTTTTACGCCACTGGTATAAATATATCTTTTTATTTTTTTTTTTAATTCCCTGTTCATTTTTGCTTTAAAAAGTAGCAACTTTTTACGGGACTAAAGTGAAAGGTTTTGCAGGAATTTGCCTCTAAACAAAAGCTTGCAAGTGCTTGAGATTATACATAAATTTCGAAAATTTGCCATAATTCAAAAACGACTATGAATATTTTTATAAAATTTCGTGTCCGATATGTTATTTAAAAAAGTCATATTTCGACAAAAATAATATTTTTTTAAAATAACCAGTGGCATGCTGTAGGGGTTAGTGACACTTTTTATCCCCCTATTTTTTACGCCACTGGTATAAATATATGTTTTTATTTTTTTTAATTCCCTGTTCATTTTTGCTTTAAAAAATAGCAACTTTTTAGGTGCTATTGACTATGAATCACATCCCCTGGCTTATCGCTGATTCAGTAAGAACGTTTGTGATATATGTGGGCATGATTAGCGACATAGGAAAACAGAATACATCTAGCTCTTGTACGATACGTTTGATATTTATTTGTTACGATTGTTTGATATTAAAAATTATTAAATACTTATAAGTTGTTCAGTTTTCATTTTTAAAATTAGGTAGTTTACAATTATGATAATAAGTACTTATGTACTTACCTTATACTAGAATCTGTATCCTTTAAATCTTTACCAATGCTGATATGTGATTCATCAACATCTTGTTCATCTTTAATATATAATTCTTCAGCTTTAATTTGTAGCGAGCAATCGTAGTCAACATTTTCCTCATCAATTTTTTGTTCGTCACTGCGTGTTTCTGTTTTTATAATTAAATATTGAGCAGATTCAATTAAATTCAAACCAATATCTGGTTCCCCTTTAATATACACTTGTTCCATTTTGTATTTCAAGTCACTACAGAGACAGAGTTCTTCTGATGCTTATTTTAATGTTACTTCTAGAAACACTTGATTTGTACAATTTCCACTTTTAACTTGAATTATTTTCTCCTCTAGATCTTGACACGAAAAAATTTCTTTAGTTATTAAATTTCCCTGATCTGTGTTAGTTAGATTTCTTGGGTATAACATAAGAACAAAGAATTGTTTGTAGCGGTAGTCTTTGAATATAAAGTTATATTCAAACGCAAAAGCCTTAGTTGTGTTGTATTGTAAACTTTATAGGTTATGGTTATGAAGACAGTGTCATAGAGAAACCAGTAAAAGAGGAGGTATTATTAGCTTTGTTCGCGGAGGCGATTCTAAAACAAGGCGAATTAACTAAATACGTTGCCTCGATTGATCTTGGCCTACTACAAGCTATCTACGTCATCGGCGACCAGCTTGCATTATCACGGCATGATTTATTACAGTTATAAACATTTATCTCAGGGCATTATGGATCTCTTTTCCGTGAGCTTATAATTAAATATTACAAATTAACAATTTTTATTTCCAAAGTTAAAACATTAGTGTTACAATATGCAATATTCAAGTTCTAAGTTATTACAATAATTTTAAATTTATGTTTAGGGAGTTAAAAACTTTGTCCGTGGTTTGTTTTGCTGAACACTTTTCAAAACGTTCTCATTAAAAAAATATAATGTATTTTTAATGCCTTAACAAATAAAATTCTTCCAAAAAGTTTTTGCTTTAAAAATAGTTATAGATTTTACAAAATTTTGCATTACATATCCAAGTGTCACAAGAGTGTTTATATCTCGGTAAAAATATGTTTTGTACTAATTTTGTACCTAGTATTATGATATTGTCCTTTATTTATATAAAAAGTAGTAGTTTGTACGAAGTGGTATGATATTGTCCTTTATAAAAAGATCGTTGTACACAATATAGGTAATAGGCAACACTAGTTTTTTTTTAAAACAAAACACAATAAAAATAATATGCACAAAAACACCAAACTCTTATTCGAAGAAGTATAAAATTCTTTCAGTAACAGCTCTCAACACTAACGTAACGAAATCGCCAAACTGAAAATCAATAAACGATAAACTAAATTTGCGCAAATCTAGTGGCTACAGAACTCCGGTCGCCGCTGACGTCACGACCCTCGCGCAATCCTTTTCTCCGAATCAGCTCAATGAGGTAACCTATATAGTAGGTTTAATGCTTCTTGACTCTGAACTGGTTCTAGTTTTCTACGCTTGCGCAGTTCGCTTTCACGTTGAAAACTTTATAGAACTACTGTCACTGTTCTGGAACAATAGCTTCGTTCGCGGCCACGATTCTGAATTGATTCTGAACTGAATCGTGACGTCACAGAACTGGTTTTAAAGCGCAGGCGCGGTTCGAAATGCTTTCATAACTGTAATCACCGCGAATGCAAAATAGAACCAAAATCGAATGGGATAGCTCTGTTGTCGTCGTGCAACAGGTGTTAATAAAAGTTAAACATTTGAAGAAATTTGAGTTATATTTTCGATTTTTATGTTGACGTGTTCAATCTTTAATCACTGTTCGTCCAGTTCATTCAAATATTATCTCTATTATGCAGACACTGTACCGCAATTTCCTGAGGAACAATATCGTGAACATTTAAATAATGACAGAAGACCTTGCGCAGCGATTTGCAGCACATTTTAATTATTAATGACATTTTAATAAAGTAATGGAAACAAGAAACGTTGTTTAATTGAAAACTTATTTTATTTTTGTTGTTTTCAATTTTTTCAGGACGTCACTGTCACTAACAGCCATTTGCACCGCCTCGCTTAAATATACAACTTAGCTAAGGTATACCTTAAGATAAGGTGTACCTTATCTAGGACATGAATTGCACCAGCCATTACTTAGCTAAGTTTAAGAAATATGTGGCATCGTCGCATTTTAATACAAACAATAGCTTCGTTCGCGGCCACGATTCTGAATTGGTTCTAGTTCTCTACGCTTGCGCAGTTTCGATTTCGGCGTTCGCGGTGAAAAAAATATCGGACTACTAGTAATAGAATCAAACAGTTTGGCGTTCGCGGTGAAAAAAGAATCAGTTCATTACCGGTTCTGAATCGAGTTTCAGTTCTACGGACCGAGGAAGAACTGTTGGTTCTGACATGCGCAGTCTAGCTAACCAACAATTATACACTGGTTATATTTATTTATTTTTTATATGTTTTATCCTTGTAGGTATATAAGGGTATTGTCTTTATAAATGAGAAGGGTTTTAGACAGTGTCAGTGACTACAAAGAAGAAGACATCCAAGAAAGAGTAGAATAGGGGATGAAAGGATTTTATTGTTTCCGGTAGGTAGTTCTGAGTATTATAAATAAAAGCAGAAATGTTGTGTGTCTGTTAGTTTTGAGGTTTTACTTTTTATTTCTTATGAAGTATTTAGTGACAGTGACGTCCTGAAAAAATTGTAAACAACAAAAATACAATAAGTTTTCAATTAAACAACGTTTCTTTGTTTCCATTAGTTTATTAAAATGTTATTAAAAATTAAAATGTTCTGCAAATCGCTGCGCAACGTCTTCTGTCATTATTTAAATGTTCACGATATTCTTCTTCAGTAAATTGCGGGACAGTATCTTCATAATAGGGATAATATTTGAATGAACTGGACTGAACAGTGATTAAAGATTGAACACGTCAACATAAAAATCGAAAATATAACTCAAATTTCTTCAAATGTCTAACTTTTATTAAGAACTGTTGCACGACAACAACAGAACATACAACGTAAAATTAAAATATTCCGGCATCCATCTATGTGATTCTATTTTGCGTTCGCGGTGATTACAGTTATGAACGCATTTCGAACCGCGCCTGCGCTTTAAAACCAGTTCTGTGATGTCACGATTCAGTTCAGAATCAATTCAGAATCGTGGCCGCGAACGAAGCTATTGAAAAGAATGCTGGCTAACCTAAAGAATTATTTATTTTTATTTTAGTTTATGATTTTAATGTGTGGGCCGGGAGATGCCCACATGTGCAAGCGCGCATCGACGTGATTATGATATCGCAGTATCTAGTCGCGTGGATGGTGGTTGGATGGGTGGACGGTGGTCCCGGTCGAGTCGGGAGACTTGCCTATGCCAAGTAGTTATTGACTATATAGTCGTGGGTGCTGGTATCTGGCGGTCGATGACCGTGGTTCGGATTACACGTTAAACTCTAGGTCCAAGAATTACAAAGATGGCTGTATTACCTAAGTGTAGACGCCAAAATAGAAAAAGGAAGGAAGGAAGGATTTTAATGTGTTAAGTTTTTATGTATTATATTATTCATTTATTGTAAGATGGAAGGGACAAAGAAACGGGCTCCCAATATTTCCTATAGGAAAAAATATTACTTCTGAGCATAGTATCAGAATAGGTATAGGAAATAATAGAATGTAAAAATACTAACAACCAAATTTGGCGAGAAAAAGACGGGGTGTAGAAAATAATTTCAAGCCGGTTTAATGCTGAAACACCAGAAAATTATCCGCGAACATGTGATTCCTTACGTGTCCGTGTAGTCCGTGATTTGGCGGTAGGCCTTGTAAATACAAAAACTGTTTTTGGCTTAAAAAATTCCTAATTACAAATTGTGAGGGTATTCAATATCGCGTTGAAAAGGTTCACTATAGCCGTTTGTTTGACAACCCTATATTTTAGAAAACGTCCAATTATCCAAGTCCTCAAAATGATTAGCTCGAATATATTCTTCGCGGCACCCCATATACAGTTCTTCTTCAGTCCGTAGAACTGAAAAACCGGTAATGACCTGATTCTTTTTTAACCGCGAACGCCAAACTGTTTGATTCTATTACTAGTCGTTCGATAATTTTTTCACCGCGAACGCCGAAATCGAAACTACGCAAGTGTAGAGAACTAGAACCAATTCAGAATCGTGGCCGCGAACGAAGCTATAGATACAAAGTATTTATTGATGTCCTCCGCATGAGACAGTTGAGTAGGCAAGTCATTGCAACTGGGCTTTTGGATATTTAGATTCTTATGAGCCTTAAAAATTTATTTATTTTACGTCCTATAAAGCTCTTCCCACGTCTCAGGAGATTCGAGTCTCTTGTATCTCGAAAAAGCACGATCACGTTTTTTAAATATCAATTTTTTCAAAACTGGGCATCGCCTCTTTGTAACACTTACAGAGCGCAGTTGTGCATGAGTATTAAATAAATTTAAAATGAGGTCATTCGTAACTTCAATCTTAGTATCCACATCCTCTATATAAAAGACCAGAGTCTAATTAATACTGTTGAGCCCCTGAAAT
This sequence comes from Apoderus coryli, assembly GCA_911728435.2. Taxonomy (NCBI): domain Eukaryota; kingdom Metazoa; phylum Arthropoda; class Insecta; order Coleoptera; family Attelabidae; genus Apoderus; species Apoderus coryli. Next base: position 7,765,404 of record OU452214.1, on the reverse strand, counting down.
CCCTAAAAATTATGAACTTAGGTGACGGCTTTACATTTATAGCTCGCAATACGTAAAAGTTCCTAACCTCTTAGTACATTGTTATCTAACATATACACCATCTCTGTGTCGGTGCGATCATGGTATTAAAGTACCTGGTCGTGTAGATAGAGGTTGGATGGGTGGACGACGCTCCCGGCCGAGTTGGTAGACTTGCCAATCATATGTAGTTATAGACCACATAGTCGAAGGTGCTGGCATCTGGCAGTCGATGACCGTGGTTCGGATTCCACGCTAAAGTGTAGGTCCAAGAATTCTCACAATATATATAACTAAAGAAATGGCTAAAACCTAGTTGTAGAGGCCAATAATATATATATAGAGTGAGAGAGAGATCTCTGTGTCGGAGATTACCACTCCTGACATTAAATCCCTCTAATATGCCAATGCCTTTCTGCTTATTCTAGAGGGTACAAATAGTTTTGATCTTATTTTCGGAGCAAACTCGTTTCTACTATACATGGCTGTACAATCATAATTTCATACAATATACAAGTAAATCAGCTGCTATGTTGCCTTGAAAGGGTAGGGCGCAAACACCACTCATTTCGATGTTATATAATGACTCTCCCATTCCTTGGATAAAAAATATCCCTATTGTTGGGGCGATTCAGTATGGTTTTTATCGGAAATTAAACCAAAATGTAAAACAAAACGACTTTTTATTTCATCATTTGCCCGCCCAAATCGCTCACCCACAAATATGGAGAAGGGAGAATGAGCTTCGACGAATGCGGGTCCACTTTTCCGACGACACTATGCGTCCCGCCATTTTCTAGTTACAAACGTCAAAATATTGTTAAAGTTGGTGTGGTATGTTCTTATGTTTCATGTGAGTGCCTTTCACTAAAACAGACTTTTGCTGCTATTTCTTAATTCTGTGGACTTATTTTGGATATTCGGTTTTTTTTTAGTGCCGTTAGTGTTTAGTTTATTGCGTAGTTTAACGAGAAAAGTATATCCGTTAATTATTTTAAGTGTAGGGGTAGTTATGGCATGCTGTGCTGTTAAAATCAGTACCAAAAATATAAATTGTTCCAAATTTAATATCTATGCAACCATACGACACATTCCATATTTATTGTATGAAAGAAATAGAGAAAATCCAATCGGGCCATACACACAATTTTTGTTTATATCAACGCCATTAATATGAAGACAGTTGTTTATTATTATAAATTTTCATAGCATAGTGTATTCTGGAATTGAGGAGGGTTTCTCTGCCGAGCTTTTTCCCCTCATGAATTCAAGGCTAACTTTCTTATTACTTATTATAAATAAATTAAGAATATTACAAGTTTTGTGTTTTCTTTTATTAAGCCCCTCTAATTTCCCTAAGTATGTCGTGTGTATTCTGGGTAAGTGGTCTTGAAAAGGGTGACAATGTTACACAACACATATCGTAGATAGAAGTGGAAAAGAAGATACTAATGTAGCTTGTTGAATGAACCTGGGTAAGTATGTTATACTACAATATATGAAACAAATACCTATTTCATTACGTCCATTCGTAAAAAGAAATTTGACCATACCCTGTAAGCCTGAGCTAGAAGATGGCGACCCCTGTGATTAGAAAATTTGCGCCTGTTGACGCTCATTCTCTCCACTCTCAATATCTCTGCGCTCACCCAACCACCAATATGACAAGTGACATTTTTAAAATAGTCTTCTTACATCAAGGCACATAACACAGATCACAGAGGATACACTAGAATAGAACATAATACATGCTAGACTTATTTAGCGCCAAATTCAAATTCGTATACAACACTATTTGGGTTTCATTATTACTGCTAAATGGGATAAACAAATTTAGAATACAAAGAAATAAATGTTTTACAAGCGATCTGCCGTACTTGGAGGTCGTGAGACACTTTCCAATATATATAGGAGGCTTAGCCGCTCCTATTTAGATTATGTTTGGGAGCAAGTGATGATACAATAAAGCGTAGCTTAAAATCAATTGGCTTTATTAATACGTTAATTATCAGTCACTTAGCAAATTATAATATACAACATGTATTATTCAGAACTATTATACAATTTGACCACAGGCGGAGATCGGGCGGCGTGCCTATATGTGTTGGCTGGCCCGTGTAGACTGGACTGGTTACTGATTTGGGTGCTTGACCATCAACGATCATAAACTGCCTGGCCAGTGGCGTATCCAACATTATCATTCCAACCTCAAAAATAAATATCCAAAAATTAGATCCTATACAATTTAAAGCCCTGAGGACTATCACTCGGTGCGTGACGCCCACTGTTCTGTTGGCGGAATGTGCTGAACTTCCATTGGGTTATAGAAGAAGATAGCTATCCCAGAAATTCGTGAAATTTCATGAAAATCCTGCAGTTCAATGATCACCCGCTTCACCGAATCATTGTGTTTATTATAATAAGTGTATCAGCGCTTGTTTAGTACCTGTCAACTAACAACAGATGGCGTTATCATATACGAGACATTTATTAATGAACGACTGAAGTTGATAACGCCGTCTGTTGTTAGATGATGGTACTAATCAAGCGCTGACACTATATTATAATAAACAATGAATATTGGATCAATTGAATTGAGTAATTACTCACCTACACCCTGTTGTTTCTAGGTATATTGCTGTTATTTTAATTAAACAACCAAACATGAGTCTTAGATCATATTTATTAAATTATTAACGTGAGAACTCTGAATGACAAATGCAAAAGCATCGTGCAACACCAAAACGTGATATGTGACGTCATCATGTGTACGTTTGTTTTGTTTATACACTGAGCAGTGCTCATACAGTTATTAATTCAAGCTGAAGAACCAGATGTACCATATTTTGTAAAATTATTTAAAAACATTTCTTGTTTTCTTAAAAAACTTTAATATGAATTTTCATCAAGTAGAAGTCAAGACCATTTACGATCTTATTTTATTGTTTGCACATTAAAGTTAGGTTATATATTATTTATGAAGAGTTCGGGTTTTTCACAATTTTGAACAGTAATAGAACGGTCCGCAATTTTATCCAAGGCGCAACCAGTTCGGCGCAGTTCTCAAACAGTCCGAGAACTGTCCAAGAATGGTTCTAATTTCCAAACCCCAATGAGCAGTGCTCATACAGTTATTAATTCAAGCTGAAGAACCAGATGTACCATATTTTGTAAAATTATTTAAAAACATTTCTTGTTTTCTTAAAAAACTTTAATATGAATTTTCATCAAGTAGAAGTCAAGACCATTTACGATCTTATTTTATTGTTTGTACATTAAAGTTAGGTTATATATTATTTATGAAGAGTTCGGGTTTTTCACAATTTTGAACAGTAATAGAACGGTCCGCAATTTTATCCAAGGCGCAACCAGTTCGGCGCAGTTCTCAAACAGTCCGAGAACTGTCCAAGAATGGTTCTAATTTCCAAACCCCAATAAAGCTTATATCTTATATTCTACTTATAATGATAATAGCGACATGTCAGAGACATGGGTGTCTCTGGTTAACACTAACAAAAAAGACTTTCTGCTAATCCGACGTAAATAAAGAAAGGAAGAAGAGAGAATCCAATCGGCACCCATGAGTACAATACCAGAGAACAACTAAGGGAGAGAATATAATCTCTGTCTTGCCGCCTTTGATCTCATTCAGCCTGTGGCCGTCATGTTGAAAGAGTAGAAAACAGGGTCGTATTTAAATTTTGTTGAAATAATCGTGCAGGTCAGTACTTAAGGTGCTTGAAATGCTTGCAGTGTAGATTGAATGCATGGAATACTTTAGGTAATGTCGGTAATTATAATAGACAAATCTCCTAACTAGTGGGTTTGCCAGAACTTATTACTTCAAATAATACTATGATAATCTTCAGCAAAAAATCTACTATGAATTAAAAAAATATTTTAAACTATTGCGGGGTTAGGCGTGTATATAATTAGGTACTGTTATTATTGGGATATTTTACCTGCTATTGTAAGAACTCTTTTGTATTTGTCATTAGTAGGAACCTAGGTAGGTGCAATGCAGGTTGCAGGTGTGCATCAAGGGGTGAACAGAAGCTAAAAAACCTATATTTTTCTATAACGTTTTTATTATAATAAGTTTATTTTTGTTGGTACACTAATTTTTAGCGTATAAAATAACGTTATTGTGAAATACAAACTTACTATATAAGTGTAGGAAATTCTGAACATGGGTGTACATATGCAACATCTTTACTAAGGCAAATAAGTTTTTTCAAAATATTTCTTTGTGTAGGTACGCACATTTTCAAAATTAGTTTGAAATATAACTTCCAAACGGGATTTATATAAAACAAAATCAGGATCTGGCATCATTAATCCACCAAAATTACTTAATCCTGTCTTCAAAATGAGCAGCACACAATCCAAATTTCAGCTCTATAGAACATAAAACACTGGGTATTATATCATAAAATACAACTACGCATAATATTAGATTACTCGAAACAAAACTTCGTTAATTAATTAATCGAAACAAAACTTACCTTGCTTGATCTTTTGGAAACGTGAAAAACGATAAGTTACAGTTATAACTCTTGTTCGCACAGCCTTCCGCTGAAGACACTACGCCACACTTAGGTTTATTCATGTTAACGGAAAAACGATAAGAATGTAAATTTCGAAATCACACAATATCTCACTTGCAATCAAAAATCTCAGATTAACGCTGCCACTGAATATCCGTTCGCTCGCAACGCTAAACTAGACTAAATTGCGTGTGGCGCCTCTGTCTAAACTCAATACGTCATCGAATCCCTCTGCGCGAATGATGTGCGCAAACCACAGAAATCTTATATTACATATATATATACTCTATAATGATAATCCCTTAGTACAAAAATGTAACCAAAAGTGTAGAGCTGTCCATAATGCGCATGATCACCAGTAACTTATTTTTCAACAGGACCGGCTTTGATTAAATGTAATATTACTGTTATAGGTATATTTAAAATTAAATTTTACCATTTGGTAACATTCAAATAAAAAAATGGAATAAAGGAATTTAAGAAATAAAAAATTACATTAAATATCTAAATACTTTATTTATTTTTTTGTTATACTTTATTGTCTAACAGGTACAACCCAATAATAATAAATCTAAGCAGAAACGAGAAATAAGTAAAAATTCTAATACTGGAAAATATCTTAAGGACTTGAGCATTCTAATTATTTATTTTATTATTATATAATATTTGTTTGTTTATACAACCACCTTAGGCGTCTTACCTCTGTACAGCCTTCAAAGAAGGGGTGCAAGAAACAGTGACTTCACAAATATTTTCCGTGTCCATGTAAACCACTTCCATATCATCCGTACTACTCGTAATAGTATTTTGTGACAAAACATGGTTGGTAGAACTTTTATTCTCAGCAATTTCATGGAGGATTCTATAATTAAGTATATTCCAGTTTAACAACAGAATTCAAACGAACTTTGTATACCTACACAACGTAGGAAATATATTCTTGACATACATATCATGCATTCTTGACTGCTTTTAAGTAAACAGTGTCTTGATATCAAACGATTAAGAATTTAACTTCCACTCTCATTTACATAATCTCTTCTTTTCAACAAAAGTTTGGGAACAGCATCGGGTACGAGGGTGATCCTCTTGCCGTTTTCTCTACAAATGATATCTTCTGCAACGAAATGCTTACTGCATATGACATTCCCATCACATACATTTTCTGTACTAGGATCCCAATGCCCGCATCCAAACATCATGTCTTTTTTTTGTCAAGCTAAAAATGAGTATCATGTCAATGGTATCATATTGACTCAAACTAAGACTGTTAGAAACCCGAAACAATAACTTACTGAAAATATTTAATACCAGGAATGATACCTTCATTTTTACACCACAACACTATACACCTCATTGTTTGTTAAATAAACGAACTAAAACCAAAATAACAAATATTAAAAACAATTTTAATCACAAATAGGTATATCTATCAACAATTCAAATATACCACGAATAAAACCATAACTCAATTATAAAACCTATCTGAATTGTTGTGAAGCCGACTCTGACAGATATTCCCACTACAAGAAACGTCATTTGCGAAAACAGACTCTGTTGCGAAATCTCCTAAATTTAATAAGATTTGGAAAAAAATGTTTCGTTCATATTGCTGAAAACTAAACAGTATGCAATTTTACCGATAACATTTAATTATTTGATTTTGTCAAGCAGTTTCGTATGACGCAACATATGGATTTATTTATAAAACAGATATGTCGTATAAATTCTGTAACGCGAACGACAAAATAGTTTTAAATATGGCAGCTCTGTACTGAAAATAAGATACTCAGAAGCCTGCGTAGATCGTGAAAACTCTGCATACCCGTTACACTTTTTGGTATTCGGCTGGATTTAATTAGCATTCTAGAGTACATATATAATATAAGATTTCTATGGCGCAAACTAGCCGCGCCCACCAGACATAGGGATGCTAAAAAAATAAAAAGTATCGATACCAATACCAATACCGATACTTTTTGCCAAGTATTGATTCCTACCGATACTTGTCAAAAAAGTATCGATATTCTTAGGTATCGGTATCACACTTTTAACACTAAAACTGTTGAATGTATATTAGATTTTGTGTTACATAACATAAGACAGTGGTCTCCAACCTTCTTGATCACCAAACAAAAACAAAAAACACTGAACAAAATAATTCAAAAATGGTGGTGGCAGTATAATGTACAATAATTATTTGCGATACCGATACTGCTACGAAAGTATCGATATCAGTTTTCTAAAAGTATCGATACCAAAAATACTCGATACTGCAGCAAAAATATCGATACTCTCAAAGTATTGAAGTATCGTTTGCATACCTAACCAGACATTATATTCTCTCCCTTAGTTGTTCTCTGACAATACTCTACTAGTACTTACGTTCACTTCCAGTTTAGATTGTGTTAAAACAAAATTAACAGAATAAATGAAAAAAATGGAAACCGAAGAGTTGATTCTTAACGATATTGGTGACGATTTTCAGGAAATATTTGAGTATTATGAAAGTAGTACACTTACAGGGGGGAATAATATGGAATGCCATGCTGAACCAGTTGTTAGTGAAAATACCATCAACTGTTTTAACAATGAAACATCAATGAACAAACATGAACCCCGATCAAATCAGCAAAGTGTTAACGTTAACTCAGAAAATGATGAAATTATCTCATATGAACTAAATTCCATGTTAATATTAACAACAAGTAATACTCCTGTGGAAAGTAATTTTATTGATGAATGTAAGATTGATATTGAGAAACAAAAATTGATTATAAACCATGTTGGTAATAGTACCGAAAACATATCTAACAGTGATAAACGTGATATAACAAGTAGTTATAGTATTAATAATAGTGAAAAAACGTATTTGAGTGGTACTGACAAATATCAGGATGGCTTTCAAACCATTCCTACAGACACTGAGAAAGTGATTTTTGGTAATCGTAATATCAACAATAAATTAAATATTCTGAAGGCTACACAGAATTGTAAAAGATCGAGTAGAAGACTAAGAGAAAAGCATGACGATAATAAGTCTGAAGTGAATTGTGGCTTTTGCAGTAAGGGGTATGTAGAATAAGTAGTAGAAATTGGTTTAAATTGAATTTTATACTCTGTACAGCCGCGAATTCTTTTTAAGTGCTTTTTTAAAATGTTTTACTGTTTGTTACAATTTACTCTACGCAGATGATCTTAAAATTTAGAGGACTGTCAATAATGTTCTCTATTGTTCGCAAATGAAGGTCTAGAGACATGCCACAAAACTAGAAATGTAATGAATTATTAGGGATCCAGGAATTAACTCAATATGAAACCGTAGTTCAACATATTTTATGCGACTGCACTGTTTTACTTCGAAATCGTATAGAAAATTGCATTTAGGGCGACCTCAAGAAAATCCTAAGCAGCAAAAACACAAACCATGTCAATAACCTCATGAAATATCTTTTATTAATAAAAAAAAATATATGAAACCGTCATTATAAATGTCATGTTAATCGTATTGGAATGGTTCAGAGAAAGATTTCCAGATTCATATGTTATAAATTAGGTATACCATTTGAGCAGTATTTATACTTTTTTTTTTCACTGCAGCCTCATGGGCTTATTGTGAAAAATCCCCGTGTCAATATCTGCTGGCGCAATCAGCGCATGCCCAATGTGTTTATACTTCATTTATTTATTTTTTTATTTTCTTGAACCTTGTAGGTATATCAATTTCTTTTTCTTATTTTGTTCTTGGGGTGTTGGTTCCATATTAAAAATTCATCAATTTGGTTTTTAGTGTTTTATATTAAAACATGCCTTCCTCAGTGAGGATATTCTACAAATGATTTTTTTACATTATAACATTATTTATACGACGACGCCTAAGTGTAATAATAGAATCTCTTTTGTTCAAATTATGAAAAACTACTCTCCGTTAAAAATCCATGTACAATAGATGTCTTTCTAAATATATAATACATACAAACAAAAATCAAGCCACATAACATTTATCTAAAACAATTACATTTTTTTTTCTATAAGTAACATTTTATAATCGCACATCTAGTTTAAAAATATAAATTCTGGTCGTTAAGTGAGAAAATGGTTTACAAAACTTTTCTCACTTAACGACGTGAGATTTTAAATTGTTACTTGTAGACAAAAAAAATCGGTTGTGTCACCCAAAAACTTTCCCGACAAGTTATAATATGATCTAAAATATATGACTTGCGTAACGAAACAGAATTGTAATAATTGTCCTTATTATTATAATAAGAAAATAGTTTTATCTATGAAAAAAGTCATTGAGGGTTGCAAAAAAAAAGTAAGTTTTTCCTACAAATAATGGTTAGTTAAGTCGTTGCGGCATGTCAACAAATAATTTCATCAAAGTGTACGGTGATAGCCCTATTTTATATGATTGTACACTTATCTTCCGGTATATATTCTTTTTCAATTTCCATTCTGTCTTTTACAGTAATATTTTTGCACATTTTTGGAAATTATTGTATTTACGTTGTGTTACTATAGACAGTATAGTACATGTTAATTATTATGACAGATGGATTTATGTTATAATTTGACACTATGGAAAACCTCTACTTCTTTTTTGGTGGTGGAGTTTAGTAATTAGTAAGTATCAGTTTTGACTGGAAATTTTCATATAAGGTTTGTTAGCTAGGTGCTTCCAATACAAACAATTATTTATTGATATCGAAATATTTTTGTGTGGGGTAGCTGTCACAATTTATATGACATTTGGAATAGTGATATTTATAAAAGGAACGTAGTATGTGTGAAGTGAGTCATATTTTTAAAGATTAATAATTTTCCAATAGAATTTACGAATGTGTACGTCATTCTTTGACACGATTGCGACTAAAAATATACGAAATTGCTTCTCCCATATGTTTTTCTAAGAATAAAGTCATGAAAATGGTTTTCAAAGAAAAATCGACAAATTCCAATATAGTTGCGACTCTAGTTTCACGTCATAATTTGCTAATATTTCTAACGTTGGTGTCACTTACTTTAGTTTCGTTGACACTTCTAGTTTCACGTCATAATTTGGTTTTGGTCAGAATGTTTTTTCTAACGCGTCAGACAAATTGCTTGTGTCAAATAGTTTATTATTTTCTTTGTTTACATTCATAGTCTAAAAGTTTTCGGCATTATTTTTATGTTTAAGATCAATTTCTATCAACATGTTGTATATTGTAGTGTTATAAAATGGTTATTCGATATAGTTGTAGTAAATTTAGAAGTTGTCATTGTGTATTTAAAGTAATTTTACTGAAAAAGTGATAATAACCTTAATAACCTAAAGTGACAGTGCCATGAAAGCCGTCAGATAGATGGATGTGATCATATATTTGTGAATAGCCCCAGAAGAATATCTACCTCTGCGTCGCACACTTCAATTAACTGTGTAGATGTAATTAAATGAATTAATAAAATAGTGAGACCGCATTAAATCACAGTTGAAAAGTAGCCTATTTAAAAGTTTCGAAAATAAAATTGCCATTTAGACTGCACTGTGGGTACTTGTTACGGCGTAACTTTAGTTATGGTGGCTTTAAATTCGGCCTTTTTGCAGCTTTTCGACGACAAAGACAGCACTATAATATTATATAATATAATTATTAATTTTAATATTTTCAATAAACTAACCTAACAAACTAACTTCTTTATTCTAAAATTAAAAAAAAAGTATTGCCAGAGCTTGGACTCGATCCCGTAACCTTCCGCATGGCGAACACCTTACCAATGACCCAACAGAGACCTTTTAATAAGTAGTGTATTTTATTTGTTATATATATACGTTCCAACTACCGGACTGCTGACATTTTAACCGCTATTTTCTCGAAAATTATGGGGGCAAATATCAAAAGCGACATATCGCTGTAAAGCAGATACAAAATGTTTAAAATGATGAATCACTCGACCCCTACTGATATATGAAAATTTAGCGGTTGTGTCCATCCTTATCACAGGGCTGAAGCAATTTCAACCAAAATCTAATGGCTTCATCCTAGGACTACCACAATTCTAAAATTTAACTCAATTGGTTAAAGCGTTTCGGTGCTGTCGTGGTAGAATACACACACACACACATACTTACATCTGGAAATGGTCTTAATCGTCTCAGGGAACTTCAAAATGGTTATATCTGTCTTTATCTCAAATTTTTGTTTTAAAGAAGTAGTCCATTCTGAAGTGGAGTGAATGTATTGTAATAGGAAATAAAAGTCTGACTCCACAAAATCAGATTTTGTGGAGTCAGACTTTTATTTCCTATTACAATCAAATTTTTGTGTTTTAGCTCGTTCACAAAATTTTCCCTGTGCGGGAAAGTAATAAGTATGTAATTGTTTTAGATATTAGTTAAATGTTATGTGGCTTGATTTTTGTTTGTATGTAATATTTAACGGTGAGTAGTTTTTCATAATTTGAACATCACAAAAGAGATACTATTATTATAGCAATTGGTTGAATTTTAAACTCTGTACACCCGGCTGTAACGTTATACGCTGGCATCCCAATGATTAGCATACCAATAATTGTCACCCGATTGTGACGTCATACGCTTCTATACTTCAACGTACGCATTGATACAACTTTTAAACAATATTTTGCACAAAGCAACTATGCTATAGTTGTATAGTCGTTTAACTCGTAATCATTAGACTTGAGTTCGATTCCATATAGAGTATAGTATATTTCCAAAATGCGGCCACTCTGTATGTTTTCAAAATGGACCACCTTGTATATTTAGGAGAGCTTGTATAGATGAACCATTGTCAGAAACTAATCACGTGGTGTATGACGATTACCCCCTCCACTTTTCACGCCGTTTTCGATGTTTTGGGACCTTAGCGTTTTCCCATGTTATTTTCCATAATAAATGCCCCGGACCCGCAAAGCGATTGATATTATTATTATTATGTCTTTAAGTATTAAAGTGTACTACCTATTCCCACTTGAATTGAATACACGACACTGCATTTCGAGGGTATGGTCACATTATTACTTACCGATGAAATGAAATTCCTTCTTGCGTACGTTTTTTATAGTTTTTGCACAACTTTACAACACATGCCATTGTTTATAAAACTTAAACAAACACTAAAACTAAATAGTTAAAAATAAAAACATTTTGCAGCAGCCAACATAAAACAGCGGCCTCTTATTGACCTGAATTTAAAATTTCCGCTTTAATAGACGAATCGTAGTTTAAAAAGAGATTTGTTTTCCCCTAGTTGGCACAACTATAGAGGAGCATGGCGGCGCCCATTTTATCTTTCAAAAATCGTATGCGCACTCGTCGAAGCTCATTCTCCCTCCTCTATATCTCTATTTTCAGCACATTTGACCTTTTAATAGCTTTACTCGGGTTCGTACCGAACTGTTCTAGAACTGTCAGGAGTGTGCGCAGTTCAAATTTACATGTTCGAGTTTTCTTGAACTGATTTAGAACGGTTCTAGAACCAGTAGTTTGCTGTTCGGGTTTGAAATAAAAAAGGCCGAGAACGGTTCTAGAACTGTCAGAATCGATCTCTGCTGTTGGGCAAGAACTGATCTCTGACTGTTTTTGGATTATTTGCTACACATGCGCATATCAATAAACGTGTTCTTTATGTTTTTAGTTTAATTTTAACATATACTAAACACGTACATTTTATCACATAATATATTTAATTATATATTAGATGATTAAATGTTATATCATAATTAAATTTATCTATATTTAAAAAGGTACACTACATTTATTTAAAAAAAACTATATTCTATATTTAGTATATCTAAAAGAAGACAATGATAATTATATTAAACATTTGTATTTTGTCCTATTAAACTTTTTGAAGAAAACAATGTTTTTAAATAATTTTGTGAAAATTTATTACACAACACATAACAATTGTTTCACCAACACAGTGGCTATCTGAAGAAGCCAGATATACCATATTTTGTAAAATTATTTAAAAACATTTCTTGGGTGTCTTCTGGAACTGGATAAAACCCTTATATAGAAGGATAAAACAAATAAACCATAAATAAACGCATTCAGCAAACAATTGTTGGTTACCTTCGCTATAACTGCGCATGTCAGAACCAACAGCTCTTTCTCAGTCAGTAGATCTGCAAAATCGATTCGGAACCGGTTATGAGCTGATTCCGTTTGCTCCGCGAGCGCGAAACTATTTGTATCTATTACTAGTAATTCGATAATTATTTTACTGCGAACGCAGAAAAGCAAACTGGGCAAGCGAAGGAAACTAGAACCAGTTCAGAATCGCCTCCGCGAGCGAAGCTATTACCAACCTGGCAACATTGCTGAATAGTGACAGTTCTTCACATCACCACTGGCGGTAAGCCTATGGTTGAGTCCATTTACACTACAACATTACCGAATTATTTATATGACAAGTTATTATGAATTGGTTTCCTCATGAGGAGACTAATAGGACCTTGTAAGTTGGGGAAATTTGTATTAGAAAAATCATAAATTTATACATATTTTTTAGAATTTCTTTTTATAAAAATAACCTTACCTGTGTGTATTTCTGTTATTTAAGCGATATCAAATTCGAACTAGAAGACGACACTAACACCTTAATGTCGACTCAAGACAAGAGTATGGTATTCCGTTGCGCACACTGTCCATTTGAAACCCATAATCGTCTGGATGTGTCCAACCACACATTCAAAATGCACAATCGCCAACCATATCAGTGTCAGTTTTGTGAGAAACCGTTCAAGCAGAAAATCAATCTTGACGGCCATTTGTTGAACAAACACAGCCAAATAGATAAAATTGAGTCGCTTATAACAAACAAAATTCATTATTGCGCTTGTTGTAATTACCGTACTATCAACAGCTTCAATTTGAATCGGCATTTGATTGTTAAGCATCCAAACAAGTGGAGGAAAATCTTGGGTGATGTCAGTGTGAAGAGATATGAATGTCATAGCTGTAACTATGTCACCATTAATAAAGGTATGTACACAGTTGAGAGTGACGTGCAGTGAATGTGAAAATTGTATTTCTGTAGGTAATTTCTTAACACACGCAAGGATCCATTCGAAAGAGAAGATATTCAAATGTAGTTTTTGTGAAAAGTCGTTCAATCAAAAATACAATATGCATCTGCATTTAGTGCGTCATCATCCGGACCATATAGATAAGTTCAAGCAAATAATAACCAGTAGAATTTACGAGTGTAATTTGTGTAAATATATATCTTTATCGGAGAGACAGTTTATTAAACATACTATGCATAGTCATTGAATGTTTACATAATATCATATATTACAAAATGGATAAAAAACTATCTGATCTTTTGTGTAATGTGAGATCTGAAACTGAAACAGTTATGTTATGATGAATATAATATATATTTGTATGTTTACCATGCATTTGTTTCATAATACAAGCGGCCAATGGACTAAGTTGCATCTTGAGTGTTTTTATTTTATCTCGAATAATATTCTAAACTTAACGTTTTTATTACCAATATAGCTGATTATTTAAATAATCAAAAAAACTATCGACATATTTATTAGGCGTTGCATATCTACTGCGACATTAACTTCACATATTTGTATTTGCATGTTGGTAACATTGACATTTGTTATCCTTCAACGTCAATATCAGCATTTTACAGATTTTTCGCTTTTAAAAATTCTAGACATAGTATACTGAGAAATTAACCTATAAGTTAATAAACCCCAAATTTTGATCCAAATAAAGTAATTTTAGGTATTAAAATATTTTATAGCAATGAAAAAAATTCTTTTCATTTTGGTCAGTTCATAACTTTATATTTAATTAGTCGTTATTCTTCTACCGAACTATCAAGTAAGTGACATCTATTGATCACTTTTGTAACTATTTGGAAATGACTGATGACGGCTGCTTTCATTAATTATTTATTAGTTTTTGGATATGATACATAGGCAATCGGTAAAATTCATTGTATAGTCCTTCCATTATGTGATAGATGACGCACTACCGAGACTTCGCATTTTTACAGGCAACTGTTATCGTCGCCTGCACCGTATACTCGTATACACATATACCTATGTACATATCAAAAGTTTTGCGCCACCGGTCACCGGGTAATAGTATGCACTACCAAATACGGCCTAAAATACATGTATTTTGATCAAAATTGTTGTACTTTTTCTTGAATATATTTAAATGAATATACAGAAAAAACTGGTGGTGATTGAGAACTTTTATATAATACCTATTGAAATAATATGTGTGCTATTGCGTAGGAACGTGTTTACGTTGAGTTTAGGCACTTACCCCCGGCCGCCTTCTATCTATTGCAGATAGGTAGGTATACTATTTGCACGAATTTCGATTTGTACGTTAGGTATTTTTGTTAACTGTTTTTGTTTTGTTACATTACGTTTGAACTATTTGTTCGTTTGTTGTTTAAATACTAGTGCCATTGATTAAAAAGTGTATATATTTAATTATTTAATAATAATAGTACCTAATAATATTTTGACTATACAAGTAAAGATTAGTGGTTGTACTGCACAACTTGTTGCGGTAACGGTAAGTAGTAATTAGATAGTAATATTAATGTTTATTCAATACAAATAATTTTGTATTTTATTTGTATTTGATTTCGTAGAGTAGTGAATGGGGCATAATTTTTAAAAATAAAAAAAAATAAGATTTACCTTACGAAACCCATAATTTAACGTGTTCTTTTTTACCTTGATAATTTTCTACTTTTCATCTAAGGCGCTTGACCTAGACAATCTAAAAAAATTTCGCCTGCGGCACCATGTTCTTCATATACATTTTTTACTTAGTGCCTACCTAATAAAATTACCCACGAGCCGCCACTGAATTAACCTATAAGTTAATGAATCCTAAATATTAGGTTTTAAAATAAAAAATGTAGGCCATATTAAGTAATTTGGAAATCAACAAAATACATGTTTTTATTTTATTTACAAAATATAGAAATTGTACAAAATATTATCAAATGTAATTGCTTCTATAAAAAATACTGCTGGTCGATAGAATATAGGGCATAGGTACCATGCTAATACCAACCAGAACAGTAGTAGGTAAAGTTTATCCAAACTTAATTTAAAATTTGACGATTCTACCGGGGCTATCCGTTCCCATGGCTCTGTACATTAGAAATGGGCATCGAATGCAGCGTTTTTTTGATACATTTCTCTCTCGCATATAAGACCTGTAATCATGCCAGGCAAAGGATACCGACAGTAATAAAAATAACTACAGTGACTGGAAAAAGTTGGGTTAATGATTAGAGTTTGCAAATAAATATAATATGAATGAAACAAACGTGTTATTTTCCCAGATTAATCTAAATATAACCGGATGGACATCATATGGTATGGCGAAGACTTAATGTGGAATTTAAACAAGAAAATTTGTGTCCGACAGAAAAACACGATGGCAAAATAATGTAATCATGATCTGTTCAATAGTTTTTCTGAGTTTAATAAAATGAAAGAAGATCTATCAAGTTACATAATAATTTTTAATAAAACCTCAAGTGGATGAAACTTTTTGCAGTCACTGTATCAGACACCGCCGGTATACGACATAGGCAGTATACCAGTGACACGAGCGGAACACGTTTGTTTTCGTTTTGAGCGGGAATTATTTTGTGACAAGTGTAAGTAATAATATAATATTTGTTTTTAAAAATATGTTTAAAATGAAGACCATTTGATATAGAACCAAATGTTCAAGCCGAGGTAACGGAGCTAGCGGAATCGGGTTGGGACTTTAAGCATCAAGATTTACATGTGCAAAGCTAGCGTCTTCTTATAAATATTTATATCAGTTAAGATCTGAAAATAATGAAGTGACGAATACACATACTATAAAAAGAATGTTTGAATTAACTAAGATTCCGGTTTCTTCTTCTTGTAGATTACTCTGTTAAAAGAAAACGGAAAAATCAAAATTTTTATAAAGAAAATATGGAAATGATTTCGAATAAACTGAGCGAATACCCTAATTGTAATTATCGATCTTTGGAAACTTTATGGGGTATTTTATTATAGTGCGGATTTAAATATAAGAAAATTAATAACCGTTTATTAATAATGGAATCACGCCGTATTGGGGAAATGCGCGAGGAATATTTGCGTAAAATAAAAGAGTACCGCGAGTCAAACAGAACGGTAATATATCTTGACGAGACGTGGTTCGATACGCGTGGCACGAGCGGAACACGTTTGTTTTCGTTTTGAGCGGGAATTATTTTGTGACAAGTGTAAGTATATAATATAATATTTGTTTTTAAAAATATGTTTAAAATGGCTTTTCGGAGACCATGTGATATAGAACCAAATGTTCAAGACGAGGTAACGGAGTCAGCGGAATCGGGTTGGGAGAATGCGCGAGGGAGTACGGTTGGGTAGACATGACTCAAAGTTGTACTTTAAATGTTCCACGTTCAAGGGGAAAACGGGTTACAATTCTACATGCGGGAAGTGAAAATGGGTTCGTACCCAACGCACTGCTCCTGTCAGCCAGTTTTTCTCGTTCTGTACATTAAAAGTCCATGCAAGTTTGACTTTATACAGAAAATGTCACTGACTAAGTGAGTAAAATTTGTTGTTAGTTTATAATATCAGAAGTATATTATTATAAATGTACCTACTTATATGCATAACAAGTATTTAAAATAGTATTAATTATTATAAAGGTATGTTCCTTGCCGTTCGAACACGGACTAGATACGTGTGCATCTATGTCTAAAATTCTAAAAACAAAAACAGTCTTTTTCAGCGTAGGTTTATATGTGTTGCCGTGTTGGAGCGGCAAGGAAAAATACAGTATACTTTAATACAATTTTTGCTCTTTTTTCCATAACAAACCTGGAACCTCGCGTATCCCAGCCACTATGTGGAAGGACGATCAATCTTACTCTGATCCTCAAGCCATTGTCGACTCGTTTGCTACCTTCTTCCATGGTGTTTTTCTTAAATCATCTAGTTATCTTGCGCCGAATGTTCCTGGAAGCTCTAATACTGTCAATATCGGGCAGATTGAGCTGTCGGACATATTTGCAGCTTCTAGGCGCCTTAAAAATAAATTTACCTCTGGATATGATAATATTCCCTCTTTTTTTGTCCGAGATTGCATTTCTGTCTTAGCTCTTCCATTACAGTCAATTTTCAATTTAATTTTGAAGTCGGGAATGTATCCGGATCTATGGAAGGTATCTAAAGTTGTTCCAGTCTTTAAATCCGGCGAAAAGTCTCATATTAATAATTATCGACCAATTTCTCTATTGTGCAATTTCTCTAAATTATTTGAATCAATTTTATATGACCGGATCTATACAGCTGTGAGACGTCAGATTTCACCTAACCAGCATGGTTTTATGTGTGGCCGGTCCACTGTCACCAATCTGTCAGTTATTACCCACTGTATCTCTGAAACTCTTGATCACGGCGGTCAACTGGGTGTAATCTATACTGATTTCACCAAAGCCTTTGATAGGCTAGACCATGGCATATTGCTGAGTAAACTGCATACGTATGATGGATTTCCTTCCGGCTTGATATCTTTATGCAACTCATACTTGCATGATCGAAAACAATATGTCTTTTACAACGGCTTTAAATCTTGTTTTTACTCGGCCATGTCAGGAGTACCCCAGGGTTCTAACTTAGGTCCATTGTTGTTCCTTCTTTTCATCAATGACCTGGACCCGTGTTTACTTCAGCGTACTCTGTTTTTCGCAGATGACTTAAAAATCTTCGCCTCCATAGATTCAGTAGCAGATTGCATAAAACTGCAGCATGATCTGTGTGCTCTAGAAAGGTGGTGCGACAGTAACAAATTGTCTTTTAACATTCGTAAATGCACATGTCTGAGTTTTACACGTAAAACAACGTTTATTGACTATCCGTATGCAATCTCCACAAATAAACTTGAACGATGTCGGGTATTCACGGATCTTGGTGTTACCTTCGATCAGAGGTTCCAGTTTTTGGAGCATATGGAAAGAATGGTTGGTGAGGCATCTCGCATGTATGGCTTTCTAATGCGTAACTGCAAAGGCTTCAATAATACCTCTGCCCTTATCACCTTGTTCAATGCCTATGTGAGGTCAAAATTGGAGTATTCTTCCATCATCTGGTATCCTCAGTATAATATTCATAAACTAGAGGTCGAGCAAATTCAACGTAGATTTTTGAAATATTTAGTTTTTAGAACCGATGGTGCTTATCCAGTAAGAGGTTTCGATCATGAATTGTTACAATCACGTTTTGACGTTCAGAGTCTGGAGTACCGAAGAATTCAGAGCTCATTAACCATCTTATATAAATTGCTTAGATAAAAAATCGACTGCTCTTTTCTGCTATCTTGCTTGAATTTGTTAGTTCCTAGGTTGAATACCAGATCACATTTAACATTTCACTTACACAGAGCTAGGACCAATGTACTGTTAAGATCGCCTGTTCATGTCATGTGTTCTAATTTTAACAGAGTTTCTGATAGGTGTGACATTTTTACAACTACAGTCAATCACTTGAAAATGGTAGCTGCAGAGACATTTGTGGTTTAGGTGTGTGTATGTGTGCGGAATTAATTAGGATTTATAAATTAGTATTTTAGTTTATTTAAGCATTTAATTTTTTAGTTTGTAATATTGTCCTTTAAATAGGACATGTATTGTTATGAAAAGTTACAAGGGTGCGCCTATGGACGGCTACGGTCGGTATTGACATTACAAAGGGATATCGAGTTGTGGTTTTTTATATCATTTTAAACTAAAATTAGAAACACTATCGATTTTAAAACGATTTTGTGCTAGCTGCTGTAATCAAAAACAACATATTATTTTGAGACATTATTAATAATGTTAAATGTGCTTATTAACAACGACTGTTGCCAGAGGGAAAGATTTATGTTCCATGTAATGGATGCGTTGATATATCATTGATGCTGTTCCAACTAAATTGATTCTAGTTTCTATTTAGTAATAAGTCGAAATATCATTAGTGCTGTTTAGGGATAATAGGTGATATTCTTATTCTAATTAATTTGTAGTATCTCCAATGTAAAATATTAAATAAAATTAATAACTAACATACCGGTTAATTGATTTTGTTAATATTTCTATTCTCTCGAAAATAATTTATTCGGCAATTAAGCTTTTGTTTATAAATTTTGATCATGATTAAATACGTATTATTGTGAATAAAAACTAACCTTGTCTATGATGAATTTTGCACTGCCTTAGGGCAAAGTTTTAAATATTTGAGTTGACGAATAAGAAGTACCTTTCTATCGTATGCTTTCTGGACATCTACACAATTTCTTGTTCTAGTTTTTATATACTTGTTTCAATATATAATTTATAGCTTCTTTCCACATAATAAGGAAGGTATTAATCTGTGCTCCACTATGGTACGTCGTTTTTGTTTACCAATGTGGATATTAGGAGATACCTAAGTAGTAGGTGGTATATACCTACCTACCTACCTACCTAGGATATAAACAATTCTAGAATAACTTTAAATTTAACATAAAATGATTGTATTTTAAAATACCTACGTTAGTTAAAAAATTTGTGTAGCCTTTTCTAGTGTTTGTTTACGTACGTGTAATATTTATAACCTATTATACATCAAATCGAATGTTGACTAGAAATAAATATTAGATATTAATAGAATATAGTTACCGTGTACAATTACCAATATTAGAATGAATTTTAATACGTATTTTCTACTATATCTACATATAATCAAAAAATTTATATTTTATTTTCAATGTGCCACTTGTCGTAATTGTCATATTCTCATAATTAGAGCTGTTGTTGAATCGTTGTCAGATTCACAAAACATACCCCCTTAGAAGATTAACTTAAATGGCAGAGACTGGAACACTGTTTTTAACTATGCGGCCAGTCACGAGAGGCGCTGCAAACGAAAAGTGAAGAAAACTGTCTGTTCTACTACGCTTAGTTTGACTTCCTATCGCTAGGTGCCGCCAAAAAAAATGTTTTTTTAAACCCTATTTTATGTTTAAAAAATGTTGGTATTACCCACAAAACATATGTTATAGTCGTATTTTCCACAAAAGGGTGTGGCATAATTTCAAGTCTTAATATGATTTTTTGCGTTAAGAGTTTGAAAAAAGAGTGCGAGTCTTGTTTAAAAGTTTGTTTAGTTGTAAATTGTGCATATTTTAATTATTATGGCTCTTTTTGTTCGAGAAGTTCGGCCGGCAAAAAAAAATGTGTTCCCAACAGTGAGACTAAGAATTGTAGTTATTTCCGATTTCCGAACCCTAATAAAGAACCAGAAATGCTAATAAAGTGGTTGGCAAATCTAATCAACCCCAGTTTATTTAACTTTCCCTTTGATAAACTACTTAAAAGTTATCTAGTGTGTGCGAAACATTTTGTTCCGGATGATTTACAGTTTGGGTGTCGAAGAGAGCTTAAATGGAATGCAACACCAATATTACATCTTAATACAGGTAAGAAAACCACGCACCTCTATTAAAAGTGGTACATGTTTTTATGAAATAATTGAATTTATAGAGGAGGCACCTGGTCCATAACGAAGAAAATTGGAACCCTCTACTTGTGACATAGACATAAGTACTGGACCTACCACATCAAAGGAATCCGTCGGTGACCCTAGTATAAGTTACCCCATGGTCATCGATGACATGCCTAGCCCTAGCACATCGAAAGAATATTCCAAGAACGTAACTAGTCCAAGCTGCCTGTTATTTTATTTATGTTTTTAAATTATAAACTTTATTGTGTACCTACTATCTACTTTTTGACTAAATTAAAATGTAAACTAATATTGCTAATTGTGCGTTTCTATTTTAATAATAAATGTTTTATACTAATAATTGTTTTTTTTCGATCCCATTAATGTTTTGTCGTGTAACATATAATGGTGCAATATTTTTTGTAGTTTTTCAAAAATATTTTGAACAATATCTCGTTTGAATAATTTTTTGAAAAACTACAATTAATAGTTGCACCATAATATGTTACTATTAAAATTTATTTGAAATATTCCTCACTAATATTATTTTAAATTTCCCGCCAAAACTAATTTATGAGTATGCGACACATCAATAGATGGCGCTTCTTTTACTTCCAATCGTTAACATTGCAGTTCGTATTCTAAAAGGGTATGTTTTGTGGTCAGATTTAGTTTAAGGTAGTATATAAAATATGAAATATATTTATCGGCGAGTTATTTGTTTAAAAGTATAAATTGAAACTAAAGTTGTCGTAAAAGTAAATTGACTGTAAAGCTTGGATAATTTAAGTTTGTGGTTAATGAGTTATTTGCATTTGTTTTGCGTGTGTGAATAGAAATCGGATTGATTTTGGTATTACGCCAATAATGAGTAGATAGAGTTTTTCAATAAACTGTGACATCAGCGCTTCTCGTAATTTTTCTTGGTTGTTCCCAGATTTTAAATGAATTGAATTGAATGAAATCTAAATAATCTCAAATTTTTTCAACAACCGAATTATTTTAGCAAAAATAAAATAAACTTGGGGAAATAAAGTTTATGTTTAATTAAGCATCTGCGCGCTGTCGGGTGTAAATAGATTTCGGATTAAATACGGTATTGCGCGAATAATGTGTACGAGGTGTAGAATAGCGATAATAGTCTGGCAGCCGAGCATTGTAAGTTGGTATGTTGTTTAAGCGAGTAGCTTCCATAAGAATAAAACACAAATCTGTTTTCCTTTCTAAACACTTTACTTTAATGAAAAAAGTGACAATTTGGGAACTATTTTAACAATGTTTCCCTTCACAGAAGCCTCAACGAAAGTAAACGTTTCCCTGTGCTGACTATTTAAACTTATGTTAAAACACATGGCATATGTTACACTTGTTTTGATTGTCAGAAATCAGTGCCCAACGAGTTTTTCCTCAACGGGCGCCTTCCAGGAAAATTCAGAAAATCCTCAGTCGTAAAATGGTTGGAGCACACTAACTTAAATGCTTTCCACATCCAATTCTTTCGTTGGATTCCGAACGTAGTCAGCCATATTATATATGTTGTAAATTTTCATCTTTTGGAATTCTAAAAAAAATATTTTAAAATGCATAATTTGTATACATTCCTCATATCATATCAATATACAAGCCTTAACAATTGAAATAATTAGTATTTAAGTATTAAAGTGTACTACTTATCCCCCCTTGAGTTGAATACACGACACTGCATTTTTAGGGTATGGTCACATTATTACTTACTGATGAAATGAAATTCCTTCTTGCGTACGTTTTTTTAAAGTTTTTGCACAATTTTGCAACACATGGGATTGTTTGTAAAACTATTAAACAAACACAAAAGCTAAATAGTTATCGACGTGAATTTAAAATTCCCGCTTTAATAGACGTAGTTTAAAACCAGATTTGTTTTCCCATAGTTGGCACGACAATAGAGGAACATGGCGGCGCCCGTTTCATCTTTCAAAAATCGTGTGCCCACTCATCGAAGCTCAATCTCCCTCCTCTCTCTCTCTGTTTGCAGCACATTTTACCTTTTAATAAAGTAATGGAAACACACAATGTTGTCTAATGTATTTTATTTTTGTTGTAATCAATTTTTTTAGGACGTCATTAAATACTTCATAAGAAAGAAAAATTGTCAATAAAACCTCAATAAAAACAAATACAAAATATTTCTGTTTTTATTTATAATACTCAGATGAAAAAATTAAATCCCTCATCACTCATTCTACTCTTTCTTGGATGTTTTCTTTTTGGTAGTCACTGGAACTGGATAAAATCCTTATATAGAAAGATAACACAAATAAACACAATCAGTAAATAATAATTTTTGGTTACCTTCGCTATGACTGCGCATGTCAGAACCAACAGGACTTTCTCAGTCGGTAGAACTGCAAAATTGATTCGGAAACGGTTATGAACGTATGCTCTGAGAACGGCAAACTATTTGTATCTATTACTTGTAATTCGATAATTATTTTACCGCGAAAGCAGAGAAGCAAACTGCGCAAGCGAAGAAAACTACAACCAGTTGGGAATCGCCTCCGCGAACGAAGCTATTACCAACCAGGCAACATTGCTGAATACTGACAGCTGACAGTGCGTCACATCAACAATGGCGGCAAGACTATTGTTGAGTCTATTTACACTTTACACTACAGGCACAGTTAAAAGTTGAAATAGTCTGTAGTTAATATTCGATGCTACAGGATTACCGAATTATTGATATGATATTTTGAAACTGGTAAAATTTTTTTTTACTGGAATATCATAGAGGTATGAAGGAAAGAAACCGAGGAGTACAATTGTCACACGAAAGATTCAACGCCACGTGTTTGTTTATTGTGTTATGTGTTGTTGAAGTGATAATTTAGAATTACCTATGTGAAGTGTTAACATTACTAAAAAAGACTTTCTTCTAAAGCGACGTAAAGAAAGGAAGAAGTACTACTAGTACTTACGTTCAGTCAAACAAAACATAACAGAATAAATGAAAAAAATGGAAACAGAAGAATTAATTCTTAACGATATTGGCGACGACTTTCAGGAAATATTTGAGTATGATGAAAGCAGTACACTTACAAAGGGGAATTCTATGGAATGCCAATTTGAACCAGTTGTTAGTGAAAATACTATCAACTGTTTTAACCATGAAACATCAATGAACAAACATGAAACCCGATCAAATCAGCAAGGTGTTAATGTTAACTCAGAAAATGAAGAAATTATCTCATATGAAGTAGACTCCATGTTAATATTAACAACAAGTGATACTCCTGTGGAAAGTTATTTTACTGATGAATTTAAGATTGATATTGAGAAACAAAAATTGATTAGGAACCATGTTGGTAATAGGGCCGAAAACATATCTAACAGTGATAAACGTGATTTAACAAGTAGTATTAATAATAGTGAAAAAACACCTTTGTATTTGAGTGGTACTGACAATCATCAGGCTGGCTTTCAAACCATTCCTGCAGACACTCATAAGTCTCAAGTGAATGGTGACCATTGCAGTAAGGGGTACGTAGAATAAGTAGTAGCAATTGGTTTAAATTGAAATTTGAACTCTGTAACGAGCTCTGTACAGTGTTGTATTGTTATGTCAGGTGTTCCACAGGGAGTAATCAGTCGCGAATTCTTTTTAAGTGCTTTTTTTAAATGTTTTACTTACTTACACCGCAACTTGTATGTTTATATATTGTATTTTTAAGCTATTATTTAATTCTGAAATAAGTTTCTTTATTTTATTTTTGGAACTGAGTTTACTATTCTAAGTGTAAATCAAAACAACTGGTCTACCACAAATACCTGAACTAACTTCTATATACAAAAACGTGTCTTTGAAAAAAATCTTGGAAAATTTTATCGCATTTAGGTGTAACTTTTGGTCTCACTATGGCTATGTTCCGAAACCTACTGAAACTAATGATTTTACTAATATCTACTGAAAGTAGGGTTCCCAGGTTTGAAATTTATAAAACCGGGACAAAGTGGATTGTAGGGGGCAAATAATGTGCCGCAGACGAAAAATTTTTTTAGGTTTCAAGGTCAATACCCTTATATGAAAACGTTTAAAAAAGTTTGTTTTATTATATTTGTGTGGATATTTTTTCGGAAACGGGCTTTTTCGAATGACTTTTAAAAAACCCAATATGCTCGTATGTATTTATGAAAAATTAGTATCAACTGTAATTGTTATTTACGCACAATTACTATGGAAATAATAGTATCAATAATGGTGTTAATATTTCGAACATTTAGTTGTCAGTTTTGATTGAATATTTGAAGAATTATTTGAAAAGGACGTAATTGAAACTGATGATGAATTGTTCACATTTAGACCACCTGAAATAAGAAACTTGGCGGAAAATATGGAATTAAATATATTGCCAGAGAAGTCTAATAAAGTGTATAAGCTCATATACAGAAGTTCGATGGAATCAGTCAAGTCAAAAATGCCGATAATGCGACAGTTAATTTTAATAAAAATGGGGGGGAACGTTCTCTTGATTGATCTGAAATATTTCTTTAATATTTTCTAATTGTTTGTTCAATTAACTTCTACTTTTCCTATTTATAATTATTTATACTGGAAATTGGTATATGTTGAGTCCTTCCGAGAAGAGCCGAAGCGCGTACTATCATTCGAATCCGTACCACCGTGGTGCATAAATATATTAAAATATATAAATATAAATCGTTAAATTCAATCGAGTGCCTAAAATTAAGTGGTTGATTTAAAGTGGGTTAATTGCTTTACCGGATTGAGGGTGGCTGTAGCCCCAAACAGAGAGTGGCCCCAAGAAAGTGTAAGCCTTTTTCATAATCTACTAATTCAAATTAAAATTATAAATAACGCATCAGTTCGTTATCAACGCAGATGATCTTAAAATTTAGAGGACTGTAAATAATGTTCTCGATGGTTTGCAAATGCAACGGGAGTTCGATTTTTTTCTAGATGATCTACAGACAATTTCATGCGCTTCCACAAAACTATAAATGTAATCAATTATTAGGGATCTAGGAATTAACTCAATATGGAACAGTCATTTAAACGTCATCTTGATCGTATTGGAATGCTTCAGAGAAGGATTTCCAGATTCATATCTTATAAATTAGGAATACCATTTGAGCAGTATCTATATTTAAATGTTTATTGACATCTAAAATTATCCAATACACTTATTTCCGTTGAATTAAAAAACAGTTTTTTTTTTCGAACGTTATTAAAAAGGACTTATACTGACAATTGATATGCACAAAAGTTTCTTGTTACTATTTAACATACCTGAAATAATGGAAATCAAAACAAAATTCTAATTATTATATAGACTCAATTTATACTGGGTTGTTTCATATAGATGTTTTATTAAATTTTAAAAATATTACAACAAATATTTAAATTTGATTATTTATTATAAATATTTACTGTGAAATTCGAACAATCCTTAATTGTGGAACTTTCTCCGTTCCCCCCATTTTTCTATGGAACTTCTATATGTTGTGAGCTCATACACTTTCTTAGACTTCTCTGGCAATATATTTAATTCCACATTTTCCGCCAAATTTCTTATTTCAGGTGGTCTAAATGTGAACAATTCATCATCACTTTCAATCACGTCCATTTCAAATAATTATTCAAATATTCCATCAAAATTGACAACTAAAGGTTTGAAATATTAACACCAGTATGGATACTATTATTTCCATAGTAATTGCGTTTCTTAAATAATTTTGTTTTTTTAGAATTTATATAAAACCAATTTTGTTTTTCTTGAAAATGGAAAGTCATTCGAAAAATCCCGTTTCCGAAAAAATACCCACACAAATATACCTAATAAAACAAACCCTTTTAAATGTTTTTTTAAATTGCTTCTTTTTCGGCCGATTTGCAATATAACACATGTTATTTAAAAGTTCCTCATATTTCCAGTACGTGGGTAGACATTAGGAAAAAGAACTGTTGAAATTATACTAAGTATATAGTTTTGTTTCTGATCTCCAGTCGAAACGAATTATGAAGAGAAAATTGAAAATTCACCTAAGAAAAGTCGTATTTTTAATATTTCTTTTTTACTTTTCATATAAACCTAAAAACAATTTTCGTCTGCGGCACATTATTTTCCCCCTACAATCCAAAGCGGGACATTTTATAAATTTCAAACCTGTGAGACCAAATGTTACGCCTAAATTCGATAAAATTTTCCAGATTTTTTTTTTAAAGATACGTTTTTGGTTAAATTTGTCCTGATTTTTGTATATAGAAGTTAGTTCAGGTATTTGTAGTAGACCAGTAGCGGCGACAGTTTTATCTATTCACTACACCATTGACGCGAGATATCAAATATTTTGCGAATAAAAAATGGAAAAACACTTTTGATACAACGTCTATAACTCTGAACATAAGATCAATAGGATCCAATTCTATGTTCTTGAAGTTTCGATGCAAATGTTCCAGCCTGAAATGAAAGGTTTAGAAGTTGGCTTAGAATAGGAGCGAATATGACCATATAATTCTTTAACAAAAACATGAGAAAATTGCCCGGACCAATCGATTTCTTGTTGTTTAAACTCAAAATAACAATTTTTTTTAATATAACATGTCAAATTTGACAGGTAACGTAAGTCGCGCAACTACGAGGGTTGACTTTAATATTTCGGGATTAGAGAACAAAAACAAATATTATTCATCGAAAATCACTTTATTGTTTTTCAAAATATACCCCATGAAGATCTATACACTTGTTTGCGTTTGAACCAATTATCGAATCACTTTTGCCCTTCTGATTGAGGTATCTCCAAAACATGCATTCTGAATGCAGCAACCGCTTCTTCAGGTGTCGAAAAACGTTGACCTCTCAGTTTTTCCGAAAAAACAGGCGACCATTTGCTTGGAAGTGCTTCGTGCGCGAACAACTTTTGTTGGACTTGGCTCATCTTGAAAGACCCATACAGTCATACGCATAAATCCACGATTCATTACCTGTCACGATCTCATAGACGCGTTTCGAAGCACCGCGATCGTATTTTTTGAGCATTTCTTTCGACCAATCGACACGAGCCTTTTTTTTGAGCGATTGACAAATTGTGTGGGATCCAACGCGAACAAATTTTTTTGACACTCAAATGTTTATGCAATATTGAATGTATGCTGGTCCCACTAGTTCCTAAGGTTGCTCGATCTCTTGATAAGTCACATGACGATCTTGCAATATCAGTTCGCGCACAGCATCAATGGTTTTCGGAACAACAACTGATTTTGGATGACGTTCACGAAATTTGTCTTGGAGTGAACTACTACCACGATTGAATTCACCATACCATCGATAAACACTGGTCCTTGATGGAGCTTCATCGCCAAAAATTGAATTAAGCCATCCATGCACTGTTGCTGAGTTAATCCATGTCGAAAGTTAATAATCACACGAAAATGTTCACGATTTAATTCCATTTTTGGGTCGAGATGAATCTTTTAAGTTACTGTAAACAACACAAATAGCGCTCGTATGTCAAAACGTTCTGAGTACGTATAACCTAAAAATGTCCAACTTTACGATAGAGATGTCAGTTGCCAGATTGCAACACCAGGGTTGCCAAATCCCGAAATATAAAAGGTAAACCTCGTACTACTATGGTATACCATATTTATGGTTTTTAGGCAAACAAAAACTAACTGTCGAAAAATCTATTTGATGCTAACTTTTTTGCGAACATGGTAGATGCATCAATTATTGTTACTTGTTTGCCATGATAAATAAAATAACTTACTATTAAATTTGTAGCTATAGTTAAACCATTCAAACTGAGATTCGCCAATGTTTAATTTTATATTCTGTATTATTTTCCAGCGACGTGAATGCAGAAGGACCGAAAATATTGAGGACTACACATAATGACCAAATATACACGATATCATCAAATTCCACATCGTTTGGCTGCAATCAATGTACAATTAGTGAGATCACCTTAAAGAAACACACAAAGAGACATCGTAAAAGACCGATGGATAAACCCACCTTAGACTACCATTTATTGTCTAAACATGAACACCAAGTAAACGGTAGTAAAACAGTGACAAATAAAATTTACCAAGGCAGCAATTGCATTTGCAAAAGTGACATAGAACAATCGACAGGATTAGCAAAATTCCAATGTGCACATTGCTTGTATTCGACAAGTCAGAAATATCTTTTGAGGAGACATTTATTAGTTCATAGCAATTATAACCCGTATGTTTGTACAATTTGTGCAAAAAATTTTAATTGGAAAAACTGCTTTTATTCTCATATAATTAAGCATCATTCGGATAACGAGCAACTAATGGCCACGATTACGAATAAACTCTTGGAATGTCAACACTGTTCGTTTAAATGTTTGTTTAGTCATAAACTTAAAGCTCATATGTTAATACATACAAATAAAAACCTTTTAGTGCCTAAAAATGAACACAAAATAAACCGTAGCAAAAAAGTGACAAGTAAAATTTACCAATGCAGCAATTGCATTTACATAACTGACAAAAATGCTAACTTGGAACGGCA
Organism: Apoderus coryli; assembly: GCA_911728435.2. Classification (NCBI taxonomy): domain Eukaryota; kingdom Metazoa; phylum Arthropoda; class Insecta; order Coleoptera; family Attelabidae; genus Apoderus; species Apoderus coryli. The sequence continues at coordinate 7,735,775 of OU452214.1, read as the reverse complement.
TATGCGACAACATGAAAAACAATCGATAGGATTAGCAAAATTGAAATGTGCACATTGTTTATATTCGACTGATCGTAAAGACCATTTGAGTAGACATTTATTAATTCATAGCAATTATAAACCACATGTTTGTACAATTTGTGCACAAAGTTTTCGTCGGAAAGAACGCTTTAATTCTCATATAATTAAGCAACATTCGGATAACGAACAACTAATGGCCACGATTAGGAATAAAGTTTTTGTGCCAGCATTCACTTGTGCACATTGTTTGTATTCGACTAATCGTAAAGAAAATTTGAGGAGACATTTATTAATTCATAGGAAATGTTATAGTCGGAAAGACACAATTGATTCTCAAATACTTAATCATCAGTCGGATAACGAACAACTAATGGCCACGATTAAGAATTCACTCTTGGAATGTCAACACTGTTCGTATAAATGTTTGTCTAGTTCAAACCTTAAATCTCATATGTTAAGACATACAGAAATATCAGATTTGCCAAAATTTTATTGTGAGCATTGTCTGTTCTCGACTTGTCGTAAAGGGAGTTTAATTCGACATGTATTAACTCATAGAAAGAATAAACAATACGTGTGCACAAGTTGTAATATAAGTTTTGCTCGAAAGGCACATATTGATTCTCATATAATATCTAATCATTTTTCCGACAAAAATTGAATTGCGACAATTACCTACTTAAACAATACATGATTGTCAACAGTGTTCCTATAAAACTATTACACATATTCATGACATTGATGAAATAAAATTAATCATTATATATTATTTTTTATTCTACATTTTCCTGGATTTTCAGCCTCTTCCATAAGCCCATTAAATTCCTATTTAGTAGATAGAAAACAATTTATCCAGGCTAGGAACGGTTGATCAAAGATGGGTCAGATTCATTGCGGTGTTCCTCAGAGCGCACTTTGGCTCCATTGCTAAAGCAATGGATTAATTAACTAATAAATTACTGGTACCCTTCAAATATATCCGACTGGTTAAAACACTGCACTTCATCTGCTTACGCGGATGACACGCAATTGAAATTTTCATTTAACTTAGACAACTTCAATATAACCAAACATATAAGATATAACGATCTGGAGACTATGGTAACACATTCAAATCGTCATCAAGTTTCTATTAATCCCCCTAAATCTAATATCATTATTTTCGGTAAACAAAGAATTTGCTTCACAGAGTCTGCATACAAGGATTGCCTTCTATATTTCGGGATTAGAGAACAAATATTAAACATCGAAAATTACTTTATTGTTTTTCAAAATATTCCCCGTGAAGATCTATACACTTTTTCATGCGTTTGAACCAATTGTCGAAGCACTTTTCCCACTCTGATTAATGTATCTCCAAAACATGCATTCTGAATGCAGCAACCGCTTCTTCAGTTGTCGAAAAACGTTGACCTCTGTTTTTACGTACGTAAAATATATAATATAAAGAAGTCATTCGGTGCCAATTCAGAACTATATGGCGGATGACTCATCAAATCGATGTTTTGGGTGTTCAAAAATGCAGTTGTTTGAGCCGATGTGTGAGAACTCGCATTGTCGTGGTGAAGAGTGATCCGTCTTCGGCGGTTGGTTTTCTTGATTTCTTGGAAGACAACTGGCAAACAAATGGTTGTGTACCACTCAGAATTTACTGTTCTGCGTTGTTCTAGTGGTACGGTTGCGACATGTCCAGTTTTTCCGAAAAAACAGGCGACCATTTGCTTCGAAGTGCTTTGTGCGCGAACAACTTTTGTTGGATTTGGCTCATCTTGAAAAACCCATACAGTCGACTGCTGTTTACTTTCGGGCTCATACGCGTAAATCCACGATTCATCACCTGTGATCGTATTTTTTGAGCATTTCTTTCGACCAATCGACACTAGCCTTTTTTTGAGCGATTGACAAATTGTGTGGGAACCAACGCGAACAAATTTTTTGACATAGGTGTTGGTCTTCCATTTTCAATGATCTCCTTTTTTTCTCCAAAATTATACAAGAAGAAGGGCTTTTCAAGTAGTTGATCGATTACGCAGCGGCACTCATCCATGTTTATTTATTTAATTGCACGCACACTGTATCCCGCAGCCTATTCTGTGTAACGACTAACTAGTAACCAAAACAAAAAATGGTAACAATTCAAGTACACGACCAGATACGAGTCTGCCCAGACCAGGGGCCGACGGACCATCACGCGTATCCATAAACGAAAGTGGTAACATTCAATCTCGTCTAAGCGAGGCAGATTTATCGTGATATATCCACACCGTCTCTCGAGACGGTGTTGGTTATCTACGCATTTTGTTAATTATACATATCTTATCTACGAAATGCATAAGCCAGACAGTAGGTATGGAGCGAATAATTTTCGTGGATTTCGTTAATTTAATTGATTAATCACTGAATTATTAATAAATAAAATTATTTTATAGTTAGTAGTCATAAAATATTTATTTTCAAGATTTTTAACTGTTACCAGTGGTAACAGTGGTCACATGAACCCTTCGCCACTGGGAGCAAACCTAGTTAATTTATTTATATTTTCGGTGGTATAGGTATTATTGAACTTTATAACCCGTTTTCTGTAGCTCCTGTAAGGTATAATACAATTGATATGTAGGTATAATAGCCCAATGTGGTTTGTATTTTAAAGTTAGCGTAGGTAGCATCCCGATTGGGCTTTCGTGAATTCAGTGTTTGTTGATAGTACTGTATCTGATTAATGTGCGAAACCAGAACGTTTTGGAAGCGCACTAGTTTGTAAGTTCTGTAATTTGTTTTATACACTATGTATATTCGTTGATTGAAATATTTAATAAGATACGCAACGCCGGACGAGAGGGGGTCGTCGCTTGCGGGGTAAGGACAATGCGCCCCGCTATGCTCGCCTTACCCCTCTCCCAGAGAAAACCTACCCGGTAACAGGCGTCATCCCATATGTTGCGGCGAATATACGAATTAATACCTATGAATATTTTCGTCGTAGCATCGAACATCTATTGAAACGCCGTCGAAATACTAGTAGATGTTGCCGATTCAACAGTAGTGGTAGTAGTACACGGAGGTAGTTTTTAGTTTTGTCGTTGATTGAAATATTTAATATTTCAATCAACGGTTTTGTTTGCTTATTCATTGTAAAAGTGTTTTAACATAGGAGAGCATGAAATTAATCAAGTGGTTATGTCTTTGATTTTTCGTTTCTTGTATGGAACTGTTTCCAGAAATTTATTGTCTCTAAATATATAATTTGCTTTAATAAAAATATTACTTATCCTCGATAAATTATTAAAATATAAATCATACATTACCATTGTTAAATTAAATATTCAATCAACGGTTAAATTCAACGTACAAGTTATAAAAAAAATTGTTTAGGATAGCAAGTAAAAGAATTTTAAATACATAAAACAAATAATATACTTATACATTTGCGTATATACAGGTTGTCCTTACAATATTATTTTTGATTTCTGAAGTTTGGTTTCTTTTTAAGTTTGCTCGTTAGCATTATCTCCCAAGTATGTCACAGAGTAAACATAACTGTACGGCATGTTTGGAGCTAATTGATATATCTCAATATTCAGTTAATTGTTGACTGTGGAAATGGTACCATAGGAAATGCACAAGAATTTTTTTATATTGATTTCGACTCGCTATGGATATACCTATTGAACCTCATGGCCGATCTGAAGAGAATAAAAAGAAATTAACCCGAACCTTAAAAAGTTGAAGGTTATATATAAATTTATTTCTATTTTCGGAAAAACGTCTAAAATACAAGGCAAAAATGGGTTTTAGTGTAACAGATTTCGGCTATTCTAAAGGCAGGGAAAAGAAAATGATACATTTCCGCAGGGAAATTTTTGTGATTCTGTGTTCTTGAAGGCTACTAAAAGGCAAAAATATAATAATTTTTTTATATAACTAATTGTTTGACATATCTTAGTTTTCTTAATAAATGACAATGGCAAAGATCGATTTATAATGGTCTGTAACAATGTGAAAAAAAATGTGTGTTTTACCATCAGAACTTGAACAGACTGTGGAACAACCAATTTTTGGGTGGTTTCCCTCTAAAAACATAGGTTTAAAAACTTATGGTTTTTGAAATATGGGACGTTATCTTAGTAACTTACAAACTATGTAGTATCTGTCCCCCATCTACCCAACCTGTAAACTTGATATTATGTAACTGTCCATGGACATTCATATTAAATTAAAGTTATTCATTTCCACTAATTTTATTTTTAATTTATGTACATTACACGTGTTTCGCTACACAGTAGCTTCTTCTAAAATGGTAAAAGAATATCTGACATAAGCTCATTTCTGGGTTTTTCCATATATATTTTTTATACCTTACACAATATTACTTTGTTTACCTGGAGTTTGGTTTCTAAACTATTAGGTAAAAACAGGTGAGTAAAGTAATATAGTGAAGGTATAAAAAAAATATATGGAAACCCCAGAAATGAACTCAAGTGGTAAATACCAACATAACAGTTTTTTACATTTAAAATTTAAAGATACAAGATAGGCAAACAATTTCAAAAGAGGAGAGTTATTTATGTTGGTTTGGTCGTTTAGAAGATTTTCTGTATATCTTAATTTGTTAATCTCTAGTGATTCTAGTAAAGTAAATTTTTTGCTATTAAAACTATGGTTATCTGCTATGAAATTATTGGAATGAGTAGAATTTGTATTATTAGTGATATATGAATTTTTATGTTCTTTCAAACGTGTTTTGAAATTGCGTCCAGTTTGACTAATATAAACTTTTGGACAATCTTTACACTTGAGTTGGTAAACCCCTGTGGACTCCAGTGTCCGACAAAAAAAAAAGAAACTGGTAATTTAGAAAGTTTTTTTTATATGTTTTTATTTGTTAGTCTCAGTATGTTTTTATTAATAATTAAACAATACACCAAAATTTAACAGCAACTTGAGAAAATAAATAAAAAATAAACCCATTCCGTCTAACCGTGAATACAACTATATTTGCATAACATAATATAAGAAACAGTTTGACCGATGACTGATATACCTATAAGTCCAAACTCTAATGTAATATTCTTATTTTCTTATGTGGTTTACCTGATTCGTTATCTTTAATTTTATTATTACTAGAACTAACCCACTTAACAGCCCTAAATAATTTTATTTTTATTAATTATTGTTTAATAATAATATTGCGATGGTCACCACACTGATCAAACCAAAACGGGTCATGTTCTAACTAAAATTAAGTCATATTTTATATTTTCTACCAACCCATTTTTTAATTTATATGTGTCAAATAAATCTCCAAATTTTGTATATTAAATATATTAGGGATCTCACATGTTATATTATCTCATTTATTAAAAGAAAATATTTCAGTCAACGATATTTTTAATAAAAGTAGTCAACGAATCTAGATAATCTTTAGAGAATAAAAGAAAAAAATCTACTCACGGCAACGTCTCATTAACGAATGGGGTAGAACGCCGCTATGCCATCTGTTGTTATTGTACTGCAATATCCAATTCAGTGTAGTAGATCGATCGATACAGTTGTGTCAGTCAGGCATCTTGAATAAGAACTTAGTTTGCCCGTTCACAGATGCGCTAGTGCAGTTGAGCAAAGCACGAAAAAGAGACCAGCGTTCCGAATCTTATTAAATATTTCAATCAACGGTATATTTCCTTGTGAAGTAATTATTATAAAAGGCGATCTTATTAGCAGTCTTTCTCATAATTTAAATATTATTAATACGTTTTAGGGATAGGGAGATCATATGGTAATATTAATTAGTGAGTAATAAGTAAGGTTAGGTTAGTTGTCTTTAATATTTCGCGGTGGATAGGAACACGCCCGTATCAATAAAAACACTGTCTGTATATTTATGAATTTATTTAAATAGTTATACAATTTATAGTTATTCAAAACTTATTATACCTATCTGTTATACCACGGTCGACTATACTTTTATGATACCTTCCTGTGTAGTTTTCCTATTTTTTGTCTTTAATAATCAACATCTACCGGTAAGGATTCGCGTTGGGTAAGAGTTAACGGAAAAAAATAGGTGACACATTTCCTTGATAGATTTCTGGGCAATTACTCGTATTTGGTTAAAGTCCCGCACACCACTCTCCTATGTCAAGCGCGCACTGACCCTTATCACTGGTAGATTACACCTGGGAATTAGATTTGAAGGTAGAAGGCCTAGGTCTGCGCCGCATTGAACCTCTTCTGAATAAGTAGTGGCTAATTTCTTTGATACGGAAATTAATGTAACAGCAAATAAATAATTACATTACATACACAAGTATGCTGCTCATGAAGGCGAAGTCTAGCTCATAGCTATTCTACTCAAGCCTCAAGAACAGTTAAATATACATAAACCTATATAAAAAAATGTTTAGTATTTTCTGAACTAATCCATTACGACGAGGAGCGGGATGTATTTATAAATCAAAGGAGTCGTCTCCACAAAGTACTTTTATATAGATGCTTGAATTATCCAAACATGTTTCGGAATTTTATGTTCCATCTTCACTGGTATTAATATATCTTAGAAAGAATTCTTACCTACCCAGTAAACACACATACGTTTATTTAACGTTTATCATTACAAAACCCCTTTCCAAAAAAAGGTACATTAAATACGTACATTTTACTTTTATATGTCGCGCATTTTCACGTTACAGAACACTAATAACGAAACGTTAGTTAAATGTTATATAAAAACGTGTATTGAACGTATTTATGTATATATATTCAACGGTGAAATCAAACGTTATTTAAACAGTTCTAAAATACGTTAATAATACGATTACACAAACGTTAATTCTTAGCTTTTAAAAAACGACAAATGCATGTATTAGATATACATGCATTTATCGTTTTTTAAAAGCTAATAATTAACGTTTGTGTAATCGTATTAATTACGCATTGTAGAAATGTTTAAATAACGTTTGATTTCACGTTATTTAATGTGGCTTTTATATATTTTTGTAACGTGAAATATACGTTAATAAAATGTATGGAATAAATCAATAAAACTACCAGATTTCCATTGTTGGGTTGGTACAAAAGTTTGATGAAAAAATAATGCCCTTTTTGTTAAATAGTTAAACCAAAAAATATAAACATTTGGGTGTTTTTTAATGTTCAATATTGTGGTCAAATATAACTTACAAAATTAAACGATACAATAATGCACGTTTCGGCGAACGCTTTCTGTCGCCGAAACTTACGTTGTATCGAATAATTTTGTAATTTCTTTTTGACAATATTTTATATAATAATATTGAATAACACAACAAACAAACGGATTTTTGATTTGTTTTTAATTTATTTACAACCAACAATCCAACTTTTTGATTTAACGATTTAGGATATTGGAGACATACTTTTAGCATCGAACCTTGTCCGTTATTTTATTAGGATAAAAACACTTTACATTTTTTGTTGTATATAATTATAACAAAATGTTCTAGAATCATCACTAGTGTAAAATGTAAGATAACAAATTGTTTATAAATATGTAATTTATTCTAAACATAGGAACATTTTTTTAATAACAAATAGAAAGTTAAATTAAGGAACAAATAATTCTTTCACATATTAAGAAGAATAAAATATAGAATTATGCTTAAATTTTGACTGCTTCTTAACCGCTTACGATAGGGAATTTTAATTTATTTAAAAAATCAATAAATCATAAATCTAATACATAAATAATGCTTGCAAATCATTTTTCTGGTGCACGGGAAAGTTCAATTTGGCTGCTTCTGAAATGAAAAATGCATACATAGGTATTAGCATAATATAATTATAAATATTTAGAATGTAATGTTATTTTTGCTAGAAGCGTATAGATACTCTATACATTTTTAGGCAAAAGTAAAAGATATTTACTTTTAATCTAAAATTATATTTTCTGAGTGCAATAAACCAAACACCCAGTAAATTAATTGCATTGTAATTTGTCAATTTTAAATTTTTTTCCTGTGAATTTTTTCAAATTTTATAATCTAATTTTTATTAGTGTTCTAAAAGCAAAATATCGAGTGGTGTGGCTAGCTGATGAGTACAAACGAGCACGAAATATACTTATTTTAAAAAATATGTACATTAGTAGGGCGCATTATTTATAACATTTTTCTGCAAATATGGTGGTAAATAACGCACTAATTTTATACCCTGTGTATATATCAAACATGTTTAAGCCGTTTTAGTATCATAATAAAATTTTGTGTTCTATCTTATTGACACCTATTACTTACCTAAAATAGTGCTTAAAAATGTTGTGTGTTTCAAAACCATTTTGTTGAAGCGACCTTAACAGTTGAACAGTATTCCTAATTGGTTGGCCATTAAAAATTTCATAATTCTTCTAAAAACTCAATACCGAACATCACTTAATTTTTAATAATATTAAACTACTTAAATATTTTTTAACTAATTGTAGCACTTGATTTTTATTATATTCGCAAAATTTACAATCATAATTATTATTCTTTTCTACCTCTATAATTCTTCTAGAAAGTCCCTCAATACCGAATCTCACTTAATTTTTAATAATATTACACTTCTTAAATCTTTCTGAACTAATTGTAGCACTTTCTTTTTATTATATTCGCACTATCAACAATGATACCTAATTATTATTCTTTGCTACCACATTATTTTGCTTGAACCCTTCCAGTGTAATAAACGTAATAAATGTAATATTCTAAATTCTAATACCTACCCGCGATTTACCTAAAACCATTGTTGCCAAGTCGGGTAGCCTTTTAATTAAATTTAAATGTCATTTTAGGTCTCTCTTATTATACCTAAACAAAGCTTTAAATTTTATAAATCAAAGGCGTCTACTACAGAAAATATTTTTATATACATGTTCGAATCAGCCAAACATGTTTCGGAACTTTACTGTTCCATCTTCAGTGGCATTAATAAATCTTACAAAGAAGCCTAGTGTCTTAGGGTATAATATGGATTCAAACATGTATACCTACATACACTTTGTGGAAAAACTTTTATTTAATGGCAAAAAAACATGAGGTTTATATAAAATTTTCCGAAAACTTAAATTTGGTTATACCTACTACTTATTATGTAAATAGCAAATTTCAGTAATACACCATTTAATGTGGAATGTTTCTTTTTGTAAATCATTTCAATAAAGAAGAATTGTTGAAAATACACTTATGTTGTTTGACTTTAATCAAATTCAAAAAAGTGTGTGTTAAAATTTATAAATTTCTGGAAACCCCGAAAGTATACGTATCTATTATAAAAAATAATAATTAGATTATATATATCTTTATATCTCCTATAGTATGAGAAGAAATTCTCACTTTGGCATCACTGTTAAAAAAAATTATATAATTTTATTCACTAACAAACATTACGACCTTCACATACGTTTTCGCCCAATCATATGCTTTATAATTTAATAGTGTAACAACGGCCTGCCTTCAACGTTCAAGCAACGTTTGAAATGTGTGAAACTAAACAAACAGGTGTTCATATAGCAAAAACAAAAACATGTTTTTGTGATTGCTTGAGCCGCTTACTAGGTATTTAATTAGGTATAATACCACTTATTTTTAACTTCTTAGTCAAGATTGGAAAAAATATGTTGTAAAACTATTCTGCAACTTATATTTTTGCATAAAAAAAAAAGAAAAACCCAACAAATCATTATAAGATTTAATTAACTTGTTAACAAATATTTGGCATTACTCTTGTAAACTTAGAATACAGCTAGTTGTAGTAGGAAGTTTTGGATAAACACTGTTTTTTCAATTTGTTATGTACACTATGTCCTAGATAAGAATGGGATAGCATTGGAAACTAGGAAACGTTAGGACTTACAATGTCGTTTAAATTAGTGTAAAGTTATACAATTTAAACACCTTTTAAATGGTGTTTTCAAAAGTAAACTAACTAAATAGGTATATTAGGGATTTACTTACATATAAAGTGTTTGTTTTACTGTTTCAACTGGTAGGTAAATTAAGGTTAAACCTTTACACATTCTAGATTTTTGAAAATACATGTAGGACGTAATATTCGTTGTTATTTCAATAATTCTAGTTTTACATCAAACGATTCATTGACACATTTTTTAAAAGTATTTGGAATCGTAATAATCAACGTTTTAAAATGTCCCACTTTAAATATTGCTCATTTTAAGAATAATTTCACACGTTCTTCTAATTGTAGGTACATTTGGAATTGTGAAAACATACTTTATAAACAATATATAAACGTTTTGAATTTTCCCATATTAAGCAATAACAATTTTTATGGGATATTTTACACGTTACCTTAACTGTAATTTTAGAATTATTATAAAATACTTAAAAAACGTAATTTTAACGTTTTCATTGTCGCCTCTAAAAATTATGCGCTTCTAATGAACATTTTCTAACGTTATTTTAGCTATAAATATCGGTTTATTATAAATTACATAAAGAACGTTTTATAAACGTTTTTAATTTTGACAATGTTTGACACGCGTTTAAAAAACACCTACAACAAACGTTTTTATTTTATGGTTTATTTATAATGCATATACAACGTTACTTAAACATAATAAATGTACGTAGTTGTATTTACATAATAACACCACGTGTCTATAACGTTTAAATTGAACGGTGTAAAATTAAACTTAAAATAAACCGTCACTTTTCTAACGTAAGACCAATTATCAACGATTGACACGTTAAATCAACGTTTAATTTACGTATATGTGTTTACTGGGTAGTGTCTTAAGTTATAATATGGAATCAAACATGTATAACCTACATACACTTTGTGAAAAAAACTTCTTATTTAATAGTAAAACATGAGTCGTTAAAAATTTTTAAAAACTTAAAATTGATTAAAGTATGTAAACGAAATAAAAATAATAAATAAATAATCATTTATTGCCTAACAGGCCTGAGCCAAATTACAAGACAACAATTACATAGTTTCAATTAATATCAAATAAATCTAACAAACTACAAAAGTACCAGAATGCTTAATTATTCATAATACAAAATAACCACAGGCCTTAACAATGACTATATAAAACATAAAAACAACCAAGTAGAACCCAAACAACATATTGAAGTTTAATAAAAATTTCCCATGCATCTCTGCAGATCAGTCAGGAATCTGCCAATTGTGCGCCATCGAAAAATTCTAGTCTTTATAGGCGCAGATCCTGCGCACAGACAGTAGTTGAACGTCATAACCGCGCAATAATAGTGCATTATCATATCCCCTTATAGGGTAATGTCCATGATTTTGAAATATACGTACTTAAAAAATTTTCTTTGGATACGTGAGCAAGTACCTAAGCAGTACAGTTTTGAAAGAGTAAAATACTTCGAATACAGAAGAAGAGCAAGAAATAGAAAAACGAATAGCAAAAGGAAGTAAAGTAATTGGTACATTGCAAAAAAATCTCAAATCAAAAAAAATCTCCAGAACAACAAGAATACGAATTGATACAACGATAATCAGACCTACAGTACTATACGGAAGTGAAACGTGGATCATGAATAAGAAAGAAGAAGAAAAAATAGCAATTTGGGAAAGGAAAATACTGAGAAAAATACTAGGAGGGATTAGAATAGTTGAAAATATATGAAGACGACGCAAGAACCAAAAATTAACAGAATTATTTAACCAACCTGGAATTACTCAAATTATAAAAGCGAACAGAGCAAGATGGCATGTATTTAGAATGGCGGATGGCAGGTGGGCAAGAAGGTCTTTATTGAGAACTGTAGAAATCAGAAAAAAGCGGGGAAGACCAAGGAAAAAATTGATGAACAACGTGAAACAAGATTTAATAAGAGTAGGCATAGAGAACTGGCAGCAGCGAGCTTTGGATCGGGTGGCATGTAGAAGAATAATGCATACACAGAGAAAAATCTGTAGTTTTGCCAAAAACACACCCTGCCACTAACACATTCTTTTACAAAACGACACAAAGTTTTCTTTGGATGTCTCTTGTAGTTGAATTAAAGAAATTTATTTCAACAAACTACAAACTGTTAACGGGTTTAAATGGATTTGTAATTGTATACTAATATATCAACTGCTGAGCCAAATGCCAATAGTACAACTGGTATAATTGAAAAGATAGAACTTGTGTTCGCTGTGCAATAAAATCAATAATAACTGCAGTTTGACAGAAAAAAAAACAATATATTTTCATAAAAGTAAAAAAATGAACAAATCCTCTGACCATAGTTTCATACAAACTAACGAAAAAAAAAGCAAAAGTTAAATGATATTAGATACAACCTTTTTTTTTTAATCAAATTGTTCAAAACCATTCACTCCGCAAAGGCTACCTGTCTATTTTCAGTGGGGACAACGATCACATTATGCGCATGTTGTCATCTCCATTATGCTCCTCTCAGAAGCAGCATATATGCTGCATGTATACATCCGCTAGTAGTACTAGCGGATGTATACTTGCGCTACCGGGGGTTGATGGGAAAGTTTAAAATAAATTACCAGAACAGGCATATTGTGGATATCCATCAGCTTTTTCGTGTAGGTATATTTCTAACAATTTAAGAAACCGAATTCGAGTTCCTATTGGAGGAAACAACTCTAATATTTTCATGAGATAGTTCTTGTACATCTTCCAATGTCATTTTATTGCCTAAATAATAAGTAATACCAAGAACCAAGGTATCTAACATACCAACATTGGGAAAAAAACATTTTAAATATGGAGATGTTCTGTAGGGGCCTTGCTTATCTAGCGTGGATAAAATTAGAAAACGGTTGGCGATAGGTATAACATATTATGCATGAAATATGTTTAGAATTACAAGGAGAATCCAAACAATATATATTTTATATACGGTCGTATTTGAAATAAGGAAGTTGACACCTACTTCCGGTATAACCGGAAGTATTATATTCTTGAAAACATCTTAGCCTAATTGGTCCCATCGACCTAAGTCCTACACCAGATTTTCAGATTGTTCCACAGTGTAGTTTCTCCATAATCGATCGAATCCCTTCCCGGTGGGACACCCGGTATAGGTATAGTTATCTCTGTTAGATACCAATTTAGAAATTAGTATATTTTTTATGTATTTATTTATTATTTTACAACTGTTGATCGCCTAAATAATGAAGACACCTACTTCCGGTATAACCGGAAGTATTATATTCTTGAAAACATCTTAGCCTAATTGGTCCCATCGACCTAAGTACTACACCAGATTTTCAGATTGTTCCACAGTGTAGTTTCTCCATAATCGATCGAATCCCTTCCCGGTGGGACACCCGGTATAGGTATAGTTATCTCTGTTAGATACCAATTTAGAAATTAGTATATTTTTTATGTATTTATTTATTATTTTACAACTGTTGATCGCCTAAATAATGAAGTCAAAGACACTTTTATATAATAGATATCGTTAAAATTAAAACTAAGTTAATAAATATGGAGAATGTAGATCAAACAAAACGGCAATTAAAAAATATATTTATGAATAATTATTCGTTGCAATAAAATTATGATGAAACCATTTTGAAATAATTAATGAAAAATAAGTTATTATCTGATAATTATGTGACGTCTGGCAACATTGTCTATGGCTGGAAGCCAAAGACGTCATATTATAAATGTTTTGTATGTTCAAATCGTGACCTGATTGGTGTACAAACATGGCTCCTCCTCTGTTCCATCAAGATTACTAGTATAGGTTAATTTCCTTTTGTGCCGAGCCAATGGGAGCATACGTTCATTTTCTTTTATACCGAGCCAATGGGAACGTTCGGCCATGGTTCGAGTTTCCGTGGGTCACCGTCGGGGATCGGTGGCGTGCCTTCCGCTTTGTTTTTGCTGTTTTGGCGCCATAAGCTAGCGATCTGCATCTGTGACTAGATAAACAGCAAAAGAAAAAAACTCGTTTATAACAGCAAATTCTTATTGCTAAATAAATAATAATAATTTGTAAGTTGTAGCTGCGAATATAGTAGGTATGTAGGTACTTACTTTTTTGTTAATATAGGAACATAATATAATTTTTGAATTAACGTTTTGTAGGATGAGATAATGATAAATTACATTGACTCAGCTTTTCTACCAGTAGCACAAGAAATGGACAGTTGAGGAATTTCCACTGTGAATTTGTTCAGGACAAGATGCTAATGAAACACACGATGTCTCCCACTGTACAATTGAAGAGAAATTCCTGCACACTAATTTAACTGCACATTTGATCAATATTCATAGCGTAAGTTTTAAAGAAACAATATTAAATTTTAGGAATTCTGAAGATCACAGGAGAATAGAGAAGTTGTAGATCTAAATAGTGGCGAAAAACCCCAATAAATATAGGTATTTGAGTATATAATTTACTTTAACGATAATGTAATAATAATTATTATTATAATGTAGATATTTTGATGAAGGAATTCTGTATATATTCTCTCTCTAACCCTCTATATTTAATTGTTGGTATATACTTGATTTATGTTTTTATTTTATTATAGTTTGCTTTAAAACTGGATTTTTCATATATTTTTTTGAGAGTTTAATATCTTTTGCATTGTTTTACTTTAGTAATAAATATGGTTTTTTGGATTTGAAATTTTTGTATTATTTCCAGTGTGCCTCTTATTTTTGCCATTCCTAATTTGATCCCAATATTTAACAATATAAATGTATTTTAATTTACTTCTGAATTACTTAATCGATTATCTTTATTACCAAGACTCCCTATGATTATCTACAATGCATTCAATTTTTGTTTATATCGATATTTATGACTATGCTGTGTAAACCCGGCTTACTACTATTGCTTGGCAAACGAATCTGTGACAACGAAAGGAATGCGGACAAAAAAATCCTATATTGCCAAATTTAACTACAAAAAGTCACTAGTTCTAGAAAAGAAGTTGTATTAATTTGAAAATCGATTTTTTACAATTACAAATAATAATAATGAAAAAAGCTCAGCATTTTTATATATAGTTTTATTTTTATTTCATGACTAAAATTTTTACCACTGAATATTAAAATAGGGAAAATAAATTACCATCTTCTGTAAATTCGGCAATACCACGCGAAATAGGTGGTTTGACGCCGGCCTGAATGATACTAATTGGTGCGTAGACCCTCGCACGTTTTGTCGCCATGCGGGTGTGCAAGTCGCAATTGGTGGAAACTGAGTTCTTCCCCGCAATTGTTGCCGCCCCTTGTAGTAATTTGAATCAGCCAGTGGCAGAGTGGTGTTATTTATACTTTTGTCATACAAAAAATAAAGAGAATATGAACTCCCACCACTTTCTATTGTCCTGTGCGAGGCAGGTGGTAGCCATTTTTTAATATACACGACATATCCGTATTTACGTTTTATTGAAATTACAGGATCGGTAAAGAACAGGGGAGTAATAGAATTATTTTATAATAGAATTACATCTTTATTAATTATAAAAACAAACAAATACTTTTATTCATGCTTCCATATAATCATTTTATTTTTATTTATATTTTTAAAATTTCTCTTGATTAATTTTAATGTATAAAATATCCTTAACCTAAAATACAATTTGGTAACATATTTTTTGTTGGGAAATTAGAACATGGATGTTCAAACGTTACATTTTGGATTAAATTAATAATATAATAAATTATTAATAATATTTAACTTAATTAAACAATTTTCAAAATTATTTTGAAATATATTTTCTAATTTGGAAATGTATTGTTCAGCTCTAAAGAAAAAAAAAAGTGTAATTGATTACGGGCAAATATAAATTTATTAATTTTAGATAGAGTAAAATAAAATTGTTCTAATTTATACAATAGGTCTACCGATTTTCAATTCCTTAAGTATAATTGAGAATGTATTATATTTTACCTGTTTATGGCCTTCAGAAAAACAACGCAGGCACACATGTTGGGAATTTCCCATTATATACCTATAAAACATTCTAAAATCACCCCCAATAAATGGGCAATAAAACCTGAGACGAGAATTTATAAAAGATAAGGGCCACTGTGCTGCGAAATTAAGCGAAGTTATTCATGTTTTTTAAAAAATTTGTGTGATTTTTTTAGGCAAGTAAGCTCAATCTTTTAAACAGCTTGTTTAGAAATATTTGTTTTTCAAAATAACAATTGGTAATTTGATTTAATGTACCTATGTGAAATTATTTGATTCTAATTTTACATGCATCTAATTCAAATACTACATAAATATCTTACCTTTTACTATCCATCGGGAAAAAATGATAAAATGCAGTTATAATATTTATTGCTGCAATTCTTCGCAGCATAAATCATTCCGCCTCTGCTTTTTGCATTTCAAAATAAACAATATCACTATCAAAAGTTTATAAAACAAAAACACACAATATAACTATATAACACACAGAATACTACGGCACTCTAAAACAAATCACTTGAAATGGCAAAGCACAAAGAAAATATCCCGACGACAATGAGAGTATAACAAAACATGGCGATTTTGAGTGCGCAATAATATGCGCAATCTCTTCCCCCACCAGCAAGATCACATTCTCTGTTGTTCTCTGTTTTTGTTGTCGTGTACGAGTTGCAATATTATCAAATATTATATCAAATTATAATAGTATATTTAGTGCTCTGTTGTCTTTGTTCTTGTAGAAATACGTTCAGTACATATTTAAAATAAAATAAATAAATAAAATACTTCTTCTGTGTTAGGTATTGTTTAATAGCAGTAGGTGCTTTTACCAAACACATGAAGATCTTTTCATTATTTTTAATTTTTTAGTAACACATAGGTAAATATTTAGGTATTAATTATTACTAAACTTTTACAACGCACGCCGCTGGTAATTTTAAGAATGAAATCAGCCAAGTTTTATTACAACTGCATTCCCCTTACCGACTCCGCGCTGTTAAAGATCAATTTGCCAAACAATACACATTTTAAATATGGCGCGCTCTGTATCACAAGCAGACGCGCGAACGCTAGTTCCCATTGGCTCGGTATAAAAGGAAATTTACGTATGCTGCCAATGGGACCGCTTGGCCATTGGTCGTGTTTCCGTGGGTTGCCGTCGCGGATCGGAGGCGTGCGCTTCGCTTTGTTTTTGCTGTTTAGAATGTTTTGGCACCATAAGCAAAGATTACGTAATACTATTATGTAGCCTTTGCCACCATAAGCTAGCGGTCTGCATCTGTTACTAGAGAATAAGCAAAAAAACGTTTATAACAGCAATTCTTTTTGCTAAATATAAAATAATAATTTTTCTTCTACTATCTTTAAATGCCTTTATTATATGTTCAATCATGATTTGAAAATGTAGTACATTGTAATGTTGTTTTTCATTCACCCGTGCACAATAAATACCTATTTCCCACTAGTTGCTAGGCAATTGCTGCACAGAAAAAAAAACTTGGTTTATCCAAATAAAAAATATTATTTAGAGGTGAATTTGCTAGTTTTCGCAAAATTTTAGTTAAAGTAGTAAATGTAGTTATCAAGTATGAGTAACTACATTATCTAAAAACGACAATTTTTCCTGCTAAGCTGATATCTTCTCATCTAAACGAGACTTGTATGTGCATTAGTTAAATAAGATTTCAAATTGTGAACCTATATAAAATTTTATTTGCGCTAAATGAGTTCGGTATTCTGTTTGAATTAGGTATTGTACACCTACAGATTTCCATACGTACCCACTTAGGTGTAGCTATTATTATTAAGAAAATACTTAATGAGGTAATTAGGTAGGTACCTATACGTACCTAACTATTCTCAAAAATCGTTTTATGAAACCCAAAACTAAATTAGTTCTAATAGGAACATATACCTACCTACCTATAAATTTTATTTATCTGCTTTAGTATATTAATGGACCTAGGTATGTGCCTTATAATATTTAAGTATAAATAAGATTTTAACAACTAAGTAAGTACATAGCTAAAATAGGCACTGATTTAATTAAATCTGTGTAATAGTTATTTTTTCCTAATACTTCTCATTTACAAAATTTCTATCCTCCAAAATACCTATCGAATTATTTTATCTGGTAGAGATGGGAACCTATAGTTGTCTACATAAGTCGTCATTCTATTCCAGCCAACGGTTATTCCCCGTTCTACCTAATGTGTTTGTCCCCGCTGCTAGTCCACGTACCTAAAACCCTTTGTAGAAGCAGGTGCCGACAATAACATCTTCTATGTGTACCACGTTTCACCTAGCGCGTCTCACTTGGTGTAGAGGGAGGGGGTTTCATTTTGGTATTTTTTGATTAGAGTCTTGGCGTCGCTCTAACTAGGATCTAGTTATTTGGTGTTCTAATCTGAAGATATTTTAATTTAATATATTAAATTTTGATTTATTGATAGTAAGTGTATACCTAGATATTGATATCCCAATTTCTACAAGTGGTGAGGACGGACTATACAGATACAGTAACAGATATTAACCAATGTGCATCCAACATAATTAAGTGTAGTGATTAGTTTGGCGTGTTGAGTTTTGTTAAATATATATTATTAATATCTATGGAGGAAACAAAAGAAATATTAATTAGCTGGAATCTGGGGGAGCTCGTTGATAATTTTATCGGTAAGTAAATTATAATAATTATTATTTAATTATTTGTTTTTATAATTTTACGACCAATGCAAACAATCTTATTTCATTGCAATATCAGATATAATCTTTGGCAATAGATACCTATCTAGATACGTATTATTTAGTAGGTACTTAATCCTAATTTAAAATACTTTTTCTAATTTAATCAATCTTAATATGGTATTCCTCCATTTACAGCAACTAAACAATAGTTTAGATGGGTTCACGATATTATATTTAATTTGCCAGGGACGGATTAATTTTTAGCAAATTAATGCAGTTTTTCAAAAGAAGTTACATAAATATTTTAGCTAGGTATGACTTTTTTCTTTCTTTTGTAAAGGTAGGTATGTATTGATTTGTTTACCATTTTACCAATGTCTGTGAATTAGGAGTTGTGGATTGGAATTGTCTTATCATTCCTCGTACGTACCGGTAGAATCTGTTATTTTACTTAGTTTCCTCATAAGGAATCTAAAGTTTCTTTGATAATTTTTTTTTGTTTCAGCGTCATTGTTTTTCGGAAAAACTCGATTTTTTTTTTAAATAGCCAATACTTACATTTTAGGTTTATTTGTCCCCAAATTAGATAACTACCTAGTACCTAGTTAGTAGATCTTGAAATGTATAATATTTATAGTAGAAAATGAATTAGGTATAAACTATATTTTACAAGGCCGTATTTTTTTAAGAAAATGCAATTTTTTTTGCGATTTTAGTTTTTATTGATTTCTGACATTATTTTTACTAATATAAAAAACTTAAAAGCTCTCATTGTTACTTTTTTATGAAAATAATATAGCGTTTACAAATTTTCATTACGACGTTTCGTTTTTGAAAAACCATCAACTTCGATTTTTTAAATACGGCCCTCGATTTTTTATTGTTAAATTTAAAGCCATTTTCAAAACAAAAATAGATGTAACGGAATGGTTTCAACAAGTTTTCACTATTTTTAGCTGTTATTTAAACTTCAAGAAAAACCGCCATAGTTTGGCACTTATTTTGCGTAAAAGAAAGAAAGGCGTTTCTTTAATAATTTCAAAAAGCACAAAAATTTTAACTAAATTTAAAAAACTGCGTACAGAATAAAATGTGCTGACAGAAATAAATTGGCAAATAATAATAAATAATTTTGATTAACGCCGAAAGAATTTTATTGCCAAAATTACTAATTAGGTATATACTCTGCATTCAGTCAGTTAAGTCCCAAACTATGGCGATTTTTCTTGAATAAGTTTAAATAACAACTAAAAATACTGAAAAGTTGTTTAAACCACCTATTTTTGAATTGAAAATGGCTTTAAATTTAACAATAGAAAATCAAGGGCCGTATTTAAAAAATCGAAGTTGATGGTTTTTCGAAAACGAAACGTCGAGTCTCCTCAAAAAGCAACAATGAGAAAGTGCTTTTCATTTTTTTTTATATATCTGTAAAAATAATGTCTGAAATCAATAAAAACTAATATCGCAAAAAATTGATTTTTAAGAAATTCTCGAAAACTGCTAAATTTACTTTACTTTTGAAAACACCATTTAAAAGGTGTTTAAATTGTACAACTTTTCTCTAAGTTAACCGACATTGTCACTCCGACCGTTTCCAAGATCAACCAACCCTAGTTGTTGATGTGCTGAGCAATATTCTCAGGAATTCCGGCAAAGGATTCAGCCGCATTATACCTACCCACTTTAACATGTGTAGATTGAAGTTTGACTATATATACCTAGCTTATATTACTTATACCTAATACAAGCTTTTCAGTTGGCTTAAGTTTATTTTAAAAAAATAAATAAATAAGATTCGCACTAAAAACCTGATGGTGGTTCAGATAAAAAAACGTAAGCACCACAGGGACCCCCAAATCTTGTCTACCCCTTCTAGAAAAAATTACTAGAAGAGAGACAAACACTATTTGTCATTTAAATAAAAATATATTGTATGTTAGCAAAGTTTATTAGTTATTTTAGTAATGTAGAAAAATTTACTGGATAGACATTAAACGAGTATCATCACTAAAATAACTAGTAAACTTTGCTAGCATACAATATACTTTTATTTAAATGACAAATAGTGTTTGTCTCTCCCAGACAAGGAGCATATGTAAACTAATCAAGAATATTATCTAAATGACATAATGTCTATCCAGTAAATTTTTCTACATTACTAAAATTACTAATAAACTTTGCTGGCATACAATATATTTTTATTTAAATGACAAAAAGTGTTTGTCTCTTTTAGACAAGAAGCATATGTAAACTATTCAAGAATATTATCTAAATGACATAATGTCTATCCAGTAAATTTTTCTAGAAGGGGTAGACAAGGTTTTGGCTGTCCCTGTGGTGCTTACGTTTTTTATCTATCTGAACCAAGGTTTTTTTTTCTGTGTGTTGTAAACGTTTTTTTGCTTATTCTCTAGTAACAGATGCAGAACACTAGCTTTTTTGTTTTTGGAAAATGTCAATATAATAAAACACCAAAACCGATTTATTTTTAAACAATTTATTGTAAATTAATATGACATTCAGTTAAGATCCGCTTCATTATTTTGATCAGTAGGCATTTCTTCCACAGTCGCTAGTTCAGAATTGACAACACTGTCATTATTATCAAAAAATTCACCGTCGTCGAAAGCCGTACTATTCACATATTCTTGCGTACGCAGGCGTATTTCTTTTTCCAACGATGCATAATCATTTTGTTGTAAAGAATCCTGTAAGTATTTCACCGAATTTTTATTAACTGTTGCAACATTTTGAACTGTAGATCCTTGCGACTCCGGAGTGGTTATGGCTAAAACTAACTGCGCTGGTGGTGGTTCTAAATGTTCCAACACTACCCGATTCGTAGCTAACAGAACCTGAGAAGGAGTCATTTCTTTATTACTACTAGTAGAACCGAGAGAACTAACTTCAGATGCTCTATCGTTGAAACTACAGTGTTGCATTGAGTTAGACATAGATGATGTAACACTACTTAGTGAAGAAGGCGCTGAGCTCGACTCTTGTTGGATTTGTTGATCATCATGACACGTTTGAGGGTGTCTTTTTAGTTCTGCTGGATATGTCGTTTTCTGTTTCAATACCAGATCGTCCATATGGGCTATTTTCTCTGTTACAATTGGTGTTACACGTGCGCTCTTTCCAGAACCAGTGACCTTAAAAGACAAACAGTTGAATATTAAGATGAGTAATAGTCTAATTCCCTCGAAAAGGATCGTTCAAAATTTGGGACTTATTTTAGATTCGGATTTGCGTGTCAGTGGTCATATTAATAAATTTTCAAAAAATAATTCTTAATTGCAAGGAGTGAAAAAAATACACTATGCTCTTCTTATAATTAATTCAAAAATCAACCATACTTATGTCTCGAGAGTATAGGCAAGGTGTTTAAAAATTTAAGAAAGTTATACATTTAAACTTATGCGAAATATTGAATAATTTTTCATTGGTTTAATAGACGATAACCTAACACATTAAGTATAAAAAAATTAGATCACATTGGCGTTCAAAAAGTGTATAAAAACGGGTTAAAATTAAAAAAAAAAACATAGAAGAAATATTGACTATTTGGGAAATGAAACGTCCTCTACTTCACAAAAATTATACAGGGTGTTTGTAAATAAGTGCGACAAACTCCAGGAGATAATTCTGCATGAAAAATTAATGACAGTTTGCTATATAAACATATGTCCGCAAATGCTTCGTTTTCTGAGATACGGGGTGTTAAAGTTTTTCTTAAAAACTGAAAATTTATTGATTGCTCTGAAACCGGTGGAGATATGCAAGTGAAATTTAGTGGGTTTTAAGAGGTAGTTATTGCGCATTTTGTCGCATGCAATTGAGAATTTTATGTTCATTAGTGGCGCGCATACGGGTAATGATCTCAATTTTTTTAAAGAAAAAAATGGTACGCCACTGGAATTTTTCAAATTAAAAATCATTCTGGAATTCCTCATTCAATTTGTGATAAAAAACCTCTCTTGCTTTTTTATCGTAGGGGGCATCGTTTTTGTGCAAAAAAATAAAACATCTTACCCCGTATTTTTCATTTCTTTAATACATTATCAAGAACTATCTAAAACAATAAACATTAAACCAAAACAATAAGAGAAAATAACACTAATAATAAAGAAACGCTAATTCGACATTTCGTTGATATATTCGTATTTAACAGAATGTTGACAGTAGCCTACTATAGTAGGCGACGACGCTATAGCGTCGTCGCCTCGAGTTGTTATATTTTTTTGCACAAATGCCCCCCACGATGAAAATGCAAGAGAGATTTCTTATCACAAATTGAACGAGGAATTTCAAAATGATTTTTAATTTAAAAATTTCCAGTGGCGTACCATTTTTTTCTTTAAAAAATTGAGATTATTAGGTACCCGTATGCTCGCCACTGATGAACATAATTCTTAATTGCATGTCAAATAATGCGTAATAACCACCTCTTAAAATCCACTAAATTTCATTTGCATATCTCCACCAGTTTCAGAGCAATCAATAAATCTTCAGTTTTTAAGAAAAACTTTAACACCGCGTATCTCAGAAAACGAAGCATTTGCGGACATGTGTTTATATAGCAAATTGTCATTATTTTGTCATACAGAATTACCTCCTGAAGTTTGTCGCACCTATTTACTAACACCCTGTACACATGTTCAAATCAGAGCGATTTAACAGTCATACATGTTTTAAGACTTCAAGTCTCATCATCAGTGACTTAAATGCAACAAAACTCCATCGAATTTAAACATTTATACGATCCCCATGTGGGAAAAAACTTTTAACTTATTATTAACATTAAAAGTAAACAATTTGCAAAACTTATTTTCTACTAACAATTTTCATTAATTTTTGCAAAGTTTCATTTTAATGTTATCTAATAATAAGTTAAAAGTGATTTCCCACAAGGGGATTGTATAAATGTTTAAATTCGATGGAGTTTTGCTGTATTTAAGTCACTGATGATGAGACTTTAAGTCTTGAAACATGTATGACTGGTAAATTGTTCTGATTTGAACATATATGCATATATTTTTTTGTGGAGTAGAGGACGTTTCATTTCCCAAATATACACCACTCCTCTCTAATGGATTACTTCAATAAAAAAAATATTGACTAGTTATTTAGGTATAGCTTTGATAAAATATAATCAATGAAATGTATCATATGTATCATATAAAACGTTCGTAAATAGTAGAAAAAGGGTCAAAAAATTAGGATGTAAAAATGGTATATTTAGCTTTTTAAGTAGTTGAATTGGTGTTACACGACAAAAAATTCCTGTACTATAGGGGTCCACGAAGTGTTTAAAAATGGGTCAGAAAAATCTGTATCCACGATAACTCAAAACTCACTTAACAGATTTTTAGCAAATTTGGTACAAAAATACTTCAGGATATTTCAAGGTGCTGATTAACTTTTGGGAAACATTGAGCGTAGGCAAGAGGTTTAACAAAGGATTCAAACATTTATATTTCGTAAACACATCCGAAATATCGAATAATTTTTCATATATTTAATAGATGATAAACCTAAAACATTTAACATAAAGATAGATCACAGAGGCGTTCGAAAAGAGTGTAAAAAGAGGTTAAAAACTAACAAACATAGAAACATATCGGAAATATTGAATTCAATGTATCATTAAAAATTTGCTTGCAAAGGCGTTCGTAAATTAAAAATTAAATAAAAATAGATAATGTCTACAATAAAAATAAAAAAATCACCAAGAGTCTTACTGAAAAGGTAAATGACAAAAAGGTCACAGAAGTATATTATTATTATTTTTATATTTATAATAATATAAATAATAGTGTATTTCTTAGATTTTAAATCTTTGATGGAAATATCGTTTCGTATTGTAACCAGTAATTTGACGAAGGTGCCTCTTACTTCAGTCAGAGAAATTTTTGGAAATCCCATTGAATCAAGGAAAAAGCGTAAAGATTCTGGGGCCACAAAAGTCTAGACGCCGGGCAAAAAGATTTGATAAGGCGAAAAATCTACACTATCAGCAGCGTGTCCCTACGATCAAAAGTCTAAAACACCGGCTCATCAATGAACTTTTACAAGTGCTGAAGTCATTTTCTTTGAGGAAAACGTATGTTTGTCATGCAATTGCAGAAGAATTGGGACATACAGTGTTACGACTACCTCCCTATACTAATGCGTTTATAGAGTTTATGGTATCAACTTAAATCGAGGGTATAAGCGCGGAAAAAATACTTCTCCAAATTTAAGTGGTACTGTGGTAGAATTAATTAGGAACTGTTTGAATGACATTCCTACCGAGAGTTGGAAAAGTCCTGTTAGTCATGTTATAAATGTTGAAAACTCGTACCTTTACTACGTAGAAGAATAGAATTGTATATTTAAATAAATTATTTGTATAGGTATCTCATGTATTTTGCAAAATATAATTCCAATTTATTAAGTTCGACCCTGTAGCACCTTTAACCTGGTGATTTTCTACACAATGGGATGAAACCAAACATGTTTGGTACTACTTTTTAATATTCCTCGAATAGGTAATATATTAAACCTATTTCGTGGAGTTTCTACTTTTATTCCCTGAATCTAATTTTATATGAAAAAAGTAGTCCATCCGTATTTAATTAAGGAGAATTTAAATGGATAAGACTCATTTATTTAAATTCCCCTTAATTGTATTTTTTCTCTTCTAGGAGTACAATATGTTTTCAGATAAAACCAAAAATATACTTACAACACACGTGTCTCGAAGTGATTTTAAAAACGCTTGTATATTGTTGTAACCAAGTCTAACAAAAGGAATATTTTCACCAATTATCTCTTCGTAGTCATCTAGTAGAGATCTGTAGGTGCTAGGTCTTGGATTAGCAATTAATAAACTTCTAATAATAGTTTTAACTTCATTGTAGTCCGCCATTTTTAGTTCAAATATTCTTAACTAACACTTCACTATAACACTAAACGTTAAGTTTTTAAAAATATATTATCACACTCTAATATTAACTTTATATTTCAAAGATTACAGAACAAAACACGTCTCTCTCTCTCTGTCGTTACAGTACACTAGAAGAACCAGTAGACGAGTGGGTCATCGTAGAAACCTTAGGGGCGTTATATGGCTTTCGCATCCATAGCGTCACTTTCTTTGGGTGGGAGGTGGGATGGATTCCCTTTTTACATATTGTACTGAAAAATTTGAAAAAAAAGGTCAATTTATTTTATGGATCAGTTTACCTACAGGTAGGAGGTAAAAGTTTTTTTTCCTTTAGGTACTTGTAAATCTTTATACTGCATGTCCCTCTATTAGGGGGGACAGTACCTTTTCTGAGAAACTAATACCTTTAGAAGAAAAATGTTAATACAAAAGTTTATTGTATACCTAATTCATATAACCCAAAATCTGTTTAAAATAGGTAGGTATTATAGGAATATGTTATATCATTTGACCACTAACTAGAATGTTTTCAGGTGAAGCAAAAAAAAAACATGACAATCAAAGTATACAGGGTTATTCACACTTTATGGCGCGGAATATTGTGGCGAAACTACGTGACTTTCAAAAAGTTTTATTTATTGGACGTGTAGACACCTACTATGGCTACTTTTTAAAATTGTTTTCATATTATACAAGGTGTCCCAAATAACCTAAAAGTACCAAAGTTGTGTTTTTTTAAATGGAATCCCCTGTATTATTGCACTTTTATAGATCCTCTGATCAAATTAAGTGTCTGTTTCATTAAGGTTTATAATACCTATAAACCTTAACATTTTTTAAATAAATTGAATTTTCTCAAAATGGCCTAATTTTCATCTTTCAAATACTTAGGAAGTTTTTAAATCATGTTGACGAAATTAACTCTAAAGTGTAATAATAGATCATATTTGGTATCCCAATTTCAATAAACTTGCAATCTTATACAGGGTGTCCAAAAATTAAAACTACTCAAATAATAACTTTAAGTTGCTATAACCTCATTAATTTAAATGGAACGTCATATTTCTGAACTTACCTAGCAATGTACTTACTAATTACCTCTCGAATGGTATTAGGGTGTACTATAGCTAAGTCTGCGCGTTTTGGCAGAAAAAGCCAAATAATTGTTTTGTACACCATTTGGTGTTTTTTAAATAAACGTTTGAATGTATCTAGTAGCCTATGGAGTGAATAATGTCAAATAAATTATTTTATTTATCAAAAATAATAATAATAATAAAACGTACTTTATTCGTACAAAACCCCAAAAGGCCATTGACCGAAGTTCTTCAGCCTATAATTATTTATCAATTTTATTTGCTGTTCATGCACTACTCAATCTTATTGATTTACAATTGTTAGTTTGTGTGTTGCTTTGTTAAAATGAAGATTATTTACTCAAAAGAAGAACGTATTATATTATCCATGGAGAATGCCATCAAAATTCTTTATTGGTTTCTCGAGTTTATGCTTAAAGGTTTCCCATACGAAATCATCCAAGACCAGCTGCTTTTCAGAGAATCAGTTTAAGGAAAACTAAATATAAACTGTGTGGCATCAGCAAAACATTGAACATTTCCGTCAACTACAACCTGGTTCAAATCAAAATATATATTAGAAAAAGCAAAGGTCCCATTACAGAGCCTTGCGGTACACCAGAAACAATGTGGGATGACATATAAATTTTATTCTCTAATATTACACGCTGATGTCTCTCATCCAGATAAGCGCGCAAGAGATTCAAAGAACCTTCATTAAAACCCAAATAGTGACATTTTGTTATTAGAAGCTTATGGTTGATCGTATCAAAGTCTTTTGTAAAATCTAAACAAACTAATTTCGACTTTTACAACGAAGATTTTACCCGTGAATTCCAATATTACAATACACATAATTCCTTTCAGTTCTTTCCCAGAACAATGAATATCACAAATGTTCCTTTCTCTGAAGACGAATTAAATTATTTAAATAAGAGTCTTAAATTCAATAACTTTACCTCCATAAACACTGCTTCTTTGAACAATACTGCCGCAGAATGTGAAGCAATTATTGAATTATCCAACGCACCTAATAAGAACTACCTAAGATCTAACATTGCACATTCACTAAATAACACTTTCAATCATTATAGTAAGTTTCCCCATACCAACAAAGAGTTTCGTACTATGTTACAAATTAAAGAGAAATTAAGAACCAATGATCTAGTACTTAGCAAGGCAGACAAAGGTAACTCCACTGTGATATGTCATAGACAATTCTATAACGATAAAGTTTTTTCTTTTCTCAACAACCCCGATTTTATTGAAATTTCCAATGACCCCACTAAAGCATATCAAAATAAACTAAAAAGAGAGTTAAATAATGCTTATCCTACATTATCCCTTCTAGGTACAAATAAATTTAAACTCTCCCATATGTCTACTTCCACCCCTATCCTAAGAGCTCAACTAAAAGTACATAAAGATTCAACACCTGCGAGACCCATTGTCTGTTATTCTGGATCACCAGCCTCTAAACTATCCCAATGGTTGAATATAATTATCAAACAACAGACAAATTTTTCTTCACCACATACCATTAAAAATTCAGTTGATCTGGTTTCAAGTTTAAATGGACTTAACATCCCATATACATCTAGACTCATATCATTCGATGTTTGTAATCTTTTTCCTAGCATTCCTAATGACGAATGCATCAGTTTAACACAAACTCTCCTCACTAACAATTCGAATTTGGACGTAGTTCACATAAATACTTTAATAAATCTACTTAAGTTATCCCTAGAACAAAATTTTTTCACATTCGACAATAAATACTTCCGCCAACGTGTCGGACTAGGAATGGGCAACCCAACATCTTCTATATTAGCCGAGATATTCATGTCGAAGATAGACGATAAGATTCTGAATGATAATGTTCAAAGTTCGAAGATCCTCTATTTTAAAAGATATGTTGATGATATTATAACAGTTTATAATGGTACAGATGAAGACCTGCAAAATACACTTGCATTCATGAATAATATCCATCCTCGCATTTCATTCACTTACGAAATCGAAAACAATGCCACTATCCCATATTTAGATTTATTGCTACACCGATCTGACTCATCCATCTCCTTTTCAATATACCACAAACCAACAGCTACTGATTCAATCATTCCGTATAACTCTAACCATCCACCTTCCCATAAAATGGCTACCTTTCATTCCTTCTTCCACCGCCTTTTTAACGTTCCCATGTCTTCGGAGAACTTTCAGAGAGAACTATCTTGGATTTTCCATATATCCTCTTTGAATAATTACCCAAAAAACGTAATCAACAAAATTTATTACAAATATTTACTAAAACATAATTTCCAACCTCTAATTCCCACTCCAGAAATGACTTATACTAAATTTTACCCACTCACCTACACCGCACCATTCATTTTACAAATTAAGAAATTGTTCACGCAAAATAACATCAACATCTGTTTCCGCACTAAACATACAATCAATCATTACCTAAACAACAGTAAATCCCCTATACCCACAATGAAAAAAACAGGTGTCTACGCTCTGAACTGTGGTTCTTTAAATTGTTTTACCACCTACATCGGACAGACCAGTAGAAGTTTTGAAATTCGATTAAACGAACACTTAAAAATAATACAGAAAGCTAGAGAGGAGAACTCTGATGAAATAAATAGTAACTCGGCGTTTGCTAATCATATTGTCAACAACAATCACGAATTCGTAACTAATGATAATTTCAAAATGTTACATTCCTGTCCAAAAAGTACACTACTCAACATCCTAGAAGCATTAGAAATCAACAATGCTAAAACTAACCCCAATTTGAATTGCCTCAATGACCAACTTGAGTTCGACTGTCTCGCATTTTTTGATTCGTTGACTTTTAATAACAACAACATCTAAGTTCCTTAATTACGTTCCTCTTTACGAACCACTTGCCATGATCAATTTGAGAATGTCTAGCTCCTTTAATAAGTTAAAATATATTACCTTACCTTTAAATAGCACTCATAATCCTTAACATTTATAAAATATAATTTCTCATATATGACATTCAAATACCACTCGTTATCCTAATAAACCACGCCCCAACCTCCACATACACGCACACCTTTTACCATACCTTTTCATATCCACACATTTTGACATATCAATTTACTCTAAGTTTTTATTTGTCTTTTACTGATGTGATATCTCATGATTGTTCGGCTTGACCTCACCTTTACTCAACTCATCCATTACATTTTAATATAGTTTTTGGATAATATTGTTTTTCTGATACATGCAATTTGTGGTTCTTTCTTTGATGTCCTCAATAATGATGCAACAATGATTATAATGTAAATTGCTTTTATGTTCCATTTAACACCTTCAATTTTTCATTGTCAACTTCTCACTTGTCATTCTAATTGTCAAAGAATTATATTATTGATTTGTTTGTCATTGAAATTTCACAATACTTTTAAGACACGTGTTCTTACATTCTTACGATCTTAATCTGTAATTTCTTCATTCGAAAAGTTATGTGTGGAAAAATAAGAGGGATAAAAACCCACACAACGATAATAATCGTATGTTGTTTGTATGTTATGACGGATCCAATACAGAAGAGATGGCTTAATGAGCATCACAACGTGCAATGCCACTAGAATGACCTTTTTTAAGTGTTGACAACGATATTTTAAACATAAAATTTTTTTTATTTCCACAATGTGGTAAGTTGTGTGTAGTTTAAGATCGTTTGAACTGGTTCACTTACTTTGTAAAACTTAATTTCAGATTTGTAATTGTTATCAATTCATCCTTGAATAACACATTGAGTAGCTTTCTAATTTCGACCCTATTATTGCCACTGATGATGAGAGTATATACTCTCGAAACATGTATGGTACATTGATTTAATTATAAAAGATTATATTGTGGAGCAGACGTCTTTCATTCCATTACACTTTCACTCCTCGCCATGGATTATTTTTCGAAAAAAAAAAAAAAAAAAAAAAAAAAAAAAAAAAACTAGTGTTGTTGAAAGCCCACAGTTTAGTCCTCGTATTATTTCATCAGTTTCATTTAAAAGACAGATTGTAGTGCTGACACCCGTGCGAAATCCCGATTGATCATAGGAAATAATACTGTGGCCATGGACGTATTCATTTATTTGGTCGTACATAACTTTTTCTAAAACTTTCGACATAATTGGCAATAAACTTATGGGTCTTATATCGTTAAAAGACTGTGGATCAGATATTTTCCGTAGGGGTAATACAAGGGCTTCTCGCTATTTAATAGGAAAATATGACCTCTCCAAACATACATGAAAAATCAGCGGCGTACCATATTTTACAATAAAATTGTGCGAAGATGTATCCATACGCACGCCACTGCTGGAAGTAAAATAATATTTGCGTAAAAAATGTATCTAAATTATCTATCCACACGTGCCCAATTTCATTTAAATATCTAAGTAGTTTTAAAAATAATATTCAATTTAAAATTTTTAAAAATAAAATAAAAGAACATTTTTATGTTGACACCCTGTACCTTTGTAACGAAGCATTTTTCGAATACAGTTTATAATGCAAACTTATACTATTTTGTGGTTCTCTGTCTGCCACTAAAGTTTCCGGTTTCGAAACTGGACCATCCTGATTGTTTGTTACTAGAATTGGAAAAAGATCAGATAGTGGCCAATTCGATTTTGCAATATTTTTTTTTATGGACCAGATTAACTACAGGTAGGAGATGAAAGGTTTTCGTTTAGGTACTTTTGAAATTTTATAGGTACTGCATCATGTACCTTTATTAGGGATTAGTTCCTTTTCTTAGAAAAGAAGACTTTAGAAGAAAAATGTTAATACAAAAGTTTATTGGTTTTAAAGAAATATTAAAATTGTTTGAGTGGTAATAATTCAGGGCACCCGAAAAGTGGTGCACCGAAATTAACTCCAGAATTTCATAGATTCATATTCGTATGTAGGGTATCTCATTTATTAAATTTTTAAGTTCGTATGGAATAATTAAAGGTAGATAAGTTTCATGACAACTACTTAATCGACTTTTGGGCAATTTAGACAGAAGATTATGTTTTTTTTAACCAATTTATGATCCCAGCAAAAAATGTTTTATGCGGTAGCGCTAGTTAAGATTAAGTCTATCATAAAATTTCATCAATAACTTAAAAAGGCTACCTTCTAACGATCTCTGGCAGCTAAGTGTTGTAAATTTATACAAAGCGTCGCAGATAGTCGGAAAAATTTTGATGGGCAATATTCAAGTTTTTTTTAAATAAAACACCCTGTATTTAATACTTTTTTGTTAAAAAGGCTAACAAGTCCTATAAGCTAAATCCATTAATTTATGATATATAATTAGAAATATATTCTGCGATATTTTTTTAAGTCTGTGCAAGGTTAGTATAGCATGATATAATACAGGGTGGGTAGAAAGAACCATCCCATTTTGACCATCTAGGTATATCAGTCGAATTGTGTATTTATGCCATTTTCAGTCAATTGCGCATTGACTTTGAGCTCCGTCGACATGATCCGGTTCCAAACAGACAGGCAATTGGCAAGTGGTTGTTAAAATTTCGACAAACAGGTTCGGCATTAAACGGAGAATCTCATGGTCGACCTCGAATGAGGACAGGGTCAGCAAATGTAGCCGCTGTGAGAGCGGCAATTCAACAATCTCCGAGGTGATTTGCACGTAAATAGGCGTCTGCCTTGCCGTTATCAAATCAGGAGTTACGTGAAAGAGACTGTGAAACCCGTACCACGTTGTGACAGGGATTTCGCAACATTTCGTTTAGTGAATAGGGGCATTTCCATCTTTCGGGCGCGGTCAACAAAGAAAACTGCAGGAACTGGTCTGAAAATAGCCCTCGGGAACTTCACGAGCGGCCATCTCATAGCCCTGAGGTTACAGTTTGGTGCGCCATTTCCGAATTTGGTATCCATCGGAAATTCTTATTGAATCTCTTTAGAATTTTGGTATTTTAAAGATTAATAACATAATCGTTAACACTATACCAAAATTACAGAGAGTGTCCAAAAATCCTCGTAACCATAAATTTTTGAATATCGCTCTCGATTTTTGTTATTTCTAAAACTATCATTTAAAAGGAACAAAAATATGCAATTTCATTGTCTAAAAAAATCGGGGTAGTTCGATTTAAAAAAACATCTTTTAGAACGCCTCGTATATGTGCGAGTAAAACTCAATAAAGTTAACTTATAAGAACCCGTAATACAATCGGAAATTTCAACCTAACTACATTAAAAGAAGTTCTAAATATTCACTAATGATTCGAATAGTTTTTGCCGACATGTTAAGGAGTTGGAAGAAGAATTTTAGAGGAAATTGAGCACATTATATAATAACTTTAAGACAAGATGACGACAGCGAGACTGATGATAATGATGATGATCAAGTTGACTAAATTTAACAGATTGCCACCTTCTATAAAGTAATATTAATTATGATCGTTATATTTAATTGAAATATTTAAAACAGTTAAATATAGTTTCTAAACGTAACTTAAAGCAACAAAAAGATCCAAGATATTTTAATTATTTTCGATCAGTGTTAAGTTGTTTTAGATTTTTTTGTTTAAATCAAGCAAGATTACCAAAGTAGGTATATTTAATTTATTTCGCTAAGTTGTTTTAGAATGTTTTTGTTTTTCATAACAACGTTTTATTTTGTTTTTATTTTTGGTATGCAACCTTTAGTACACATTTAAAATAAAATAAATAAATAAAATACTTCTTGTGTGTTAGGTATTGTTTAATAGCTGTAGGTGCTTTTACCAAAAACGTGAAGATCTTTTCATTAATTTTAATTTTTTAGTAACACATAAATATTTAGGTATTAATTATTACTAAACTTTTACAACGCACGCCGCTGGTTGGTAATTTTCTGAATGAAATCAGCCATGTTTTATTACAACTGCATTCCCCTTACCGACTCCGCGCTGTTAAAGATCAATTTGCCAAACAATACACATTTTAAATATGGCGTGCTCTGTATCACAAGCAGACGCGCGCACGCGGGTTCCCATTGGCTCAGTATAAAAGAAAATTAACGTATGCGCCAATGGGATCGTTTGGCCATTGGTAGTGTTTCCGTAGGTTGCCGTCGCTGATCGGAGGCGTGCGCTTCGCTCTGTTTTTGCTGTTTAGAATGTTTTGGCGCCCTAAGCAAATATTACGTAATACTATTATCATTTATGTAGGTATTAACTAAACTATTTCCTATATAAAATGCCCCATAGATTAAAAAAATAGCATATACTCTATAAGTCTGGGCGACTGTAATACTTTTAGGAGTGGAGGGAATCATCACATGTTGTCAGCTTGTCTGTTGTTATATTTTTAATACAGTTGTTTACTCACTTTAAGGAAGCTAAAGCGCAAAAACACGAACTTAGAATTGTTAGAAATAAATTACGCATAAATGGCACGATGTATACTATAGAAGAACTCAAGAATATTGAGTCTTTGAGCTGTGAGTCAGAAGTTGATGAACAACAGAGGGTCGTGAGTGATAAAGTGGAGGTACTGATTAACACTCGTAAACATCCTGAGCTTGAAGAACGGGATACGCCGCAAGGGAAGGTTAAACAATCGGTTGTGCAAACTGGGTCGTTCAGTCAGACCAAGAGGAAGAGACCCAAATTTAAATATAGCCCTAAAGTAACCAGGAGTGGTGGTGGTGGTGGAAGAGCATTACCTAATTAAATATTGTTTTGACGTAAATAACTTAGTGCATTACATCTGTTTTTTTTTATTTTTTCTTTTTTTTTTTTCTTATTGGAAAATGTCTAAGCA
Organism: Apoderus coryli; assembly: GCA_911728435.2. Lineage (NCBI taxonomy): Eukaryota > Metazoa > Arthropoda > Insecta > Coleoptera > Attelabidae > Apoderus > Apoderus coryli. The sequence continues at coordinate 7,701,340 of OU452214.1, read as the reverse complement.
GAGGAATATTGTTTTTATTTAAGATCATCCTGTCAGTATGAGACTATAGAAAGGTATTCTTCAGCTTCACTGGAGTGTTTGTGGGTCAGAATGTTGTTTGGTGGTAGAAAGTACTTATGCGTAGTTTTATATCGTCCGCCCTCTGGTAGCTTTACTACTTTTCTCGAAGAATTTGAAAAATTAGTTTCTAAATATATTATTGGTAATGAGCTACTTGTTTGTGGCGGTGATGTTAATGTGGATATGTTGGATATATCGAATAAAAATACTATTGAATTTTTAAATTGTTTAAAATGTTTTGACTTAAAGCAAGTTGTAGATACTCCAACTAGGGTCACATATGTGTCTTCAACGTTGACTGATGTAATTCTAATCTCTTCAGATCTTCATAGCTACAATTCGGGTGTTACAGACGTTGGAAATATTTCAGATCATTTCTTGACTTATTGCACAATAAACGCACCAAAATTTGAACGGCATGCAAACACATTTAGGACAAGAAATCTCAAAAAGATTGATAAAGGTTTACTTTCAGATTTACTCAATATCACACCTTTGGAAAATATTGTTTTTATAAATGATATCGATGAAAAAGTTAAATATTTCAATGATTTGCTTCTTAATCTGTTCGATACTCTAGCTCCAGAAAAGGTTTATGAAACAAAAAAAATTAACAAACCCTGGTTTATATATTCTATTAAAAAACTAATTCAAACAAAAAATAAAGCTTTTAAAAAATACAAACAATCACGCGCTGCGCAAGATTGGGAGCATTATAAACAAATAAAAAACTTAACAACTAATTCCATAAATCATAAAAAAAGCTTATTTACAGTATTGTACAAATAAATATAAACAAAATAGTCGTGCTTTGTGGAGTACATTGTCCAAATTAGATATATACAAAAAACCGGCAACATCTGCAATACCTTTGCACTTAAATGACCCGGTCAAAATAAATGATTATTTTCTTCAATCCTCTAAATATATTCCTCCTGATCTAAATTTAATTGATTTTTACAACAATAACTCCAAATGCACTTTTCAAAATTTGTTTGCCTTTTCAACTATAGACATAGACACGGTCATAAAATATTTAATGGAAATTAAAACAAATGCTATTGGACCAGACAAACTAAACAGAAATGTTGCTATTATGTTGCCCCCGTATCCTACCTTTTATAACCAATATAATAAATTCGTCTTTACTTACTAGTAACTTTCCTGATCCTTGGAAAACCTCTAAAGTGCTTCCAATCCCTAAAAAGAGTAAAATAACTGAGCATAATGACTTACGGCCAATATCATTGTTATCGCCAACTTCAAAAATCTTTGAGAAAATCCTCAGTGACCAAATTAAATACCATCTTAAAAAATATAATATTTTACCTTTTAAGCAATCAGGATTCCGTAAAGGATATAGTTGCGCAACATCATTGCTGGATATCACGGATGATATTTTTCGTGATATTGATAATGGCAAAGTAGTATCATTGATCTTAGTTGACTATAGTAAAGCATTTGACAAAATTAGCCATGAATTTTTGCTAGCAATTCTGATATACATTGGATTTTCGTCAAATGCTATCGAACTAATTAAAAGATATCTATCCGGAAGATTTCAATACGTGGAAACTAACAGAGGTTGCTCCACCTCAGTTCGTATATTATGTGGTGTCCCACAAGGATCGATTTTGGGACCCTTGTTATTCTCAATATATACTGTGACACTCCCAGTAAGTGTTACATTTGGCGATACATTCATGTATGCTAATGATAGTCAAATAAAGCACTCTTTTTATGCTCATGATTACGTAGATGCTAGTAGGAAAAGACTCAGGTATTGCTCTTTGGTAAAAATAGACAAACCATATCAGCTTCTATGCAAATTAAAGTTAATGATGTATCTTTGAAAGTGTCTCACAGTGCGAGAAACTTGGGTCTTGTGATGGATTGTGATTTGCGCTTTTCCGAACATATTTCGGGATGCATTTCACAGACATGTACTTTCAATAGAGCTTAAAAGTAAACTAACTGATGCCTTGGTGCTCAGTAATTTTAATTACTGTGATCTAGTATATAGTCCTAGTTTATTAAATGTTGATAAAAGCCGCATCGAACGTGTACAGAAATCTTGCTTGCGATACATATTCGGCATCAGGAAGAATGACCGAGTAAGCCATAAACTCGTTGATGTCAAGTGGCTCTCCATGGAAGCTCGTAGACGTCTTCATTCAGCGGTTTTATTCCACTCTATTCTGACCCGGGGACAGCCTCCATACTTATATTATAAAATCACATTCCGTTCTGACGTTCACAATGTGAATATTCCCAGTAAACACACATACGTTTATTTAACGTTTATCATTACAAAACACCTTTCCAAAAAAAGATACATTAAATACGTACATTTTACTTTTATATGTCGCGCTTTTTCACGTTACAGAACACTAATAACGAAACGTTAGTTAAATGCTATATAAAAAAGTGTATTGAACGTATTTATGTATATATATTCAACGGTGAAATCAAACGTTATTTAAACGGTTCTAAAATACGTTAATAATACGATTACAGAAACGTTAATTCTTAGCTTTTAAAAAACGACAAATGCATGTATTACATATACATGCATTTATCGTTTTTTAAAAGCTAATAATTAAGGTTTGTGTAATCGTATTAATTACGCATTTTAGGAATGTTTAAATAACGTTTGATTTCACGTTATTTAATGTGGCTTTTATATATTTTTGTAACGTGAAATATACTTTGATAAAATGTATGGAATAAATCAATAAAACTACCAGATTTCCATTGTTGGGTTGGTACAAAAGTTTGATGAAAAAATAATGCCCTTTTTGTTAAATAGTTAAACCAAAACATATAAACATTTGGGTGTTTTTGGTGTTTTTTAATGTTGAATATTGTGGTCAAATATAACTTATAAAATTATACGATACAATAATGCACGTTTCGGTGAACGCTTTCTGTCGCCGAAACTTACGTTGTATCGAATAATTTTGTAATTTCTTTTTGACAATATTTTATATAAAAATATTGAATAACACAAAAAACAAACGGATTTTTGATTTGTTTTTAATATATTTACAACCAACAGTCCAACTTTTTGATTTAACGATTTAGGATATTGGAGACATACTTTTAGCATCGAACCTTGTTTTATTACGATAAAAACACTTTACATTGTTTGTTGTATAGAATTATAACAAAATGTTCTAGAATCATCACTAGTGTAAAATGTAAGATAACAAATTGTCTATAAATATGTAATTTATTCTAAACATAGGAACATTTTTTTTAATAACAAATAGAAAGTTAAATTAAGGAACAAATAATTCTTTCACATATTAAGAAGAATAAAATATAGAATTATGCTTAAATTTTGACTGCTTCTTAAGCGCTTACGATAGGGAATTTTAATTAATTTAAAACATCAATAAATCATAAATCTAATACATAAATAATGCTTGCAAATAATTTTTCTGGTGCACGGGAAAGTTCAATTTGGCTGCTTCTGAAATGTAAAATGTATACATAGGTATTAGCATAATATAATTATAAATATTTAGAATGTAATGTTATTTTTGCTAGAAGCGTTTAGATACTCTATACATTTTTAGGCAAAAGTAAAAGATATTTACTTTTAATCTAAAATTATATTTTCTGATTGCAATAAACCAAACACCCAGTAAATTCATTGCATTAATTTGTCAATTTTAAATTTTTTTCCTGTGAATTTTTTCAAATTTTATAATCTAATTTTTATTAGTGTTCTAAAAGCAAAATATCGAGTGGTGTGGCTGGCTGATGAGTACAAACGAGTACGAAATATACTTATTTTAAAAAATATGTACATTAATAGGGCGCATAATTTTTATTTATAACATTTTTCTGCAAATATGGTGGTAAATAATGCGTAAATGGATCTTAACGCACTAATTTTATACCCTGTGTAAATATCAAATATGTTTAACCCGTTTTAGTTTCATAATAAAATCTTATGTTCTATCTTATTGACACCTATTACTTACCTAAAATAGTGATCAAAAGTGTTGTCTTTCAAAACCATTTTGTTGAAGCGACCTTTACAGTTGAACTGTATTCCTAATTGGTTGGCCATTAAAAATTTCATAATTCTTCTAGAAACTCAATACCGAACATCACTTAATTTTTAATAATATTAAACTACTTAAATATTTTTTAACTAATTGTAGCACTTGATTTTTATTATATTCGCACAATTTACAATCATAATTATTATTCTTTGCTACCTCTATTATAATTCTTTTAGAAAGTCCCTCAATACCGAATCTCACTTAATTTTTAATAATATTACACTTCTTAAATCTTTTTGAACTAATTGTAGCACTTTCTTTTTATTATATTCGCACTATCTTCATAATTCTTTTAGAAAGGTCCTCAATATCGAACGTCACTTAATTCTTAATAAGCATTAAACTACTTAAATCTTTTTTAACTATTTGTACTATCAACAATGATACCTAACTATTATTCTTTGCTACCACATTAATTATTTTGTTTGAACCCTTCCAGTGCTTGGATAGGTATAACGTAATAAATATAAAATATAATCTAAATTCTAATTCTAATACCTACCCGCGATTTATCTAAAACCATTGTTGCCAAGTCGGGTAGCCTTTTAATTAAATTTACATGTCATTTTAAGTCTGTCTTATTATACCTAAACAAAGCTTTAAATTTTATAAATCAAAGGCGTCTACTACAGAAAATATTTTTATATACATGTTCGAATCAGCCAAACATGTTTCAGAACTTTACTATTCCTTCTTCAGTGGCATTACTAAATCTTCCAAAAGAATTCTTACGTAGTGTCTTAAGGTATAATATGGATTCAAACATGTATACCTACATACACTCTGTGGAAAAACTTTTATTTAATAACAAAAAACATGAGGTTTATATAAAATTTTTCGAAAAATTAAATTTGGTTATACCTACTACTTATTATGTAAATAGCAAATTTCTGTAATACACCATTTAATGTGAAATGTTTCTTTTTGTAAATCATTTCAATAAAGAAGAATTGTTGAAAATACACTTATGTTGTTTGACTTTAATCAAATTCAAAAAAGTGTGTGTTAAAATTATTAAATTTCTGGAAACCCCGAAAGTATACGTATCTATTATAAAAAATAATAATTAGATTATATATATCTTTATATCTCCTATAGTATGAGAAGAAATTCTCACTTTGGCATCACTGTTAAAAAACAACTGTATGATTTTAGTCACTAACAAACATTACGACCTTCACATACGTTTTCGGCCAATTATATGCTTTATAATTTAATGGTGTAACAACGGCCTGCCTTCAACGTTCAAGCAACGTTTGAAATGTGTGAAACTACACAAACAGGTGTTCATATAGCAAAACCAAAAACATTCAGCCCGGTTACTAGGTATTTAAGTAGGTATAATACCACTTATTTTTAACTTCTTATTCAAGATTGGAAAAAATATGTTGTAAAACTATTCTGAAACTTATATTTTTGCATAAAAAAAAGAAAAACCCAACAAATCATTATAAGATTTAATTAACTTGTTAACAAATATTTCGCATTACTCTTGTAAACTTAGAGTACCGATAGGTATAGCTAGTTGTAGTAGGAAGTTTTTGATAAACACTTTTTGTTCAATTTGTTATGTACACTATGTCCGAGATAAGAATGGGATAGCATTGGAATCTAGGAAACGTTAGGACTTACAAGGTCGGTTAAATTAGTGTAAAGTTATACAATTTAAACACCTTTTAAATGGTGTTTTCAAAAGTAACTAACTAAATAGGTATATTGGGGATTTACTTACATATTATAAAGTGTTTGTGTTACTGTTTCAACTGGTAGGTAAATTAAGGTTAAACCTTTATATATTCTAGATTTTTGAAAATACATTTAGAACGTAATATTCGTTGTTATTTCAATAATTCTAGTTTTACATCAAACGATTCATTGACACATTTTTTAAAAGTATTTGGAACCGTAATAATCAACGTTTTAAAATTTCTCACTTTAAATATTGCTCATTCTAAAAATAATTTCACACGTTCTTCTAATTGTAGGTACATTTGGAATTGTGATAACATACTTTATAAACATTATATAAACGTTTTGAATTTTCCCATATTAAGCAATAAGAATTTTTATGGGATATTTTACACGTTACCTTAACTGTAATTTTAGAATTATTATAAAATACTTAAAAAACGTCATTTTAACGTTTTCATTGTCGCCTCTAAAAATTATGCGCTTCTAAGGTTATTTTAGCTATAAATATCGGTTTGTTATAAATTACATAAAGAACGTTTTATAAACGTTTTTAATTTTGACAATGTTTGACACGCGTTTAAAAAACACCTAAAACAAACGTTTTTATTTTATGGTTTATTTATAATACATATACAACGTTACTTAAACATAATAAATGTAGGTAGTTGTATTTAGATAATAACACCACGTGTCTATAACGTTTAAATTGACCGGTGTAAAATTAAACTTAAAATAAACCGTCACTTTTCTAACGTAAGACCAATTATCAACGATTGACACGTTAAATCAACGTTTAATTTACGTATATGTGTTTACTGGGTTAGATACCGTAATCTTCTTTCACCCCCAGCTCATAGAACTTCAAGTTTCGAGAGATCATTTTCCTTTCAGATATATAAGTTGTATAATAAGATAAGATACTTTGAAGTCGTTAAGCCTTTTCACATTCAAACGAAAATTGCGTGATCTTTTGTTGAACTCACTCTTATAAAAGATATTGTCAACAATCTTTCTTTGTTATTAACTAGAATTTTGTTTACTAGGTTACATTTTTTTTTATTATTATTGTTGTAATATTAATTATATTTCTATTTCTTAGTCTACTTGTTACCTGGTTAATTAGCCTAAGACTCTGTATGTATTGTGGTGTTTGCATTTTATTTATTAGGATTTTGTTTTGTTTGTAGAATTTTGTATTTTAAGGTATATATGTATATTATGTTTGTTTTTTCCTCGGGCCTAGATTTCAAAATCAGTAGTTATACTGCCATCTAGACCTTGTTGTAGTTCTAGTTTTTTTGGTAATGTAATAATTATTAGAGTCGTAACTTGTTTTGTTTTTGAACTGCGAATAAATTTATTATTATTATTATATAATTATTTTAAATTTAATGCTTATAAAATATACTTCTGTCACTGAATTAATATATTTCACATTACACGTGAGGATTTTAATGATGAAAATAGTAAAAAAATGAACTAAATTATATATTAAAGTTTTTGAAAAGATAAAGATGATCGTTATACGGCATCGTCGTAAAATCAGGCGGGGTGATTTGACCAATCAGCGTAAGGAACGTAATATGTTTTGTTTTTTTATAGTAAATGAAGGAACGGTGTTGTCGGCATAGAGGATACATTATCTTGTGTGTTGTTTATGTTTGATTTCCTTTATTTATACAAATTATAAGACTAAAAAATGTGAATTTGTGTTTTGTGTGAATTTATAAGACTATATTAAGTTTTAAAATGGTTCGTCAGTGTCAGCTATGTAAAATATTAGATATCAGAAATCCGGACAAAAGTTTTCACAGGTAAGCCATTATTCTGTTTGTAAATATAGAGCAGTGCCGTCGAGGTTGCATATTTGTTGCAAATTAATGTAGATGAAAATTTACAGAACCTTTCCAAATACAAAGATATGTATGTAATTAATTAATATTAGCATTATCTGGCCAAACACTATGTTCCCCAATAGTTAGGAATATTATAATAGGTAGATACATACTTACCTACTTAATTATAATTTTTAAATTCTCTTATGTGGATTAGAAGACCAGAATACCTAAATATTCTGAGCAAGCTTCCTATAGTCATAGTATACTGTTTAAAGCTTTTAATTTCAATGAATAATTATGTACATTAATTAATAATTATGTTGCAACTTTAACGGTTAGTAAGTAATAATAAAATACCTTCACATGCCTCTTGTAAAGAATGAAATAAATAGCTGCAAATTACGAAAAAATTTGTTTCGTTCACAGTATACTTAAGTATATTATAATTTTTAGGTTTCCAAATGATGTAAGACGGAAAACTTGGTTCTCTGTCCTTGGATGGAATGATGGCTTCCTAAGTTTTCATATTTGTTCAGATCATTTTGCGCCGAATTATATTATTACAAAATCAAGTGGTTTAAAAGCATTGAAACCAGAGGCAGCCCCATTACCATGTCATAATTTTTTTGTTTGCAACAAGTAAGTAATGAGAATTTTTAATTTGTACTTATGTGTTTGATTTCGAGATACCTATAGGCTTTAAAAAAATACTATTGTTTTATTCATATACGTATTGCGATGAACGATTTGAGAAATAAGTTTTGAGTATTTTGCGAAGAGAATTCACAGTGACTCTGCGATCAAAAGAAAATATTATGTGAAGAAGAAATAAAGCTTTCAAAAAGCTGGACGGTGTATCGTTCAGGAGAATTTTCTTTGGATAGTGAGTTTCACAGTTTTGAAGCCCACAAGAAGAATGAGTTTTACAAATTGCATTCGTAATATGGACTGTGTGAATGGCATACCTTATATCATCGGATGATATGGGTCAAGGATGTGGAAGAAATCACCTGCATTTTTTCACAAGATGTACCGTGATAGTATCATTAGAAGCAAGACAAATCTCCCACATTTTCTATATATTTGCAAAATTACCCGCAACAGGTTAGCGAAACAAACAAACAAAAATAATGATTATGGTTTAAGAAGTTACCGGTAAAATTTAATAGTTGACAGCAGAAGAACTCGACCATTACTTGGTAAAGGATCAATACCATTTTTCATTTTTAAGAAAAAATCACAGTCTATGTCTTCTAAACATTAATCTGTAAAAGCTTTTCGATCATCGATCAGTAATATTTCAAAATCATAACAATGTTGGTATGATTACTGATCCATGATCGAAAAATGTTGTCCAGTTTAATGTTTAGAAGACGTAGACTGTGATCTTTTCTTGAAAATATGTGAAATTTTCTTAAATACAAAAATTGTTTCTGATCTTTTATTTAGGACCAAATGTTCGAGTTCTACATAGCTGTCAATAAATACAATCGGGGATGGTCGTAAAAAGTCCGTCGCTGTCACGACACATATTAATTAAAAAATAATTACGCCCTCGGCGTAATTGTAAAATAGAGTCTTAGAGGAAACAAGATATTTGAATATCTGATTAACTACTTCTTTATGTAGTTTTCTACTTTTTTTTCAGCTGTGACTCAACAGTTAGTGAAGTCTCTCCAAAAAAAAATGAGTAAGGCTGCTTTAAATTATACGTTTTTCTTCTACACCTCAGCTCAGCTGAACTGACTTGACATAACCACCTGCTTCTCACCTCACTTCTATTTTTGTTGAAAAAGGAACGACAAACTCTCAGAATTATACCTGGTGGATCAAGAAGTTTTTCTACACGTTACACGAGTTACAGGAGTATGTTGTGGCTTGCTCTAACGTGTCATGACTTGCTCTGTACGCTGCGATCTGCGATAAGTATTTCAACCAGTGTGTGCTTATTACTCTATAATATTGTAATTATGTGTATTTCTTGTCTTTTATATTATACATATTTTTGTATTTTATTTATACACTTGTATTGTTTAGATTTATTTTTGTTTAATTACCTATGTAAATGTAAAGTAATCGGTTATATGTTTTGTTATTATTATGCCAACACTCAGGCGGCACAGACGTACAGATTTCTTTATCTGGTTAGGTAGTCCTGTTATTGCCAATGCGTTTTACCATTTTTAAAATATTAACAGTTAGGTTCTCCATAATAGATGCGTTCAGTTTATCAACGTTGCTCTGAAAAAGCTGACATGCTCGGAACGAAAAAGTAACTGTAACTTGAATACATTTCAAAAGTAACTTGTACATTTGCAGAGTTACTAGTTACTTATAAATTATATCGTCTACTTCAGGAGTAACCAGTTGTTACCCCTTAAAGTAACTACAACTTCAAAATAACCGTTACTTAAAGTAACGACTAGTTTAAAAGTACCTCTGACTTTAGCGAGCGACACGTAAAACTTCAGTAAAGTGAAAGGTTAGGATATGTTGCTACAGACAAAGCTCTGAGCTAGCTATTCTATTTTTTTTCCTATTACTAACTGTATTATTTAATTATTTTCTTAATTTTAAATAGATTACGTAATTATGTCCTGTAATTTAAGTAATAAAAACGTTTGATCTTAATATTGATGATTTTATTAATTTGGATTGTTACGTATTGTAATCCAAAAATACATGTAGCTGCCGCTAAAGACACATAAGAATAATTAAAATTTAAGAAATAAGACTTAAGAATTCCAACCAATCAGAATGAAGTACGGCATTTGTTTATATGCCTTCATTCTGATTGCTTTTATTTATCATCGAAATGAAGTCTACAAGAGAAGATGACAAAAAAAGTTTAATTCTCTAGGAGTGAAAATAGGCTTCTGTACATTCAACAAGAATCTAGATAGATTTTAATTTTGTTATGTATTGAGGACACACAATGCGTAGTTTTTAACTTAAATACGAGTAACGTTGAAATATAACAATTTACACAAAATTTCGGTCCTCCGAAATACATAACAAAAATCAAATCTATCTAGATTCTTGTTTAATGTACAGAAGCTATTTTCACTTCTAGAGAGTTAAAATATAACTTTTTTTATATAAAATAAGTAAATATAATGTAAAAGCATTATTATGGGATACGCCACTGGTATTAATAGTTCCATGTGGCATCTTGTCAAAATCAAAACAGCGATATTGCCGCAACGGTGCGTGGAAGAAACATCCGGAGTGACAAGAAAGTCCGATGTTTTTTCTCCCTTCCTCCCACGTAGTTGTTTGTTATTGTCTGCGCCCAAACAAACTATAATTTATGAATGAAATGTGATATCTCTCTCTTAGAGTGAATACATCGATGTATTTAGGCAAACAATTTTATTTTAAAATGCACATACATATACAGGGTGTCCCACCGGGAAACAAATCAACCTGTATATAGAAAACGATACATAGGAGAATTTTAAAAATTTGGCTCTGTAACTACGGCGACGGCGGCAAATGAGGTAAAATAGATATTGAGATTACAGTTTTGGATTCTACGTAAAATTCCAACTCGGCTTTGTGTACCTTGTCCTCTAAGTCTTACCGATTCTGACTTATTCAAGGTTTTATGTGAAAAATGACGTTTGCAGCCTCTAGAATCATTTTAAAATTTTCCTTCAAGGAAACCTTCATTAACGCAATGTGAGAAATAATTAATTCACTAATTGATTTCGATACTATTGCCAAAGATTAATGTACATGTGTACATTAATCTTTGCTATTTCTATCTCAAAAATAGTCAGTCTATGAGAACTTTGAACTGTTTTGGTAGATATTAATTCAGGGTCTCCAAATATCACATCAAATATGAAAATGAGAAATCTGTAAAAAATCAATATTTTTAAATAGAACGAAAAATATGGGTACATTTCTAAAGGTTGTAGGTATACACACAAAAAAGTCTATAGTCAAAAATGATAATACCAGTATGTTCAAAAAAATAACATCAAATAGACGACACTAAGTTTCATTTTACCGCTTAGATATTATCTGAACAAACACAGAGTTATAGTCACTGATCAATCATATATTAAGTTCAATTCAATCACATCATAATATTTAAATGAAAATATTAAATGCTCAAATTGAGCATATGGCTATCATTAAAAAATAAAGTCAATTCAACGATAAATTGAAAAATTGTGTTCAATCTGACCAGATAAAAGCATATTTATTGTCACACTGACGATACCTGTACATTGTGATCCTAAAATATTTTCAAATTGAAACTAATGCAGTGACGTCATTATCGGGACTTTACAATATTTTGGTTTCGGCGGCTTTATTCCTTGCGTTTCGATTTGCGATTCGCAGTTCGTAGTCACAGGTCATAGGTCACAGGTTACAAGTTTAGGGATTACAGGTGTTTTAGAGTGAGATTTTTATATTTTATTACCCTGGATATTTTGTGTAGTAAGTGCAAGTGATTGTGTTAAATTGGATTATAATAAACTAATTATCCATATACCTATAATACTTATGGAGGCACTTCTGAGAGCTTGGAATTGTACAGAAGAAATTATCTCGAGATTCTTGGGTAAGTACCTACCTACAATACGATTTCTTTTTCTAAATAATTGTTGATATATTTTATATTAAAAAGGCATGGTGGTATAATATTAATATGATAGAAAATAATATTAATATTAGTATTGAATTTTATTAGCAAGTGCAAAGGGTGCAAAGTACCGGCATGGTCCCGCGTCCCCCGCTTTTTGATTTCTATTATATTCTTTTCGTAAAACTAACTATACTTAGAGGTACCTAGCTGGTTAAGTAATGAAGTACATACTTCTTTTTTTAAGACAATGATATTACGCCGGATATTCTGCAAGACTTAAACGAAAACTTCCTAAAAGAATTGGTTCCTTCTGTTGGCGCGAGAGTAAGACTGCGACAGAAAATTCGGAGTTATTTGGTATGTTGAAATTTTTTAATGTTATCGCTATGTAATAAAATTATATCTACCTACTTACTTAAAGTGTTAAACAGAAACATGCTTTGTATACAGTATGTCCCACGAGAACAAATAATAGGCTAAAAATTTACTTTGATAAAAGCTTCTGTTTTTCGCAAAAAAAAGTTTTCGATTAAAAGCAAGTTTTTAGAAAATTTTTATTATTTTGGTAGGTGTATTATATAATTATGTACCAATGAAATGTCATTAAACGTCACGAAACATTAGAATAACCTCACATTTCGTTCATAGCAAATAAAACGTTTGTTGTTTATTGACGAAAATTGTCGTGAAATTGATTAAAATAGAAGAAAATAATTACTCAAATTAAGTTTTATTGAACTTATGTATTTATTATTTGTTGGAAATGTGACAAAATTAACCAATGAACATGAGGAAATTTGCACGAATACAAAATAATTTCTGAATAAAGGGTGAAAACTGAACAAAAAGCGATATTTAGCGAAGGTTATGACCTCAGATGAAGAAAACTTAATGTTTTTTTAACACTGTTAATAAAGATACGTTGATTTTTCTACAATTTTGTCACGTTACAAAGTGTATAATATACAAGTTCATTAAAACTTCATTCGAGTAATTATTCTCAAGACGTTTTCTTCGTTAATAAAAAAAATCGATTTTAAATGTGACTTGTTACCTACTTTTTTTTGTATAAGGGTCCGTGCGACATGAGTCCCCGGTTTCAGTGCAGCCTGATGGGCTTATTGTGAAATGTTGTCGTGTTACCTACTTAAAATATATCAAAATAATCCAATTTTTCTATAAACTTGCTTTCATTTCAGAAATATTTCTATTCAGGGATAGGAACATGCCATATTATTTGAAACGCAATTTGTTTGTCCTTCAGAATATTAAATAATATACAGGGTGTTCCATTTGATAAACTTGACTTGTTTCTATTTTTAGTAGTAGATACTACTACAGTAACTTGCGACTACCCTGTAATCTCATGGGACAATCTGTCAAGATAGTTGACTTTCCTTAGATGTCCTTGAACTACCTTTAAAATTTTGGGGTTGTCTTCATTCAGATGACGAAATGACGAATATTTTTCGGAGATCTGTTTTGGGTCACTAAATTCAAAATAAATTATTTATTCAAAAATAGTTGAAGATAGTTATAGGGAAGGGTTAAAACAAAATATTCAAAATCTTACAAATATGGCAATATTATAGACTGATAGAGTAGGTTGACCTAAGTAACCACTTACATATTCAAAACAATCTTATGCTTACTTTTTCCAAAACTTTTCATGTACCATCGACCCGCAATCACCCTGTATGGTTATCTATTATCTTAACAGATCTGCTTCCTATAAAACGAGCAACATTTGTATTTTTTAGGAAATTAATGAATTGAATACCGATGTAGGAGGACTGTCATCACCTTCTACGTCTGTGGCCAGCACAGTCACTGAAATTGAATATGTTGATAATCAGAGCGATCAGCTTTTCGACATATCTATATCGGATATTCTGAATACTTCCAGTTATCCTGAGTTTGATTTAAGAAGTATTCTGGAAAATTCACCCATGGGCAAAGCTGTTTTAAATTATTATGAAAAAAATAACGTCCTAAACGATACTCATAGCAAGAGGCTAGTGGAAATAATCGTGCGACACATATACCATCATATCATAAAATAGTAAGAAATACCTACTTATCTTTCTCTATCTATCTCTATACGTCAACTACTATTTTTATATCCAATGTCGAATAATAATTATTTGTTTTCATTATCAAACTGGGCATGGAATTCAATCATATATATACAGACATTATGTGGAAATGTTTAAGAATGTAATGTACTAAAAATTTTGAAAATTAAAACATGTTATTCATTGAATTACGAAAAAAATTTTTCAATACCTATTACATTACATTATTAAACATTTCCACAGGATGTGTATAGATGTTTGAATTCCATGCCCCGTTTGACTTTAATTGTTATATATATTGCGTAACTATGTATATTGAGCCACTGATGATGGAATGATATTCCGAAACATGTCTAGCACTTATATCCCGATCACGATTTGACATATACATAAATGCTTTTGTGGAGTAGACGTCGCGTCGGTTGATTTATATTTATATTTAATTCTAGTTTATTTTAAACTTGAATTTTAGTCGATGAGTAGAAGCTTTATCGTAGAGTAATATTGAAAAAGTCTTCACTTCACCAAAACACGTTGTTAAATTTGTTTCGTAGTGGCTAAACACGTATCGAAATTTAAAAAAGTGTTTTGGTGAAGTGGTAAAACGAGTTTTCCAATATTAATATTAAATTGTATATTATCAAGTTATAATATGATATATATCTCACTTATCCTTATATAATAATAATAATAATAATAATAATCTTTATTCAGTAAGTAACATACATCGCTCATACAATACTCAGTATATATAAACAACATACAGTCACTAAATAAGTACATAATATGTATTATATAATGATCTTTTTTTTTTAATATATTTAGCAGGTTAAGGCCTTTTGAATACGAACGGATAACGCAAAAAATCGTAGAATTATTCCCAAATGAGAATGCAGCGGAATATTTTTGTTCTGCACGTAAGAGAGGTGGAACAAGCTCACAATCTGTTTACCAACAAGGTAGATTGGTAAATAAAGTGCGTAACGTAGTTAAAAGGTGCGATGAGGCTACTCCGTTAAGAAAAAAACGGAAAATTAACTATACTTCCGAGATTAATGATGACAACAAAGATCCAAATGTAGTCAGTGATAAAACAGGTAAAACAATGTAACCAAATCATTTTCAACTTTTCAAAACAGGAATTTGTTATGAAACTTGGCATGTGTTTTCAAGGTCAATTTGTTAAAATTAGGTTATACAACCAATAAATGCATGCACTAAGGTTCATAATTTCATTTTTTGAAAAGTTGAAAGAGGCTATGGTGATTATTATATATCTCATATACAAAAATCAAAATTTATTAATCCTGACTTGCACTTGTAGAAACGGACTTCGATAATGATATCTTAAGGCTAAAAATAAACACCGAACCTTGGACAGAGGTTCTCGACAAGTGGAAGAAGACATTTAGTATACGAAGAAAGACCAGGACTAGTTCCATCGACCAATTTATGGAATATTGGCCAATATTGTATACTCTACGTGCTGAATTTCTGGTATGGTATATATCAAACTAGAGATTGACCTTAGGTTGATCTTTTTTTAACCATGCATAAAAATCAACATTTTGAAATAAGTACATTAAATATATGTATTTATTGCAAAATGTGTCTAAGATGGTCCTGTCCAACAAAAGTAATAATATATGTTCAAAGTTGTCTCCTTGTGTTATGCTAGGGATACTACATAAGAAAAATTAAAATTTAAGAATTAATTTTAATCAATCAGAATGCAGTACGGTATATAAACAAATGCTATACTGCTCTGATTGGTTAGAATTAATTCTTAAATTTGAATTGTTCTTATGTGTCTCTAGCATTAAAGTTTGAAGACAATTATTTTGAACATATTTATAATTTAATTCGTAGATATTATCCATATCAACTCAAAGTAGATCCGTAATATATTTATATTATATGTGGATTTGACTTTGATTCTCACGTGTGTTTTATTTCTAAAATATTTATTATCTATTATTCGGAAAAAAAATGCTGTCGCTTTCCGAGTAATTGGACATCCACAGTAGTATGGACTATTTCCTAAAAATTTATTATTATTTTTTAAATTAAAGATGATGATCTCAGACAAATTTTGTAACAAATGAAAGTCAAGGTATACTTATTTGAGCGTGTTGTTTATTTTGATGACTTCTATACACATTGCAGTTTTTATCTATACCTATACTCAGAATTCAGAATTTCAATATATTACTTCAACGCCATGCCTTTTTATATGTATTTTTGCTTATGTCGCAATCATACATCATACCTATATAGTTATTCTTTCTGAAATAAACTATAACTCACTATATCGTGGCAGAGCTGTCATGATATGAACGACGAAGTTAATAATGGTCTTAGTTTTTAATGATTTCTTAACCCTCTCTATTTTTTTTTCAAAGGGTGAATATATTCTTTTTTCTAGTAATAAAATAAAAATTCTATATTTATATAGTTTTTACATTTCAGATTACATCTGATTTTGAATCCCTGTATCCAGATTCGGTTCTGGCATTGTATCAGAATTGGCCTAAGTTTGTAGAAAAATTAATTTTTAATCGAATTGGCAATATAACCAATCAATCGACATTGACTGAAATCGACAGTTTAAGTACCATATCTAATGAAGGTGAGTCTAGTAATATGCAGGTATATTGCATAACATAAATCCTTTTCCAGTGATGATTATTAAATCATAATTCTACGATATTTAGACATTTTGATTTAAAAAATAATTTGTTTTCTTTTTCAGACGGTAGATTTGTCGCAGAATTGTGTTTAATTCCTTATTTAATTCCACCAAAAGGACGTGTAGTAAACAAGGAAGCAAAGGAAGTGTGGAAATTTTCCACTTTAGAAGCTCAGGAAGGGTTAATAGTGCAAGCAAAGGTATAGTTTATATACTGATAACTCACCTCTAGCATTCTCTTGTTTTTCTTTAATTTAAAAAAAATTAAAAACTGAAATTTGCCGCCATTTTTGCGGTCCGATAACTCCATAAGGGTGAAGTTTTGAAGTGACATTTATAAGACAAACTACCCTTTATTTCCAATAAAGAATCACCCCTTAAAATGGTTTGCATTTGTTCTGCAACACCCGGTATAACACTTTTACTACTAATATCAATCAAAATTCAAATGTAGTTCTTACTTTCTGTTCATTTGTTATTATATATTATGTAAAATTGCGTTGTGATTTTTATGTTTTAGAGTGCTGCAGAAATTAACAGTGTGGTTGATACAATACGTGAAAGGGCGGCAGCTAAAAAACAAAGTGTTCAACCATACTTATTAGTAGTTGCCGAAAATATCAAGGAACCTCAAACCTTTTTTGTGGTAGTGGATACTGTTAGGTACCAATTTTCAAGTGGCAAGAAAGCATTCGATATATTGTTCAAGTTTTTTCATGTGGTATCCGCAAGATATCCGGTTCAGTCGGAATATATATGGACACTTATACAAAAAGTGATATATACTTATGTACCTATATATATATTATATATATGTTAATTTTTATTATTTTGAAATATACGTATTTAAGTTATATTTTTGTTTTATTTTATATTTAAAATAAAGTAAATATATGAAATATAAAAAAAACTTAATAACGGTCATGCTATACTAAATGTTGATTTGATTGAATAAGTATGGTAGGTAGTACCTAATAACAGCATTTCATTAACTTTTAGTGCTTGTCTATAATCCTATGATTTTAAAATTAATTCTTGGTTATATACAAATAATTAAGACTAGTGATATATTTATTTTTTGAGTTCATTGCTTGTATTATAATTATAAAAACCAATACAAAAAAATTGGTTGATTTGATATTGGTTCGTATAATTCTAATAGAAAAATACTCAAAAAGAAAATATTTCACTCGTTTTAATTCGGGTACTAATATCCAAGAGTTGTTTTAAAAATCATTAGATTCAAATTGAATATAATATATGTTTCGAATTATTCAATCTATTATCAACATGACATTTCACTATAGTCAATTTACCTATCAGTTATTATCAAATTAAAACTATCTATTTTCAATTTGATCATAAGCTAGAATCAATTTAAAACCAAATTGGGAAATTATTAGTTTCGATTTGATATTAACCTGTAATCAATTTGATAATAAATAAGTTCAAATTGAGTATATCACTTTATCAATTTAACTATAAACTAATGTCAGTTAACATATATTTATTATCAAAATGATTAGAAGTTAACATCAAATTGGACCTAATATATTCTCATTTTGACCTTATTGAGTTTTAAATTGATGTATCAGTATTAGCAATTTAACCATAATCTTAATGTCAATTCGAATCTATACATAGAATCAAAATGAAGCAATCAGTATTTTCAAACTGACTATAATGATAAGCTCAAACTAAAACTAACATATGATTATATTGTGACCATAAGCTTAGGTTCAGTTTGACACTACCTTTGGTTTGCTCCTATTCATGACTAAGCAAGGTTCAGATTGACTCTAATAGGTTCAATTGGACCATAGATTTTTTTGTGTGTATCTTTAGTATGTTTAAGTTTTGAAATTTTGTCAAATGAGTCAATTGCATACGGTAATTTTATTACAAGTTTTTTAAAGGTTAAATACATCTAGAAAGCTATTAGCTATGGCGGTAATGAAAATCAAAAATTGTCATTATGATGATGTCACTCAGGTACTTGTTTAAAATTATTACTAACTATGCCGGTGCGTTTACATTTTACACATGAGGATTATGTAAATTTTGTTATTATTTATACACAATATGTAATAGTAGGTACCTACTAATACCAAGCCCATGTGACGTTTGCCAATCGCTTTCCTCAGAAATGGAAACCATCACAATATGCTGTTAAACAGATGATCATCATGTGTATAATTTAACCGCTCCGGAATTGTTATTAATAGTTTTAAACTGATAAGTTACAGCGCCATAATGACATTTTTGATTTTCGTTGCCGTTATATTTACCTATATATATATAAACTTAAAACTTGTAATAAAATTACCGTACCTATGACCTTTGGCAATATTTCAAATAATAAACATCAACAGAGATATACTACGTTATACAAATTTACCCTTATTTTTTTTTGCTTAATAAGATAAAACTATAAAATAATGGTGTTTCTATTGAAAAATATTGACTTTTGACAGTTTCCTCATTTTCATGTTTGATGTGATATTTTGCACACCCTCTATAAATATTTACGAAAACAGTTTTTGAGATCGAAATAGAAGAAGAATTTGGTTTGCTGAACTACAAACCATTGAGTTTTTCTTTACCGTAGAAGCTTTTAGTTTTGTCATTTTTCATTTTATCTTGGTTTTCATTATGTCTATTATTATTATTACGTAGGTAATGCAAAAAAAAGTATATAAATTATAATGTTAAATCCTTATGAAAATATAGGTATTTTATTTGTTATAAGTAGGTACAAAAATTTCTATGCCCCTTACCCCACCATTTTTGGCAGCTACCTGAGTTGCAGAGGTCGGCAAGGTTTGAAAATTTATGTATAAATGCCAAAAAGTTAAGGAATACACTTAGTTCGTTCTTAAGCTGCAAAGTGAGTTTGTTCATAAGCGGTGTATTTGTGAATTAAAACGAAATCCCAACTGTCCCCCAAATCGTTCTAATAACCCGAAAAAAATTAAAGTCGCTGGAGTGAACAAAATCGATATGGAGGCCAAGAGGTACATTATCGCCAATGATGGTGACGATAGCAATAGTGTTGATACTGAGATTGTACCTAAAGGTAAGAATATTTAAACTAACTTCGTATGTTTTGTATTATGCAATGTTAAATAGTGCTATTTTCCAATTTAATGAAGGTCCATGTCGTTGGTATATCAAAATTAGACACTAATGTACTCGTACATTGGTTTTGAGTTTATTACTTCTCATAAGAATCTTGTTTTAGTACCTTTCTTGTAGGGTTCACGAAAATTATTGAATTTTGTTGTTTTAATTTTCCTTTTAAATAAACTGTACTACTTTCGAGCTATAATGCTATGTTTTATTAAATTGTATTGAATCATCTACAAAATAACCCATGAACGTTGAGTTTAGCCAGTGAATAATGTTTTATTATGATATATATCCTTAAACTAAATTAAATTAGCTTCAAAATAAGTTATTAATTAATTTAGTTTTAGGACAGAGAGCTTTTCGTTTCCAAGGATTTAAAAAATGTTACACTTTTTTACTTTTAATTTTTTTTTTAAATAAACTGGACTACAATTTTTTTTTAACTATTTTGATATGTTTTCTTAAACTGTATTAAAATATCTATTAAATAAACCATTACTTTTAGTTGTAGCAGGTTTAGTTAGTGAGAGAATAAATTTTTCGTTTTCAAAAATTAAAAATGTTAGATTCTTGGATTTTTATTTTTTTTTAATAAACTGTAATTTATGTGAACTATTATTCTATATTTCCTGAAACTACATACCTTCTATTAAATAAATCAATTATGTTAATTTTAGCAAGTTTAGTTAGTGAAAGAATAATTTTTTCGTTTATAAACTGGACTACATTTGCGCTATTTTGCTACGTTTCCTTAAACTACATCATAATATCTACAAAATAAGCCATTAATATTGGTTTTAGCAGGTTTAGTTGACCAGAGAATAATTTTTTCGATTTCAAGAATTTTAAAATGTTAGATGCTTGTACTTTTAATTTTTTTTTAGACAAAGTATTACATTTCTGCTATTTTGCTATAGAATAATTTTTCGTTTTCGAGAAGTTTTATTTATATGTTTTGACTTTTGAACTTTAAAATAAACTGTAGGTACTACACAATAAAATATTTACAAAAGAAGCCATTCGGGACAGTTTAAAATTTTTAATTTTTCTTTCAAATGAATTCTACTACTTTAAGCTTTAAGTAATTGATTATCCCATTAGTTATTATTTTGATTATTCAAAATTAAATTGAAACGATTTTTGTTTTTCAGAGAGTCAGATCCTTGAGTCCGGCGATTTATTCAGTCTGTTGGAACAATTCGAATCGTGCAGTCTACCAGTACTACCACAAAACAACTTAGAGAAGAATTTCAAAGAAACGTCTTGGAACATAGTCAAAGAAGGGCCAATGAGTGACATTGGTGAAATGAAATTGGACTCACCAGATTCGCCTGCATTCTTTGATAGCAACTCAAATAGTCGGAATGGAATTAAAAAGTCGTCAGCTGTAGCAACAACGGAAAACGATATTGTTAGTTTGAGAGAGGAAAATAAAGAATCAAAATCGATGGGAGTTGTTGGCGAACAGAAACCGTTATGTAATGGTAAGTTTCGTATTAATTGTGATGGATTTCAAATGTTGAGGAAAGTTCTTTTTTCTCATTTAATAAAATTACCACCTAGAAGACTTTTTGTCTATTTTGCTTAAACTATATTAAAATATCTTCTATAAAATATGCCATTAATATTGAGTTTAGCAAGTTTAGTTGGCCAGAGAATAATTTTTCTATTTCGAGAATTTTTAAATGTTAGATTCTTGTACTTTTAATTTTTTTAGACAACGTACTACATTTCAGCTATTTTGCTATATTTCCTTAAATTACCTTACAATATCGAGAACACAATCAATTAGTCTTAATTTTAGCAAGCTGAATTAACCAGAGAATAATTTTTCGTTTTCGAGAAGGTTTATATTTTGGACTTTTTTAATTTTTATTATTTTTTAAATAAACTGTACTAAACAATAAAATATTTACAAGAGAAGCCGTTCCCACTAGATAATTATTATTTTGATTATTCAAAATTAAATTGAAGCGACTTTTGGTTTTCAGACGGTCTGATCCTTGAGGACGACGATATATTCAGTTTGCTGGAACAATTCGAATCGTTCTTCAATGAAACGTGTTCGAATATAGTCAAAGAGGATCCAATGATTGACATTGGTGATATCAAATTGAAATCACCAGATTCGCCTGCATTAGTTGATAGCAACTCAAACAGTCAGAATGGAATTAAAAAGTCCTCACCTGTAGCAGTAAATCAAAACGATATTGTTAGTTTCAGAGAGGAAAATAACGAATCGAAATCGATGGGAGGTGTTGGCGAACAGAAACCGTTATGTAATGGTAAGTTTCGTATTAATTGTGACGGTTTTCAAATGTTGAAGAAAGTTTTTTTTCTCATTTAATAAAATTACCACCTAGAAGATTTTTTGGCTATTTTGCTTAAACTATATTAAAAGATCTTCTATAAATTATGCCATTCATATTGATTTTAGCAAGTTTCGTTAACCACAGAATAATTTTTCTATTTCGAGTATTTTAAAATGTTAGATTCTTGTACTTTTAATTTTTTTTAGACAAAGTACTACACTTCAGCTATTTTGCTATAATTCCTTAAAAACCATATTAAAATATCGATAGTACAATCCATTAATCTTAGTTCTAACAAGCTGAGTTAACCAGAGAATAATTTTTCGTTCTCTAGAAGTTTTAAATTTTTTCACTTTTGAACTTTTATTTTTTTTTTAAATAAACTGTACGACTTTTGGTTTTCAGACGGTCTGGCCCTTGAGAACGACGACCTATTCAGTCTGCTGGAACAATTCGACTCGTACAGTCTACCAGTACTACCACAAAACATATTAGAGAAGAATTTTAATGAAACGTGTTTGAATATAGTCAATGATGAGCCAATGATTGACATTGGTGAAACCAAATTCGAATCACCAGATTTGCCAGCTTTATTTGATAGCAATTCAAATAGTCGGGATGGAATTAAAAAGTCGTCAGCTGTAGCAATAATTCAAAACGATATTATTAGTTTGACAGAGGAAAATAAGGAATCGAAATCGATGGGAGGTGTTAGCGAACAGAAGCCGTTATGTAATGGTAAGTTTTTGTATTAATTGTGATGGTTTTCCAATATTGAGGAAAGTTTTTTTTTTCTCATTTAATAAAACTACCACCTATAGAAGACTTTTTAGCTATTTTGCTTAAACTATATTAAAATATCTTCTATAAAGTACGTCATTAATCTTAGATTTAGCAAGTGTGGCTAGCTAGAGAATAATTTTGTCGTTTTCCAAAATTTCATAAAAATGTTAGATTTTTGTAATTCTTAATTTTTTTAAAAAAACTTTACCTATTTTTTTTTGTCGTTTTCCAAAAATTTAAAAAAGTTAGAATTTTTTACTTTTAATTTTTTTCAAATGGTTTAATGTTGCACTTGCTTTTCAGATAAAATGGAACTAAAAACGATTGTACCAGAATCAAAATTACCGGCTGTGACCAGTGGCACGAAACGTAATACCCAATTCCAGTTGGAGAATGCTATACATACAATTGCTAAATTAGATGGAAGAGAGATAAACACGGCGAGTAACAAAGTAACGGCAATGGAATCGGTTCCCAAGAGCAATAAATTAAAAGATTTAGTGAGTTTGGATCATAGTTACTGCTTGAGACTCAATAGCCAATTGAGTGCTAGAAAAGATTCAGGATTCGCGAGTTCTGAAGATGAGGATAGTGTCAAGAGTAATAGTAAATTAGATGGAAGGGAGAGAAACACAGCGAGTAGCAATGTAACAGCAATGGAATCGGTTCCCAAGAGCACTAAATTAAAAGATTTAGTGAGTTTGGATCATAGTTACTGCTTGAGACTCAATAGCCAATTGAGTGCTAGAAAAGATTCTGGATGTGCGAGTTCTGAAGATGAGGATAATGGCAAGAGTAATAGTAGTAGTAGTGCAACCACTTCTCTAAACGCATCAGATACGACTAGAGTAACAAATGGTAATGATAACAGTAAAAGGCAGATCCTTGAATCACTTCAACAGCCGATCACGGTTATACCGGTTATGACCAATGGCAATAAACGTAGTAGCCAGTCCCAATTGCAGAATGGTAGACATAAAATTGCTAAATTAGATGGAAGAGAGAGAAACACAGCGTGTACCAAAGTAACGGCAATGGAATCGGTTCCCAAAAATGCTAAATTAAGGGATTTATTTACTGCTTGTTACTGCTTAAGACATTGAAAGTCACAATTGGAAAATGATTGACATAAAATTGCTAAACTAGATGGAAGAGAGGGAAACACGGCCGGTATCAAAATAACGGCAAAGGAATCGGTTCCCAAGAACATTACATTATGTAAAGGATTTAGTGAGTTTGGAACATAGTTACTGCTTGAGACGAGAGTTCTGATGATGATTGTGTTCAAAACTAAGTGGTGGTATGGCGAATGATCAACCGGTAGTACATGGGAGCATAAGTTTGTAAGAAATTTGGAATGCAGGAAAATGTTGAATATGTCTGCCATGTCTACATATTTAAGACGTACTAATTTTTGGGTGTATTTCTATAAATAACTTCCTATTTTTGCTCTATTTTTATATTGAAATAAAAATTAAATTGAATACACAATTTGGCTGTTTTATTTTTACAGATGGGATAGTAGTTTTGCTAATATTTGCCAAACATCATTAACTTATTTAATGTTTACAATATTTGTCTATTTGTTAATTTTTACATTGTTTTCAATCTTGGTTTAATAAAAAAAAACCTCACTTACTAGGTATTAATTATTTTCTAATAATAATTATGTAAATGATCGACGCAACTGGTACTGAAATAAATTTTTTAAAGTTATTAGAAAATGTCTTTATATCGATTTGGTTAAATCGGGTGTCCCGCGTCAAACTGACACCTTCCATTTCTCAAACAGCATTTGCATGATAAGAAAAAATCTAATTGCTAATATTTCGAAAACTACACCTTTTTGTAATAGATAACTTAATACAAAGTTTATTTTTAATTCTAAATAAGATAGCAATATTAATTTTCGGGCTTTTCATTTCAAAAAAATAATACTTTTTACGTTTTTTGTTAGATACTGTTTTTGTGCTTAATTTTTGGTGACCCTGTATTAATTTAAAATTAAAATATCCACTCAGTATATAGAAATATTACCTTTCTACATCTCAAGAAATATAAACTGTGAGAGCCCTTTTTCACTCTAATCTTCAACGAAAACGAGTAAAAGTTCATACGTATCTCCTCCGAGGGAAAACAATTGTAAAATATGTCATGTGTTTTTACATACAGTTAAATATTGAGAATGTGCGGTAGGCTACTTTTGGTGAGGCTCCTTTGAAGCGAACCATTTTTAAAATAGTGTCCAAATTGTCACATTTTTCATTAAAGTAAGTCAGTAGAAAAGAAAACAGATTTATGTGTTATTCTTATGGAATCTACTCGCTTAAACAACATACCAACCTACAATGCTTTGCTGCCAGAATGTCTTTCAAATTATCTCTATCCTACACCTCGTACTTATTATTTCTGCCATAGCGTAATTAATCTGAAATCTGTTTCCAACCGAAACACATGAATATGCTAATTTAAACATAAACTCAATTGCCCCAAGTTTATTTTATTTTTGCTAAAATAATTTCTTTGTCGAAAAAAATCCATATTAATTATATTTTATTCAATTCAATTTATTGAAAATTTGACAACAAATAAGAAAAATTACGAAAAGCGCCGTTGCCACACTTTATTTGAAAAAATCAAACTACTAATTATTTCCGCAATACACACTCAAAACAAGTTCAAATACCTATTTAACCACAAACTTAAATTATCCAAACTTTATTTTCAAATTTCTTTCACAAAAACTTTACTTTCACGAAAATATTCTTCCTGATAAATATTATTACATATTTTATATACTAGGTCAAAATAAATTTGACAACAAAGCAACAATATAGATGAACTATTATTGCAGTGACAATTATGACAAGTGGCATTTTGAAAATAAAAAATAAATTATACCTAATTAATTCAAAAATGTGTATTAAAATAGAAACATTTGCTTAAAATTATTCTAACATTAGTAATTGTACGATAACTATATTCTTTTAATACCTAATACATATTATTCCTACCTACCGAACATCTTAGTTTATATTGTAAACAACTATTAGTGGTTATAAACACCTACATAAATTAAGCATTACCAGATCAAATATAAGTATTTTTATCATAGAAGCAGCATAATGTAAAATATTTTATACTAATCAATTAGGTACCTGCACGAAATATCATCATGGGTACAACTAATAATGTTTCCAAAAGAAAATGAATATTATGTAATCTGAAGCATTTCAAAACGATCATATTAATGTAGCGACTTGAAAGGGTAAACAATTAATATAGTTTGCGAATCAATAAAGGTTTGTGAAGTCAAATTCTGCTAGAATTGAAAAGGTGATAATTGTCTAACATATTTATTTATCATGAGTAGTCTAAAAATTCATTTGCCGTGTTTTAGATCAAAGAAGAATAACCCGAAATAGCAGAAATTGTTTCGAAATCAAGCGCATAATGTACTGGATGGTATTAACGTGGTATTCCAAGTATATAGTCAATGAGAGAAAACCATTTATTTTGCATTTATATATTTTTTTATAAGTAGTAGTAGTAGTGTTTATTTCACCCAATATTAATGTATACAATAAAACTAACATAAAAAGTTATTACAGTTTGTTGTTTTTCAAATAAATATTCACTTAACGCTATTCAGTTGAATTGATGTGATACGCACAACTGACGCTCAGTTGAACCTAACTGATATTTACGTTGAAGGACCTAGATCAGCTGGGCAGCTATTCTTGAAAACCAGGGAGTAGAACAATTGTGAGGCGAGGCAAAGTCTATTAAATTAGCACAGCTTTGCCTCACTTCTATGTTTACTTGAACTGATGTGATAGTGGCAATTGGCACTCATTCTCAACGTAATTTTTTCAGTTAATTGTCAACGAAGAAAAATGCTAATGCCTATAGACTTTGAAAGATAACAAAAGTCAATGTTACCAACATACAAAAAATAAAAACATGTGAACTAGAGGTGTAAGATAATAAAACTGTCGATAGTGTTTTTGATTCTTTAAATAATCAGCTGTAGCAAAAACGTTAAGTCATCGTAAATATTAAATATACTGTGGTTAAGTGTAGAATAAATTAAAAAAACCTTATACAGGGTCATACAGAAAAATATATTAGTTTTACAACGCTTAAATTTTTTATAGCGAAACGAAAAAGTTAGAAAACTTTTGATTTTTTTTAGTATGTTAGAATGGTTTCATACATTTTTTTATACAGGGTGAAATCATTTTTAGGAAAAATTATTTAATATTATGACAGTGAAAATTCAAATTTTACTGTCAAATTTACTATATGAGATCAGTTTATAAAAAAATTAGATAGACATAAAATAATAACTAGAATTACAGGGTGTCCCAAATTTTTTGCCTTATTGTTAAGAGCACGTTTTTTTAGCAATTCTTTAGAGTGAAACATACAAATATTAAGAACTTTTACATTTCCAGAATAACCGCCTACAATTTAGATAAAGGGTTACTCAAAAATGTTTATATTTATTTTCAAGATTTTCAGGCAAGGTAGAACGTAATAGACAGAAAAACTTTTTAATTTTTTAGTTTTTTAGAATGGTTTCATGAAATTATTGCACAGGATGGCTCAAAAATGTTTCATAACAATTTTAATTTTAATTTTTTTATATAGTTTTTCACAGTATTTTTAGTTAGAATGGGGTCATACATTTTTATACAGGGTGTATGTGTATTGTTTCCATTTATTTGATCAGGTTTTCAAACCATATTTTCAGCGATAGGTTACTTTTTTTTTTATGAATTTTTTTTTTTAATTTTTTTTTCATTAATTTTTATTTTATTTTTTTTATATTTCAAAATTGTTTTGATTTTTTTGAATTTTCAATCATGAATACTTTAGGGTGAAACTATATAGTTCCTAGAGGTTATCAACTCGAAAAAAAAACCACTCATTTATTAATGCCCTTAATAAATTTTTGGATGTAGTAAGTGCAAGGCAAAATCTAATTAGCAGAAAACTTTTGAGTTTTCTTAGTTTGTTAGAGTGGTGTCATAAAATTTATTTATATACAGGGTGTCTCAAATGTAATTCTGTTTATGTGATTAGGTTTTCAACCCGTATTTTTAGTTTTTTTTATAACCCTCAATGACTTTTGCCATAGATAAGACTACCACAAAACGACTGGGAAATCCCGAAGGGATTTCTTGTATAATAAATAAAAGTGGACCAATAATTGAGCCCTGGGGTACTCCGGGTGCACTAATGCCTATTTGGTAGATCTTCGTGTGCTGTGTGTGTGGCACCATCTTGTTGAAACTAAACATTTCTTCTGGTAATTCTTCGTCGTTGCAATTCTGGGACAAAAATTTTTCCAACATGGAAACAAACCGCTCAGCAATTACAGTTGCTCTTTGTGCATTAAAAAGAAAGGGATCGATCACTCGAAGACGGCTCCACAGTATGCCAAACGTGACTTTCGTTTTCTGCTACCCAATAGCAACAGGTATTGATAAAACCACATAAATAAAAGTTTTATCAGTATAATGAGTGTTAGGGAATTCCAGGCCGTAATACATTATTGTATTTCGTTAATTTTAGGTAATGAAATAGAAGTTGTTGTAAAAATTAAATCTTTTCTTCTCCTAAAAGAGGTAGATAGCGTTATTGTTGCAAAATATCTATAGGTATAAGAAAAAACAGTTAAAGAAACACTGACTAAATCATGCGTTCTGTTTCTATAAGATTAGTTGCTTGTGGAAGTTTTCTTAAAAAACCCCGTATATACATATTAGATACGTGAATGAATACAATGTCTGGGTTTCTACGCCACTGTATTCCAGTTAGAGGTTCTCGTCATTGATCTGTGTCCTCAGGAGCTCGAGCCGAAGCGCACTATGCGCGAAGGTCAATACAAATTTTCTCTGATAGCCAACCAGCCATAAGGGCCTTCTGCTCATCAAGATCAAAAAATTTTCAAAACATGACTCTCTAATATCATGAGAAATAATAATCTGACTCTGGTGTGAATCCCTGGCCACTCTGGTCTTAAGGGGAAGTACATCCTTCTATCCAGAAAGTAATAAATTTCTCATAATATAAACATAACTTTAAAACATAATGAAAAATAGCTTTTTGTAATTTTACCAACCACTGAGGATGGGGCCTAGTGCTCCTAAACATGTATGGTTTGAAGAATAATTTGTAAATTGATCTATTAAATTTGTTTCGTGGAGGATGACTTTTATTTCCTGAATTCTACTCCACATCAATATGGACTACTTATAAAAAAAAGCTTATTTGGTGGAGATTTGACTTTTATTTTTCATCACTGGAATATAGAGTATGTTTACGGATACAGGTCCCAAGAGGACAAATGGACTAAATGTTTTCTTTTTCGACGAAAACTCTGTTATTCAACATACTGTATTTTTCATAACTGAAATTATAACTCCACTTGCGAATGGACTACTTTTACAATTTATACTCTATATTGTTTGAATGTTGTTAAACTGGATGTGCAGCTATAGTTTTAGACGTATTTAGTACTTTTAAGAGTGTCCCTCCTGCCTTCGCATTTCGGGAATTATTAATCAGCCTTAAAGGTTTTGAATTTAATAGTAACGTCGAGTACATAGGTACTTTATTTTCTTGATGATGTTTTGATTATCCATATACAGTGAAAAAAATTCTAAAAATGAACCCTAATAAACATTTATTTGGCTTGTATTTGTTTAACTCAAACAAAATTTATTTGACTCAAATAAACAGTGTTTGTCCGGAATAAATAGAGTTAGGGTAAAGTAAGGTATGTTCGTGATATAGGTAAGTTCGTTATAGAATTATGAAAATTTGTCATCAAGTTATCTTTTGCTTTAGATGGATGACATCTCGGATAGTAGTAAGTGTATGTTCCTACTAGATGATGTGTCGCGTTTCTATATCACGAATATTCCAGGCATTAGAAAACTTTGTTTACCTGTGGTGCTTATTATGTTGTGATTTTTGGCAGGTTTTGCAACTGGGAAGCGATATACAGGAATAAGAGGAATTATTGAAAGCTGAGATAATGAAATTTACATTAATCTATAGTATTTTAGATGAGGAATCTTCCTGTACACAATAATTAACAAATTTTGACTTAATTTTACCGTAATTGCTTATTCCGTGGAGCTTATTTGTTACAATATTTTTCATGCGTTGAAGACATTAAAAATACAAGGGTTATTCAATGTTAAATATATTTTTTTGTGTGCAGTAAAATTATTCCATATTTTTAGATAATGTTATGTTTATAATAGACTACAAACCTAAACTAAAGATAAGGTTATTGCACATTAAATCGTAAGAAAAAAAAAATGGAGCACAGTGGATACAATGTTACTATTGTTTGGTACGATATCACCTAAAATGTCAAGCATCTGACAAAGAAATTGTTTTAATGTGCAATCGATGCACTGGAAATACCAGTGGTGACTCCGAATAAGATGTTATGCGTTAATGATACAATGCAACTGTTAATAAAATCTTACCTACCAATTTTTAGCATTAATTGTAGTATCACGAATAAACCTACCCCATATCACGAAATTACATATCCCAGTCACGAAATTACCTTTCCTTGACTAGGACAGAATTTGAAAGTTTTTTAAGTAATTTTCTAAGTTTCCACATAAAAAATACATAAATCTCAAGAATAACTATTGGGTGTTAGTCCCTCACAGTTGTAGCAACAACGCATGATACTTCCATTACTCTCCAACGAAAAAAGTAAAATCATCACGAATATACGTACCTTATTTTAGCCTATTTGATTTTTTTAAAATATTTATTTGGCCTGGGCTGCTTTGGCAGAAATAAATATTTATTCAATTTAAATAACAGATTCAAGATAATTCCTGGTTATTTGAAACAAGTCGACCGTTATTTGAATCAAATACATAATAATAAAATGAGCCGACACGCATGGCTGTTGGGGATTCAACTCACGCGTTTTAGTTTAGTATTAGTCCAATATATAATAAATAAAAAAATAATGTCCGTTGAAGCGTTATTATAGTGGTGTGGAACCTATAGGGTACCTATATGACGCCTTTTCGAATGTAAGTGCCTAAATGTTATAAGTTAATTATAATTAAAACGGTGACAAAAAATTTTAAAATGCTTGAGTACTAATGCATGATTGTTTATTTCATGTGAGTATATGTATAGATACCTAAACCTAATATTATAATAAGATCCTTTTTTATATTATCGTAGTGAATTGAGGAAATAAGGGTAGTAGATACACGTGGATAATGTGTAAATGATCTTGAAACTGAGATTTCATTTAACAGTAATTTAATACATATTTAGGGACCAACAAGAAAGTCACCCAATAAAATATTTATTCAGTTCAAACAAGTATTTGATTTAAACATATTCACGGGCGTTTATGTCAAACGTGAAATCAACTAGGCCTATTAGGTATACCTATACCTATATAAATAAACATTTTTTTGTTTTAAATATATGATTTGTTCTATCCAAATAAATAATATGATCCGGCAAAATCTTATAGTTTCCTTCCAATAAATACTTTGTTTGTTACAAAGAAATATTTATTTTTTCAAACATTCTTTTTCTAGAAATGAATTTGCAAATATTATTATTAAGAAAACCAGAAACTGTTTGGATCAATTGTTCAAAAAACATGTTACGTGTGTAGGGGCACCTACACACGTAATATTTTTGGGGATTGTTTCATTTTGAACACCCTGTAGATCTGATTTAAGATAGATATATATTATTATTTTTAAAGAGCACATTATTTAGTTGTA
Organism: Apoderus coryli; assembly: GCA_911728435.2. NCBI lineage: Eukaryota > Metazoa > Arthropoda > Insecta > Coleoptera > Attelabidae > Apoderus > Apoderus coryli. Next base: position 7,669,288 of record OU452214.1, on the reverse strand, counting down.
GCCAAAATTGTTTGGGTAATAGGTTCATTCTTTATAATAGTCCATACAAGAATCTTAAATCAGATCTATAGGGTGTTCAAAATGAAACAATCTCCAAATTATTACGTGTGTAGGTGTTTTTTTGAACAATTCATCCAAACAGTTCCTAGTTTTATTAAAAAAAATATTTGTAAATTAATTTCTAGAAAAAAACATGTTTGAAGAAATAAATATTATATATTATTTGTAACAAAGTATTTATGGAAGCAAACTATCAAATTTTCCGGAACAAATTATTTGTTTGGATAGAACAAATCACATATTTAATATAAAAAATTTTTTATTCAGAATAAAGAAATTTTTATTTATTCCAAGTAGCAGCACCTTTTAGCCAAGTACATGGAGTCTTTCTTCTAAATAACTCGAGTTAGTTCAAGCAAACAAATATAGCCTTACATTTTCGGGCCTTGTTAACAAGTAAGTATAAGTACTAAGTCATATAAATATGCATTTAAATCAAACAAATACTAGTTTGGTATTTCAAATAAACCATATATTTGTCTCAAGTACATGGATTGTTTGTCGTATAGCGAAGAAATATTTGTCTGGTTCAACTCCATTTTTTTTTATCCAAACAAATCTTTTTTTCAGTGTAGTAATATGTAGAATATTCAATTTTCACTGGCAACAGTTTGCCCCCCTAGACATTTTTGTGCCGGCGTTCATGGGTTTTGGCAATCTAGCCATCGGAATTTACCACAATTATAATATTTACAACAACCATGTAGGTATATACCTGGGTCTACCTCAATTCAAGAGAACTCCTTACGTGTCGGAAATTTTTATTGCATCTTATTATGAAAAGTATCCTTATTTCCAATTTTACAAAATGGAAAATGTACTAGTACCACCGAATATAATCTTTGGACGATGCTAATACGGTATATTTGTGCATATAATATAATTTGAAAGATTTGTCTAACATTCACTTAAATCCTTAAAAGGGTTTCTCAATAAATTTGTCAAATAAATAAATGTGTACCTACTTTTAATCTCTCAAATCTTAAGGCTGAAACCAAGTTGAATGCAAGTAGGTTGAATGCCTAGTAGACGGGGGCTACTTTTCAAAAATTTGCCAAAACTTACCAAAGCACTTCAGGTGATTCGTGATCCGATAGGTACTATTAATTTTATTGTAGTGACTGGTCGGTTCAATCTGCAGGTACCCGCGGAAAGCAAAACGATACTTTTTATAATGGTAGGTAAGTATTACGGTAAGTATGTAAAGTGTGCTGGAGCACTTTGTGTAGCCGTTATAAACAGGCCGCCACTGAGTCATAGTAATTGTTTACACGGAAACATATTTGAACCAAACCTCTTTGCTATCAAGTTCAGCTTTGTGCTGTTAGTTCCAAGTTGGCTATTTTATCATGACTTTTCAATTGTAATTATTCATTATTATTATACGAGTATTATACAAGTAAATTTAAATTTTATTAATATAAATACTACAAGTTTAAAATGTAATAATATCTATGTAAGATTTTGACCGCGATTGCGATTCGTTTTGTCCGCGTCGGATGTAGGCAGATATAATATGTCACCAACAGGTTCTGATGTTTTGCTGATCTAATTGTATAATTAACTAGGTATATTGTCACAATAGAGAATGTATAAGAATATGGATGGACCATGTCACAATAAAATAAGAAGGGTATAAGAATATGGATTATTAAGTAGCTCAACAAGCCAAGCCAGTAAATTAATAAAACTCAAACCCTTCTATAAACTCTATATAAAGATTTAAGTCAGTAGAGCACGCTTACCTGAATCTTCAAATACTACAATACTACTGTCTTTGTAGTATTTGAAGATTCCGGTAAGCGTGCACTACTGACTTAAATCTTTATATAGAGTTTATAGAAGGGTTTGAGTTTTATTAATTTACTCGCTTGGCTTGTTGAGCTACTCGAGAATCGCCGACTTACATCACGCGCACGAAAGAGGACCTTAATGATTCTCCCTCGTAAACGAGTAACGGTCTGTATTTGAGCGGCGTCTCTCAGGTAATAGTTATTTGATTAAATTAAAAAAAAACTATATTACAATTAAAAGGAAAGTCAGATGAATATTACTAACTATTATTTATTTAATTATTTAAAAAATGTACAAAAATCAATTTAATAAAATAGGACAAGTTTCAGAAAATCAACAATTATAATAATTAAAAATTTGGTACTTACATTACAATTATAATCATCGCCGACACAGCTGATCTTTCCTTCACGTTATATAAAAAATGTTTAAAATTATAAATACTTACTTGATATAGGAACTAATGATATTAATTCGCGTTAAATAACTATAAAGCTTAAGACACTACCCAACGGGGGGATTACTGCTTCTTGGACTCGAAGTTTACTTCACCGAAGTTTGGAGAGAATACTTCAAAAAAAAACCGAGAGAGTTTTGTGGTTAGAGAACCTGGCGGAGCATCCGGACACATATGTGCTCCAACGCGGGGAGACTTCATGGTCCGAGCCGCCAAGTCTTCAACCAATCTCTTCAAAATCCCCTGTAACTTCTTGTTACACAAAAATGTATAACTTTACTTTTTACCACTCTTACGAATATAGACCAATCAAATTGTCTATTCCTAGCGTCGTACAGCTTGTTTGAAAAAATGTCCGTGAGCTAATTTTGTCTATTAGATACAATACCGATGTTAGAGTCATAAACTTTGATGAACTTTTATAAATTATAAAATCAGCGTAAAATACATTCGACCGGATGCAATATTTTTATTACAATATACCGGGTGTGACAATATTAAGCAAAACGTTTTCTTACAATCCAATGAAAGTTTAATTCGTCGAATTATGCTTTTTTATAAGCGGACTATTGCTTGGCAAACAAATCTGTGACAACGAATGGAACGAGGACAAAAAAATCAAGGAGGATGAGAATTCAATTCTCGCAACATGTATGGTTAATGATTGATTGACAAATAGAAGGTTCATTTGTGGAGTAGACGAGTTTTATTTCTTTAAAGTTTTAACTCCTCGCATCGAAATGGATTATTTTAAAGAGAAAAAAATCCTATATTGTCAAATTTATCTACTAAAAATCACTAGTTCTAGAAAAGAAGTAGTATTAATTTGAAAATCGATTTTTTACAATTACAAATATGAATAATGAAAAAAGCTAAGCATTTTTAAGTGGTTGTTTGTTTTATTTTTATTTAATAACTAAAATTTTTACCACTGAATATTAAAATAGGGAATAGAAATTATGATCTTCTGTAAAATTGGCAATACCACGCGAAATGAGTGGTTAGACGCCGCCTGAATGATCCTAATTGGTGCGTAGACCCTCGCACGTTTTGTCGCCATGTGGGTGTTCAAGTCGCAATTGGTGGAAACTGAGCTCTTCCCCGCAATTGTTGCCGCCCCCCGTAGTTATATTTAATCAGCCAGTGGCAGAGTGGTGTTATTTATACTTTTGTTGTCGTGTATGAATTGCAATATTATCAAATATTATAAGCAAATTATTATTGTATATTTAATGTTCTGTTTTCTTTGTTCTTGTAGAAATATAAGTTTACACATTGTTTGTTGTTTATTAAGGCATCAAAACTGGAAGTTGTTATTGAATCTACTTAGAATTTTGGTATTTTAAAGATTAACAACATAATCGTTAACACTATATCAAAATTACAGTAGCAGCAGAATATATTTTTTCTAATTATTTCATAAATTAATTTAGCTTATAGCACTGTCAGCCTTTTTAACAAAAAAGTATCAAATGCAGGGTGTCTCATTTAAAAAAAAACTTGGATATTGCCCATCAAAATTTTTCGGACTATCTGTGAAGCTTTGTAGAAATTTACAACACTTAGCTGCCAGAGATCGTTAGAAGGTAGTCTTTTTAAGTTATTAATGAAATTTTATAATATACTTAATCTTTACTAGATACCGCATAAGACATTTTTGTTGAGATCATAAATTTGTTAAAAAAACATAATCTTCTGTCTAAATTGCCCAAAAGTCGATTAATTAGTTGTCATGAAACTTATCTACCTTTAATTATTCCATACGAACTTAAAAATTTAATATATGGGATACCCTATATACGAATATGAATCTATGAAATTCTGGAGTTAATTGCGGTGCAGCACTTATCGGGCGCCCTGTATTATTACCATTCAAGCAATTTTAACATTTCTTGAAAACCAATAAACTTTTGTATTAAAAAATTGAGAGAGAGATGTTTCTGGCGACACCTAGCGTGAACAGTGTGTATTAACATTTTTCTTCTAAAGTCTTTCGTTTCTAAGAAAAGGAACTAATCCCTAATAAAGGTAGGTACATGATGCAGTATAAAGTTTCAAAAGTACCTAAACGAAAACCTTTCATCTCCTATACCTGTAGTTAATCTGGTCCATAAAAAAAATATTGCAATATCGAATTGGCCTCTATCTGAGCTTTTCCAATTCTTCTTTAAGTAACAAACAATCAGGATGGTCCAGTTTCGAAAGCGGAAACTTTAGAGGCAGACAGAGAACCACAAAATAGTATGAGTTTGTATTATTAGTTGTAAGCAAAATATGTTTTGGACAAAATTTAAGACAAGGGACGATGACCGAAGAACAGAACAGAATGACAGACGATACGAACTACACGTAATTAATTAAGAAAATATATATGATGTAGTCTGTCTTTAATTTACATAGTAAAGTTATGGAAAATTACAAGTTCCCAAATAAAATCTAAATTTATTACAGTATCTTGCTGGTTTAACTGTGATCGTTCTAATGATCCTCTTTTGTAATAAAAGTATTTCATCTATGCGTCGTGAGTTACCCCACAACACAATAGCATAACATAAAACAGAGTGAATATTAGCAAAATAGAACGACCGCAATACATCGACGGAAACAAAGCTTCTCATCTTCCAGATTAAAAAGGAAAACCTGTAAAGTTTGCCCGAAATAACCTCGATTTGCTTACACCAATTTAATTGTGAGTCAACCTCCACGCCTAAGAATCTTACACAGGATTTTTGTACAAGCCGATGATCGCCATTCCCAACTCTAATGCTATAGTCCACCTCTCTAGCCGAGAAGTGTATATGGTTTGTCTTCCACAAATTCAGCACCAGACCATTAGTATTACAATAACCTCGCATCTGCTCCAAACAGTGATGTACCTTTGATCTTAGATCCCCAACATTATCAGCAGATAATATCGCTGAGGTATCGTCTGCAAAAAGCGTTATGTGTTCTGTGGAGTCTATGTATCTGGATATGTCGGAAATAAGCAATATGAATATCAGGGGTCCCAACGTACTGCCTTGCGGAACACCTACATTTAACTCCAGAATTGATGATTCTACAGTTTTACCGCCATGGTTGAGACTCACCGTTTGTTTTCTAGATGTAAGGTAACATGCTAACCATTGTAAAGGTGTTCCCCTAACACCAAAACTATGAAATTTGGATAAAATTGTCTGTTGATCTACCGTCTCAAAAGCTCGTGTATAATCAAAGAATAAACCCGAACACTTAAGCTTTCCTCCAATGTCCTCAATACGCCACCGACGAACTGAATAATGGCATCCTGGGTAGATAAACCCTGCCTAAAACCAAATTGGTTTTCACCAATGATGTTGTATTTGTTTACAAATTGGACAAGTCGTCGATATTACGCATTTTCATAAACCTTTAAAAGAACTGACAACACAGAGACACCTCTATAGTTACAAATACTCACAGGATCCCCCTTCTTGAAGATAGGCACAACCCTGTCTAACTTTAATTGATGGGGAAAATTGCCTTCAAGAAAGGAACAGTTTACCAAGTGCGTTAAAATAGGCGCTATATAATCAATTACGGTCTTCAATAATGAACATGGACACCATCAGGACCACTTGAATTCTTCCGTGTTACCCTACGCAAGATATTACACATTTCATTCTCATGCACAGGGTAGAGAAAAAAGGAATCACCAACAATATCCGGCAGTCTCTGGCTGGACCGAGCTTCATTCGACTCAGTAATAGTTTAAAATGGAGTTAATAAAGTACGCATTAAATGCCTCCGCAGCATGTCCATCATTTACATACTCATGACCATCACCATCCGCAAATGCAGAAGGGTACCGACGCTCCCCATTCAGGTCAACCTCCTCATTGATTATTTTCCAGCAGACCTTCGATTTATTGTTTGATGAATAGTAACGAGAATTATTATAAGCTCTCTTGGCATCAATTATCTGTCTTTTGTGTTCTCTATGCAAAGCATTATATAGTTCCTTAATATTATGATCTTTGAAAATTTTACATTGATAGTCTAAAGCTCTAAGAAACTCTCCGCCAGCAACTATATCAGGTGTTACCCAACCATTGTGTGCTTTTCGATTCTTATACTTGACAGTCTTCAGTGGAAAACACAAATCTACTATGTCATAGAACCTATTACTAAATTCCTCGAATTTAGCATCGAAATCGACAGCACTTAAAACACCAGCCCCAGTCTCCCGATGTATACGACACTTAAACATATTAACATTAAATTCGTCAGCAAAATATCTCTTATTATATTGGATATTATCTGTAGATACTGGAGTTAACATTTTAAAACCAAATAAAAATGATCAGACAATTCTGTGTTTTGAACAACTGATGACAAAAGATCAACATAGTTATTAGAAAAAATGTTATCTATTACGCTCTTCGATTCACCCTGTACACGAGTACAGTCGAAAACACATTGAGACAGATTGAAACTTCTTAAAAGGTTCAAAACCTCAGCAACATTTCTCGTATCCTTATTTGCAAAATCAATATTAAAATCTCTACACAATAAAAGATGTCTATCTTTAAATTGAAGATTGTTTAAAAATCTTTCCAATTCCAATTTAAATTCACTTAAATTTGAATGAGGTGCTCGATATAAGCACACAATATAATAGCGCTTACCAGACATCTGAATTTCTGAACAGCATATCTCAAAAATACTCTCCGATGCCATCACTAAAATATCTTTGGTGCAAGAAATCAAATCTAATCTCACAAAAATGGAGACTTCGCCGCCTCTAAAAGAACGTGAAAAATAGCTAATCAATTTATATTGAGTTTCAGTGCTTCAATTTCATTGGCCTTACACCAGGTTTCTGATAGGCAAACAACATCCGGATACTGTTGCTGCATCAGCAATAAGTCAAGTTCAACAGTTTTTGAACGCATACTTCTGATATTAAGATAGAAAACACGAATTCGATTCCCTTCAGATATCTCATCACGCACACTCGACTTATTGGGCTGGTTTTGTACATTCAATATATTGTGCTTACTCATCTTAAAGGTATCACAGAAAAAACTTGTGCTTACATTGCAAGAGACTTTTCAAATAAATTGGTAATTTGATTTTACCTGACTTTTTCAATGTTGGAAATTTACAATTCACGAAATTCCTTGAGCATACAACAAAATTTACATGAGCAAAAACAATACGCTCCATCGTAATTAAATCATTAAAATAATCGTATTTATACATATTAAATCCATCTCCCAATATTAGGACTCTATATCGTTCATCATTTTTGCTTCCATCCGATATACATTTGGCATTATTCTTTAACGGTCTTGTAGAAACCTCCTCAGACAGTAACATTTCGCACTGTATAGACATACCACGATCATCTGTCTGAGTGTCACAAGAGATCATAGTTGACTTGTCAGTTTGTGTTAGCGCTGTACTGTTTTTAACTTTATCTGTCTGAGAATTCTTATTATGTATCCTAATATGAGTCTGCGACACCGCATCTGAAGTAATTGGTCTTGCAGCTTTACTTTTAATTTCCAGCAGTTTACGCTCGAGGACCTGAACTGTTTGATTTAATATCGACGGCGTCGTTGACAAATAACTTGGATTCGCGTCTTAGTTTGGAGATACATACGTCCCTTTGCTCGATACCATTTTGCAGTTTAGCTATCTGAAGTTTTTGATTTTCCACTATTTCCTCAGAAATCCTGAGTTTGTCCTCCTTAGCACATAATCGTGAACAATGAATTCTGTTCCTACCCTATGTAGTTGAAAGTAAAGTACTACATAATAGGTAGGTATTAGGTACCTATAAGAGCTAAAAAGATTACCTGCATTTTGGCTTTAAAAGAAAATCACAATTATTGTAACTTACCACCAACAAGCATTACTTTATTTTTCAGAAATAAAATTTCTTGGTTTTCAATCTCCTCTACACGACAAAAATAAACAATATCTTGGCCTCAAATTTTTGATTTACAATCATATAGTCAAAAATAATATTAAAATTTGAGGTAATAGGTAGGTAGGTATATAATAATCTTGAATGAGTTAAATAAATAAGGTTTGAATAAGTAGGTAGGACTTGTACTTACCTACAAACACATTTCTTGTATCTTAAGGTATACCGCAAGGGACTAGCTTTTCCATTTTATTATTATCACACGAAATTTTGTTCGTACAATACACTAGCGAATATTAACTTTAAACTGTGGATACACCACACACTATCCGGAGATAACTTAAAATCGGTTCTTTCTCTATAAAACAAAACCCCAACAACCACAAGAACAACAAAATTAGGCAAGAAGTACCTAGTGATCGCGATGTCGGCGAAGTCGCAGTTTCAAAGCGCAAAACAAATTTTGATTTTAGATTCTGGACTGCACACCTGCAGAGCAGAGTTGATACGATTCGTTATATTTTCGATAAATAGAAAATCGATACTGAAGTTTAAAAAATATACTTATTTAAAATTTCAAAACTTTGACGATATTAAATTTTTTTGCTCATATTATTTTTTGTGCAATTCGCAAAATCAATGATATATTTTACTTTTATACTTTTGATTAATATTTAGGTATACTTACTTACTCAGTGAAGTATGAATATTTCTTGCAAGATGTGGATTAAAACTATTCACTGCAACTGAACCAAAATCGCTGAATGAATTGTATCATTGTAGTGAAGAGTTGTAAGCAGGTTCGGACTTTTCACTACAGAATATTGATAAATGGCTTAGATCTATTAACCAGTAAAAAATTTAAACATTCTAAAGCATGTTAACAGTCACAACTCAAAAATGACAATTTTGTGGATTAGGACTATTCACCACTAGGGCCACGATATTTAGGTACAAATAATGATCGCAAATGTTGCCAATCATTTAATGCGCTCCTAGTATTTCCAACGGTTGCGTTTTACTAATTTGACTCCCTCGTATAGGTTACGACCGGCGAGCCCACCAACCATTTGAAGGGGTTGTAGAAAGCGCGGCGAATTGCTTTGTATCCATGTACATCAGACGTGCCGCCATGAAGAGAAATATCTGTCCCTTATTTAAACTGTGATATAGTAGGGGATACGAAATTATAAGAAACTGAAGCCACGCCTATTACTGGCCGTAAAATTGTTGTGGGAACATCAACACAGAGACGTATTTCATTTTTTTCATTGTTCGATAGAGGTTTGTTTGAATCGCAAATGAGTTAATACTATTAATAGTTAATCTTGAGGTTTGACTATGCTTGACAACAGACTTTCAGAATAGATTTTTTGCTAAAATTTTGTATAACTAACTGTTTTCATGTATCGTGTTAGGATACATAAAAACAGTTGATTCATGTACGATATAGGTAAGCAGGTATGGGGTCACTTTAGCGACCCCTCTCCACTCCAACCACCAGCAGCCGAGGGCCACGCCGCCGGACGGGGTTACCTGGTGTCGCTGGAGTTACTAAGGCCACACCCCCGGACGGTGGTTCTGAAGCAGGGGGGTTACTTCAGTCACTTAAGCTGGGGGTTACTTGGGTTGAAGGCCACGCCCCGACCGGTCACGGGAGGTTACCTGAGGTGACTGGGGGTTACTTGAGTTGAAGAGGTCACACCCCCGGACGGTCACGGGGTTACTTGAATCACTTAAGCTGTGGGTTACTTGGGTCGTAATCTGAAGAACAATGTCTTATGGAAGACAATATGTGAAAACAAACAAGAGTCTTACGCGAAAAGTAAATGACAAGAAGGTTAGAGGCACTCCCCCAAATGAGGTTTGGTTACTTTACGGAACCCTAAAAATTAAATACAAAATATTCATTAAATATTAGAGTTTATTCAAATAAAAAAATATCAATTACATAACTTCAGTTTATTACATTGAAAATTTTTTGACAGTTCTAACAACCAATCAAATTTTGTCATTTTGTGGCATATGAAACAATTTCACCCAATTATGAATGAATGAATTATGTCAACATTACACTGATAATTGCATTCAGTGCAATTATCAACATACTATTAAGTTTGACAACTTCATTCCAAATAAATTTCAAAATGTCACGTTTTGGCAATGCGCGTATGTTCAAAGTATAAATGCGGTAATCAAAGAAAAAATTCCCAGAAATACAACCTACAGTCACAAATATATTTGGGGAATATTTATGGAATTTTGCTGTGTCCGAGAATATGAATTGAGTTATAATTTTTTCTGCCAAAAAATTTTCCACCGAATATCCCTCGGACATTGACAAATGAATTATCTCGTCTATTATCAATATTCTAGGGATATTACTACTGATAAACAAAGAAAAACAAGAAAATCACAATATTTACATAAGACCTAATACCTAATTAAAACTAACCGTATTTCAAATAATTTCATAACTACTAAATTATAAATCAGTTTAATAAGAATAACTTATATATTTTTATTTATTTACATTGTTTTATTTATTATACAAAAAGAATGAGGTTAACAGGTTTATGTTAGGAGGTACTAACAGACTATTTGAACTAAAAATGTATTCTGTCCTTACCTACTTGTCATTTTAATGACATCGTATTGTAAAGATATATCTAGTTAGGAAAGACAATCAATCAATTAATTATAACTGCTTTAGAGGTTTGCAGGGAGAGATTGATACAAATACTAATGCTACATGCAAGTACGCAAATAAACTAAACTAAAACGTACCTCACATGTTACGTATAATAAAAATATTTCATTTGAAAGTAGATACATGTCGATTTAAACATTTTTATAAACGAATGACCTCTAGTAGACTAGGTAAGAAAGATAGACACCTGACTTTTTTCACAAACTCAATTATTAGGTAAATGTAGCTGAAACTTAGAACACCCAAAAATTTTTTGTAATTTTACGGTAATTTGATGAAATGGCAAAATTTATTTTCCTATTTTGAAAGTATTAAAACTAATCAAATGTTATGAGACAAAAAAAATTAATATGTTGGTGACTTGGGGTCTACAAAACTGTCGCCTTGGCCTCACTAATTTATTTATTAAACAGGATGCTACATCCTAAACACTCATATACCCTGCATCCCTCTAAGGGGCAAAAATATATCAACTTACGTTCTATAGCACACTATTAAATAAATGCTAGTTAAGTCAAATTCGCTGGATTTAAATACACACAATTCCTATTCCATACTACCGAAATAGAATATGTTGTCATTAAAATCCCCATATCTACCACCAAAATCACACATATGATCACGAAGCATATAACTAGAGGCGATGTTGTCATCAAGTTTTGACGTATCGTTCGTTGTGAACGTTGCCTCTCGAATGTATCATAATCTTCGACAAAGTAAAATCGTCGTCAATATTATTCGTATTATTATCTACAAACTCATCGTGGATATCGTGCCTATTATAAATTAACAAACTGAATTCTCATTGTTTGTTTCGCATGTTACTCGACGGAAATCCTTCTTTGAAATTCAGTCTTCTCCTTGCTTTCGGTGATTTGAAACCACTCGTCAAAAATGAAGTGTTTTGGAACGGTTGCGTAGACACATTGACGTTCTGAAACAATATAATAAATAATTTAGTTTACTTTTAGGTATACAGGACAAACGTAAATCAAGCTCACTGCGAAGTTATTTCCAAAGTTATGTTGCTATAATTATAAAAAAAAAACTTACATCTCCATCATTGCACTCCATACAACACATCTGCTTCTGTCGCTGCATCTCCATACATCCATCATCAAACATATAATTATCATTATCACACCGTTCAACGGGCGCCCCATAAAATACCCCAACCTTCCTCAACACCGTTTCGTCGATATTCACACTACTAGCTTCCAGATCCAGATCTTCCTCATTCCGAAACTGGTACAACACTTTGCAATCCCGCTGCACGTCCGAATGCATTATAACCTTTTCCAATGCGTCTTTCTTGGATTGTGTCAAGGGCACAACGAGCTGCCTGCGCGGCGTTTTATACACCCACTCTTCTTTCGGTACAAGCACTATATTGTTCAACGGTTTGTCAAACAAACCAGCAACACTTACGGTCGGTATGTCACAAGTGTTATCACCAATCATTGCGTTGTTTGTGGTCTGGATCTCCTTAACCACTTTTGAAAACGAATGTCTTAAGTGGAAGTTATTCTAATGCACACAAACTTGTTAGCGTAGCTTAGGACAAAACGATTTGTTCATATCAACATGACTGGTAGTCAATAATATATCACAAATAATTTTGATCTTCTTATTATTCCCTACTTCACTACAACGCTTATTGATTTCACTGATTAAACTTTTCGAATAATCCTTCAGAAATGGTCTGGACTGGTTGTTGAATACCTGAAATTAAAATTAAGATAGGGTAAACCCGGGAGAGATCGACCTCCGGTAGAGACCGTCCGCCACTAATATTTCATCATGCACACTACGAATGGATCTGTAGATCACACCGATTAGCACTTGCATCGTGTATGTTTTATATACCACCTCGTGGCATGTGTTTCTGTTGGTTATACCCAATAAATAGTAATCAAAAAAACGTAACTACCGAAAATATTTATAACGTATGTAGCGATAAAACCGAATTTGGTAAGTTGCATTCAAAACTACCAAAGTTTTATGATAAAATAGAGACAGAAAACATACTTAACCTCAAAATTAAGTGTGTAGTTCATTACAGTCTGTTGGTAAGCATGTCGTCGGTCTCTCCCGTAACTTTGGTAGAGTCCGACCACCTGTATTTGGGAGAGAACGACCACTATGGGAACCTGTAGTAAAATTTATTTCGTGCCCTTGTTACAGCTGAATAAGAATGCCGACCGAATATAAAAGAAAAAATACAGGAAGAGCTAGTTGGAGTGCCGATTCTCAGCTTTCTGAGCTTAATTTGACAAGAACTAGAACCACTTGATGGTTCAGGACACGCTCATAAACTACGCACTACAAATAATAGGCAGTAATTGGATAACCTTTACCGCATATTACAATTTTCAATACTAAAATATCTACTCATTTAAACGAATATAAAAGTACAATTTAAATAATTACCTTGTACAATGTTGTAGGTACACTCCAATAATTAACTTTATTAAAACTTGTTTCGAACTTCACTTACAAAACATGAACTAATGTAGCCGACGCAGTCAGGTACCAACTAATCTCAGATTTAAACATATAATTTCTTTGCCTGGATAGGGGATGGAGAACTAGGTATACAGTGCGTTGGATTTTTTCTATGGTTACAAAATACACACGATATTTCCAAAAGGAGGTATAATGTACAAGGTGGGGGCAGAATGGAAGTGTGGTTTTGAAATAAAAATAACTCGGCCGGTTTGTTACGAATATTTAAAGTTTAAATGTTATCATTTCACAACAAATAAAATTATATTGCGTTTTACAAATAATGTCAGGCCAGATGACCCCGTTCTCTGTAAGGTGCTGCTGTAGTCGTTCTTCAAAGTTTCGCATCACGCTCTTACACAAATCAATGTCAATTGCCCTTACTTGTGCTCAGATGGCTTGTTTCAACTCCTCCATATTTCGAAGTTCATCGACGTAGATGCTTCCTTTTAGAAATCGTCGTAAAAAATAATCAATATCTGTGATATATCCGGGGAAGAAGGAGGCCACGACACATCACCGAAACGGGAGGTCACGTGTCAAGGAAAAATGCGACGCACAATTTCCATTAATAATAATAATAATGCTTTATTTGCCTATATAACAATAGTTATTGGCATCGTCGCATTCAGTATGTACATAAATAAAAATACAATATAAACAAACAAAATACTTAAACAACAAATGCGTGTGTAAATAGTACAAATACAAAACAGTAAAACAAAGTACATAAAAGTCACTTAAGACTCCAATAAATAGTCTAAAGGGGCACAATTCAAATATGATACAACAATCAGCAGACTATAATATAACTTAAGATTAACAAAGCACTAGAGTGTAAAAAAATTACTCAAAATTTGTAGGTGAGATAGTCAGCATAGTCATATGGGACAATCTCAAGAAGTTGTTTTTTCACTTCAACTTTAAATTTATTGTGGTTCGCAATATCTTTTATCTGACAAGGGAGGTGATTATAGAACCTAACGGCCATAACGTGAAAGTGTCGATCTGTCAAAGCTAATCTGTGCCGGGGCAGACACAGGTTTTTCTTATACAGCGTTTCATAACAGTGTAGATCCTCATGACTTATTAAAGTATTGAGATTTTCCCTAATATAAAAAATGCATTGCCAAATATACAGAGCAGGAACTATTAAAATATTTAATTTTTTAAATAAGGGTTTGCATGGCTCTCTATATCCAGCTTTAAGCATTACACGTACAGCCGCCTCTTGAATTTTAAAGATAATTTGCCATTGCGGTGCCTTGCGACAAAACAGAACGCTATAACTAATTAGGCCCTGAAAGTATCTCAAATATGCGCAACGCAAGACTTCTTGTGAACATGTAGTCGATAGTTTTCGCAAGAAATAAACCATACTGGACAATTTTTTGGCAAGGCAATCGATCTGATCTTTCCATATCAATTTTGGGTCCACAATTACACCAAGAAACTTATAAGTATTGTGTTGGCTAGTAAAATTTTTCCTTAGTGTAAAATCAATCCTCTCCGTTTTCGAGAAGTTAAGAGACAGGCCGTTAGAGGCAAACCAATTCTAACCACTTTTTAATTTGGTTTGGATTATGTTATTAAAATCCTCGGAAGCCTGGTAAATTGAGGTGTCGTCTGCATACTGAATTACTTGAGTATCCCTCAAAAAAGATGATAAGTCGTTGACGCATATATAATAAATAAAAGTGGACCAAGAATTGAGCCCTGGGTTACTCCGGTTGTCACAGGCCTTACTTCAGACCTCTCTCCCATAGAGTCAACTAACTGGTGTCGATCACTCTAGTACGATCTTATGAAATTAAGAGCATTTGCTCTAATGCCATATAGGGGAAGTGTCTTTAAGAGAATCGCATGAGAACATAGTCAAATGCTCTAGAAAGATCGCAAAATACAGCCACCATCAGGATGTGTCCTTGTTCCATTGCACCCACTATAGACTGCACTAACCTCATCAATGCCTGCTTGGTAGATCTTTGCATTAAGGCTCTGGCTGTATGCGTGCTGTGTGTGTGGCACCATCTGGTTGAAACTAAACATTTCTTGTGTTAATTCTTCGTCGTTGCAACTCTGGGATACAAAAATTTTTCCAACATGGAAACATGCCGCTCGGTATTTACAGTTGCTCTTTGTTTTCTGCTGCCCAATAGCAACAGTTTGGTTTATTGATAGAACCACATTTTATCAGTATAATGAGTGTTAGAGAATTCAAGGCCGTAATACTGTTATGTTGATTACATTTATTACATTATTGCATTTCATTAATTTTAGGTAATGAAATAAAAGTTGTGGTAAAAATTAAATCTTTTCTTCCCCTAAAAGAGGTAGATATAGCGTTATTGTTTCAAAATATCTAGGTATAAGAAAAAACAGTTAAAGAAACAATGCCTCTGACTAAATCATGCGTTCTGTTTCTATAAGTTTAGTTGCTTGTGGAAGTTTTCTTGAAAAAAATATGTATATACATATTAGATACGTGAATGAATACAATGTCTCGGTTTCTACGCCACTGTATTCCAGTTAGAGGTTCTCGTCATTGATGTATGTCCTCAGGAGCTATGCGCGAAAAATTTTCTGATGTGATAGCCAAGCAGCCATAAGGGCCTTCTGTTCATCAAGATCAAGAAATTTTCAAAACAGACTCTCTAATATCGGGAGAAATAATAATCTGACTCTGGTGTGGATCCCTGGCCACTCTGGTCTTAAGGGGAAGTACA
Source organism: Apoderus coryli (assembly GCA_911728435.2). NCBI lineage: Eukaryota > Metazoa > Arthropoda > Insecta > Coleoptera > Attelabidae > Apoderus > Apoderus coryli. Next base: position 7,653,143 of record OU452214.1, on the reverse strand, counting down.
TCCTTCTATCCAGAAAGTAATACATTTCTCATAATATATAAACATAACTTTAAAACATAATGAAAAATATCTTTTTGTAATTTTACTAACCGCACTGAGCATGGCGCCTGGTGCTCTGAAACATGTATGGTTTGAAGAATAATTTGTAAAGAAATCTATTAAATTTGTTTCGTGGAGGATGACTTTTATTTCCTGAATTCTACTCCACGTCAATATAGACTACTTATAAAAAAAAACTTATTCGGTGGAGATTTGACTTTTATTGTTCATGGAATATACAGTATGTTTACGGATACAGGTCCCAAGAGTACAAATGGACTAAATATTTTATATGTCGACGAAATCTCTCGTTTTCAACATATTGTATATTTCATAACTGAAATTATAACTCCACTTAAGAATGGACTACTTTTACAATTTATACTCTATATCCGTAGCCCAGAATAAAAGTCCACTTTTTACGAAAATTTTGTTTTCACTTTTCTTGCGTAATATTAACTCCTCTTTTACTTGCGAATGTGTAATATGTGCTACAGTACTAGGTTAGGATGTTACAATATTTAATAAAATATTAAGTCCTACACCGGTCTGGAATAAAACTGTGTTATATGCTTAGTTACAGATTTATTTTTTAAAACCTTATACTAACTCCGATAATTCCCTAAATTTGCTGAATAATACTGTAGTCCATGTTTTGGTATTTATGTGCGTTAGTCGTGAGACTGCTGTAGAATTTATCATGTACCTATTTGAGTTTTATCATTAGTAATATTCATAAAAAAATGAGTTCAACTAGGTCAAGAAGAATTATGGATATGGTTCATGCAAAAGAACCCGAAAAAACTCAAAAAATTAGCTTTTCGCTATTATTCATAAATTTTGATAAAAAAAACCTCATGGTTAAGTGCAGTTTGAATAACAAGTGAGAATAAGTTTTTTTTTTATGGGTTTAGCATTACTTTACGTTTAAATACTTTTGTATCTACAAGTAAATTAATGTACACTTTTTACAAAAATGTGTTTTTTTTTCTATAAATAATAAATATAAGTCCTCAAAAATATTGTATTCATTATCTTAAGTCCATACCAGTTAAATTTCATTGGAATAAAACTATATTAAATCCAAGTTTCAAGTCAAAAAAAATTTTTTTTTTTTTTTGGCATGAGATGAAATGTGAAGTGTTTGTAAATATTAAATTATTATAAGGAAACAATAGAAAACACAAAAATAAAATAATTGCCATCATATTTTAAACCAGAATAAATACAAAAGGTAATTGGAATAAAAAATTTCATTTGCGTTTCCTGAACAATTAATTTTATTCCGGGGTACAGATATTGTTTCAATGTAATTATAAGCTGGAGGTGCAGCTATAATTTTAGACGTATTTAGTATTTTTAAGAGTGTCCCTTCGCATTTGGGGAATTACTATTCAGGCTTAAAGGTTTTGAATTTAATAGTAACGTCGAGAAGATTGATTTTCAAGTATGATATTTTGATTATCTATATAATAATATGCATAATATTCAATTTTCACTGGAAACAGTTTGCCCCTCTAGAAACTTTTGTGCCGGCGTTCATGGGTTTTGGCAATCTTGCAATCGGAATTTACCACAAATATAATATTTACAACAACCATGTATACCTGGGTCTACCTCAATTCAAGAGAACTCCTTACGTGTCGTAAATTTTTATTGCATCTTATTATGAAAAGTATCCTTATTTCCAATTTTACAAAATGGAAAATGTACTAATACAACCGAATATAGATCTATACCTATAATCTTTCGACGATGCTAATACGGTATATTTGTGCATATAATATAATTTGAAAGCTTTGAACATTTACTTAAATCCTTAAAAGAGTTTCTCAATAAATTTGTCAAATAAATCTGTACCTACTTTTAATCTCTCAAATCTTAAGGCTGAAACCAAGTTACATGCAAGTAGGTATATAGCAGTTGAATGCCTAGTATACGGGGGCTACTATTCAAAAATTTTCCAAAACTTACCAAAACACTTCAGGTGATTCGTGATCCGATAGGTACTATTAATTTTGTTGTATAGTGACTGGTCGATTCAATATGTAGGTACCCGCGGAAAGCAAAACGATACTTTTTATAATGGTAGGTGAGTATTACGGTAAGTATGTAAAGTGTGGTGGAGGACTTTGTGTAGCCGTTATAAACAGGCCGCCACTGATCCATAGTAATTGATTACACGGAAACATATTTGCACCAAACCTCTTTCTTATCAAGTTCAGCTTTGTGCTGTTAATTCCAAGTTGGCTATTTTATCATGACTTTTCAATTGTAATTATTAATTATTATTACACTGAGAAAAATAGGTCTATGCAATTTTTGTATTGGGTCCTGTTTATTACTCATAATATAGTGCAATATAATTAACATAACAATTTTGTATTACGTATAAATATGGTATTATTGCTACAAATGAACTCTTTTTTCTGGAAACGTGAGCATAAGGGTTATACAAGTATTGCATGGCAATAAATGATCTGTTTGTATAAGGAAAAATTGTATAAACAGTAAAATACATTTGAATAAAGAACAATAATACAATTTTATAAAACAAAGTTGGATAACGATTAAAATACAAATTATATGTTCCTTATTGAAAACCACAGTTATTCAATTTTTAGATAAACAGGTGAGAAATGTTAGGTTTAAATGTAGATTTATCTTTTAACGAGTTTTAAAATTTTCAATTATTGTATGTATAAAAGTGTATTTAACGTTTATTTATTAATTGTTATCCCTTCTTTTAAAATGCATGTTGTTGAATGGGCAAAAAATAAATTTAATAGGTATAATATTCAAATGAATAATTGTTATTTCGCCCTTACTCAACTGTTTTATGATTTAAATTACGCGCCTTCAATATGACATCCATCGGTGGCCATTCCATAGTGCGCCGTGCTCACTGCGCATTCCGCGATTAGCGCTTTAAGGGTTATACAAGTATTGCATGGTAAAAAATGATCTGTTTGTCTACGGAAAAGTTGTATAAACAGTAAAATACATTTGAATAAAGTGCAATAATACAATTTTATAAAACAATGTTGGATAACGATTAAAATACATATTATATGTTCCTTATTCAAAACCACAGTTATACAACTTTTAGATAAACAGGTGAGAAATGTTTGGTTTAAATGTAGATTTATCTTTTAACGAGTTTTAAAATTTTCAATTATTGTATGTATAAAAGTGTATTTAACGTTTATTTATTAATTGTTATCCCTTCTTTTAAAATGCATGTTGTGTAATGGGCAAAAAATAAATTTAATAGGTATAATATTCAAATGAATAATTGTTATTTCGCCCTTACTCAATTGTTTTATGATTTAAATTACGCGCCTTCAATATGACATCCATCGGTGGCCATTCCATAGTGCGCCGTGCTCACCGCGCATTCCGCGATTACCGCGTACCGCGTGTGAAATGGGGAATTCCAAAACAGGTTTATAGGTATTGTCAGTGTTGTTCCCAGGTGCTTTTTCGTATTAAATTTAGTACGTTTTGAGAGACTTTATACGTTAATACGCCGGAACGATATTTTAGTACGTTTTAAATCAAATCAATATTTATCCCCTAACTCAAGGAAAACCAAATATTCTGACGAAATGGCTAATAGGTACGAAGTGAAACTTTACTGTCATCTGTCATCTCATCTAACTATCTTTAGCTGTCTGCTGTGTGCATCTGAATCAGGAAGGAAGAGGTCAGATAAGAGAACAAAGAAAGAAAGATCTCATTTAACCTAACAAATAATTCATCAAACGGTTTTTTTTTTTTTTTAGAAAAAGTGATTCATTACATTAAACAAGCAAGGTTACAATTACTCGATTAATTAATTTAAGGAAATTGTAAATCTAGTACGAAAATTGTAAATCTAGTACGAAAATTGTAAATCTAGTACGAAATTGACGTGCCATCTAGTACGAAAAAAAAAAGCATGCGAACAACACTGGGTATTGTTTACCACATGCAGGTGGCTGATGCGGGTTTCTTCTAGCAAAGACCATTGTCTTTAAAAGGTTTATAAAGACAATGCAAAGACTAAGTATCTTAAATATAATTTATTCATAATACATTATAGCGTTGATTGAAAATTTCAATCAACGATTATAGCTATTTCTATTTTGTTTTGTGTGGCGTGGTATGTGGTGTTTGTGAACTATGGAAAGTTTTAACTTCACTGGTGAAGTGCTGGAAAAGTTTGCAGGTAGGTAATTATGATATTAAGCTCTTGTTTCTCCACCAATAAATATCTAAGTACACCAATTTTAAAAAGATACCTATCTTCGCTAGATGGGCATGCCTAAGTGCCTATGTAAATTTAATTTACTGATAGGTTATCCACGCATGATTTTGATGAAATCAGTATTATTATTTTCTGATTTGTATTTTTGATTTACTATTATGTAGGTACTTGTGTAGGACCGTTTAGGACAAATATTCAACAAAATAATTTTAGGTGTTTTTTATGATTTCTATAAATACGTAGGTACATAGCGTCCCACTGAAATTTGCCACTCCCTTAACTTTTTCTTTTTAAATTTAGAAAAAAACATGAAAAATGTGGTAGGTAGATTCTCTAATTTTAGTAGTGTCGAGACCAAAAGAGAATAGGTACAGCTTGGTTTGATTAAGATATAGTTAGCCTAAATCAATGTTTTTTTTAAATGCAAACGTCGTATTTTCTTTAAATTCTTATCTCCAATAATAGTTATCACAAAATTCGTATTCAAATAATATAATTCATATTATACTTATTGCGTAAATATTATGCCAATACCTGATGTCTAAGTATTTATTTATTTGACGATGTACCTGTACAATGTATAGTATTAATTATTATTATTCTTATGTTTTATATGTTTTGTTTGTTGATATGTCTACAAATTATTTTTAATGATTTGAATAAAACGACGTCTACTCCACAAAATGATCTATATATACAGGGTGACATAGAAAAAAGTACATTGCATACTGCCACACAATAGAGGACACAAAAATAAGAAAAAAAGTTCCCATGAACACGGGTCCGCAAGGCCTTCGGTTAAAAGATACGGGGTGTTGAATTTTAATTTTTTTTTTGGGTTTTTTTGAATATCTTTTGCCAGAGACGCAAGAAATGGATAAAATGTGGTATACAGGGGTTTTTTATCACGCTAAATTCAAATATGATCATAGTTTTGTGATAACTCATAGAGGGCGCTACATACAAGGTTCCATCCCTATTGAATCGGTCGTAATTTTTTTGCTATACACTGTATGTCATTCTCGACTGAAAAAAATTGTTATCCCTTCTTTTATACTTAAGAAAGGTATACCTTGTCCAAGTCGCTAGAAGCAATGGTTCCAGTACAAATGCATCCAAAAGCCGACAATGTACGCAAATTATTCAAAAACCGCCAAAGTAACCTTTGCAAAAACAATGATAAATAAAAATTAAATAATGTGTCATAATGACACTTGTCAAACTAATGTAATAATTGTTAAAGGTATAAAAAGTTACGACCGATTCAATAGGGATGGAACCCTGTATGTAGCGCCGTCTATCAGTAATCACAAAACTAAGATCATATTTGAATTTAGCATGATAAAAAACCCCTGTATACCACATTTTATCCATTTCTTGCGTCTCTGGCTAAAGATATTCAAAAAACTAAAAAATTAAAATTCAACACCCCGCAACTTTTAACCGAAGGCCTTGCGGACCCGTGTTCATGGGAACTTTTAATCTTATTTTAGTGGCCTCTATTGTGTGGCACTATGCAATGTACTTTTTTCTATGTCACCCTGTATACGTTAAAACCTTGTTTTTAAATGCCAGACATGTTTCGGACTACACGTTCATCATCAGTGACTATTTTTAATTTTTTGACAAATATATATTTTATTTATTTATTCTAAAATCTTTCGTTGTGAGAATTTAATACCTAAATGAGTATGCGACAGGTACTTATTGGCAAATCAAAATATGCATTACTTAATTAAATACGAATTTTGTACAATAAAAATAATCAATCTTACATGGTTCATGTCGTAAATTTATCACTTGGATTACATTTCGTGTGTAACAATTAAAAAGGGAAATATTTTTAAATTCTCTTAGAGGAGGGAATTGATGACGCATCCTTTGATCTTTTGGATGAAGAAACCATAAATAAAATTTTCCCAAAAGCAGGACCCCGATTATTATTCAAACAAAAGTATGAAGAATATAAGTTAAGAAAAGTCGTGATAGTACAGGTATTAACTGCAATCGCTAATATAATTTCATAATCGTTTTTTTTTGTTTTAATCAAATACACGATGGTTCACGGTCGACGGCAGGTTAGACATTTATGGAAAACGAGATATACCTACTTAGGATTATTTTGAAAATTTGGTGCTTACATGTTGTGTCAAGCTAATCTATACTTCTAGAATATTTTAAGGTTTGAGCCACTTTCTGTTATATCTAAAAATGCATTACAATACAGAATGTTCAATTTGAAATAAAATTAGTATCAACTTCCGGCATAACCGGAAATGGCACAAATGTCAAAATATGTTAGAAGTATAGATTAGATTGACACATGTAACCCTCCAAATTTTCTAAATAATCCTATATATCTCGTTTTCCATGAACGTCTAACCTGTCATCGACCGTGAATCACTTTGTATACATTGTGCGTTATGTAATATTGCATGTAGGCAGATAATGTAGATGGTATTAACACCTCACCTAGTTACTCTTCGACGTCAGACACATTAACATGGTCTTCTGGAGAATATATTGAAATATCCGAAATTGAAAATAACGATCTTGAAGAGCTGGGGATTCACACGCAAAATAACGAAAACAAGAGAAAGCTTGAAGAATGTGAAGAAACGGCGAACAAAAAACTGAGCAATTTAGAAGGAGTTTTTGATAAGGTAATTTTAATACATTTTTGTCATGCGTCGTTTATACCTACTTATAATTAAATAATTACAGGGATTAGAAGCAGTTTTGGAAAGAACGGTCGATGGCAGGATTGTCCTATTGCGAAAAATTAGTTTAAATAATGATTGTCGGCAAAGACTTGTAAAAGAAGTTATAAACTATTTAATAGAAAAATTAGGAATAAACGGGTATATTGAACCAGAGAATACTTAGATAAACAATATTAGAAGACACTAACTCTATATCTATTCTAGGGTCAAGACTTATATTTTAGATCATGTTGCTAGTCAGATAGTTCAATTATTTCCTAACGAAATTAAGGAAACCTACTTTGTGCCTTTTTTGAATAATAAGGTAAAAGGTAATCGACGACAAGCGGCAAAAGGAAAGCTTTGGAGCCGATTTGTAAATGTTAGGAATGCTATAAGAACTTCAGAGAGAGCACGAATACGACATTCAAACTCCCCAAACACAAGTAAGACATCAATACATATTAAATTCAATTCAATATCAAAACCCACAATATTTTTTCCAAATCTGACTGACAATACTTTACAGAAAATAGCTTATAAAATATTATCAATTTTTATATTATAAGGAATCATGGGTTAGAAACAGTACTTACTTATTTTACTCCTACTTATACATATTATTTTTTTATAGTTATAATGTTTTAATCACGATCTCCTATTATAATGTGTTGTTGGAATTATTAAAAAACTTTATTATTTACTGTATTTCCAGAGGTTTCAAAGGAACCAAGTGAGCACTTAAACTTATTATTAACGGTTATAGAGCCAAAAGAAAAAGTGATTCAATTATGGGATACGACGTTTGAAGAGAGGAGGCGTATATTACGCAGTTCATCCCTAACAGTTCAAGAAGTTTTTGACAGATATGCTGCTCTGTCAACGAGTCTAGGACCGGAATTAGTGAGTTAATATATTACAACAAATTATTTCAGTGGATATTTATTTAATTTTTAATTTCAAGCTTGAGAGAGACTTTAAGAAGAAATTTATTAATCATCAGGAAAAATTGTTTCTAAAGATAACAGAAGTTGGCAAGTCCATATTGGCTGAAGCCAATTCCAGAAAAATTTCTGTTATTGAGGACGATGTTGGTAAGCATATGAATCATGAGATTATTATTAGCTCCCGTTTCAAATACTTCTTGATTAAATTGTGAACAACTTTTATTTCAAAAAAGTATTCACATGCTTTGTTTAAAGGTTTTTACTCTTATGGAATTCACTTGCGTGAAGTATTCGAAAAATTGCCCTTCTCATAATCACTTTTGTTAGAAGAGATACGGAAGAAATCCATAATAGAAGAACTTTTAATTTTTCATTAGTGTAATTTGTATTTTTTTAATATTAAGTCTGATTTCAAATGATTAAAATCTATGATATTTGATTTGCAGATCTCGTTACAAAAGCTTTTTTGACGCTACCGTATTTGTTTGCTCCTATTACAATAAAAAATAAACGAAAAAGTGGAAACTGGAGACCTTCAAGAAGTGAAATTTCAGAAAGCTTTATTCTTCATGTTGAGGTAATTATGATAAAGATGAACAAGTATTATTTTAGGGATGAAAAATAAAAGTCAAATCTCCACCACATAAATTTAATAGAAAATTGTAAATTGTTATTTTTTCAGCCAGACATGTTTCGAGACTAGGTCAGTTCCATCATCAGTGGCAAACATTTAAAATTTGAGAAAACTTTATGAATTATTTTTATTTCTTGTTATCACAGTTCAGATATTCTATTGGAGTCACTCTGCGGAAAAAATGTAATTACTATTTTAAAAGATTTAAAATTAAAAAATCACATTAGATTTTATTATAAAATTGTTTTCTTTGTATATAGTATTGTCAATAAAAATGTTTTTGAAACTAAATTAACTTTTTTCAGTCTACACACAGCTTCCTGTACAATATGCGAAGCTGAAAAAGTTAATCGTGTTTCAAAAATATTTTTATTCACAATTATATATAAAAGGAAATCAATTATTATTATAATAAAATTTAATATCATTTTTTAATTTTAAATTTTTTAAAATATGAATTACATTTTTTCCGCAGAGTGACTCCAATAGAATCTCTGAACTGTGATAACAAACAATAAAAATAATTCATAAAGTTTTCTCAAATTTTAAATGTTTGCCACTGATGATGGGACTGACCTAGTCTCGAAACATGTCTGGCTGAAAAAATAACAATTTACGATTTTCTATTAAATTTATTTGGTGGAAATTTGAGTTTTATTTTTCAGCACTGAAATTATATTCATTTGATCAGATAAATAAAAGTATAAGAAATGCATGATTGTTCACTTTTTTTTTGAGCATAGAACGAACACTTTAACAAATTCTTAAAAATCTATTTTGAAGTAAAACTAAAATAAAAACATCTGTTAAAGTGTAAATAATAATCATGCATTTTTTATACCTTTATTTAGGGTCTGATCAAACAGCCTTAAGTATAATTTTATTGATGCTGAAAACTTCTGTACATCTACTAATACTTATAAGAGTAAAAGGAAAGTAAACACTTTGTATGTACCTACATGATGTCCCAAATTCAACGCCCAGCTTGGGAATTTAATTTACCGTTGAAGATACGATTATAGTTAAATGATAATAAAGTTATGCATTCATATGCCCTACAATATACTGCAAAGAAAAAAATATATAATTTTCAATTTTGGTTTTATTTATTTAAAGTGAAATATGAAAATCGAAGCCACTTCTTCATGGCAATTTGGTATGGCCTACAAAATGCAAACCTATTTTTTAATCGAAACGATGTTTCGACCTCCAGAGGCTACCTTCAACTTTTTTTTCAAGTACTGACCTGTACATTGTGTTTTTAGATCCTATTTATCATTATGCTTGCAGCGGTAGCTAATATTTCTAGGTTTACAACGTTTCGACCATAACTTAATTATCATCACTTCAGAGAATGAACCGCTGTAGTCAGAATGACAAGTAGAATCTAAAAACAGAATCAAAAGTTCAGGTCCGCATTTGAAACAAAAAGGTGATGATGGCCTCTCAGGACGAAACGTCGCTTGGAGAAAAAAAATCAAAATATCTTTAAAGAAGTGGTTATTGTTTTCATATCGCAAATGTGCTAAATTATTAAGATTTTATTGTTTAAAGGGTTATGTCTTTCTTTTAGAAATTCGAGGAACTCGAGGAAAAGAAATCTGGCCGTCTCCAAAATTTGAGAAGATGCGATCTGTCACTTCAACCTTTTGCTGTAATATGTGGTCCCATTACAAAAGTTGAAAAATTCCTCATAGTGATAAACGAAGTTATTTATGCATTCGACTCTTTGATAGGAGTCATTGATGTACTCTACAAAATTTATCATGCCCTCGATATTCAGTATCCTCACGAATGTCAACACATCTGGCAGTTTATAGAGGAGGCAATCTATGAAATGAAGACTTGCGCCCCAAATCCTTGTGTAACGGCCTTAATATCCGATTTAAAAAAATTTGAGTAAAGATCTATTATTATTTAGCCTAAAATCATTAATAATGTTCAGGTGTGCATTTTGCAACCAAACGTACCAAATTAGAAAATCTTTTATAGTACATTTAAAATTAATTCATAGTTGCAAAAATAATACAAGGTTTAATTGTGGACAAAGTAAATGTAGTAGACATTTTCCTAATTTAAATTCATATTTAAAACATTTGGATAGTCATAAAATTAACGTTATTAAACAAAACGTAAAATATAATCCTAAAAAGTCGTTAAATTCAACTAATGAACAGTTTTGGTCTGACCAACAAAAATTAAAAAACTCTGACAATCCATTAGACACAAAATATGAACCTTATGTTAATGATAAGGAACTTTTCAAAAGTTTTTAAAATAATATTGTTTTTTTTTTCTAAACTGTATGCGGAGACAACATTGAATAGGAAAGACGTGCAAAACATTTTAAGTTTCATGAGCGAGTTTGTTTTAGAATTCGTGAAAATTATTAAACAAATTGTCTGTGAATTTTTAACCTCACTTAAAATATCAGGAGAAAATGTCAGCATATTAATGCAAAGTTTTACAAATTTCTACGAGGTTTTTTCTGAGTTTAAAAGTGAACACCTACGAATGAAATTTTTGAAAAGTTCTGGGTATTTTGTAGAACCAGTGCAATTAAAAATTGGTGAAAAATTGGAGTCTCTAAAAAATGTTTCTGTAAAAAATATTTCAATACAGTACGTACCCCCTAAAGAAGTTTTAAAAAATTTGTTTGAATTACCCATGGTATTTGAGGAAACTATGTCGTATATGAAACATTTAAAAGAAACAAAATCAAACGATCGTGTTTCAAATATTGTTCAAACACAGTTTTGGGAAAACAAACTTATGGAAAAAGGATTAAATCCTAACACAATTCCATTATTGGTATACTTTGACGAATATGAAGTTGGAAACCCTTTAGGCTCACACGCTGGAATACATAAACTTGGCGCTGTATATTTCTCAGTTGCTACGTTACCTGCAATGTTTCAGTCACAATTGAATAATATTTTTATGGCAGTTTTGTTTCATGCCTCAGATTTAAAAAAATGTGGTCTTAAAGTAATTTTTTCAAAATTCATTGATGATCTTAACCGTATTGAAATGAATGGTGTAAAGATAACTGTTAATAATAGAGATCATGTTATTTACTTTTCTGTGGCTTTAATTTTAGGAGATAACTTGGGAATTCATACAATGTTGGGTTTCGTTGAATCTTTCTCCAGTAATTTTTCTTGCCGGTTCTGCAGATGCCCCAAATCTGTTACGCAACATATGTGCAAACAAGATGACACTGTTCTTAGGAATAAGCAAAACTACTCAGATGATTTACTATTAACAAATGTTTCTCTCACGGGCATTAAAACAGATTCTATTTGGAATAGCTTACGTTCATTTCACATTACGGAAAATTATATTGTGGACATGATGCATGACATCTTCGAAGGTGTAGGCCCTACTCTCATGATGAAACTTTTAAATCAATTCATTGTAAAAGACAAATTTTTTACTTTGAAAACTTTTAATTTTAAATTGGAACATTTTAAATTTGGTCTTGAGGTAACCAATCGGCCACCGTTAATATCAGAAGACAACTTGAGAAAAAAAAAGATAAATATGAGTGCATCTGAAATGAAAACTTTTTTGCTTTATAGCGGTTTAATGTTTGGTTATTTTGTGCCAAAAAATAATGACTACTGGACTATGTACACTACATTTATTAAAGTCCTATATCTTGCTCTTTCTAAAAGCATTTCTAACTCTGAATGTCTCGCTATAAATGACTATGTAGAACAATTTAACTCACTTTACATAAAATTGTTTCATGAAACATTAAAACCAAAATTTCATCATTTGGTGCATTACGGATATATCATGTCTAAAACTGACCCGCAAGTAAATTATTCATCCTTTAGATTTGAAGCAAAACATCGTAAATCTAAATTATCATCTAATGTAGTATCTTCTAGAGTAAATATCACAAAAACTTTAGCACTTAAACATCAATTAATGCAAAGTAATATTTTTACTTCCCGGACTGTTTTTTCCAAAAAAATTATAGCAACTTCAGAAACATTAATAGAAAGTTTTTCTGAAGAATTTCACAATCTGAAGCGATATTTTGTATCTGCTAGTATTCCCTTTCAATTTTGTAACTCTGTAACTGTTGTTGATAAGGTAAAAATTCATAATACATTTTATAAACCGGGTGATATTATTCTCATAGATATCACAGCCAAACAATTTGGCAAAATATTTAAAATAATTTTAAATAATAATTATTCCGATGTATTTTTTATTTTTGATACAATTACTTCGCCTTTTGATGATCATTTGATGGCGTATGAACTCACATTTACGTCAATTAAAAACCTTGTACTTCAATCACAACTTATCTGCCATGATACGTTTACTTGCATTTTGCATACCCAGAAAAAATATATTGTCTGCGAATTTTAAAAATATGCCCTTATTTTTGTAAAAACCTATTTTTTTATCGAAATGGTGATTTCAGTTACTAAATATTATTTTGTTATGTTTTGTTTGCAGAATCTATGATAATTTTCATAACTTTTTTTGGTTTAGGACTGGTATTCTATCAGTTATTTTTGAAGATGCACAAAGTGCAATTTAAATGTTACGTTTATCAATATTATTTTTTATATTAATTTTTTGGTTAAAAGAACCGCTCTTAGAAGTTTTTCCAAACAATACTTATTCATTCAGGGCAGTTTCTCGTATATGGCCTCACTACTGCTAAATAAATGTATTGATATAATTGATTTGCCGTTGGAATTATTTCAGCGACAATTGAAGCTCAGAATTTATTCATAGTGTGATTAACTTTTTACATTAATTTATAATGAAAATTTGTTTATTCTAGTTTTAAGAGTTTTTGTTTTGTACATTCTTTCTTTATTTGTATATACTTTTTTAAGGAAGAGTGGAAGAGTGGCATTCGCCAAATCTCTATCCTTTTTGTGCAATTGTATATATCCTACATTTTCACAATAAATCATTATTATTATTATTATTATATTATATTCCGTTGTGTGGTTCTTAAAAGAATTATTAAGCATTATTTTTTTAGATACAAAATAGACTGATATTATTTAGTCACTTTAGTTTAGTAGTTCATATACGAGTATATGTTATAATATAAAAAGTTTAAAAAATGTTAAATGTTACGTTTATCCAAAACATGATTTTTTTATATTCACTTTTTAGTTCTCAAGAGAACGGCTCTTAGAACCTTGAATTGAAATTTGTGATATAATTTCCAAATAATTATTTATATTATTTTGCGTTGTGTGGCTCTTAAAAGAATTATTGAGCATTTTTATCATTTTTAGATACAAAATAGACTGATATTTAGTCACTTTAGTTTAGTAGTTCATGCATATGTGTTATAATATAAAAAGTTTAAAAAATAAATTTTTATTTTCTATACAAAGTTTTATTTTTCTATATAACACCTGTACTTACCTGTAATATAAAATTACATTTGCAGTTATATACAGAGGTGTATAAAGGTTTGCAAATAATTGTATTGTGAGTAAATTAATAACTTTTACCCACAATTCAAAATTCTTGTGTTTGGTAAAATGCATTTGTATACTTACCACTAAAAATTTAATTTATTATTTATACAATTTTGGATGTAGCTTTATACAAAAGATTATATAATTACTATATAACATGAAGATATCTATGCTCACCACAGGTAACTTAAATGTATACAACTATTATACAACATATAAATAAATTGTATATCAGGTATAGTACTACCAATACCCCATTTCAGAAATCATAGTTGTATAACACTAGAAAACAGTTGATTTGTCACAAATAGTATACAACTTTTTTAAACCCTTTATATATTTTTTTAATAACCGTCAGTTTTTTTTCTCTCAGTGCAGTTTTTGTCTAAAATGAGGTTTAATACGGTAAGCAAGAATATGATTGGTATGTTAATTAAATAAGCAATATAACCATTATAACAACAAATTATAAATATACATAGTGTACCATATCAATTTACAAAGTAAGCACCTACTTCCGCTATGGATCGGTCCTGTTTTCTGTTGGGTGATAGAGTAAGTGTGTGATAGTAGTAGGTAAACTATTCCTCCAAACACGCAAATGGTCCTTTTCGCTTTAGGTACTTGGTCGAAATTACCAAGCCCACGAAGGACTGCAACTACCCTCCTGATGAACTTCTGGACGATTTCGCTGTATAACACTTAGCACATCATGTAACCCAAAAATTATTTATACTCACGAAAATTTGTTTCTGCTGATATGCAAAATAATTAATTTTATTTTTTATTTATTATTAGTAATTATATTTTAATTTTTAATATAAGATAATATACTAAAATTTTTTTGTTTTTTTTTACTGTAAAGCACAATACAGTTCTTTAATAAAGGTTTTATATTTTATTCTAAATTTCATTTTTTATTTATAATTAAGGGCACGTATTACCAGATCACACCCTAAGATGCTGTTTTTTTATTAATTAAAATTTAAAATATTATTATTTGTATTCAAAATGGTTTGAATTGTTTTAAGTTATTACAATTTTTCGAGATGTCTCGTCTCGACCTTGTATCGAAGGATTTTATCTCGTCTCGATATTCGAGACAAAATGCTCTCGAGATGAAACAAATCGGCTTCGAGTCGAGACGAGACGTCTTGTGTCTCGCGGCAACTCTACTTGTGTAATATTTTTTCAACGAATAAAACAAGTTTATATAGATTTTAAATTATATAATTTTTTATCTCTATTTTTTTTTTGATCAGCGATCATAATATCAATAACTGTTAAATACTTATAATATAATATATTACATTTACGATGTCATTTGTGTGGTATAATATTCTTCTATCAAAGGGCATTCCGATGTTGCACCCATGCCTTTTTCGTATGATCGAATCTATGCGCAAGCCACTGTTGTTCCAATAACTGATACTGGTCTTGTCTGGAAAGTAAAATTTAAAACATTATACTTTTACTGAAAGTTGGGATTTTTGGTAAGTAATATCATAAGGGCATCTAACTTTTCCGGAAATAACACGTGGACAAGTAATATTTTAACAAGAAGAATGAGTCTGGTGGCAACAGTTGTCGAGCTCTGCCGCGGGTAAACTTGAAAAAACTGCTGACAGTTGCTGTCATACAGTTTTTCTATCTACAAACCAATTGTAAATCAAAATTGCGCGTTTGTGATTCGTTGAAATTAACCCTAGAGAGGGCGCGCGCGGTCTCAGAGACCGACAAGTTATTTGTTTCCAAATATTTCGCAAAAACATGGCAACATTGTATGCAGTTGCACAGTACCTGCCTTTTTTAATGAGTTCATTTTTATTCCGTTTTTCGGTGCGTGAGACCGACGCGCCCTATGTGAACAAGTAACTCGAAAAACTCTTTTGTCGCGTGTGTTCAAATTTTCTTTGTTTAGAACATATAGAGCGATGTGTAATAATTACCATTATATGCCGGATTAAAAATCTTTCATGTATTTCTAAGTTTTAATATCTTGATATATTTTTTAGGATTTCTAAGTTATTTTATTGGTTTGTTACTAGGCTTCAAAATGTTCTTAAAATAATAAAATAAAGTTTTCCTAACCCGTATAGTTGAATATTCTGAGATATAAACAAGTTCTGTTCAGTCGTTTTGTATGATTTTATGGATGAATTTGTTTGTCGGCCTACTAGACCGACACGCTCCTTCTTGCGCGAAAATCCCACGCGCCTCCCGTAGGGTTAAGATGTGGGCAATAGTCAATGAAATACACCTCAGTTCAAAATAGGAATTAAATTGAATAACAATTAATGTCTCTGGTTTGCATAGATAATCAAGATTTGCACGATTTCATAGTCTTAACATAGAACAATTGAAACTCATGTAAATCTATCGGTGAATTAGATGCGCAACTTAGTCCTCAAACGACGACATTTGTGTACTGACATTTGAATATAAATTTCACCTCATACATAGTAAATTTTAACTAAAATTCTGTGGTATATATTCAAAAAACATCGTAGCCTTCCTGGCTTGCATATTATGTGGGCACGGTGTAGTATAAGTAATAAATAAACAAGGCTTTTATTGGTGGGCTGATCAATACTTGATTTTGAAGTAATAGAATAACAATTCTCCTTAAAAAACATTTGCCCTATTTGCAAAATCATGGAGAAGCGAAATCATCGTCAACGTGTGTGTGTGTTATGTGCGAAGGCATAATAGACACATTTTTCTGCCCAGACGAGCATCCAAGCAATGTTATAGACAAGGGAGAGCGGATGGGTATTTTGCAGGTTTTCCTCCTGAAGGCTTTAAAATTTAGGAAACACGTTGAGTATGGCTGTAAAACACTGTTGACTGAAAATTGTCACAGACGGAAACAATTAATTTCATTTATGGTTGTCCTTGAATTAATTTTACACCACTTGAATAGTTGGACCCCCAGCATCATCTGAGTATAAAGCAGCATAGCTTGTACACGATAGAGGAGTCAAACACTATAATAAAGTAAAAAACTTACATTTACAGTTGTATTATTATCCAGACATCCATCGCTATCACTGCTACTCTCACCATCATTATTACCGCCGCTGTTATGAGCAGAACTAGATGATGAAGACGACGACGAGCTCACAGCGTCACCATTTACAGCCACTTTCGCACTGCTCACACCCGAGTAATCAGCACCTAACTTAAGAATCGGTGGCAATTGAGGCCCATACAGTTTATCACTGGTGAAACCCACAGCACTATTTGGAGTTTCAACTTGGATACTACTAGTAGAAGGCACGGAATTCAATTTAATTGATATACTAGTAATAGGTTTTTGATCTTTTTGATTTGTGTTAAAATTAATATTTTTGTTATTTATTAGTAACGAATTGCTTGTTGGTGTTTTGTGTGGTATTAACATGTTGATTTGTGGCGTTGTTGCTGTTGTTGTCGTAGTACTTTGTTGGTCTTCTTTTTCTGTTATATTACTCGGTATATTCGATTTGATTGTCGTTAAGGTGGATGCATGTGGGAACCGTGACTCCAGCTCGAAGAACATTATATATGCGTTGTTCGAGTTGAATACGTCTTGAGAGGATATATGCTGAACCTGGAAAAACATGCCAATGTAATACTCAACATGCAAACAAATACATAGTAATCATATACACTGAAATGCGATTATTCGTTTATTTATTTAAAATGTAAACCAATATGAAGCAGTGGAGTAAAACTTAAGTTTAAAAAAATATTCTGCGTCATTAACCAATGTTTGTCAGCTTTTTGAAGGCAACTTTGCTTGAACGCGGTTACATTTTTGGGCTGTTTTGAACATGTATAAGGAAAACCTGCAGGAACCACATGTGCTTCAGCTAGTGGGTATCTCTATACCATTTATATGTGTACTCCGGAGCCCGAGCACTATGCGCCAAAGTCAATAATCCTCTCATAAAGGCACTAAGCTCATCGAGACGCGTCTGGAATTGTCAAAACAGATTCTCATATGTCGGGAGCAATAATAATCTGCCCCTGGTCTAAACGGGAATGAAATGGCCCTCTATCGGGCAAGAGATGGGGCTGAAGGAGAATTTATCGGAGCAGAACTCGCAACTGGCATATCTTTTAGCACTTCCAATTACATACTTAATACCTGGATGACACAATATTTCAAAAATGTTGTCAAAATTATCCAGGTTTGGTACATTCAAAGGAGTTCGTTAACCCATCGAAATCAAGGGCCAGGGAGTTGCTGGGTATGAGTGATCTCATATGCACAGCGTGGTTGTATATTCACTGGGCATTGTCGATTGAATCATCATCTCTCGAGGTTTGAACTCTTGGAAAATTCCTAGTGCCGATTGACCAACAAACCAATTGAGCTAAATTTTGGGGGAGTCCTAAGATGAACCCATTAGTTTTAGGCTGAAATCGCTTTAACTATGTGATAGTGGAACACCAACCCAAATTCATGTAATATACCAGTAGGCGTCGAATGCTACGCATCATTTGAAAGCATTTTGGAACTCCATTACCTACAGCAATAGGTTACTTTTGATATTTGCCTGTTCCATAATTCACGAAGAAATTTCGTTTAAGATTTCACAAGTAAGGTAGATGCTTATATATCTTATAGATTTATAAAACTTAATTCGAATAAGCGAACAATTTATTTTATTCCTAATTTTTGTATAGAGCAGTTACTTTATTAGGTTATTTTATTGGAAATAATAAAAATAATACAATTATAATAATAGTAATTATTAAAATTCTGTTTCGTTACGCAGGTCGCATAATTTTTAGAGTATATTATTATATTTTGTCGGAAAAGTTTTGGGGCGACACAACCGATATTTTTAACTGGTGACATGACTCTAACTAAAACCAATCCACAAAAGTTAAAAGAGCGCGTTTAAATTTGAGTCTGTAGCTTTGCGACTTTAGAGAAACCACGATTAAAATTTTATGTTATTTGAATTTACAAAATTTGATTAATCCAAACAATTTCAACAAACTCTACTATGTAAACTTTTCATACTCACCATGGTATCGTCGAACTTATAATAGTCGTAAGAAGGCGCTTGTGCCACAGCCGTATAATGACCACGACTGACAGTAGGCCCCACATGAGTTACTAGCGAAACCAAACGGTAAATCAGTGGTCCATTTGGTCGATGTGTCGCATACCTATTCAAAAAATCATAAATAAATAAATATTTTCACTTTAAAGCTTTAAAATAAAACGTACTTAGCCAAGTCTAATCTCTGTCTAAGTGCCAAATGTTTTGTAATTTTATTGTTGCTGACGGAAAATCTCTTCAATTGTATACAAAGTACCATCGGAGCTCGTTCTAAGGAATACTGTATTCTTGCCGCAACCTAGAGGCAAAACAAAATACATTAAAAATACAACTTTCTAATCAATAATTAAGTAGTTGACTTACTTTCTTCTGACATGACTGGCAATGATATGATTCATCATCCAGTGATTCCCCGGCAAAATACAGTTGCAACGCTTCATCCAACGTTTGAGCTTTAGTTACTTCCAGTAACATATCCTGGAAGTGTTGAAATGTCGTACTAACATGACCACATTTCAGACAATGTACTGCTGACCTTAAATAACCTAAAACATCAAAATAAATAAATCCTGATATACAAAAAATGAACAAGTACTCGATCAAATACCTCCTAATATTTGATTTAAAGGTGTTGTTTCTTTTGTCTTCGAATCAAACTGACTGCTGTTCTTAAATCTATTCAAATAGGATTTTTCCATCGCTTCGACGAGATATCTAAAACAATTATAACAAAATTAAATGGATTTTGTGTCCGTAAATACAATAAATGGAAAATAGTTTTGTGGCATAGCGGACAAAATTACAGGTTTTACCTACACCACAGTTTATAGAGAAACCAGTAAAAAATTGAGTCTTTTTCTAAATGGGTGGATTGGGGATAATGTTTCCGTGCATACACGTAGCGCCGACGAGAAAGGCAGTGCTGCCAAATCTACCGATTTAAGTATCATTTGTTACATTACCCCTAAATGGGTTTTTAACTTAAAATTTTTGTTTTTGTATTGAATTATAAGAAGGTTTTCGTTTTCATATTTATTTGTCTAGTTTATATGTCTATCATATCTACATGATAAAAGAGAATTTTATCTTATAACTATAATACGACGCGACGGCTGCTATTTATTTTTTAAGATGATATTCGTGCCGTTCTTGATAAAATAGAGCCGTAAATGTGATAGAAAATTTCATCAAAAGAGCCTGCAAAAGGGGTTCATTATTATCTATTCTATTACATTTCTGCATCGAATGAAATAACAATCAAATATTTTACAAAAAATACGTGTTTTTTTCTTAAAAATCAAAATGACACCTCTAATTGAAAAACTCATTACTACTCCACATAGTTGTTTTCTATTTATAAGCCTGGAAAGCTGGGAAACTTTACTTTCAGAGTAAAAATCTTTAATTGCAATTCAATAAATCAAATTAATCAATCGCCTCACCTTAAAAACTCATGCGCATCTTCTTGCCTACCCGGTGTCAAATGTTGACACACTAAACGTAATTTATTATAAATTAATAATGGACGGATCGCGTTCACATTACGTTGTTGCGAATCCTGCAACGTTTTACGCATCGCACAAATAATACATGAACCATCTGTAACAACAAATATATAAATTTTAATGAAATAGTCCATACTGCTGTGGACGTCCAATAATATGGAATTAAACACTGTCACATCCACCAAATTATTTTATTTAATAGGTTATCAAACCATTCTGTCAAAACATGTTTCGGCCCTAGCAAGGGTTGTGCAAGTGATGATGACCCTTGCTAGGACCGAAACATGTTTTGACAGAATGGTTTGATGACCTATTAAATAAAATAATTTGGTGGATGTGACAGTGTTTAATTTCATAAAATATATAAATAAACAAAGAACAATTAAACAAAACCGAGGTACATTACCTGAATCCTGACATTCCGCCAAATGATCCCGATCACTCATTAACCAGTTGACCAAAGCTGGTACATGAAACAACGCTTGCAAAGTCGAATTCAAATAACAAGTATTACCCATATTCACCATACCAGCACCCACTGACCAATCGGTGTTCATACTCCAGCCCAATTGGACAGCGCTGAGTGGGTATAGTTCCTTTTTAGCTACTTTTAGAGTGTCATCGATGTGGTTGCTACTGTCCTGGTTGTCAGGTTGACTAAAAAAATCATCACCGTTAAATATAACAATAGTCTAAGGATGGTTGTAATGACAACATCTAACTGATGCAACATAAAATAGGATATTCACAGGTTATTGCTGCCTTTGAGAATATATTACGTACCTGGCTTGTGGTGTGTTATCATCCAATACAATGTACTTTGACTTGAATTTATCTAACACCGTGATTTGATAACTACCGCTCACTTCAAATTCAGTTTCGGCCAAGAGGGCTCTTTTGGCTGATCCCGCCAACCGAATTTCCAATTTATTATTGTCTCGTACCACCGGATTCTTGTCGAGTGCGTTACTTAACGCCTCAGAGACTGGGTCAATAGTTGATGCTGGCATCTGCACACAAAAAAAATTGTTAGGCAAATTAAATAATAGTTAAGTACAAATGGTGCGTCTTGGTATTTTTGGTTCATTTCTAAAAAAGACACACAAGCGTTTAATTTTACAGCGTACATCATATGAAATTGAACGCTTGTGCTGAATGGTACATTTATACGATGACAAAACGTTGTATACATAATATATATATATATATACACAAAAGCATTAAAACAGTTGGCAATCTATTTTCGAAAACTAAAGATAAAGATCCACCAATGAAATCATCCGACATTGTGTACGCAATCCCCTGCTCTGGCTGTGATAAAATGTACATAGGTCAAACATCAAGAGTCCTAAAGGACAGAATTACATCACACAAAAGTGACTGTAGGCTTCACAAACGATCTTGCGCTTTGGCTGAGCATGTTTTAGACACTGGACATTTACCAAAATATGATGACACTAAGGTAGTTTTCACTGAGAGAAACTTGCGGAAAAGATTGTTCCTGGAAATGGTAGAAACCAACTTGGCGGAAAAAACAATAAATAAAAGAAAGGACATTCAGGACATAAACATCATATATTCCAATCTTTTGAACGCACAGTCGGGTATCCTATAAAATTCACAGTAAAGTGGTGGAGAGTGCGGCGCATAACTGTTTGCGGGGTTTCGCTTTGGGGGTTCCATTGGGGATAGAGTTGGGAGATGTGGTAGCCTTCAATTTTGTTTCTTGGTTTTCTCCCCGGGGTGGAACTCTTCACAACAAAGTAACAAAATATTAAACATCAGCAACAAAGGTTTACCGTCACCGTGGAGGTTGGGAATAGAATTAGTGACAGCTTCTATTCCGAACAACCACTACTGAAACAAAAAGGGGAAAAAAAAGAAAAGTGTTTCTTAATGTCTTTTCCATATTATTAAACCTGCTATGATTCAAATATGTGGTTTTTTCAAAAGTGGCATTGAAAATATCCACTTTCAGAGGCGTGGATTGTGTGTTGCCGCATTAGCCCCAAACAAATAAAAAAATATAAAAAAAGGAAAAAAAAAAAAAAAAGTAAGCAGATTAACCCCTTCTTCAAAAAATGTAGACACGTTAATGGTAATGCTTGACCACAAAGAACGATAGACACTAATATTTGAATAAAAATTTCAATATTCAATAAAAAGGGAAAAAAAAAAAATGCAATGATAGCAAACTAATAGATGTATTGGGTTTTCGTACTTTAGCTTTAAAATATTGTGATCGTTCTGTTTGTAAAACAAATAAATGTAGATGTAGATATATTTTTATTTCCAACTTATTCGTTTTGTTTTTTGTGATGTAATTTTTACCTATACACATTATGTTCAACAAGAAAAAATTACCAGATTTACAAACTTCTTAACTCATTTTGCAAGGTAAAATTTTACAATATTTATTTTATGTTTATTTTAAGTAGATTTTAATTGTGCTTTTGTACTTTCCATAGCCCTGAGGAAGAAATTAAATAAATTTCGAAAGCTTGGCAGGTAAATAAGAGTTTTATTTACACACAACCAAGGCAGACTCCCCAAAAACATTGTTCAAGATTTAATTATAACACTTGCCGAAAGATTGTTCAACTCTATATATATATATATATATATATAAAAAAGAGCAAGAACTGACATCAATTAACAAAAATTATTTCAACTACAATTTGTTTTAAAACAAGTCAAATCGGCAATATTCCAGGTTTCCAAACCCCATCAACTACCTATAACTTTAGAATTTTATACATTTTGTTGTTAATGTTATCCGATAAATCAAATCCACAGTTCTAACATTAAAGTAAGAAAAGCTTTTTTGGAAAATAAGTGATCAACTCAATCAAGTTTTAACACACCTGGTTTGAATTTTTCTATTTAGTCTTACACAAATGTTAAAAATTGCAATAAATATATAGGTACTTCTCTGAAACCACTGATTATGGCAATATATAACTTAACTTTATTGAGTAGACTTTTTCTTTAATATTTGTTAGACTGCGCTTTAAGTACGGACAACTTCGGTAAACATTAAATTTTTATTGGCAGATATTTAGTAATTTTTAATTAAAAAATACTTACATTTTCTCTGTTTTGTATACGATTATATTAATTTGGTACTTGAATTAAAGTAGTATTCGTGTTCAGAATTACTATATATTTTTAAATACGAATAAACTTAGAAATCAACTAACTTTTCACTTCGAAGTTTTTCGGATAACTAAGGAATCACAGAATAAAATGTGGATATTTATACCTACACTCCAGGTAATTTTATCAATACTAATAACCTAAATTTCCAGCTACCTGGAGTTCTTGGAGTTCCTATGTACCTAGCTACCTGTTCTTTCATGGAAACCAATTAAAAAATGTATTTTTATTTTATTATAATGCAATAATTGTGCTGAAATTTACCTATTTAATTTATCTAGATACCTAGTTGTAGATATAAATAGTACCATAAAATTAATCTTCTTACATGTCGAAATATTTTTTTGTCTAATTTAGGCAAAGGGATTTCAGTAAAAACCAATAGTAAATAAATCCGATCATCATCATCAATTATTGTATGCTTGAACAGCCATTTTGTGATTCTTGGTATGCGTGTACAAATCTTTGAGAAAATTCCAGACAAAAATTTCACTATTACTTTCCCGACCCATAGGGAAAGTATTGTGAACACGCTAAAAAAATTTAGATCAACACGGATATAATTTTGAAGTTCCCTGTGATGGTGAAGACCATTTCCAGATGGAAGTTTGTCTGTGTGTCTGTATCTATTCTTCCACGATAGCGCCTAAACGCTTTAACCAATTGAGCTAAATTTTGGTATATAGGTTTAGGGGAGTACTAGGGTGAACCCATTAGTTTTTGGTTGAAATCACTTTAGCCTTGTGATATGAGTGACCACAAACCTCGAATTTTTAAATAGCAGTTAGTACGTGTCGAGTGATGCATCATTTGAAAATTGTGTTTTAAAAGTTACAAATATATAGTACGGTTGCGACTTTAATGCAGTTTGATTAGAGTAGTAGATATAGTTTGGTCAGTTTAGAATGTTATTATTCTAATTTTTATAATTTTAATAATTATATTAATATAAATAATAGTGTATTTTTTAGATTTTAAATTTTTCGTAATTAAGGTTTTAAATTATAATGTACAGTACTCGCAATGAACTTTACTAAAAAATATTGGGACACAAGCGATTTAAACGAGTCCACTAAGTAGAATAGTGGTCGTCAATATTATTGAACTTGGAGTTAAAATAAAAAATTAAAGAAAATGCTATACCCTCCCGGTGCCAAACTCCGCGTGCTCTGTAGCCACAAAGAAATCAAGAGACCTGTAACCCATGATTATTTATTTTGTGTAACGGCAGGAATTTACCATAAATCGGCAAATTAAACGCAATCCCATCCACTAAATTATTCTAATTCGTTATCTTTTATTCTAATCAATACTTGTACTACCGAAGCAAGCATCATCATCAGTTGAGATAAAAATTACATGATTACAAGAGAGTACAAAATTTACTCTAAGTTTAACAGCGATTTTCTCTTGAACCCTCTAACATATTGAGATGATTATTTTTAGAAATGTAGTTTGACCTATAGTTTTAAGCAATTGGTCCTTAATGTTTTTATGTTAACTTTTGGAGCAATCCGTGGCGTGAACGAATCAAAGTAGAAATTATTCGATAATGGCAAATTAAAGAGCGATCTTTTCTGAGCAATTTGGTTATTCTATTTACTATGAAATCTCACTTATTAACGAATTTAGAGGGTTTTGATAAAAGGGTGCATATTGGCATGCATTTTATAATTGTATACTGGCTGGAGGCTTATTAAGATTTACCGTAAATAGTACTTTTCAAAAATAATATTTCAGTTTGAATCTGAAATGGAGACTTTCGTCTGTGATAGCACCTAGAATTAAATTGACTTGATGAAGATTAAATTTAAGCGTGGTGCCTATGGTACATAATTTTTATGTCATGTGTTTTTAATACTAATTTAATTTATTTTTTTGAACCTCGTATATCAATTTTTTTTTTACAATTTTTGTTCAGGTTACCAACGCCTGTATGCGGCAATTCTTCTATGTGACATTTTCTAGGTTATATTCTATCACAACTATGAAAAATAATATTTACGAAGGCCTATGTACGCAAGTTCTTCATGATACATTTTATATGTTATATTCTATCAAAGCTATAAATATCTAGACAATATTTTTTCTGCTATGTTAAGGAAGTATGTTTTTTTTAAGTTTTTGACCCCTTTTGACACCGTTTTCGAACGCCAATGTAAAATAGTTTTCTATGTTAAATGTTCTAGGTTATATTCTATAAAATCAATGAAAAATTATGCAATATTTTGGATAAGTTTAAGAACTATAAATTTTTTTCTTTTGAACCCTTTTTAAAACGTCTTGCCTACGCTCATAACTGTTTCCTAAATGTTAGTTTTAATTAACATAACAGGTTTTAACATAGACATTGTATCGTGGATACAAAGGTCATACAAACTGACAGACATTTTTTTAAAACTACTTATTAACGTACAGGGTGTCCAGATTTCGTTGTAATTTCGGGGTCGCTCCGTTTTTGGGGAAGGGTCGGAAACGTTACGTTACACGTATGATGATATGCACAGACCTTTAAGGAAGTACCTTACGATAAAGGGAAGATTTGGGATGTGGTGCAAGTAGGCACTATAATCCTGTTTATTCTATTCATAGCAGTTATTCATGTTTTATTTATAGTATAGTACAATAATTCTTGTAGGTTTCCCAGTGATCAAGCCGTTAGAAAAGAATGGTGTACTTCTCTTGGTTTAAGTTTTGAAACGATCACTAAAAGTTCTTATGTTTCCTCATAACATTATTTCAACCAAAGTGACATTAGAATATTTGGAAAACAAACATGCATATCGTACGCAGCCATTCCTGTTCGCTATGTTCAGTAAGTTGATATTTTTGTGCAATTAGAAATATTACAATTTATTGAAAATATTTTTAACATTCTATCCTCGGATTAGTGTCTACAGCTGAGTTTGCAAAAAGTATGACATTTACAGCCAGTTCTTCAGAAACCCTGTCTGTGTGCGAAGTTGAGGAAGAATAGTATGTACAAAACTATTCTAATCACATACATACTGGTCACCGCAACAATAAATTAAAATTTGTGCTATTTTTTTTTTCAGCCTGACCCAGCATAATGTGGAGATCATGGATATATCAAAAAGTGGCACATTAACAGCAAGTTCGTCTGAAACCCTATCAATAATAATTGTATTGTTTTAATACGTTCATTATTCATTAAAGCATCTAATCAGTTGCAATAAGTCAAGAACCGTCGAAGTTTTATTTGAGAACCGTCCACATAGTTTTTTTTTGTTAGTTTCATAATAATTTTTGTCTTGTCTAAACTTAGTAGAAACAGATTCAGTTTCTCAGGTCTAGGAATGAGAAACGATTCATTTCAAATGTGGTTTCTTATAATTAGTAAATGTTAAAACAAAAATTCATAATTATATACCTTTGCATTTAATAATAAATATTTTCATAACGTTGTTATGTTTCCTTTTAATCCCAGACATCTATTATTTAATAAATTATATTTGAAAAAAAAAGCGGCATTTCCTGCGTAGGTATGTATTTATTATTGGAAACTGCAAACACGATTTCAAAAGATTCTACTACGCCACTGACTTTTATTTACAACACCCCTTCTGTCATTAAAAAAGTAAATATTGACCTTTATGTTATGAAGAAAAACATTGAAATTAGATGACATTTCTATGTTTGTTTATTTTGCTGAGATGTCAATTGCCTCACTTGTATTCAGATAGCTTCTCTCAACTCCTCCAGATTTCACGATTTATCGACGCAGACCTTCGCGTTGAGAGTCCGATTGGTAATCTTATTATCGGAAATGACCGCAATTAAAATATTTAAAAAACAACCATTGGTACCTGGGTTTACCTCAATTCAACAGAACTGTTGTAAAGTTATATTCCAACTTATTATGAATACTATCCTTATTCCTTTGTGCACATTATAAAATTTTAAAGATTTGCCTAACATTCACTTAAAATCATAAACGGGTCTCTCATTTAATTTGTCTATATTTATCTATTTATTATTACAAGCATATCCATAACTCCATATCTATCATCTTTAAATTCTCTACGAACTGTTTCTTTAGCAGCTAAATCTGGTTCATCCATAACTGCAATTATATTTATAATAGCTACGGGGTTTCTTTCAAATTCATCAGAAATGTCTTTTAATTGGCGACACCCAACGCGAAAATTAGATAAAAATGAATTATCAGCAACTTTTCTGTAGAGTATAGTAATATACGTATTTATTATCATATCATAATTCCATATCTATCATCTTTTTACGCCTAATATTGTATAGATGACTAAGGCTAAAAGTGAGACATTCTGTAATAAAATATAAAATCAGTTAGTTGTAGATGAACACCCGAATAGTTAACATTAAAAGTATGTGTAACAAATCTGTGTTTTAATTTACTATAAAATATCATTAATTAGTGAACATTACATTTTCTATTAGCTTTATAACGTTTCACTTTGTCGGACATGGTATTTAACCAAGGGTTAGTGTGGAAAACAAATAAATTGTATATTATAGCAAATTATTTTAAATAAATAATAAATAGATCGATGTATTTCTTATTTTAACGAAAAATACCTATTATTTATTCCTATAGTGAATAGATTGCAATACCTATAGGTGTGCAAAATGATAAAGTACCTATATTTGTAGATATTAATATACGTATGCAGCAAAGATTATATTATATTTCATATTGCCGTTCTCGAATTACAATAATAATACACTCGTAGTAGCAATTTTTCGCGCTAGGCAGGCATCACGATTTTAAAACAAATCCGGGCCTGTCTATACCCGTCGCCGTCAGTCCATCCATAGTCCGATACCAACTCATTGCAATTTTATCGCGCGCCCGGTGTGTTTCTATAGTTAATAAGTTAATAAGCTAATAATTAGCTGTGATGATAGTTTTGTGTGTGTAAATCATGTTAAAATGAATTATCGGTGTGGTACAAGAAAGCGTAAATTAAAACAACTTTTAGAAGTTCTACTAGAAAGTGAAAGTAAGTATTTTTAATGTTATCCTTTTGTTTGTTTTTATTTACAGATTTGAAAATTTTCGTTGAGCACAATTCCACAGGGTTACAGAAACGATGTTTATATAATATTTATAGACCATTAACTAAGACGTAGTCCTACTGGCTACTGAGTTTTTTGGCACTTATAAACAACATTTCCCACAGAAATGTATTTATTTCACATTTATGTGATTTATTTCTATTCATACAAGAATAGGTTACACCGATTTATTCGCTATCAGTTTGATTTTTTACTTGACGTGAATAAAAACAAGTGTACGTTTTCTGTTGTTTGTGGGCACGGCAGTTTTTTGTTTGTGTAACTTTTTGCCGTGTACCGTGTAGCATATAAAACAGGACCGGATTATAGCAGAATATATATTTTAGTTTTAGGTGAATCTGAACATTCTGAATCATTGCAGAATAAATAAATAAATAAATAATCATTTATTGCCTAACAGGCCTGAGCCCAATTACAAGACAAAAATTACATAGTTTTAATTAATCAAATAAATCTAATAAACTACAATAATGAATGATGACATCACAGTGGTAGAGGATGAAGACGAAGAAATGAATATTCCTTTTGCCAATCTAGCAGCAGAACAAAACACTGCGAATACTTTATTGGCCCTACTTTAAGGAAAAGATTCAGCTTCAAATAATGGACCGTTAGTTCACGCTGATATTCGGAATTTATTGGGTGTGTTTCTAACAAAAGGTTTGGAAAACGAACCCCGAAAATTGGCTATTTAATCATATCCTTTGTTAAAAGACTGTAATGCATTGAATCCTCCAGCTTTGAATGCTGAAATTAAAGTCTGCCTGAGCTCAGCTGTCCTGTTTTTTTAATAAAGCTTCAAAATCAGTTAGCTGCCACTCTAACTGCTTTGACGGTGCAATTCAATGAGATATATGAATCCTCGAAGTCCAACCTCGCACAGGCAACAGAACATAATTTAAAAAAAGCTAGAGACCCTGTGAAATTAATTGCAGATGTTTTCTACTCAATTTCATAAATTACATAAAGTAACAAGATTATAAGTTATGTTGGAAATTAGCTTCACACTACCATGCTTTCAATTAATACGAAACCAAAGATTAATCTACACAATAGATAGTCAGCGTATATGGGAAATGAAACAAAAATTGAAACTGTCTCGACACGAGCTACATCTATTAGAAAAACATGCAACCATGGAAATTGTAGATGGCGTTATATGTATTGTGTTGAAATAAAATAATCATATGGGCAATGTTAGACAAGGACGAGTATACTTTCCCCTACGAGGTGGGAGTTTGTTTTTATATTATAGGTATCATATATGTACTACTGTGCAGCAGTGTTTTTTGTTTAAAATTATATGGTATACGTATACCTATCTACGCAAAGATTAATGTGTATGGACGAAAATAAAAGAAATTACTATAATAGTATAAATATACAGGGCTGGTTTATTAAATGTTTTAGACAATAATTTTAAATGACTAAAATAATATTATTTTAGTCATTTAATTTTAAATTTCGGATATAAGGATGCATCAAAAAGTTATATTTAAATTAACGAAATTTGGCGTTATAGATAGGACTTCCGGTTATTACCTGATTCAGTTTTAAGGATCAAACTCAAACAGCAGATTCAACTTGTCGTTAACATTATGAAAAAATAAATCTCAGAGGCGGGTAAATTAAAGGGGCATACAGGCGTGAAATGCTACCCTAACTTTTTTATGCACATTTTTTGCGTGTGTTTCAATTCGGAGATGTAAAATCTAACAAATTATATACGTAATAAATGTATCCTTCTGTGATATTGATAGAAAGTCATCGTTATCGCGTAATATCGATTTTAAGAAATGTTAATATTAAAAAGGCTGTGCTTTTTACAAGTTGCTGAAGTAAATAAGGTTTGAAATTTCCAGCATGACAATAATTATTTAAAAAAATACGGTTTCGAAATGCAGGATGTAAAAAATTAGAATTTTTAATCTGTTTTTAATGAAAATTTAAATCTATTGAGAAATATGGTTCAGGGTTTTTGTGAAATGTATTTTACTCCAAAGATTCTACTCATCGATTATAACCGAATTAATTTACTCAAAAATATCTATACTAGTAAAATAACACAATTATCACAATTAGGTTCAAATTCTGCAACGCCGAATTGAAAAAAAACTTACAGTCTCCCTAATATTGGTTTTTGTGCAATGATCATAAAACTTTAAAAAACTAACGATTTATGTAGATTGTATTGTTAACACGTTTCGTAAAAAGCTTTAAAAACCCACCAACAGGGTGTTAAAAGTATCACGACAATAACTTTTTTCATGTTTTAACAAGTACAATCGTCTGCTTCAGATTGATCCTTAAAAACTGAATAACAGTTTCTCTATATAAAAAAATAAAACTCGTAAATATCATCCCCAAACATTTAATTTGAATACAATTACATAACACCATATTTGAAAGTAAATAAAAAAAAACAGCATTACCTAGTTTGACAGATTTGCAAATTGCAAATCAAAGTATCTATGTATACAGGGTGTTGCATAAGTACTTGTACAAACTTTAAAGGGTGATTCTTTGACTAATTTTAAGATACAAATTTCATATGTACATGGGTCCGCTACGGCTTGGTTTTCGAGATACAGGTAGTTCAAAAAGAATATTATATTTAGGATTATATGCTTGTTCAATAGCATCGCAATTTGGTGCAATTCGGGATACAGGTGTATTGATGACACCAGAGCTGTCAAAAGATCTAATAAAAAATACGAAAAATAACAAAATACAAATATCATTCAAAAGACAACAATGCACATAATAGTCGGTACCAAGCCAAATAGGTAGTAGGTAAATATAGATTTATTTTGTTTCGGGCTTGGGCTTGGCACCGACTTATTGTAATCAAAACTACCCACCAAACGGATACATTTAATTTTACGCAGATGCTCAAAATGTTAACTTTCTTTCATTAATAGAGACCTGTGAAGTGAGCTTACCTCTTACGCCCACGTATTAAGTACTAAGTTTCAGTTATCAGTTATAATTTTTTATTTTCCAAGAAAGCGAAACGAGATATTTAAAACGGCATTGCGCCGCCCTCATGTATACCTCCGGGGGCGGCATCGAAAATCGCTACACGTCACAAACTTGTAAATGCTTAGAACTACCCCTATATCAAATTTCTATTTTCTATCTTTTTTGTTTCATACCCAAAGCCCTATTCCTACCGAACTTATTATTTACCCGAAGAAACATTAAAAAGAAGTAAAATTTAAGTACCTAAACCGATAAAGTGGAACTTATACCTGATGAAGAGACAGACTATTATAATAGGTATACCTAATATAATATAGGTAGCACTGATAATTTTTTTATTATAGGTATTATAAGATCTACAACAATCTTGTTACATCTTTGCCACATTGTCTACGTGAAATATTTAGTCAAAAGTATGTTTCTATCTAAAAGCTTTTCATTTAACGATTGTTCGCCACTGATCATGGGACTGGTCTAGTCTTGAAACATGTATGACATGGATTAAATATTATTATATTAAATTTAATTCATAGAGATTAGGCTTTTATTTCAATACTGTACTTGTAATAAATCACCCTGTGTGTTTCTTTTACCGACGAATTGGCAACAGCACGACACACACCACATTCGCTTGTTTTTTTTTCTACCCTCCCTGCGTAGCCCCTCCAGATTAATACAGAATTTCATCAATTTCTCTCTCTGACAATACAGCATTGCCGGTGCATATCTGTTGCAAATGATCTAAATAATTGTTATACGTTGCGTTTTGTTTTTGATATTAATAAACTACAAAACGGTTTCTGGCTGTGACAATACTGCTCTATGCTTTACACGCTAGTCTACGCCACGTAGTGGCAGGCATACTTAGAGATGTTCTGATTTTAATGCATTGGGCTGACTATCTATTGTGTAGATTAATCTTTGACGAAACTTACAATTACCTACATAACGGTTTCTGTTCGCTAACACCTCCCATCGATTTTGATTCCTTATTTTCCTCTGTCAAACTAATAATATCGTTTTGAATTATTGCTACAGCTGACGACTTTTTAATTCCATCCCGACTATTTGAATTGCTATCAAATAAAGCAGGCAAATCTAGTGATTCGAATTTGGTTTCACCAATGTCAATCATTGGCTCATCATTGACTATATTCAAACACGTTTCATTAAAATTCTTCTCTAATATGTTTTGTGGTAGTACTGGTAGAGTGTACGATTCGAATTGTTCCAGCAGACTGAATATATCGACGTCTTCAAGGATCAGACCGTCTGAAAACCAAAAGTGGTACAGTTTATTTTAAAAAAAAATAAAAGTTCAAAAGTGAAAAAATTTAAAACTTCTCGAGAACGAAAAATTACTCTCTGATTAACTCAGTTTGTTAAACCTAAGATTAATGGATTGTACTATCGATATTTTAATGTGGTTTTTAAGGAACTATAGCAAAATAGCTGAAGTGTAGTACTTTGTCTAAAAAAAATTAAAAGTACAAGAATCTAACATTTTAAAATTCTCGAAATAGAAAAATTATCTCTGGCCAACTAACCTTGCTAAAGTCACTATTAATGGCATAATTTATAGAAGATATTTTAATATAGTTTAAGCAAAATAGCCAAAAAGTCTTCTAGGTGGTAATTTTATTAAATAAGAAAAAAAAAACTTGATTTTTTTTTAGTTTTATTATAAAATTTATTTTGCCCACTTTTCTACTATTTACGAACCCCTATGTAAACAAAATGCCGCATGTTGTAGGTTATCTTATATCAAAGCTATATATAAGTAGCCAATTTTTCTGTTATATTTGGAAAAACATTTTTTTTTTCGTTTTTGACCATTTTTCGAACGCCTGTGTGAACCAGTTCATTTATGTAACATTTTTTAGGTTATATTCTATCACAACTATGAAAAATTATTCCGTATTCCGAATAAGTTTAGGAAGTATATATGTTTTTATTTTGACCCCTTTTACACTATTTACGAACGCCTATAAAGACAAGTTATTTATAACACATTTTTTAGGTTATATTCTATCAAAGCTATAAATAACTAGTCAATATTTCTGCTATGTTTAAGAAATTCGTTTTTTGTAACCTTTTTACCCCATTTTACACTTTTTTCGAATGTTAATGTGTTTAGGTTAAATATTTTAGGTTATGTTTAAATTTATGCAATATTTCGGATAAGTTTAAAAACTATGATTTTTTAAATTTTTGACCCTCTTTTAAACCCCTTGCCTACGCTCAATGTTAATCACCACCTATAAATATCCTGTAGTATTTGCGTACCCAATGGGGTTAAAATCCGTTAAGTGGTTTTTGAGTTATCACGGATACAAATTTTTTCTGACACGTATAGAATTTTCACGGACGCCTATGGTACATTAATTTTTGTCGTGTATTTTTAATACCAATTCAACTAGCTAAATATAAAAAAAAAATATTGAGAAAGAGATGTTTGTGGCGACACCTAGCGTGAACAGGCAATATGCCGGGTGAAACACAGTTCACTACGATGGCCGGACAAGAAGTAACAACTCCATTATATCCTATTGCCAACACTAGTGTTGGCAATAGGATATAATGGAGTTGTTACTTCTTGTCCGGCCATCGTAGTGAACTGTGTTTCACCCGGCATATTGCCTGTTCACGCTAGGTGTCGCCACAAACATCTCTTTCTCAATCAATTCTCGTGCTAGTATAAGCTCTTTGTAAATGTTGGAAATTTAGGTCACACTGCCTGCCGATCACCACTGATGAGTCGTGGATCGACGAAACGGCCGTCTGGTGGAAGCATGGTAGTGTGAAATAAATTTCCAACATAACTTAAAGTCTTGTTGCTCTATGTAACAAGCAATTCTTAAAAAAAAATATTTTACCCCTTGTTCTACTATTTACGAACGCCTATGTCAATAAAAATTTTATGCTGCATTTTTTAGGTTATCTTATATCAAAGCTATATTTAATTAGCCAATTTTTCTGGTATATTAGGGAAACATTTTTTTTTCGTTTTTGACCCTTTTTTTAGACTATTTTCGAACGCCTGTGGGGAACCAATTCTTTTATGTAACATTTTTTAGGTTATATTCTATCACAACTATGAAAAATTATTCCATATTTCGAATAAGTTTAGGAATAATATATTTTTTATGTTTTAACCCCTTTTTCCACTATTTACGAACGCCTATGAAAGTAAGTTATTTATGACACATTTTGTAGGTTACATTCTATTAAAGCTATAAATAATTAGTTAATATTTCTACTATGTTTAAGAAGTACGTTTTTTTTTAAATATTTTTTACCCCATTTTACACTATTTTCGAACGCCAATGTGGTCTAATATTTTATGTTCAATATTTAAATTAAAATTAAATGCGTAAAAAATTATGCAGTATTTCGGATAAGTTTAAGAACTATGAATTTTTTTAATTTTTGAACCCTCATTTAAACCCCTTGCCTACGCTCAATGTTTCCAAAAATCTAATCAGCTCCTTGCCATGTCCCATACTATTTTTGCACCAAATTTGGTTAAAATCTGTTAAGTGGTTTTTGCGTTTTCGTGCATACAGACAGACAGACAGACATTTTTTTAAAACTACTTATTTATGTATAAAATGACCAAAAACATGTATTTTCGGGAAATTAAAAAAAAAAATCATGAAACTTATAGTCTCCATATATTACATATATGATATGGAGAGTAAAAATTAAAAGTCTAAGTCTAAGAATCTAACATTTTAAAATTCTTGAAATCGAAAAAATTATTATCTGGTCAACTAAACCTGCTAAAACCAATATTAATGGCTTATTTTGTAGATATTATAATGTAGTTTAAGGAAACGTAGCAAAATAGCGCAAATGTAGTCCAGTTTATAAACGAAAAAATTATTCTTTCACTAACTAAACTTGCTAAAACTAAGATAAAAATGTTAGAAGGTATGTAGTTTTAGGAAATATAGAATAATAGTCCACATAAATTACAGTTTCTTAAAAAAAAATCAAAATCCAAAAATCTAAAATTTTTAATTCTTGCAAAACGAAAAATTTATTCTCTCACTAACTGAACCTGTTACAACTAAAAGTAATGGTTTATTTAATAGATATTTTAATACAGTTTAAGAAAACATATCAAAATAGTTAAAAAAAATGTAGTCCAGTTTATTTTAAAAAAATTAAAAGTAAAAAAGTGTAACATTTTTTAAATCCTTGGAAACGAAAAGCTCTCTGTCTAACTAAACTTCCTAAAACTAAATTAATTAATAACTTATTTTGAAGCTAATTTAATTTAGTTTAAGGAGATATAGCATAATAAAAGATTATTCACTGGCTAAACTCAAGGTTAATGGGTTATTTTGTAGATGATTCAATACAGTTTAAGAAAACATAGCATTATAGCTCGAAAGTAGTACAGTTTATTTAAAAAGAAAATTAAAACAACAAAATTCAATAATTTTCGTGAACCCTACAAGAAAGGTACTAAAACAAGATTATTATAAGAAGTACTAATCTCAAAACCAATGTACATTCGTGTGTAATTTTGATATACCAACGACATGGACCTTCATTAAATTGGAAAATAGCACTATCTAACATTGCATAATACAAAACATATGAAGTTAGTTTAAATATCCTTACTTTTAGGTACAATCTCAGTACCAACACTATTGTTATCGTCACCATCATTGGCGATAATGTACCTCATGGCCTCCATATCGATTTTCTTGCCTCCAGCGACTTTAATTTTTCTCGGGTTATTAGAACTATTTGGGGGACATTTGGCATTTCGTAAAGCTGCTACATCGCCGTTGAACCTTTAGAAGAAATAAAACAAAAAACTTAGATTAATAAAACTTCTTTTCCACAAAATTAACATCTAAATAATGATTGCTGCTCTTCTCTAAGATGGATTACATCATTAAATAAAACAAAATAGTTTTATGAATTTTAGGTAAATAAAAAAGCGAATAGACTGAAAAATTATCAGTGGAAGCCAAAAATGTCATAGGAAGAATATTTTTGCCAAAAATGGTGGGGTAAGGGGCATAGAAACTTTTGTACCTACTTATAACAAATAAAATACCTATATTTTCATAAGGATTTAACATTATAATTTATATATATTTTTTTTTGCATTACCTACGTAATAATAATAATAGAAATAATGAAAACCAAGATAAAATGAAAAATGACAAAACTAAAAGCTTCTACGGTAAAGAAAAACTTTGTAGTTCAGCAAACCAAATTATTCTTCTATTTCTATCTCAAAAACTGTTTTCGTAAATATTTATAGAGGGTGTGCAAAATATCACATCAAACATGACAATGAGGAAACTGTCAAAAGTCAGTATTTTTCAATAGAAACACCAATATTTTATGGTTTTATCTTATTAAGCAAAAAAAAAAAATAAGGGTAAATTTGTATAACGTGGTATATCTCTGTTGATATTTATTATTTGAAATATTGCCAAATGAGTACATTGCATAGGTACGGTAATTTTATTACAAGTTTTAAGTTTATATATATCTAGGTAAATATAACGGCAACCAAAATCAAAAATGTCATTATTGCGCTGTCACTTACCAGTTTAAAATTATTAATAACAATACACATGATGATCATTTGTTTAACAGCATATTGTGATGGTTTCCATTTCTGAGGAAAGCGATTGGCAAACGTCACATGTGCTTGGTATTAGTACTGTTACATATTGTGCATAAATTCAAATTCAAATTCAAATTCAAATTCAAATTTATTTATTTCCAATATCCACTTAAATTATATACATGTTATTTTGCTCTAAGCCGAAATAAATAAAATAAATAATAGTAATAAAGAAACAAATATAATCTTATATGTGCACCGCCCTGATTTTACTAAGCGGTGCCTAGAGGATGCAAAAACTTGGTAAAGTTTGTCCGCTTCCTCCAAACACCACCAGACACCAAACGGTTGCTCACGCACTATCAGACCTTCAAATAATCTAATAATCTATCCCATTGTACCCAATAATGTTTTATAACTTACATGAACATTAAATTATTCTTAAAAATTAGAAATGAACACAAAAAATTAGAGATGAACATGTTTTTCTCTCGTTCTCCCCCTTCATCCATCCGTAGGAGTGAATCGAAGGTTATACACAAATAAAAATCTCACGTATCAATATAAAAGCCTTAAAAACAGACACCCAGCAGTAACATCATTGTAAAATTTCTATATAATATTCAGACTTCAACCAAGTTGCTAGTTTGAATTTAAAATTCTTGAAATTAATTTTATCCTTTAATTCCAATGGCATTTGATTATACACCTTATGGCCAATATATGCATGAGATCTCTGGCCGATTGCTTTTTTACATACAGGTTCCCTAATAATATCTCTTTTTTTATCACGGGTTAAATAATTATGATCAAGCTTTCCTAAAAATTGATTTGATTTATTAAGATGGACTACAGCACTCTTATAAAACATCTGTCGAATAGTTAACACATTAGCAACCTTAAACAGCTCATCTGTTGGATAACGAATATCCAAATGAAAAATAATTTTTAAGATTCTTTTTTGTATGATAAGTAGAGGTTCAAGATTGCTTCTGTATGCTCCACCCCAACCCACAATTCCATAAGATAACAACGACTGCACCAAACCACAATAAAGACATACATTTTCTTTTGTTGATAAAATTTTCGTTGTGTTTTTAAAAATGTATAGAAAAGAGCGTATTTTTTTAACCAACGTTTGTATCTGAATATCCCATTTCAATTGTTGATCAATCATAATGCCTAGATACTTAACATATAATAATAATAACTAAATTTACATAATCCTCATGTGTAAAATTTAAACGCACCGGCATAGTTAGTAATAATTTTAAACAAGTACCTAAGTGACATCATCATAATGACAATTTTTGATTTTCATTGCCGCCATAGCTAATAGCTACCTAGATTTATTTAAACTTAAAAAAACTGGTAATAAAATTACCGTATGCAATTGACTCATTTGCCAAATTTTCAAAACTTAAACATACTAAAGATATACAACCTTTAGAAATTTACCTTTATTTTTCTTTCTATTTAAAAATATTGACTTTTTACAGATTTCTCATTTTCATATTTGATGTGATATTTGGACACCCTGAATTAATATCTACCAAAACAGTTCAAAGTTCTCATAGAATGACTATTTTGGAGATATAAATAGGAAATATTAATGTACACATGTACATTAATCTTTGGAAATAGTATCGAAATCAATTAGTGAATTAATTATTTCTCACATTGAATTAATGAAGGTTTCCTTAAAGGAAAATTTTAAAATGATTTTAGAGGCGGCAAACGTCATTTTTCACATAAAACCTTGAATAAGGCAGAATCGGTAAGACTTAGAGGACAAGGTACACAAAGCCGAGTTGGAATTTTACGTAGAATCCAAAATATTGTAATTTCAATAACTATTTTACCTCATTTGCCGCCATCGCCGTAGGTACAGGGCCAAATTTTTAAAATTCTCCTGTGTATAGTTTTCTATATACAGGTTGATTTGTTTCCCGGTGGGACACCCTGTATATGTATGTGCATTTTAAAATAAAACTGTTTACCTAAATACGAAAAAAAGTTTGCTTTTTGTTTCTTTTTCCAACCCTGCTAGTAATTATTATTAATGCTTAAGTAAGCAAATTTTCTTATTAACTTTCAGTACTAAAAACACAATATAATTAAAATAAACAACAATAAACGCCGCGGCCGTAGGTTTATTGTTGTCCACTATTATGCGACGCCATTGAGGTATCTTTTATAATAGGCTTTACAAGATCTAGTGTAGGTGTAAATTTCGCATATCATTTGAATAACAAAATATTAAGTAGTTGTTTTCACGAAAAATGGGTTTAACTTATCAACTGTAATAAACTACCTGGTTTAATCCTATTGTGTAGAAAATCACCAGGTAAAAAATACAGGTCTGTAATAATATATAAATGTTTTAAAATTATTGCAAGCCGTAATACAAGTCAACACTTTCACCTTGCCGAGGCACAAAATTACCTGTTTTCTGAAATTATAATAAACTAATATAGACTACTTCATTAAAATTATAATAAATATACAATTCGGTCCTTTTACATTTATGGTAGGCATTCTTGGGTTTTATGATGGGCAATATCGGAATACAACTTAGTCAAAACCATTCATCCTGAATTTCACTATACCTGTTTATATGATGTATCTAGTTAATACAAAATAACTAGGTAAAGACAGGACGGATTAAAGCAATTTATTCTGTTGACAAAATCTGGTAAAAATATTAGTATAATAATGCTTTACAATCGATACACACAAACTACGTTGTTGATCAAAAACCGGTACAAGTATTATAATCATCTTATTAAGTAACAAAACATACTGTAAATCCAGCAGAATCTCAAGTATTATAATATCTTAAATGGTGTGATTCAATTATTACCTGCATCAAAGTAAATTAAATTTGCAACAAAAAATTGTTTTTAATACAATAATAACTAAGTAAAGACAGGACAGGACGGATTAATGTAAATTATTCTATTGACAAAAATCCGTTAAAAATATTAATATAATAATAAGGGGTAAATGAATAACGTCTACTCCACAAACAAATTTCGTATATTTTGAAATCAATTATCGTTGACAACCATACATGTTTCGAGAATCGTCGTTCTCATCATCAGTGGTGTTTAGTCAATATTAAATTACAGAAATTTTTAATGCGTTCATTTGTGATCTTTTTTATATAAACTCATATCAAACATAGAATTTATTTTAATTTAAAAGTTTTTATTTCACTGTGTCTGACAAGGTTGATTTTGAGTTTATATAAAAAAAAATCACAAATGAACGCATTAAAAATTTCTGTAATTTAATTTTGACTGAATACCACTGATGATGAGAACGACGATTCTTGAAACATGTATCGTTGTTAATGACGAAATTCGTTTGTGGAGTAGACGTTATTCATTTACCCCTTATAAAAAGGAACTCCTCGTAATAAAATGGACTATTTCAATAATAATATAATAATGCAGAAGCATCACAAGTATTAAATCTTAAATGGATTGAGTCACTTATAATGCATTGGTTCCAAGATAAAGTTTTTTTTTTAATTAAGTCAAATTTATCCTTAACGATTTTCTTGAACTTTGGCAGCGTTGTTGCTAGAAATAGGGAGCTAATATGGCCCTAAGCAGATCAAAATTATTAAGCCCAGTGGCGTTAGGGGGGCAACTTAATAAAAATCATTGACAAAAAAAAATGTCCCCCAAAGACTTGCTTTATCCCGAGACAATATCAAAATTAAATTACAGTCGCTGGCGGACATTTTTTTTTGTCAATAATTTTTATTAAGTTGCTCCCCTAACGCCACTGGAGTAATTTAGATCTATCTAGAATGTGATGTTATTTTTGTTAGATGCGTATACAGGGTGTCCGGAAAAAGGAGGTCAATCCGTTAACCACACATTCCTTGAGCAAAAATATTATGAGTTTCAACATGTAAATTTTTCATTTTAGCCCTCCATGTTCGATAGCCCTGTATATCGAAAATTTAAAACCAATACTTTTCAAAATATTTCAAAAACAAATGATTTTATCCAAATTTTTTAGGAGTTAAAAAATAATAAAAAATACATAGTACTGAACATCCCGTATTTCGGGTATTAAAAAATTATTTTTTGTGTTCGTTTTTGGAAAGAAGTAGCTCTTCAGGCTGAAGCAACACACTAAATTTGAATCCAATAACTCAATAAATACTAGCATTATTTAAAAATATTGGTTTTAAATTTTCAAGTTTGACGCCCTGTATATCGAACATGGAGGTTTAAAATGAAAAATGACATCTTAAAACTCAAATTATTTTTGTTCACGGAATCTGTGGTTAACGGATTGACCTCCTTTTTCCGGACACCCTGTATATATATATTTTATTTTTGTTACCTATCAACAGTGTTGTTCCCAGGTGCTTTTTCGTATTAGATTTAGTACGTTTTGAGCGATTTCATACGTTAATACGCCGGAACGATATTCTAGTAAAAAACGTACTAAATTCTAGTACGTTTTTAATCAAATCAATATTTATCCCCTAACTCAAGGAAAACCAAATATTCTGACGAAATGGCTAATAGATCGAAGTGAAACTTTACTGTCATCTCATCTAACCATCTTTGGCTGTCTGCTGTGTGCATCTGAATGAGCAAGGAAGAGGTCAAATAAGAGAACAAAGAAAGAATGAAAGATCTCATTTAACCTAACAAATAATAACAAACGGTTTTGGTTTTTGGCGGTTTTACCACTGGTGAATTAATATTTGCATAGTAGATATTTATTGGTGTTGGGTTACTACATAATATACAATACAACAATACAATTGAATTTCCCGCGCTTCTTCGGAGTTCGAAACCACTAAAAACAGTCTCAGATAAAGTGATGTGATATGCTCACATATCAATGTCAAATCTTTTTTTTTTTTTTTTTTAGAAAAAGTGAGATTCATTACCATTACATTGCAAGGTTACAATTACTCGATTACTTGATTTAAGGAAATTGTAAATCTAGTACG
The DNA here is from genome assembly GCA_911728435.2 of Apoderus coryli. Classification (NCBI taxonomy): domain Eukaryota; kingdom Metazoa; phylum Arthropoda; class Insecta; order Coleoptera; family Attelabidae; genus Apoderus; species Apoderus coryli. The sequence goes on along the minus strand of OU452214.1, from coordinate 7,610,739 downwards.
AAAATTGTCAATCTAGTACGAAATTGACGCGCCATCTAGTACGAAAAACAAAAGCATGCGAACAACACTGCCTATCAATAAAATAATTTTGATCTAGTTAGGGTCATACAAGCTTTCTGTTTCTAGCAACAACGCTGCCAAATTTTAAACAAATCGGTAAGGAGATACGTGACTTAATTAAAAAAATGTTAGTTACAAAAAAACTTGTATCTTGGAAACAATGCATTTCCGGGCGTATGTTTATGGGGGAACTTTTTTACGTGACCTGAGAAATCACCCCCTTAAATATTGCCGCCAGTATTCATGCTGTGCTATCGTCCTCACGTTTTGCACGAAATACTTACATAGATAAGATATTTTCGCATTTTGAGTGATAATTATTCACTATATTAATAGGTATATCCAAAATCGTTTATCAAAATATTTTGACACATAGAATTGTCACTTTACTATAATATAATATAGCTACTGTTAATAAAATAAAGTTTGACATACATTTGTTTATTTAGCATTACGCACTTATCAATTTCAAGTGCTTTTTTGTCATCCTTCAATTACTCATATTTTTCCTTGGATTTTAAAGAAATTAAACTTGTTTTAGTAGGATTTTGTAATAAGTGAAAAAGAAAGTCAGTTGAGAACTGTTATTTGACAGCTATTTTAGGTTAAATTTTATTTGTAGGTTAGATACCTGCAACAATGTGAGCTAAATTATAAAAACTGTTTTTATCGAGAAGCATTGTGTCGTATAAATAGTTAGGCTATTACGTTAAATAAGAGAAAAATGAAGAAACAGGATTAAGTATAAAAATATTAAAGTACTCATTTAGATTGAAATTGGAAACAGATTATCTTCGTAATTACTTTTTTGTTTAATTAATTCCTAGATAGATGATTGGTCGGATTTAGGAAGGTCTTAACCTCTTTTTAATCTATATTTAACACTTGTTCTACACAAGGTGCACTCTAGATGAAATTCAAACCTCATTTAAAATATCTACAGAATAAAATCAGCTGATATAAATGGATGGTAAAAGAGATCAATATGGAGAATGATTGTAAAAGGAGGTAAAATATTAAGAGAAGGTTATTTATGTGTTTTCGTACTTCAAACTGCTTTGTATCTTATATTTTTAGTGCATGTTTTTAAACACTTAAACAGTTGCGCTTTCTTATATTTTCGATAGTATCAACCATATAAATGTAGTATTGTAACAAATATAACGCCCCATCCCTGAACCGACTCATCTAGTATGACGCTGGAGATTGCGGCAACCCGTAATGCATATCTGGCGTCAGTACACACATCAACAAGCAAGTGACACCTGCGCTTCGTTCTCCGTTTGTCAATAATAATTTCTTTTTTTACACAAATACCTAAGTTCAAATAATAATTATTACTTTGTTAAGTTAAGAATATATTTTAGTATAATTAAACCGTTGATTTAATTTTTGCGAGAACCAATAACACCCCCCTTCACAATTGACGCCCAACTTGTGCCGGGAAAATTAATATAATGTGTTTGTGCGTACAATAAATTTGTTCTAATAATTATTGTTTGTGAACTTTTATGCGCTACATAACCATCAGGTCCTTTTGGTTAATAGTACAGTGGATAATATTGTGTTTCGTGTGAGTCATCAACAAACACAACAAAGTTTTTCGGTCGAGTTATCACCAAAAACGTTAGCTATATTTAATATCGCACCTTATCACATAGGTAGCTGTGAAAGGACGATACATAAGTAATTAAGATATAAACAATTAATCTAAATCATTGCATAATAGTTAAAACCTAATATAAAGTGCAAAACAATCGCAGATTTTCTTCAAGTCTCGACCAATTGTTTATTTGCGCTGCATCGCCGACAGTCAAAAGGAAGCCGCCACATATAGTTCGTTCCATACGACTATCGACGGGCAACATTATTTTTTCACGAATAGTTTGTTCCACACGATTTGGCAAGTATTTACAAATTGAAGCTGAAAACTGTAAGTAAACTTTTATTATTATTTACAATCGTGGAAGGACAAAACAATAAATATTTTTTGAGATCCTCAACTAGAGAGCGAAACCTAGTGCAATCTGATAACGAAATGGCTTCGGTAACATTATCAGACGAACAATTTCGCGAACTATTGAATCGTTTAACAGTAGGTAATATTCCGGAAACCGAAAATCGTCCGAATAATACTATTAGTGGTAATTTTGCAAGCTGTAGCTCACGATTTAATGGTGCTGCTGACGCTGACGTCAACGCTTTCATTGACGCTATCGATGTATATAAAAACTGTACCAGTATAAGTGATGAAAACGCGTTTAAAGGACTTCCAATGCTTCTTGACGGATTCGCCGCGACATGGTACCAAGGTGTTAAAGCTAGTCTTCAAACTTGGGAAGAAGCTATTAGTCTGTTAAGGTCTACATTTGGTCCTATCAAACCGCCATATCGAGTTTACCGCGAACTCTTTAGCAATGAACAAGATGTAAACACTAAAACAGACATTTTGTGTGTAAAGCCCGCTCAATATTAGCTCAACTACCGCCTACTACATTAAATGAAGCGACACAGATCGACATGGTGTACGGGTTACTTAATCGTAGAATACGCGAAAAGATACCACGTAACAATATCGATTCATTTAGTGCCCTTCTCACGCAGGCGCGTCTCGTTGAAGAAACTTTTGAATATTCGCATAAACATAAACCTAGTGACGTTAAAAATGCAAACGGTAACACAAAACTACGGTGTTCTTACTGTAAGTATACAGGTCATATAGCTAGCGAATGTCGTAAACTCGCGAAAAGTAAATCCGAGAAATCTACCGTTAATACAACAACGCCCAAAAATAATAGAGATAAATCTACGGAACCGATACAACATGCTAATAATATAACGTGTTATTGCTGTGGTACACCCGGTTATATTAAAAGCAATTGTCCGAACTGCAAATCGAAGTCAGCTACTACTGTCAATGCAGTTGAGTTCTTCTATAATAATTTTGATAACAGCAATCCTCTAATTCGACCTATTGTTTCTATAGCTATCAATGGTCATAACGGTCTTGCTTTTCTAGACACTGGCGCGAAATCAAGTGTCGCCGGATCTACCTTGTCAAAATTATTACTCCAAGATGGTATCTCTTATACTGAGGAGAACCTCTTAATGACTCTGGCCGACGGAGTAAAACGTCGTGTCAATGCCTATATTTTTGATACCGACGTCACGATAAATGATAAGGTTGTACGAACCAAATTCATTTCAGTTCCTGAGCACGAAAATAGTCGTGTACGCTACTCGGTGTGGACTTCATTCAGTCCGCTAACATTATCCTGAATATACCCGATGGCAAATACTTCTTTGCTGAAAACTCTCATTCCCTATATTCGTTTTCTGCCGATCCCGAACACAACTATTCTCTAGTTAATAATATACAATTTGAGGAACTCAAATTGCGTGATAACGAAGCACTTACACTAGATGCTGAGCAACGTGACACTCTCAACTCACTTCTAGCTGATTTTCAAGAAGTCTTCGAATCGAGCGATGAAGCTACACCCTTTGCTGAGCACTGTATCGTTCTGAATGACGACACTCCGATTGCTGTCCCTCCGTACAGGATGTCTGAGCAGAAGAAAGTACTTCTACGTCAAGAACTTGACAAACTTCTACAAACAGGTTACATAGAAGAGTGTGAATCCCCTTACGCTGCACCAGTCGTCCTTGTGCCAAAAAAGGAAGGTGTACGCCTCACAATCGACTATCGTGCCTTAAATTCAGTCACTCGTGCTGACAAATACCCGATTCCTCGAATCGATGATCTTTTGCACGCCGCAAAGAAAACGAAGTATATGACAACTTTAGATCTCAGAAGTGGTTATCACTTAGTCAGTGTTAAACCGAGCGATCGAGACAAAACCGCATTTATTAATCCATTTGGGACATTCCGATTCACCAGGATGCCCTTCGGACTTCGAAATGCCCCTGCCACCTTTCAGAGGTTAATCGATAGATTCAGGTCCGGATTACAAGATGTCTTTCTACTTGCATATCTTGACGATATCATCGTGATATCTGCGACTTTTCACGAACACATCGATGATCTCAAAAAAGTAATTGAGCGTTTGATCCTCTTTGAACTGACATTGAACAGACGAAAGTGTTCATTCTGTTGCGAATCAGTTCATTATCTTGGACACATCATATCACCAGATGGTATACATCCAAATGATGAAAAAGTAGCAGCTATACTAAAAATGCAGCCGCCGAAAAACGTCAAACAACTTCAAAGTTTCCTGCAAACATGTTCCTGGTTCCGACGATTTATAGAGAATTTTGCGCAAGTTTCAAAGCCCTTAACATATCTGACAAAGAAAAACGTTGCTTGGACTTGGCAAAACGAACAAATACAGTCATTTGAACAGCTGAAGACACTGTTATGCACCGCTCCTGTACTAAGACAAGCAGATAGTCAGCTGCCTTACACATTACGCACCGATGCTAGTAGTTACGCATTGGGAGCATGTCTACTCCAGGGGGAGGGCGCGGATGAGCGTCCTGTTGAATACGCTTCAAGGCTATTAACCCCCGCTGAACAAAATTATAATACCACAGAACGCGAAGCCCTAGCCGTCGTTTGGGCTGTGAAGAAATTTAGAGGCTACCTTGAGGGACCTACTACGATTATCCAGAGCGATCATCAAGCCTTGAAGTGGCTTATGTCTTTGAAGTCGCCATCCGGTCGTTTAGCAAGGTGGACCCTAGAACTAATGCCCTATGACATACGCATTGAATACATTACTGGCAAGAGAAACGTCATTGCGGACACACTCTCACGACCACCGACAGCAACAATCGAAAACTCAACAGATTGTAATTTCGCAGCCGTAGATTTTCCTACTCTTAGCATTGCTAAAATTAGACATGAGCAAATATCCGATCCAGATATAGAAAAGATCATAACATGTTTCGAGAGCAATATTGAAAACGATGTCAATTTCAAGAAGTGGACTGAACGAGGTTATATACTTACAAACGGCATACTATACAGATATACTCCTGAAATCGACTCAGAAGAACCACAACTCGTCGCCGTCAAGTCCAGAATTCCGCACATTCTCACTCAATATCATGACGCAGAAACAGCTGGTCACTATGGTATCGAAAGAACATTCCAACGCATTGCGAACAGGTATTACTGGCCTGGAATGCGCAAAATGATAGCCGATCATGTTGGCAAATGCCTCGAATGTCAGAGATTCAAAGCAACGAATCTTAGGCCTGCCGGACTATTACAAACACCTGTGCAATCCCAGCGATTCGAGACTATCGCCATTGATCTATTTGGTCCTTTACCAACTACAGACGAAGGTTATCGATGGATATTGATGGATATTGATAATTGAAGACACCGCTAGCAGATGGACAGAGATGTTTCCCCTAGAATCTGCCACCGCCGAGGCTTGCGCCAAATGCCTCATTAACGAAGTCATCCTACGATTCGGAGTACCCAGACGCGTTATTAGCGACAATGGAGTCCAATTCGTCGGAGATGTCATGCAGAACATATCGCAGTGCTTAGGTTTTCATCAAAATCTCACTCCTGTATATCATCCCTCCGCGAACCCTGTTGAGCGAAAAAACCGCGACATGAAAACTCAGTTAGCTATATTGACAGCCAACGATCATAATAAATGGTCTAGTAGACTTCCATCCATAAGATTTGCTATGAACACTGCTAAATGCGAGTCAACCGGTTATACTCCTGCCTATCTTACCTTTGGACGCGAGTTACGCACACCAGATGACTCAAACAGAGACTTCCGCGCAATTATTCAAAATCAAAATTTTGTGCCTCAAATCACTCCCTTTCTGCTAAATATTAGTGATACCTTGAGTATCGCCCGTGAAAAACACGAACTAACACAAGATAAACGCAGTTTGTACAAAGACAAAAACAGACGAGTCCTAACTTATAAAATTGGTGACAAAGTTTGATAAATGTTCATGCACACAGTGACGCAAAGAAGCGACTTACTTCTAAATTTGCCCCGCGACGCGACGGTCCATATATCATTTTACGAATACTCACCCCTACAACATACGAAGTTGCGCGCATCGATGACCCAACAACTCCAGTTGGAAATTCCACGTTTCCGCCATCACCCCATTCATCTCTACACCTGATGACGATCCACCCGAGCCAACGCACGCAATACGTAAACGAGGTCGACCCAAGAAGAAGAGGACGCCTGCCAAGAACCAAAGAACATCCACTTCCTTTGTTGCCCCACACACGAGACGTACGTGTGGTGCAAAGGGGGAGATTGTAACAAATATAACGCCCCATCCCTGAACCGACTCATCTAGTATGACGCTGGAGATTGCGGCAACCCGTAATGCATATCTGGCGTCAGTACACACATCAACAAGCAAGTGACACCTGCGCTTCGTTCTCCGTTTGTCAATAATAATTTCTTTTTTTACACAAATACCTAAGTTCAAATAATAATTATTACTTTGTTAAGTTAAGAATATATTTTAGTATAATTAAACCGTTGATTTAATTTTCGCGAGAACCAATAACACCCACAGTATGATTTTTTAAAATAAAACTTTGATTATTTTCTCTTTAATTAATAATATAGGTACATGCAATAATAACATTCCTATTTTCTATAATTTTCCTTCCGTCTTTTTTCAGGTCTCATGAACCGATTACAAGGCCCTCAACAACCACCATTCATGTACCAAATGCCATTCACTGGCAGCATGCCCCCAAACGGGCCAGCAGGGCTCTCGACTATGGATATAAGTGGCCTGCTCCCAGCTATCCCTACCACCAGCAGCCACAATACGCACAATCAGCATCAACAGCAGCATTTGCTGGATAACTGTATGATGTTGCCACCAACGCACAGCCACCCTCAGCTCATGCACCATTCATCGCATCATCACACAGTAAAAAAATCCCGTGTATAATTACACGACGGAGTGGTAAACGCCTTGTGTGTAACAATTCTACACCATTATTCGTATTATGCCGGCCTAGTAACGAAATCAAATTTGGTAAAATAATATTTCACACACTGCAGAGTAAAAATCAAGTTATGTGCTTGTTCCGTGTTACTTTCTCAGACACTGTGTTATTTTATACACTACTCGCATTACTTGTACACTAAAAATATTTAAATTTAGACTGCACAATGAACGGTTATACACCCTGTAGTGTATAATATGATAAGTCCAAGTTGGCGCATGCGCGTGGCGTTTGTATAGCGTCACCGACGCAGTTCCAGATTGTTTATGATTCGTCCATGTACAGAATTAAGTACTGAATCTCGTAGAGGGTTAAAACTTAGAACGTCTTATAAAACAAATAAAAATGAGTGATATATTAACTTGTAAATTCAATTAAATTTTGTGAAAAAAGACGTAAAACTTATTAGAGACTGAGAAACATGATTCAATAAGTGTTTAAAGTACAAAGAACCCTATTATGTTACTATGGCTTTAACTAAAAATGCCATGTTGTTTCTAGTTCCAAAATAAGTTTTTATTTATTACGGAAGTAGTTTGTTGTTTTTTAATTAAAAATGTTTCAGTTGTACTGTTGCAATTTTGTATATTTTTGTAATATGACTCAAATATTTTATGTGTTTTTGAATATAATAAACAAGTCTAAAAATAATCCAATATTGGTTTTTTTTTCTATACTTAATACCTACTATAGATAAATATATTACACCTTTCAGTGTACTCTATTTAACACTGTTTAGTGTAAATTTAACACGGAGAAATGAAGTAGATTACACTGCTCTGTGTATTTTTAACACCAATTGGTGTAAAATTTACACAATATGGTGTGTTATGTATAACACTGGTTTGTGTCAATTGTAGACGGTAGTTACCACAAATCTTAGTGTAGAATATACACGAAATAATGTGGACGGTATTATTTAAAATTCATTTATGCTCATTGTACAACGTTACCACAGGCGGAATCGGTCGGCGGTAAGGAGCGGCGTGTGTGTAGGTGTCGGCGGCCCCGTGTATATATGACTTACTGACTTTTTGCCTACGTCGCTTACATTTGATTTTACAATGACATCACCTGCCCCAAAACCAACAGTGCCGTCGTGATTTTTACCTGATTTATCACCCCTATTACTGTTTTTCCACAGCGGTGTCGATATTTCCGCAATTCGCCTGGCTGTCTTTTTGATGCACCTGGCATAGAAAAATCATTTGCGACGATGGTATTTGATTTTAAAACATCTTGATCGTTAAAGTTAGAGTTTCGACTTACCAAAGTGGTTCGTTCCGGAGTTGTTTCGCTACAATACCTGCGTTTGAATGATTTGCAAGCAATGCTCTGTCTTTGCTCCCCTATAGGTGTTCGCCTGATCTATCGTCACTTATCGGTTCTTCCGATCGTCGATGGATTTGAATCGCGTGTCGTTTCCATATTGGACCTCTATTCAGTTTGCAGAGATAAGTTGTCCTACCGATTTTTTTTCTATTACTGCTGGTGTCCATTTTCTTTGGTTTACTGTACGGTAATCTGCTACCATCACGCACTCCCCCCTTTTAAATTCTCTTTTACTACCTCCGTATTTCTTCATTTGATGTTCTTTCGCTTTTAATTCAGTTTCTAAGGGTTGGTTTTGTGATTTCTCTTGGTTTTCTCGATTTTCTTTTAAAATCTCCATTCTCGGTCTTACTTTTCTGATTAGCATTAGTTCTGTTGGTGTTTTTTAGTTTTGCTGTGCTCTAAATTTCTATAAGAGTAAAGAAATTCTGCCACAATTTCGTTCAACGACTTCCTCGCGTTATTTGGATCGTTTAATCTTGCTTTCACGTTGGTTTTGAAAGTTTTCACCAAATATTCCGCTTGCCCGTTTGATCTTGGATTGTAATAAGACGGACGGGCAATGGAATTTACTTTTGTCCTACACTGTATTTGGGTCTGAGTTTTATAGTTTATATTAGTTTGGGAATATTATTTAACTAGATTGTATACAAATGTTCTAAATTCTCCTTGTGAGTCATAAAGTTTAATGGTATGGTTTCTATTTATCTTATCTTCTATTGAAAAAAAGGTTCTTCCAAGGCAATAAATACGTCTACATGTAGGTAAACAAAAAATATATGATTTTTGTAATTTTTCTTGTCCAACTCTTGGGAAAGATAACCAGATGTTTAAAATACCCGTTGGTCTAAACATTTAAGATGTCTTTTTTCTGATTGGCTTATTTTCATTTCTGTATTACCTACTATCTGATTTTTATGAGGAATTTTCGAAAGGCTTTATGACTTTAAGATCAGAATCGTTCTAGCCTTGGTTCAGTCAAGTCGTGTTTTCTCTAATTATAAAATGTTAAATTAAATATTTTAATTTGTTTTTGGGTAGATTTTTTCAGTTAAGAATTATTTTCTAGTTTTTGTTTAAAGATTAAGTCCATTTCATTTTATTCTGAAGTAGTGAATTGTATAAAGTTCCGTAAGTTTTGATATTCTTTTAATTGAAGGCCTTTTTGTTTAATCAGTTTTTTTTATATAAAGTTTAAAGTTATTTCTTTTAGTAATTGAAATAAATTCCGTTTTCAATAAGTATATTAAAGTCTCGTATAGGAATTAATATAATTATTCGAATTATATTAATTTTCCTATTTTTAAGTAGTACAAGTAATGATTAAGATTTAATTTTCATTATCGCTTAATTGTTTTTTCTCTTTCTTTTATTTATACATATTTATTTCTTGTTGTTATTCATTTTCTTTAATTAGTTTTAATTATTAAATTAGTTGATTTTAGCCCACATTTTAATGCGTTTTATTTCTAATAAAGTTTTCGATAAATTATTGACAAAAGGGTCAACCAATTAAATATTTTCTTTTAAATAAAAGTGACCCAAGATTATAATGGTAACTAATTTTGCATCACTTCAATACAGATCAATAAAGCTTATTTTAGTTGTTTGTTCTTCTTTATTTGAAACCGCTCGTAAAACTTGAATCGAACCATAACAATTTGGAATAGTATATTGGGATTCATTCGGACTGAGCTATAACATTAGTATTCTTTCTGAATGTACATAATTCCGCTAATTTCAAAATGGTTACAGGATGTCCTACAGGGGTCGAAATATGTTTAATTGCATTTCTTTCGAAAAATTCTTTTAACCTCGCTGATGTAAACTGCGTTCCGTTATCGCTTACAATGACCTTAGGTAAGCCCCATCTAGCAAAACTATCTTTGAATTTTTCCTCCGTTTCTTAGGCTGACATGGTGTTCATTACATATATTACTGTCCACTTCGAGTATGAGTCTATCAACGCTAAAAATTGTTTCCCCTTAATAGGACCCAAGAAATCGACATGTATCCTCTGCCACGGTGCAGTTTCTGGTTGCCACGGTGTCAATTCGTGCTTTGGGGCATACTGTTTGTTTTCCTGGCACGATATACAGCTTTTACACACCCTTTCTATGTCGCTGTCTATGTTAGGCCAAAATATGTATGATCTTGCTAAAGTTTTGGTCTTAACTATGCCTACATGATGTTCGTGAAGCTCTCCTAATTGGATTTCTCTTAGTTTTTGTGGTATAACCAATCTATGACCCCACATGAGCACGTCATTCTCTACGCATAGCTCTTTTCTTCTATGAAAATAAGGTTGTATGTGCTCAGGTATGTTTTCTGGCCAACGTTCTTGCCTTACGTATCTTATTACTTGTTGTAATACAGGATCTGTCTCCGTTTCAGCTCTTATCTGGCTGTTATCTATAGGCCATATTTCTAAAGTTGTTGTGTAGTTCAAATATTGTCCTTTTCCTGTAAATTCATCAGATATAAAATTACAATAAAACAAAAATCATCGTCTCCACTATTTAATTCAAAAATTATGTCAAAGGGACATGTTTCGGAGACTCAGCTCCATCATCAGCCTAAAAGGCAACAATACAATATTAAAAAGGGTTCTTACATAGATAACGAAAAACACAAGTTAACAAACCTTGGTGGTATAAAATGCTCACTTGGTGAAGGCAGAGCTCCTAACAGACTAAATTAAAGTATACAATTATTTTTGTTTAAAATATTAAATTTAAAATAACAGAAACACATACAGGTATATATAAATAAAAAGATGTAAAATATGTTGGTCCCGATAAAGTAAAATGAACAGACAAAAAGTAATGGGACAGTACAAGCGCTATTAAAAGTTTAAAAAGTATTGAAAATGTATACAAACAAATAAGCAAAAACATTTAAACAAAACATAGAAAGAATATAACAATGACAAGATAAAACTCCAAGCCATGGGTGTAAACATATATAAAAGAGTCTAATAGGTACACAAATCCTCAGGAGTGTTTTAAATGTAGAAGAGCCTCGAAAAAAGTGTAAGGTTCGAATTTCAACTGATCGTTCAAACATATAATGTTGTTATCTCCTACAGCCTTGAAAATTTCTAACATTTCCAGAAGATTTAATTTAATGCCCTTGTTGCAAACATGGATCACCTTCAGACCTAAATCGACATCGAAACGATGGTTATGGTTAAGAACATGATTCGCAAAGGAAGAGGTGGTATCATATTCATCAATTAAGTTAGGGTTGTTATTTCTATAACGAGTGATTATATTAGTGTGCTCCTTTACACGTACACTAATCTTACGTCCTGATTGGCCTATGTACTTGGCTGCACATGCTGGCTGTGAGCATGACAAGTAATATACTCCAGACTTGCATGTCAATGGAATGACATCTTTAGAATTCACCAAAAAAGTTCCCAAGCTATTTATTGTTTTAAAGGAGATATTTATTTCGTATTTAGATTGGAAATAGGTCTGGATTTTATAGGAAAGGTTATCAATGAACGGAATGGAAAAACATTTTTTGTTTTTGTTAAAATTTCCAGATAGATTAATTAAATTTTTATTGATGAATTTATTCATATGTTTAAAAAACATTTTGTTGATGGAAGAAGAGGGAAAACCATTATTGGCAGCTACCATCCTTATGTATGATAGTTCATGGTTAAAATCTGAAGGTGTGAGAGGAATATTGAAAAGACGATGAAAGAAGGAATTAAAGGCAGCAAATTTATGTGAATGTGGGTGGTAGGAATCGTAGGGGATTATGGAATCAGTGCTGGTAGGTTTGTGGTATATGGCGAAGGATAGACAATTATAGTTTGTCCTTGATATAGTCAGGTCCAGGAAGTTGAGGCATCTATTGTTTTCTACTTCCATTGTGAATTCAATGGATGGATGAATAGAATTGAGAAACGTTAGAAAATCACCCAACTCTGACATTTCGCCAGTAAAAATAGCAAAAATGTCATCCACATACCTGCTGTAGTAAAGTATTTTACTGTAAAGAGGGTGTGATTTAATACTTTTCTCGATGTTAAACATAAATATCTCCGACAACAAAGGTCACAGATTGGAACCCATTGCCAATCCCGATTTCTGAACAAAGAACTTCTCGTTAAATTGGAAGAAATTTTGCTTAAGAACGATGTCAGTAAGTAAGCAAATATTCAATATATGAAAAGTAGGTAAGCTAGTGTTCTCAAAAAGTAATTCTCTAAGGTATTTGAGACAATCTTCAGGAGGTATACTGGGATAAAGATTCTTGACGTCAAACGAGACTAGAATGGAGCTATGTGGGATAACCAAATGTTTGGTATGTGAAACCAGGGAGAAGGAGTTTTTTATTGCTAGGGGATTACGAAAATCAGTGAGTGTCGGGATCACATCATTCAACCACTTAGCCAGTCGATGTGAAGGTGAATTTGTATAGCACACCACCGGCCTAATTGGAATATCAGGTTTGTGGATTTTTGGAAGTCCATATAAAAGAGGGGTTGCGGGGTTCATGACCGTTAGCCTAGATTTGTTAGATTCAAGGAAAAGGACAGTGTCGTTGGTTATAGAGAGGGCGCCCTTCAATAAAGTACAAAAACCAGCTGTAGGGTTGCTGGAAATCTCTGAAATCTAAGAAAGCAGTATTTTAAGTTAAGTATACTTGATTTAAAGCTTAAATGGTTACATTTACGACTCACTGATCTGTTGCACAACATAGAATTCGACTGTCTACAAACTCAATTTTTTGATAAGTTACATGATAAAGGTGGAGTGAAGCTTGATAGACTTAAAAATAAGCTCAACTCTATAACTACTTTCCTGAACACCCGTAACCGCTACACGAATAACAATACATCCAGCTCATCAATAACAAATAATAATATTTTTAACTCTACATTAATAAACACTCAGAATGGTATTAATTCACACACAGACTTTTCGTTTTCATTTTTTGATGATGCTTTTGTGGGTGAATTTGGATTTGATGCCAGCAGTCACATTTTCAATCACAATTTTCCCAATAGAGTTCTAAATCTAAGCAATACCTCCTTTAGCTCCCTAGAAACTTCTCTCTTGAACAAAGGTCTAAAATTTGGACTCGGGTTTTCCTCTGTTAAACGTAATTTAGATTTGATGGCAGTTGAAACTGAGAGGGTTTTAGAGTTGGGTGTCAATATTAGTGAATTTGGTCTGGTACGATCAGACCTCTCTGTCCTTTTTAATAAGTTTTATCGTTTAAATCAGAATAAGTTTCATTCCACTCATGATTACAGAATGGTCAAGAGCATTAGAGATAAGATGAGAAATGATGACCTGATATTCTCCAAGGCCGATAAGGGTAATTGTATGGTTGTGTTAAATAGGTCAGATTATATACGTAAGGTATCTGATTTTCTGGAACCTGAGTCATTTCCAGAGATTTCCAGCAACCCTACAGCTGGTTTTTGTACTTTATTGAAGGGCGCCCTCTCTATAACCAACGACACTGTCCTTTTCCTTGAATCTAACAAATCTAGGCTAACGGTCATGAACCCCGCAACCCCTCTTTTATATGGACTTCCAAAAATCCACAAACCTGATATTCCAATTAGGCCGGTGGTGTGCTATACAAATTCACCTTCACATCGACTGGCTAAGTGGTTGAATGATGTGATCCCGACACTCACTGATTTTCGCAATCCCCTAGCAATAAAAAACTCCTTCTCCCTGGTTTCACATACCAAACATTTGGTTATCCCACATAGCTCCATTCTAGTCTCGTTTGACGTCAAGAATCTTTATCCCAGTATACCTCCTGAAGATTGTCTCAAATACCTTAGAGAATTAGTTTTTGAGAACACTAGCTTACCTACTTTTCATATATTGAATATTTGCTTACTTACTGACATCGTTCTTAAGCAAAATTTCTTCCAATTTAACGAGAAGTCCTTTGTTCAGAAATCGGGATTGGCAATGGGTTCCAATCTGTCACCTTTGTTGTCGGAGATATTTATGTTTAACATCGAGAAAAGTATTAAATCACACCCTCTTTACAGTAAAATACTTTACTACAGCAGGTATGTGGATGACATTTTTGCTATTTTTACTGGCGAAATGTCAGAGTTGGGTGATTTTCTAACGTTTCTCAATTCTATTCATCCATCCATTGAATTCACAATGGAAGTAGAAAACAATAGATGCCTCAACTTCCTGGACCTGACTATATCAAGGACAAACTATAATTGTCTATCCTTCGCCATATACCACAAACCTACCAGCACTGATTCCATAATCCCCTACGATTCCTACCACCCACATTCACATAAATTTGCTGCCTTTAATTCCTTCTTTCATCGTCTTTTCAATATTCCTCTCACACCTTCAGATTTTAACCATGAACTATCATACATAAGGATGGTAGCTGCCAATAATGGTTTTCCCTCTTCTTCCATCAACAAAATGTTTTTTAAACATATGAATAAATTCATCTATAAAAATTTAATTAATCTATCTGGAAATTTTAACAAAAACAAAAAGTGTTTTTCCATTCCGTTCATTGATAACCTTTCCTATAAAATCCAGACCTATTTCCAATCTAAATACGAAATAAATATCTCCTTTAAAACAATAAATAGCTTGGGAACTTTTTTGGTGAATTCTAAAGATGTCATTCCATTGACAAGCAAGTCTGGAGTATATTACTTGTCATGCTCACAGCCAGCATGTGCAGCCAAGTACATAGGCCAATCAGGACGTAAGATTAGTGTACGTGTAAAGGAGCACACTAATATAATCACTCGTTATAGAAATAACAACCCTAACTTAATTGATGAATATGATACCACCTCTTCCTTTGCGAATCATGTTCTTAACCATAACCATCGTTTCGATGTCGATTTAGGTCTGAAGGTGATCCATGTTTGCAACAAGGGCATTAAATTAAATCTTCTGGAAATGTTAGAAATTTTCAAGGCTGTAGGAGATAACAACATTATATGTTTGAACGATCAGTTGAAATTCGAACCTTACACTTTTTTCGAGGCTCTTCTACATTTAAAACACTCCTGAGGATTTGTGTACCTATTAGACTCTTTTATATATGTTTACACCCATGGCTTGGAGTTTTATCTTGTCATTGTTATATTCTTTCTATGTTTTGTTTAAATGTTTTTGCTTATTTGTTTGTATACATTTTCAATACTTTTTAAACTTTTAATAGCGCTTGTACTGTCCCATTACTTTTTGTCTGTTCATTTTACTTTATCGGGACCAACATTTTTTACATCTTTTTATTTATATATACCTGTATGTGTTTCTGTTATTTT
The DNA here is from genome assembly GCA_911728435.2 of Apoderus coryli. NCBI lineage: Eukaryota > Metazoa > Arthropoda > Insecta > Coleoptera > Attelabidae > Apoderus > Apoderus coryli. Next base: position 7,595,059 of record OU452214.1, on the reverse strand, counting down.
AAATTTAATATTTTAAACAAAAATAATTGTATACTTTAATTTAGTCTGTTAGGAGCTCTGCCTTCACCAAGTGAGCATTTTATACCACCAAGGTTTGTTAACTTGTGTTTTTCGTTATCTATGTAAGAACCCTTTTTAATATTGTATTGTTGCCTTTTAGGCTGATGATGGAGCTGAGTCTCCGAAACATGTCCCTTTGACATAATTTTTGAATTAAATAGTGGAGACGATGATTTTTGTTTTATTGTAATTATATTACACTCCACTGCATCTAATGGATTACTTCTTTAATTAGATATAAAATTTACCTTTACCGGATTACGTGAAAAATAATCTGATACAACATTGTCGGTGCCTGTAATATACTGAATTTCATACTTAAAAGTTGACAAATAAGCTGCCCATCTCTGCAATCTCGATGCGTACATTAATGGGATGCCTCTATTTTCGCCAAAAAATGCCACTAACGGTTTATGATCCGTCTTCAATATAAGTTTATGCCCATACAAATATTGATAAAGCTTACTGACCGAATAATACAATGCCAACGCCTCTTTATGGACTGTCGGATAAGCTTCTTCTGACTTTTGCAGTGTTCTTGAAACAAAAGCTATCGGTTTTTCTTGTCCATCTCTCATTTTATGCGCAAGTACGCCTGATATACCCTTATTTGATGCATCACAGCTCAAAACCAAAGGCAATGAGGGATCGAAATGCACCAGCACTTTATTTCTTTGATTTCCTTGAATGCCGCTTCGCATTCGTCTGTCCAGTGTATGTTTACCTCATTTGTTGCGTTCTTAAGAAGATTGTATATCGGCTTCATCACATGAGCTTGATTTCTAATGAATCTGCCATAAAAATTAACCAAACCAATCGGACCAAATACAGGACGCCATCATTACTGCGTATAATGAGATGGAGCTCAAATAGGAACACACCCTGGTAGAACTATGAGCTGGCTCGGTTGAGGAAAAGTGTTAGAAAGAAATTCAATGATGCAAAAAGGACTGGCCAATGGGACTGCTATAGCAGGGCATTGACAGACTATAATAAAGCATTAAGGAAAGCTAAGAGAGACTCATGGAGGAGGTACTGCGAGGACATATAAAGGACTCCAGAATGTGCCAGACTCGGTAGAATTCTCGCGAAGAGAACAGGAGACACCATTACGACTATAAGGGGAGAAAACGGTGTCTTCACAAATACGGGAAGGGATACTATTAGAGAACTTCTGAGAGTACACTTTCCCGGCTGCGAAATTACAAATATGTCACTGGAAAATTGGCAGCATACGAATCTGGGACCCAAAATAAAGGCTACCAGAGAGAGCTGGCAATACGCAAAGACAGTGATAAATTGTAGTAAAATTAATTGGGCCTTAAGAACATTTAAACCATGTAAATCGCCGGGAATTGACGGCATTTATCCAAAAATGCTGCAGGAGGGAGGGGACTCCCTGATTAGCAGCCTGTGTATGGTGTTCCGGGGCAGTCTGGCACTGGAATATCTGCCAAAATTTGGCAGATAAGCAGAGTAGCATTTATACCCAAACCTGGGAAATCCGGGCAGGAAGGAGCAAAGGCTATGCGACCAATAAGTCTAACGTCTTTCTTGCTAAAGACGCTGGAAAAAATAATAGATAGACATATATGGGACGGGGCTTCGGAGATGGTGCCATTACACCCATACCAATATGCGTTTAGATGCGGCATGTCCACTGAGACAGCGCTGCATCAATTAGTTAGTAAGGCGGAATACGCCCTGGAGAGCAGGGAGGTTCTACTTGCAACCTTCCTGTACATACAGGGAGCCTTCGATAACGTTTTAACGAACTCACTCACTCACTCACTCAGGAGCACTGAGGCAACGAGGCATCAATGCGACTTGCTGCAGGTGGATAAACTGCATGCTTAAAGGAAGAATGGTATGTACCTCAGTAATGGGGGATACAATAATAGCTAAGCCTGTACGAGGGTGCCCGCAGGGGGGAGTACTATCTCCTCTGATGTGGAACCTTGTTATAGACGAGTTGCTAAGAGTTCTGGACAATGAAGGATTTGGGGTTCTGGGCTTTGCAGACGACCTAGTCATACATGTCCAGGGAAAGTTCAATAGCATAGTAAGGGAACGTATGCAACGGGCCCTTGATATAGCAACAAGCTGGACTTTGGAACAGGGACTAAGAATGAGCCCGTCAAAATCAGCAATGATCGCTTTCACCAGGAGGAAGAAAACAGAGGGACTAGGACCACTGTACCTTCGAGGTGAGGCGGGGGCGGCATTCATTAGACTGCGAGGGTTGGTAGGAACTGTACCCACTTATCGGGGACATACCAAAATTGGCGTATGTATTGGGGATGGCATCATAGACATGCCCATGGACCACATCATACCAAAATTTGAATTTGACATAAACTTCGAAGTGCATATTGTGGACCGCGAAGTTCTTGATAAAGACTGCATACGGACACTGAGAGGGATAACCTGGTTCACAGACGGGTCAAAAACCGAAAGTGGAAGTGGTGCTAGAATATACAGTGAGACAAGGAACACGAATCTAAGATTCTCACTAGGGAAAAACACATCCGTATTTCAAGCGGAAGTGTTTGCAATTCTGCAATGTGCAAAACTAAACAGATTGAGGGCTTATACAAACAAGCGAATCAATATATGTTCAGATAGCCAGGCGGCCTTAAGGGCTCTGAGAAGCCCCAAGGTTACAACCAAACTGGTACGGAAATGCCAAACAGAACTTAGGGCCTTGGCGGACCACAACAGGGTTAATCTAGTGTGGGTCCCGGGGCACTCGGGAATAGAAGGCAACGAGGGAGCGGATTGGCTGGCTAGACAAGCCTCTGAAACCACATATACTGGCACGGAACCTGCGCTGGGCTTGTCTAAAAGAACGGCGAGGGAACTCCTCAAGTGCTGGGCCAAAAGGGAGCACCAGAGATATTGGGAACATATTCCCAAGCAGGAGCATGGGAAGAGGTTTATACCTGGTGCCGCAACAAAACGCACTGAAAAACTGCTATCATTAGACAGGAGTCAGATGCGAATAACTATGGGACTCCTTACTGCGCATTGCGCTCTGAGAGACCACATAAATAAGATGGGGCTGTACAATGGGGACCTGCAATGCAGATTGTGTAATGGGGCAGTTGAAACAGCTTACCATGTAATATGTGAGTGTGTAGTTCTAGAACGAAGAAGACACGCTATTTTTGGGCATTCGCTGATTGCGCTAGCAGATATTGACACCCAACACATAACTGAACTCCACAAGTTAGTGGAGGGTACAGGGCTGCTGGATTGGGTGGCATAATATACGGGGATTTTTCACAATAAGCCCATGAGGCTGCAGTGAAACCGGGGACATAAGTCGCACGGACCCTTTCAAAAAAAAACCAAGCCAATGAACGATCTTACCTCCGTCACAGTCGTCGGTCTCGCTACTTTTAAAACTGCTTGTATCTTATTTTCGGATTTCCGTAAACCTTCTGCACTGATTTTATGACCCAGATATTCTACTTGCGGCATAAAAAATTGTCATTTGTCTTTATTCAACGTAAGACCAGCTTCCTTCAGCTTCTCTAATACCTTTTCTAACGTTGCAAAATGCTCCTCGTCATTTGAACCCGTTACTAATATGTCATCTAAAAAATTAATAACGTTATTCATTCCTGTAAATAATTGTTCAATATGTTTTTGAATCACGAAAGTTGCAATGTTTACACCAAATGGTAATTTATTTACTAGAAACAATCCTTTTTGTGACTCCACGTTAATATTTCCCGACTTTCGGGACAAACCTTAATTTGGTTATAAGCCTTCACCATATCCAGTTTAGTGAACCTTTTTCCACCACATAATTTTAAGAAAATCTCTTCAATGCGAGGTAAAGGATACTGCATTTCCTTTAAAAATCTATTCACAGTTACCTTGTAATCTCCACACAATCGTATGGTATCATTGCTCTTCAATATCGGTAGCACTGGTGTGGCCCATTTACTTGTCTCAGTCGGTGTAAGAAAACCTTCATCGATTAGTCGATCCAGCTCCTCGTCCATTTTTCTGCGAAACGCCAAGGGTACTGGCCTTGGTTTGCAAAAGACAGGCTTGCTGTTTTCCTTTAAATCTAGAGAGATTTTTGCATACCGGAATGTCCCAACTTTGCCACTGAAAACTTCCGAAAACTTTGCCACAATTTCATCCACTTTGTTATCGATTGCCACTTTGTGCACCACCTCAAACCACACGTCGAACTCGTCAAGCCAATTACGTTCCAAAATAATAGTTGTTGCTTTATCTACAAAATAAAATTTTATCAGTTTTTGCTTTCTTTCATATGAAAATAACCTACTGGTAAAGATATTTCACTGTTATATGACCTTAATAATGTATGATCTCTTTTTAATTGACAGTTTGAAAAATATTTATCATAAAATTTCTTGCTTAAAGCACCGATACTCGCTCCGCTAAATGCCCTTTATTTTTGCACTTTGCACAAATAAAATTAGCATAAACACACTCACCTTGATGTATTTTGCCGCGGCATCGACAAATTTTGTTATTATTTTCGTTATACTCGTATTTACCAACATGTTTGTTGTTTACATTTCTGTTGTTATTATACGCCATGTTGTTGTTTCTTCTAGCCACGTCATGATGACCATGAGTTGAGTTGCCGTTCGCTGATTGGATACCTGTTGTCGCGTTCCTATTGGCTGAATGATATACGCGCTGTTGCTGTTCCGGTTGAAAACCTGTTTCACCAACGGTCACATTCCTCCTCCTGTTCTGGAAATTTCCCTGCGTTTTTCTGTTCCGATTTATGAAATTTACGTGCTCTCCGCCGGTTTAAATATTTTCTTTCCTCTTAGCGATCTCGATTAACCTGTCTAATTCGCATAAACGATCGAACATTTTTCCAATTTTCAAACCCGTTACGAATTTTTCTTTCAGAAATTTCTTTAAATCGCCTCCAAATTTACAATCACACGCTAACTTGCAGATTCTTGCATAATATTCTGCTATTGACTCGTGTATTTCTTGCCTTGCTTCGCTGAATTTTCGCCGTTCTCTCCTGCTGGTTTTGCGAAATGCTTTAGTAAAATTTGGTTTAATTGCTCTAACGACTTCGAACTAGGTGAATCTGGGAAACATAAATCTCTTAATAACACGTACGTTTCGATTGATATGAAGCTTAATAATATTGAAACTTTTTTTTCGTCGTCCGTCACATCGCTTGCTGTAAAATATGCTTCTAATCTTTCTTTACAGATCACCCAATCGTCTGCTTCACCATTGAATTGTTGGAATTTGATAGTTGGGTTTGCACTTCCCAGTAAACACATATACGTAAATTAAACGTTGATTTAACGTGTCAATCGTTGATAATTGGTATAACGTTAGAAAAGTGACGGTTTATTTTAAGTTTAATTTTATACCGTTCAATTTAAACGTTATAGACACGTGTTGTTATTATCTAAATACAACTACGTACATTTATTATGTTTACGTAACGTTGTATATGTATTATAAATAAACCATAAAATAAAAACGTTTGTTTTAGGTGTTTTTTAATCGCGTGTCAAACATTGTCAAAATTAAAAACGTTTATAAAACGTTATTTATGTAATTTATAATAAACCGATATTTATAGCTAAAATAACGTTAGAAAATGTTCATTAAAAGCGCATAATTTTTAGAGGCGACAATGAAAACGTTAAAATGACGTTTTTTAAGTATTTTATAATAATTCTAAAATTACAGTTAAGGTAACGTGTAAAATATCCCATAAAAATTCTTATTGATTAATATGGGAAAATTCAAAACGTTTATATAATGTTTATAAAGTATGTTAGCATCATTCCAAATGTACCTACAATTAGAAGAACGTGTGAAATTATTTTTAAAATGAGCAATATTTAAAGTGGGAAATTTTAAAACGTTGATTATTACGGTTCCAAATACTTTTAAAAAATGTGTCAATGAATCGTTTGATGTAAAACTAGAATTATTGAAATAACAACGAATATTACGTCCTAAATGTATTTTCAAAAATCTAGAATATATAAAGGTTTAACCTTAATTTACCTACCAGTTGAAACAGTAAAACAAACACTTTATAATATGTAAGTAAATCCCTAATATACCTATTTAGTTAGTTACTTTTGAAAACACCATTTAAAAGGTGTTTAAATTGTATAACTTTACACTAATTTAAATGACCTTGTAAGTCCTAACGTTTCCTAGTTTCCAATGCTATCCCATTCTTATCTCGGACATAGCGTACATATCAAATTGAAAAAAAAGTGTTTATCAAAAACTTCCTACTACAACTAGCTATACCTATCGGTACTCTAAGTTTACAAGCGTAATGCGAAATATTTGTTAACAAGTTAATTAAATCTTATAATGATTTGTTGGGTTTTTCTTTTTTTTTATGCAAAAATATAAGTTTCAGAATAGTTTTATAACATATTTTTTCCAATCTTGAATAAGAAGTTAAAAATAAGTGGTATTATACCTACTTAAATACCTAGTAACCGGCCCAAGCAATCACAAAAAAATGTTTTTGTTTTTGCTATATGAACACCTGTTTGTGTAGTTTCACACATTTCAAAAAACGTTGAAGGCAGGCCGTTGTTACACCATTAAATTATAAAGCATATGATTGGCCGAAAACGTATGTGAAAGTCGTAATGTTTGTTAGTGAATAAAATCATACAGTTGTTTTTTAACAGTGATGCCAAAGTGAGAATTTCTTCTCATACTATAGGAGATATAAGGATATATATAATCTAATTATTATTTTTTATAATAGGTACGTATACTTTCGGGGTTTCCAGAAATTTATTAATTTTGACACACACTTTTTTGAATTTGATTAAAGTCAAACAACATAACAACAATCCTTCTTTATTGAAATGATTTACAAAAAGAAACATTCCACATTAAATGGTGTATTACAGAAATTTGCTATTTACATAATAAGTAGTAGGTATAACCAAATTTAAGTTTTCGAAAAATTTTATATAAACCTCATGTTTTTTGCTATTAAATAAAAGTCTTTCCACAAAGTGTATGTAGGTATATATGTTTGAATCCATATTATACCTTAAGACACTAGGTAAGAATTCTTTGTAAGATTTATTAATGCCAGTGAAGAAGGAACAGTAAAGTTCCGAAACATGTTTGGCTGATTCGAACATGTATATACAAATATTTTCTGTAGTAGACGCCTTTGATTTATAAAATTTAAAGCTTTGTTTAGATATAATAAGGCAGACTTGGCTACCCAACTTGGCAACAATGGTTTTAGGTAAATCGCGGGTAGATATTAGAATTAGAATTTAGAATATATTTTATAGTTATTACGTTACATCAAAGCACTGGAAGGGTTCAAGCAAAATCATTAATGTGGTAGCAAAGAATAATAATTAGGTATCATTGTTGATAGTGCGGTTATAATAAAAATAAAGTGCTACAATTAGTTAAAAAAGATTTAAGTAGTTTAATGCTTATTAAAAATTAAGTGCCATTCGGTATTGAGGGCCTTTCTAAAAGAATTATGAAGATAGTGCGAATATAATAAAAAGAAAGTGCTACAATTAGTTAAAAATGATTTAAGAAGTGTAATATTATTAAAAATTAAGTGAGATTCGGTACTGAGGGACTTTGTAGAAGAATTATGTATTCCGAATTGGTTGGCCATTAAAAATTTCATAATTCTTCTAGAAACTCAATACCGAACATCACTTAATTTTTAATAACTTTCAACTACTTAAATATTTTTTAACTAATTGTAGCACTTGATTTTTATTATATTCGCACTATTTACAATCATAATTATTATTCTTTGCTACCTCCATAATTCTTCTACAAAGTCCCGCAGTACCGACATTTCTACTGTAAAGGTCGCTTCAACAAAATGGTTTTGAAAACACAACACTTTTGAGCACTGTTTTAGGTAAGTAATAGGTCTCAATAAGATAGAACACAACAAGATTTTATTATGATACTAAAACGGCTTAAACATATTTGATATTTACACAGGGTATAAAGTTAGTGTGTTAAGATCCATTGACGCATTATTTACCACCATATTTGCAGAAAAATGTTATAAATAAAAATTATGCGTCCTATTAAAGTACATATTTTTTAAAATAAGTATACAGGGTATACCATAAAAACAACGCGTACCTACTTATTTTAATTTTTTAAATAGCACATTTGATTTACTTACTAGTTGGTTCGAGCAATACGGCATAATATGTTTGTTATACAGAATATTTTTAGGAAACATAGCAAATTTCGAATAAAAATTGAATTCAGTTAATTCCCTCAGGCGTTTCAAAAAGGCAATTAGAACGGATACTATACTTAGGTTGACCAGTTTATATAAAAATACTCAGTAGTTGTTTAATTACATATGTATGAAATAGTTGATTTCAAAAGTGTAATAATTTATGTACGAATAACACACCATGTATGTAATATAAAAAACCCGAGGTCTACGAATTTCTTTTATGTTTTGTTGAGCATTTCCTATTCTCAAGTTTGGTAGTTTTACGTCGACGAAAACAGCTACTCCACTGGCTAGTACCACGACTAGCAATGAATTACAAGCACAAGTTTTCTAAATAAATACTAAAATGAATATTTTGTTTAGCTTTTTCCGGCTTTTTCGCATCAAATTAACTGAGCATACCTATAAGTACAACAAAAAACCAAATAAATCATTGAAATGTGAAATGCAATCAAAAAATATATAATTTATGTCATCAGATGTTAGCAAATTTAATTTACTAAAGTTGTTAACACAGTATTTAAGAGAAAAAGATAAAATACACTTTGCTTACTATTGAAGTTTGTTGTTTCAAAATATCAAGTAGAGACTACTATTGTCGCATATTTCGTACTCGTTTGTACTCATCAGCCAACCACACCACTCGATATTTTGCTTTTAGAACACTAATAAAAATTAGATAATAAAAATTAGATTATAAAATTTTAAAAAATTCACAGGAAAAAAATATAAAATTGACAAATTACAATGCAATACTGGGTGTTTGGTTTATTGCACTCAGAAAATATAATTTTAAATTAAAAGTAAATATCATTTACTTTTGCCTAAAAATGTATAAAGTATCTATACGCTTCTAGCAAAAATAACATTACATTCTAAATATTTATAATTATATTATGCTAATACCTATGTATGCATTTTTCATTTCAGAAGCAGCCAAATTGAACTTTCCCGTGCACCAGAAAAATGATTTGCATGCATTATTTATGTATTAGATTTATGATTTATTGATTTTTTGAATTAATTAAAATTCCCTATCGTAAGCGGTTAAGAAGCAGTCAAAATTTAAGGATAATTCTGTATTATAAGTGTTTTTATCCTAATAAAATAACGGACAAGGTTCGATGCTAAAAGTACCTCTCCAATATTCTAAATTGTTAAATCAAAAAGTTGGATTGTTGGTTGTAAATATATTAAAAACAAATCAACAATCCGTTTGTTTTTTTGTGTTATTCAATATTTTTATTCAAAATATAGTCAAAAAGAAATTACAAAATTATTCGATACAAAGTAAGTTTCGACCGAAAGCGTTCGCCGAAACGTGCATTATTGTATCGTATAATTTTGTAAGATATATTTGACCACAATATTTAATATTAAAAAACACCAAAAACACCCAAATGTTTATATTTTTTGGTTTAACTATTTAACAAAAAGGGCATTATGTTTTCATCAAACTTTTGTACCAACCCAACAATGGAAATCTGGTAGTCTTATTGATTTATTCCATACATTTTATCAACGTATATTTCACGTTACAAAAATATATAAAAGCCACATTAAATAACGTGAAATCAAACATTATTTAAACGTTTCTAAAATGCGTAATTAATACGATTACACAAACGTTAATTATTCGCTTTTAAAAAACGATAAATGCATGTATATTTCATACATGCATTTGTCGTTTTTTAAAAGCTAAGAATTAACGTTTGTGTAATCGTATTATTAACGTCTTTTGGAACCGTTTAAATAGCGTTTGATTTCACCGTTGAAGATATATACATAAATACGTTCAATACACGTTTTTATATAGCATTTAACTAACGTTTCGTTATTAGTGTTCTGTAACGTGAAATAGCGCGACATATAAAAGTAAAATGTATGTATTTAATGTACCTTTTTTTGGAAAGGTGTTTTGTAATGATGTATGTGTGTTTACTGGGTTGGAGTCGCCATTTTGAACACGTTTAACTATTGAACATCTAGTACTTAAAAAAAATTATCGCGTGGTTTCTTTATTCCGTCGTCGCCATTGTTATGTTTGAAGTAAGTAAGGAAATAACAAAGCGTAGCTTAAAACAATAGGCTTTATTAATACATTGATTCTCAGTCACTTGTCAAACAATCATATACAACCGGTATTATTTAAAATTCATTTATGCTCATTGTACAACGTTACCACAGGCGGAATCGGTCGGCGGTAAGGAGCGGCGTGTGGGTAGGTGTCGGCGGACCCGTGTAGACCAATTACTCGTTCGTAGGTCTTCGGGTGCTTGACCATCAACGAACAGAAACTGCCTGGCCAGTGGCGTATCCAACAATTTTAAATTCACTCATAATTTTCAAACGAATCCAAGCATCACGAAGCCAAAGCACAATCTTCTTCCTTATGGCTGACCCTCTCTAATATTTCGTTATTATATTATTATTATATATTGTCACACCCGGTATATTGTAATAAAAATATTGCATCCGGTCGAACTAGCTATTTACGCTGATTTAATAATTTGTAGAAGTTCATCAAAGTTCATGACTCTAATATAGGAATAGACAAGAAAATTGCTGATAATATTTTTCTAGAAAAACGGTACGACTGACGCTAAGAATAGACAATTTCATTGGTCTATATTCGTAAGAGTGGTAAAAAGTAAAGTTATAAATATTATTGTAACAGGAAGTTACTGGGATTTTTATTTGCACTTCGGTGTAGTAAAGTTTGAAGAGGGTGGTTGAAGATTTGGCAGCTCGGACCATGAAGTCTCCCCGCGTTGGAGCACATATGTGTCCGAATGCTCCGCCAGGTTCTCTAACCACAAACATCTCTTTTTTTTTTGGGGTTTTCTCTCGAACCTTGGCGAAGTGAACGTCGAGTCTTACTAGCGACAAAAAGCATTAATCCCCCCGTTGGGTAGGGTCTTAAGCTTTATAGTTTATTTAACGCGAATTAATATTATTAGTACCTTTATTAAATATTTATAATGTTAAACATTTTTTATATAACGTGAAAGAAAGATCAGCTGTGTCGGCGATTGTTATAATTGTAATGTAAGTACCAATTTTTAATTATTATAATTATTGATTTTTGAGACTTGCCCTTTTTTTTATTAAATTGATTTTTGTACATTCTTTAAATATTTAAATAAATAATAGTTATTAAAATTCATTTGACTTTCCTTTTTATTTTTAAATAGTTTTCTAAATTCAATCAAGTAATTATTCAAATACAGACCGTTACTCGTTTACGATGGAGAATCAGTAAGATCCTCTGTCGTGAGCGTGATGTAAGTGGGCGATCCTCGAGTATCTAAACAAGCCAAGCGAGTAACTTAATAAAACTCAATTTTTATACGTTCTAATTATTTTTGTGACAATATGATTACTGTTTACGTGTACCTCCTTAAAAAATTGAATTAAATTCCTACACCGGTTGTATCGACAGTATTTCGTATAATACATAATCTTTGCCTTGTAAAATAACACCCGAAGTGTAGCTGTGCCTATGCATGCTTTCGTTTTCTCTCACCGCTATTGGTATAGGATATAGTGTGTAGCATACACTACAAGTATCTCTGTCTCTCTCTCCCTCATATTTGTTATATGCTTCATCTCTTTCGCGGGACGAAAATTTTATAAATCGTGTCGTGACGCGACCTTGAAAAATCACTCTCATGCTGCCAAAGAAGTATTCACTTCAATAAAATAGCATTATAAAATAGGCGGATTTCATTTGAAAAAAAACGACTTTTTACGTTTTTTGTAACTTAATTTTTGTGCTTAGTCTTTAGCCTGTATTAATATAAAATTAAAATATCCACTCAGTAGGTATATGAGAATAAGTCCCTTCTACAAGGAATTTATCTCAAATTGAATAAATGCTTTCTTAAGAAAGTTATAGGCAAAATTATAAATTATTTTTTGTACGACCGACCTTTTTTGATTGTTTACCGTGTCTGTCTTTATGACAGTAAGTGACATTTACTGGCTGACAACCCAAACACGACGTTAAGTAATTCACTTACCGTTCAGAGAACGGTAAGTAAATTCACGACGGTATATCATTGCGCATTTATGCTGACGTCATTATTTTGATTTTTAAATTGTATATTAAACGGCATTAGGTATGAACTTTTATAAGCATTTTCATACCGTTCTCTGGAATTATAGCGGCTATTCCAACATTCCATGCTTCATCAAGAGATTCACATTCAAAGTCACTCATTTTCAATAATAATACTTATGTAAATAAGTTTTGACAAATACATGACATAAAAAATACGATAACAATCATAACAATAACAATTAGTTCCATCACAACGTTCAACTGCAACTTTGTAGAGGGTATTCAGCTAACCTGAATTTGTATTTAATTGAAAATATTAATTATTAAAAATAATAAAATTGCAATTTCAGCTATTTCGATCGTACAAAAAATAGTATAAGCATCTCAAACAGTAAGTAGTTTACCGATCTCCTCCAATTTTGGCGACTTCGCTTCTCTCAGTCGCCAAACATTGTCGTCGATCGGTAAACTACACTCAATACTTAATATACTATTATGGATTGCAAATGTCATTTTTGACATAAAGTATCTCAATAACGATTAAAGCTAGGTATCGGACATATATGTCTAAATGTAAAAAGGAAATAATATATTGGTTGTCCAATAAGACAGTTAATATCAACTTGCGGTATCATCGGAAGTGCCGCTATTTTTGAGTTGCTCCCATGGACATTGGTATGCAGCCAAATTTTCAAAATTTTCATTTGCGTACTTTTTGAGGGTATGTGTTGATAAACTTTATTTCTCATGGCTGACGGAAAATTGAAAATTAAATTACTGTTTTTCATGGAATTTGGTAAAAAACATTCTATTTTTGCAAATTTAATTTACTTTTTGTTTTTGATGAAATAATTGAATCATTCCATTTAACGATTTAATTCTTATGATTCTTCTGGATTTAGGGTAGGTTTTGCTATGTAATAACGTAATTATAGTCCTTGTACCTGTTTTTAAACAAAAATGTAGTTGGTTTGTGTCGATTGTAAAGTACTATTATATTACTATGTTTACCAGATTTTTGTCAATAGGATAAATTGCTTTAATCCCTCCGTCTTTACCCATTTATTATTGCATTCTATAGAGACATCATAAATACAGGTATATTTCACGAAAAATAGTGTTGGTTTTTCAACCGCAAGAAACTACCTACTTGTTTTAATCCCACTGTCTAGGAAGTCAACAAGTAAAATATGCAAATGTGCTGCAGGGTTGAACTTATGAAATTTGAATTATATTTTGCATAATAAAGGAGATATAGATATATATTTTGTTTTTAATGTTGAATTTTAATAAGAAAATTAGCTTTCTTAAGCATTTTTAGCAATTACTAACAGGGCTGGATAAAAACGTTTAAAAAAGAAACAAAAATAAACGGTTTTTTAGTATTTAGGTAAACAGTTTTATTTTTAAACTGTTTAAAACATGTTTTTCATATGTTTAAAACACTAACGCACATACATATACCGGGAAACAAATCGATCTAGGTATATATAGAAAACTGTACATAGGACAGTTTTGTATGTTTACCATTGTAACTATGTCGATGCGGGCACAAGAGGTAAAATAATTATAAGTTATTGAAACTTATACTTATACCGGAAGTAGCTGTAAATTTGCTTATTTCGAATGGATCTTCGTCTATGTTACTACAGTTTTAAATTCAACATTTCAAGTAGAGTTTGTGTATCAATACCGTTTCTACCTTGTGTTAATTGTGGTTTTATGCACACATGACAATGGTGGGCTCTAATATCATAAAATTTTATTATAAGGAAACCTACGTTAATTTATTTCGATCTCATATATAGTGAATTTATGAGAACTTTGAACTGTTCAGGTAGATATGAGATATATAGAATAGAAACTCCAATCAATATTTTATAGTTTGATCTTTTTAAGCAAAAAATAAATGTGAATATGCATAAGGTTGTATATATCTCTAAAATGTTTAGTATTTGAAATGTTGCCAAATGACTAAATTGCATAAGGTAGCTATGACGGCAAAGAAAATCAAAAACTGTCATTATGACGCTGTCATTTGTTGTGTCAAGTTGAAATATTGGATAGTTAGTTCAAAAACAGAGTTAGAAAATCATCATATTTCGCTTTGCAGGCATAATTTTGCGCATGGTAGACGCCACTAAGACGTATCTGCTAGCAAAAATTTTCATAGGGTTTTAAAGACCAAAGATGGGATTAGGTAATGAAGTATTTTCAAGCGGAAAGATTAAATAGTTAACTCATAAATTGAGTTCAAACATGGGTAATTTTTTCAAATTTACAGATATATTTTTGTGGATGGAAATCTCCACTAATACGTATCTGGTAGCAAAAATTTTAATAGGGTCTTAAAGATTAAGGTTTGGATTAGGTAATAAGGTATTTTGAGGCTACAACAATAAATAATTACTTAATAAATTGAGTTCAAAGTCAGCAAATTTTTCCTCATTTTGTGCTTGTTATATATTTAAATAATATGCGTGAAGAATATTAATGTGTTTATTAACGAACGAAATACTAATACAAATATAATATTTAAGAATAATAGTAAATGGTAATTTTTATATATCTACTACTTGTTACATTTTTGAAGAGAGGCAACTGTCTTACATTTTGACAGTAATGACAAGTGACTTACATTAGGGATACAAATATTCACTGGTTGGATCGATAAAGAACTTACATTAACACCCTCCCTCAAACCTGTGAATATGTATAACTAAACTTTTAAATTCAACATATTTACAAAATAACGAAACTTTTCACTACCCAAAGATTTCGTAAATATATCAGCTAATTGCTCATTAGTGGATATATATTTCACTTTAAGAATATTCTTATTTACTAAATCTAATACAAGATGTAACTTTACATCAATATGTTTACATCTTTTGTTATTTTCAAAATTTTGTAGCAGTTTAATTGTACTTTGATTATCTTCATAGAGATATACAGGAGTTGAAAAATTAATATTTAAATCACTAAAAAGATTCTTCAAATACAGTAACTCACACGAAGCAACACAAACTGCGACAAATTCAGATTCCGTACTAGACAAAGTTACAATTGATTGTTTTTTAGAACTCCATGATATTAAATTATTAAATAGTTTAAAACAATAACCACTTATTGATTTTCGATCATTAATATCATTCGCCCAGTCTGCATCACAATATCCTGTAAGATTATCATTTGAACCGTAAAAGTATAGCTTAACATCAACAGTTGATTTCAAATATTTTAATACTCTTAATAAATGTTTAAAGTGTTCATCTGTAGGACAATCCTGAAATTTACCAAAATAACTTACACTAAAACAAATATCAGGTCTTGAACCCATCATTATGTACATCAAACTACCTAACAACTCTTTATAAGGTAAATTAGTCTTATTAGTTAAGTCAGTATTCTTTTCCAAATTAAGATCTTTCTCAATAGGAGTTTTAACATTTTTACAATCTTCAACATTAAATTTCTTAATTAATAACTGTATTGCTGAAATCTGATCAATACACATAATTTGGTTTTCAAAGTATCTGACAATTCTTATTCCTAAATAGTTATAATATTGATTGTGCAAAACTTTAATTTTAAAATTTTCACATAATTTTTGTTTTAGAAAACTTATAAAATCAGCATCATTGCATGCAATTAAAATATCATCAACATACAAGAGTAAATAACATCTCAAACCTTCCTTAAGAAAAATATAAAAACAATAATCAGATTTTGATTTAATAAATCCTAACTTTTCAATTAATTCATTAAATTTCTCATTCCATGCTTTAGGAGCTTGTTTGAGTCCATAAATAGCCCTTTTTAATAAACATACTTTATTTTCATTAATTTTTGAAACTTTGAGACCTTCAGGTATTTTCATATACACTTTCTCTTTGAGATTACTATGTAAAAAGGCATTTTTAACGTCCAGTTGCTCAAGAAATAAATTATAATTATTACATATAGATAATAAAATTCTTAAAGTTGAAAGTTTTGCTACCGGAGCATGTATTTGATTAAGCTCTTCAAAACTTTGTTCGAAACCTCTAGCAACTAAACGAGCTTTAAAAATTGACTTACCCTCATTTTCTTTTACTCTAAATACCCACCGGTTGCTGATTATTTCCTCATTTTGCGGTTTATCAACTAATTCCCATGTTTCATTATCTTTTAATGCATTCAATTCATCATTTACAGCTTTTTCCCACCGGTTCCAATTCGAACATTGTTTTGCTTTAGCATACGAATTTGGTGTTCCTGAAAATTCACTTAATAATGCTAAACAAGATACATTCAATTCATAATCTTCGAATCTTGATGGCAATTTTTTGTCTCTTTTTGGTCTCGCTTCAATATCTTCTTTTTCGTTATCTTCATACATTTCGTTGTCTTGTTCATCATTTTCATCAAAGTCATATATTTGCATCTGTACTTCATTTCCTTTCTTCTTAGTATGAAATCTATGTTCATCAAATACAACATTCCTGCTATGTATTAACTTATTTTCTTCTTCCTGCCATAGCCTGTAACCATTTTCTGTGTAACCAATAAATCTGCATTGCTTTCCTTTGTCATCTAGTTTGCACCTTAACTTATCAGGTACCCTTGCGTAACATATACAGCCAAAAACTCTCATATTTGACACATTTGGTTTTTTATTGAACCACAATTCATAAGGCGTTTTGTCTTTTACTAAACAAGATTGTGTTCTGTTGGTTATGTAAGCTGCTGTGAATACAGCATCTTCCCAAAAACTTTTATCCATATTTGCCTGCATTATCATGCATCTAGCTTTGTCCATTAATGTCTGGTTCATCCTTTCAGCGACTCCGTTGAGCTGAGGTGTATAGGGAGGCGTATAACTTATTTGTATTCCCTTATTTTTACAAAAAGCTTTAAATAAATCCGAACAATACTCACCTCCATTATCGCATTTAAGCTTAGATAACTTTTTATCACAAAACATTGATGTTACCTTTGCTTCGTAATCCTTGAGACAATCAAGAACTTGATTTTTATGCGCTATTGCATATACCATTGTAAATCTAGAATAATCATCTACAAAAGTCACAAAATAATTATTTTGATTATGAGAAATAGGTGTAATTTGACCACAAACATCAGTATGTACTAGTTCTAAAACTCGACTTGACCTTGAAGTTTTGGAATGATATGGAAAACATTTTTGTTTACCCTTAACACAAATTTCGCAAATACTTTCATTCTTTAAGTCTGAAAATTGTAAACCACTAACCAAGTTAAATCTCTTAATATTTAATAAAGAATTAAAATTTAAATGCCCATATCTCTCATGCCATAAATTTTTATCGTTTTCAATTGCTAAATTTGCACAATCATTACTACATACCTTGAAAATTATTTTGTACAAGTTATTAACTCTAGTACCTTCAATATAGATCTTTTCTTTCTTTTTAACAACTATTTTATTATTTGAACATAAAATATCATAACCTGCTTTTTCAATAGTAGGAATCGATAACAAATTGGCTCTTAAATTTGGTACACATAATACATCTCTTAATGTAATTTTTACCTGATTATTTTTTACTTCACTCACTACTTCCACATCACCTACACATGTTGCTGACATTACTTTACCTTCCTCTGCTAGCTGAATTTCTTTAGGATTTGGAAATCTTCTTTTATTAATCAACATTTCTTCATTATTGATGTAGTGGTGTGTAGCTCCAGAATCGGCGTACCATTCTAAATCAGTTAACTGCGACATTGACGTAGCACAAAAGGCCACTTTATTTGATTCTTCATCGAGAGTTTCTGTTCTAACATTTGTTGATTCTTTCCTTGCGTAATTTGCCTTTTCCTTTTTGCTTTGAGTACATTGCTTTGATTTATGTCCAAATTTATTGCATACAAAACATTTAATACCACAAACGCTTTTGACATGTCCAATTTTACCACATTTAAAGCATTTAATAGTCCTCTGAACAGCAGAGAACGAACTTGTAATATTCTTAGTACTCTGAGTGGTTTTACTCATATTAAAACTGAATTCCAATAATTTACTTTTAACAAATTCCAACTTCAAATCATTTTCAGATAGTGTTCTTATTGCTGTGACTACATTTTCAAATTCACTTGGCATGGACAATAACAGGAAACATGACGTGTCAGATTCTTCAAAATTACTTCCTAATTGCTTAAGTTCCCTGAATATTCTGTCACATTTGGCAAAATGTTGCTGAATATCGGTATTGAAATTATATCTTAGGTTAACTAGTTCTTTTAATAAGTAGAACTTTGAGCACGTACCTTTCTTACTAAATATACTCTCTAATTTAGTTATCATGTCTGTTGCCAAACTTACTTCTTTAATATATTCTAAATGTGAGTCTGCTACACTCTGAATTATTATCATACATGCTTTATTATTCTTGTTTTGCCAGCTTGCATTTCTAGTGCTCTCTTCTGTTGGTAACAACACATCATTTAAATCCATTGCTTTCAATACTGAACATAATCTGAACTTCCAGTTATCAAATGCATTACCACAGAATGGAACAATTCCGTGTTTGTTTTCATGCGATGAATCCATTTTGGTTCCTTTTTCGTTCTTTTATTTTGTTACGTACCTACACGTGCCTTTACTAGCCTTAACCTTAACTTTTTTTTAACACGCTAATATTCTATTCTGGGCCCATAACCATTGTTATATATTTAAATAATATGCGTGAAGAATATTAATGTGTTTATTAACGAACGAAATACTAATACAAATATAATATTTAAGAATAATAGTAAATGGTAATTTTTATATATCTACTACTTGTTACATTTTTGAAGAGAGGCAACTGTCTTACATTTTGACAGTAATGACAAGTGACTTACATTAGGGATACAAATATTCACTGGTTGGATCGATAAAGAACTTACATTAACAGTGCTATGATTCTAATATTTAATAATGATAATATTACTTTATTACCTAATTTATATATTTAACAATCACTTGTAATTAAAATTGTTCGTGAAAACTTTCTGTATTAGACAATATCCATATATAAAAAAAACCCTCATATTTCTCTTCAAATATCCGCCATTTTCTTATATTTTTTTTATAACTGTAGCCAACAAACAAGTAATTAGTAGTTGGGACAGCATTGAAGAGATGGCGCTGTTTATACACAGTGACACAAAAATCTAATGGTTTTGTCGTACTTATATTATTAATATTTAGTTGTATGTGGTATAGTATATTATGTATATGCGTATGTACTAGGAGTAGGGATTATTAACGTTAGCCAGGTACAGTAATATCAGAGAATACATAAACATCTATGGTAATATTATGTAGGTATACCTACTGTTAGAGGATAAATACAAGAAGGGATAAAGTAGTAGTAGTTTGTTACGTTAGTTTATTGGAAATAATACAATTATAATAATTATTAAAATTCTGTTTCGTTACGCAGGTCATATATTTTTGATTATATTATAACTAGTCGGGAAAGTTTTAGGGTGACACAACCGATTTTTTATGATCTATAGAGAGAATACAAGAACTCCCGACTGGTAGTTATTATAAAATTATAAGATACCCTTGGTAGGGGTTTAAATAGTGTTTAAAATTTCACCAGTTAGGTAGTTGGAACGTATATACAGGGTTATTCACGCCATACGACACGGAATACTGTGGTTAAACTATTTAATTTCCTTGAAGTTTTATTCATGGGTTCGATAAAAATGATTTATGGCTACATTTTAAAAATATTGTGAGTCTATACAGGGTGTCCCAAATATGAGAAATTAACCATAGTTGTGTTTTTTTAAATGGAATGCCCTGTATATGAATCAATTTCCCGTTCAAAATAAACCTAAATTTCATTAAAGCCCATCTCACCTAAACCTGACAGTTTTTTAAATATTTATGTTTTAATAAAAATATAGACATAATTTGAATGAAAAAATTCACACCTATTTGTTTGTTCTTTTTAAGCCAGTCTAGGCTGATGAATATCTCATCACTTGTTACGCCAAATATAAAAAATCCCCAATACTAAATACAGGGTGTCCAATAATATAACTTATATGAACGTAAAGTTTAATTCTAAATAACTTGTTTATTTCAAATGGAACACCCTGTATATGAGGTAAAAATTAGATGCACAAAGTAATTCTCTGTCAAATATTATAATACTTTCCTATGGATAACTCTTGACGTTTTCGTGGAAAATGCACATATTCATAATATTATGCGAATTTTTAATTGAATCTGTTAATTTCATGTAGACCACCCTGTATTTGATGGTGATGAAATTAATTATCTATTAATCACTATGAGGTTTTCTTATAGATATGTATATTTTTTTAATGTATGGAAAAAGCACATATTCGTATAGGAAGACTTTTTCAAAATTATATTCGTCAAGTTAGCCATGAGAATTTGACAAACCATAATTTAAACAATAACATAATAAATAAATACATTTTTAACTTAAATTAAATAACAAGATATACCTACATAAAAACTGATAAATTTTATAATAAATGTTCAAAATGATTGGACTCTAGGCACATTTCAATCCTTTTCTTAATCCTTCAACAACTTTAATCTGGTGTAACGCTTCTAAACGCTTCATTTATTTGCTCCTTCAAAATTAAAAAAGTTTTCATTTGCGATGATTTTGTTCCTGGCCCATTTACAAAATTCAACACGATTTAAAATCAATATTGAAAAGTTCTTGATGCAGTTGCACTGTATTTGGGTGGTATCTTTCGTTAAACTGCCTTAACAGCCTCTCGAAGACCGCTTTTTTGGGGTGATTTTGCGCCAGGAACCTTTGAGCGTAAACTCGCGATTCCAGTAAAGCGTTTTTGGACCATTCTCCCAGAATAAAAATCATGTGTATGCTTTCTCCTTTGGAATAGGTTCGCATTTTTGAATTGAAGTGAATTAAATCAAATGTCACAGATAAAAAACTGTTTTATGAAAAATTCTCAACTCTTAGGTAAGAATTTTCAACCGACTATTTGACAGTAAATATTAAATTACAAAAATGTATTCTCTTCTTCTCAAATTCTCATGGCTGACTTGATAAATATTATAATTTTGAAAATTCTTCCTCTTATTGCCAATATGTGTGCCTCTTCCATGCAAAATTAAAGATAAGTATACATATCTATAAGAAAACTTTAATTTTTGCATCATTAAATACAGGGTGGTCTACATGAAACTAAAAGATTCAATTTCAAAATCGCCTAATATCATGAATATGTGCATTTTCCACAAAAACGTCAAAAGTTATTCATAGGAAAGTATTATAATATTTGACAGATAATTACTTTATGCATCTAATTTTGACCTCTTATACTGGGTGTTCCATTTGAAATAAACAAGTTATTTAGAATTTAACTTTACGTTCATATAAGTTATATTATTGGACACCCTGTATTTAGTATTGGGGGCTTTTTATATTTAGCGTAACAAGTGATGAGTGGGTATATTTATCAGCCCAGACTGGCTTAAAAAGAACAAACAATTAGGTGTGAATTTTTTCATTCATATTATGTCTATATTTTTATAAAAATTTAAATATTTAAAAAACTGTCAGGTTTAGGTGAGATGTACTTTAATGAAAGTTAGGTTTATTTTGAACGGGGAATCTAAAAATATATTCATATACAGGGCATTCCATTTAAAAAAACACAACTATGATTCATTTCTTATATTTGTGACACCCTGTAAATACTCACAATACCTAATACCCTACTTAATTTTTTAAATTTTTACTGTTAAAATAAGTAATGTACCAATCGTAAATCAAATAGATAGGTACTATGTTAAACCGCATATTAAACTAAAACTTAATTTTTCTCGAAAATGCAGCATTCTATCATCTTGAGATAAGAATACCTCATATTTCCTAAGAATGATCTCAGAATTCTCGAAAAGTTAGTGACAAAGAAGTTTTTATTAGAAATGTCCGTTGATACCCGTTTGGACGCCTATGTTCGCATATTTAATTCAGCAGTGTATGGCTAACGAATGCTTCTATTTAGGGAAATATCTTAGTCACCTTTCACTCCAATGGCTAAAGGCGCTTTCGCTTTCTTTTAAAAACTATAACTGCTTTCGGAAGCAATTTCGCATTAGAAGTTTGCCATGAAATCTGCTCTACAATTTGTGGCTTTCGCTTGGTCCATTAGTTTCTGGACACATTGTATACTATTAGGAAAGACACTCTTTGATGCATGAAATAAACGCCTCATGGTTTTGAAACTGACAAACTAAAACAACAGGGCTAACCTAATACATTTTGAAAAACACTGCAAGCATACAGGGCGGTCCAAAGAATAGATAAGTATGTATTATCATAGTTAGGAAAGACACTCTTTGATGCATGAAAAAAACATCTCATGGTTTTGAAACTGACAAACTAAAACAACAGGGCTAACCTAATACATTTTGAAAAACACTGCAAGCATACAGGTCGGTCCAAAGAAGAGATAAGCATGTATTATCATAGTTCTGGTTTTTTAAATAGAACACCCTGTATTGGAGTATTTAATAGTCCCTCAAAAATAACTGGGATTCAGTTTAAGGTGTCATATACCTATGTTTTACGGTTTTCACACAAATCATCAATTTGTGAAAATTTAGAGGCTTGGCAAAAAAATAATATGTTGAAAATATTTAAAAATCTTGACTATTTATCGTAAATAAAACCAGTTTTTTTACATTCATCCTTTTTATGTATAATAGTATATAACTATAACTGGTCTAAGCGAAGATAAGCATCGAACGTATAAGAATGCTAGCACAAAAAAGAATGTGAAAATAATTTACGCAAAATAGAAATATGATATTTTGTGCCACTATGTATTAATTTTTGGCGACACCTATTGAGGAGAAGAATGTATTAAAATATTCTAGAAAATTACTCTAAGTTAAGAAATGAATAATTTGATATTCAATGAGATTCACTAGCGCCACCATCGGACATTTTTGTAAGTAACCATTTCAGATTCCCCTCTTAATAAAAATACCCGGGAGTGTATATTATACACATGCATATTATTAAAATTTATTTATTATATCTGGACAAAGTGATAAAGTAATATAAAGAACATGTGACACATCTGCCAATGGCTTTCCTCAGAAACGGAAACTATCACAATATGCTGCTTTAAGAAATTTGCATATTATATGAAGATACCAATGTACCTAATATTTAATTGTGGTCGAACACATTGGCTGTTTTTCCTTTAAAAAATTGGCATGTTTTGTCGAAAATTTCATAGAACCGACCTTATTATTAACTAAAAGTCCAAAATTTTAAAATAAATGCCTACGATTATTTGATTGATTGGATAGAAAGTGGAAATTGTAGGTACTCGTTCAGACTTGGATCATGTTTAAATTTTTTAGATCATCATTTTAGAGGATTTAAATTAGGCTAGGATCAACGAGAAGTAGTTCCAGGCATCGCCATTTAAGTCATACTTATTATCAGTAATTTAAAAGAGTTTACACTACTTGTTCAACAGAGTCCCTTTGCAACTGCTTTGCCTGCAAGACTTGAACGTCTTTTTCTTTTATTTGGTATAATTCACCCCAAACTACGAAATAGACTGGGCACCAAGGAGGCGTCTAAAATACTTTTGTTTTCATTAAAAAAAAGATACACCAGGTCCAACTAATTACTTAGGATTCTAATTAGCAGAAAATATTTTATAATTAGAATCTTCTAAAATTTGTGATTTTGAAGGATAAATGGTGACAATAGAAGAATGCCCGTATACCTTAGAAATATAGGGCTTTTGGCAAACCTGCATGTCCCGGAATTGATTATCTTTTGTGAGATAAAAATAATAATGAGGTTCATATTCAAGACCCGTTAAATTAAAATACAATATTAACATGTAAAAAGACTCCTGGCATAGAATAAATAAACAGAGAATATTCACTCCCACCAATTTCTATTGTCCTGTGCGAGGCAGGTGGCAGCCGTTTTTTAATATTAATCACAGATCCGTATTTATGTCATATTGCAATTACAGGATACGTAAAGAACAGGGGACTAATAATAGAATTGCATCATTATTAATTATAAAAACAAACAAATACTTTTATTTATGTTTCCGCATATTATATTATTTTATTTATATTTTTAAAATTTCTATTGAATAATTTCAATGTATAAAATAAACTTAACCTAAAATGTAATTTGGTAACATATTTTTTTGGAAAATTAGCACATGGATGTTCAAACGTTACATTTTGGCTTAAATTAATAAAATTATTAATAATATTTAACTTAATTAAACAATTTTCAAAATTATTTTTTGCCTATTTTTTCTTTCAGATCATTTCGTCCACTAGTAATTAACCATAGTTCAGCTCTAAAAAAAAAAGTGTAATTGATTACGGGCGAATATAAATTTATTAATTTTAGATAGAGTAAAATAAAATTGTTCTAATTTATACAATAGGTCTACCGATTTTTAATTTTACCTGTTTATGGCCTTCAGAAAAACAACGGAAGCACATATGTTGGGAATTTCCCATTATATACCTACAAAACAATGCTAAAATCACCCCCAATAAAAGGGACATAAAACCTGAGACGATAATTTTCTACCTGTTAATATCTAATCTAATAGTTAAAATTTGTAAGTCAAATTTAATAAACACTGTCAGAATTTAATAGAATTTCTGCACTCATCTAGTAAGATTTTTAAGCTCTCTTTTTAGAATGCTTAAGATTTATTGGACTTTTATGGGCAAATAGACTGCAATTCTTCGCTGCATTCCGCCTCTGCTTTTTGCATTTCAAAATAAACAATATCACTCTCAAAAGTTTATAAAACAAAAACACACAATAAGTTTATATGGCCCTGCCCCTACTATTTATGGCAGCTACCTGTGTTGCACAGCGCGGTAAGGGTTGAATATTGAGATTTATAAATTCCAGCAATTTCACGGAGACATTTAGTTAGTTCGTATCAGCTGCAACGTGAGTTTGTTAACTAGCAGTGTATTTGTGATTCATGTTTTAAACGCGCCTATTTTTGTTTGTGATAATATTACGTAACAAATGATGGAGACCTTCCAGAATATGTATCCAGAGGGTTTGGAGAGTGAGATTCTAGAATGTTTCGAGGCTCGTGATAATTCACCTGAACCAGAGTAAGTTTTCATTTAATTTATTTGATTATAAGTAGAACGGACCAAACAATCACATAAATTATAGTGAAAAAAAGTAGAAATAAGATCTTTTAACATCCGCTATTTTAAATTATTGTTTTTTATTGCATTTCCATGATTTATTCTGTGTGTATATCCGCATAAAACTACATAATATATTAAAAACAACAGCGCGTCTAGAACAGAGCCTTGAGGGACTCAGGGTTTGGATTGGTAAAATCGAATTTGAGGAATTAGAAGCCTGATAAAAATATTCTTCCTATGATTTTTGTTTCTTGTTTTGTTTATCACACAATTTAATTGTAAATTAAAAATTGTATATCTTTTTATTTTATATTTTTGCAAGTAGGTATAGGTAACTCTGATTGTTGTGTATGTTAGTGTTTATTTGCTTGTGTCTTTACATCTTAGTTAAGTTATGACAATTGTCTATACTATGTATATAGGAAATTGAGACAATAAAGAATTACATTACAATACATTACATTATTTTTGGTTTAGACCGATTACTTTTCAGTCTAGTTTCTTTTTTATTTACCTACAATTCACATAAAATTATTATTAAGTAAAACAACAAGCTAAGCTTGTGATACATCAATGAAAAGTCCTTGCGAAACTATGTTCAAAAATATAAAAAAGTAAGATGGCGTCCGCATAAGAAAATACAAAGTTAATGTAAATATCTCGAAAACAAATGAAGCTAGAAAATTATTTTAACCTCCATTAAATTCTTCTAATAAAAGTGCTATAATAATGCATGAACCATTATTTACAAGCCTCAGGCAAAAATTAAAAATAATAAACATCTTGTAGAAAACTTCCATTCAATAACAAAATATGAGGTCAATCTTTAAAATTATTGAAACTTAAAATTGATTATATTACCATAGTGTAGTAAATAATATACTAGTCCCCGCACATGAACATACCTTTGGTATTTAGCCCCTTTCCCGACCCCTCTCGTCTAGAATGGTGAATATTACTATGCAAAAAGCAGAGTCAATCAATTTTAAGTTTCAATAATTTTAAAGACTGACCTCATGTTTTGTTATTGAATGGAAGTTTTTCACAAGATGTATGTATACATGTTTGAATTGCCACGTGTAAAGATTGTATTTATAAGTTTTTCCACTCACGGTGGTTGATAGTTGATGTTATATAACTCAGGTCAGGGGTGGTACTTGAGGTACAGCAACAGCTGCTTTGGGCACCACTTTATTATATTGTTTATGGGTAATAATAAAGAAAACCCCTGTCCATTTTTAACATACCTTATTAAATTATAACTTTCACTATAAAACTGAGAAGGGCCCAGTAAAAAACATTGCCCGTAAGCTTAAATTAAAGTTAGTATTATGTAATAAGAATTTCATCAAAAAAATCACATGATGAACGTATCTATCTATTGTTTAAATCATGTTTTAAGCAAAGTTAATTTTAAAGTCACTGATGATGAGAAAATGTTCTCGAAACATGTCTGACGCAGACAGAATGTTCTAAATATAACAAGTATATTTATATTTATTTTGTGGAGCAGACGTCGTTTTATTAATCCAAATATTTTGTTTTACCTCTTCTACAGGTTGAACGGTGATATAGCAGTTTCACCAAATCCCAATAATTGTCTCATTGAAGATTTAATTATTGCTAGCATATTGGATGAAGATTTGCTACCGACTAGAGATGAAGGCAAATTTGATTTAGCGTCATTTCTTTTTTCCAATGAGTTAACTGATGAATTAGCAAACGATATGGAAGCCAAGACGAACATTAGCGATGTTGATGATAGTGACGATAGTGACAATGATCTTGCTTTACCAGATGAAATTCATAAAAAAAGTAATAGCCCGAGAACTATGACTGGAGTTAAAAAAATTGATATGGACGCCAAGAGGTACATTATCGATGATGATGGTAGTGACGATAGAAGTAATGATAAGTATAATAACAGTGACTTTGATGATTACAAAGCTGAGAATAACAGCAATAGTGTTGATACTGAGACTGTACCTGAAGGTAAGAATATTTTAACTAACTTTGTGTGTTTTGTATTATCCAATGCTTGTTAGTGGTTATTTTTCAATTTAATGAAGGTACCACCTCCAAGTCGTTCTTAAATAAAAATTACTAATGTATTTTTGAGTTTTAAGTTTAGTACATTTTTCGGCTTAACACTAGAAAACGCATTTGAAAAATTGTTTTTGCTTTGATTCGAATTTTCGTAGCTTTCTTGTAGGACTCGAGAATATACCTTGTTTTGGTTCAATTTATTACAAAAGGGATTAGTTTATGGCGGGAGGGAATGTAGTCGGAAAAAATCTGTTTTTTTACGGAACTCTTAAAATTCTTAAATTGGATGTAATTTTTTTTTAAAGAAACTGTGCTACTTTTTACCTATAATGCCATGTTTTCTTAAAATATATTGTAAATATCAGAGAACAATTCATCGTTTTCGAGACTTTTTGATTTTTTTTAATATATAAACTGCACTACATTTTAGCTATTTTGCTATAGGTTACTTCTTAAACTAAATTATGATACAACAAGGTGTTTGTGACGACATCTAGTGTGAGCAGGCAATATGCTCAGTGAAACAAAGTCCACAAACAATACAACATTATAGTTGTCATTCGTCATTGTCATTTGATTCACACTACCTGCCGATCACTACTGATGTGTATGGATCAACGAAACAGCCCATCTGGTGAAAGCATGGTAGTGTGAAGCTAATTTCCAACATAACTTAAAGGCTTGTTACTTTATGCAACAAGCAATTCATAAATTATAATATTTACAATTAAGCCATTAATCTTACTTTTTGCAAGGTTATTTAACCGGAAAATATTTTTTTCGATGTCAAGAATTTAAAAATTGTACCTACCTTTAATTTTTACTACATTCAAGCTGTTTTGCCTCCTTAAAGTCAATCATAATATTTATAAAATACGCCATTTTTCTTGGTATTAGCAAGTTCAGTTGGCCAGAGAATAATTTTTCCAAGATATTTTAAAATGTTAGATTTTTGGACTTTATTTTTTTTTTAAACAACCTACTACATTTCAGCTATTTTGCTATATTTTCTTAAACTGCACTAAAATATCGATAAAAAAGCTATTAATCTTGGAATTAGGAAGTTGAGAACTAGAGAATAATTTTTCATTTTCGAGAAGTTTTAATTTTTTGACTTTTGGACTTTTAATTTTTTTTTGATAAACTGTACTATATTTTACCATTCTTTGCGTGATCTGAATTATTTTTTATCGAAAAATCGGTCAGTGGTTCGTCAGCTAACGGTATTATGTCTTGATAACGCTTTTCCTGTCACGGTAACGTACTTTTGGTTATCTGCATTGTTTTCTGTCGAAAAATGTGTCAATCAATGTTGCACTCACTTTTCAGATAAAATGGAACCACACACGATTGTACCAGAACCAAAGTTAAGTAACAACAAAGTGAAAACAACAAAGAAACCAGCAAAACCGAAACCGACTAAATCAACCTCTTCCCTGAACGTAGCAGACTCGACTAGAGTAAGAAGTGATAACGATAACAGTAAGAAGCAGATCCTGGAATCACTTCCACAGGAAATGATTGCAAGCGTAAGGGAATCCGGTAAACGTAAGCCGATCACGGTTATACCGGCGATTCAGGCTGTTATAAGGGCCAAGAAACGTAGTAGCAAGTCCCACTTGGAGAATCATAGACAAAAAATCGCTAAATTAGATGGAGGACAGACAAACACGGCGAGTACCAAATTAACGGCGATCGGATCAGTTCCCAAGAGCAATCAAGTAAGGGAATCAGAGAGTTTGTATGGTAAATACTGCTCCAGGCCCTTTAGCCAATTGAGTGCTAAAAAGGATTCAGGATACGGGAGTTCTGAAGATGATAGTCTCAAGAATAATAGCAGTAGTGGTGGTATGGCGAAAGATCAACCTTACCAACCGGTAGTGCAAAATGTCGATAGTTCATTGCTGGTGCCTTTATTGAAGGTAAATAACATCCGTAATAACGCGAATGCTGCAAATCAGAAAAAGAAACTGAACCTCGAAGAATACAAGAAACGCCGAAAAGTAATTACCGCGCCAAATAGTACAAAATGTAGCAATGATTCAAACGCTACAAAACAGATTGAAGACGAGCAAATGCAACTTATAAAATACCAAGAAAAAATACGAAAAATGTCTGAAGCAGTGTTGAATGCCGCTCCACAGGCTGATGGTGCGAAGTTACCTGCGTTTACCACAGGAAAACCACTACAAATATCATGTAGTAGTGAACAAATTAAACGACCACCGACGATAGTCAAGAAAGCACCACCGCCGAATATCGAAACTAAAGTTCTGGTCAGTTTTGGTGTGAACACAGAATGCAAGTCGTTCAAACGTAATCTACTAGCGCCATCAGTTGCTGTAGAGCATGGTGAGAATAAGCAGGTGTGGCATTTGGAAAGGGACCGAGTACGACCTGTTATGGTTTCGGTGTGTACACAAACGAATATTTCGTTGTTTCAACAAACTAAGAAACCTCCAGTTAGACGGCCGATGATAGAGAGTAGTTCGAGTGGAGATGGGAGTTTTAATATTGGCAGTAGTCAGCGAAGGTGAGTTTTTGTTTGTTTATCACAATTTAAAATGGCAGGGTTAGAAACGGAGCTAAATTTATGTAAATAGGGTCTAGCTTTTTTGTTATAAGTTGGGAACTACTTGACTGATGTGTAATATTTTAACCGCGTTAGATTATTATTGAAATTGTCTAGAACCACTTATTCTTTTGAAATAATGAAAGCTTTTCTCAAAATATTAACAAAGGTCAGCCTTTGATGCAGAGGCAAAGTTATGCAAATAGGGTTTAGCTTTTCCGTTATTACTTCGGATACCAATACGTGTGTATGATGAAACATCAGAATAATTGTTGTTATAACAGCCAATGGTCGTTAGTGACAAAACTACTTATATAAATTTGACACCTCCAAAGCATTGTTAAATTATTTTAGATGCAAACTTGTTAGGTTTTGATTTTAAAACTTTTGTCGCATCGGAAAATATCATGGTCAAATTTATTTATTTTAATTTTTTCGATTCGAATTCGATTATTTATGTAGGAATCCAGGAAAGAAGACTTATTTTTCTATTTTTCAGTTTATCATATTCGACGTCAAGATCGCAATTACCGACATGTTCGCGTATCCGGCGGAATAGCGTTGATGTTAAGGAGCATAAAAATTCAGTTGAAGAACGAGGCATCCTGTACGTTTGTTGGATCTGCAGTAATACAACTAAAGAAGATTTACGTAGGAAATTCCAGAAATTTGGTCCCATTACCAATATTAGTCTGCACTCCAGAGAAAATAGATATTCAGATCTGTAAGTATAGATAAAATAGACCTATTCTAGTTGTTTTCTTATAAGACGTAAACGGTTTTCTCAAAATATTGTGGTTGTAGTAAATGTAACCTAGCTTGTCTTTTATAACTTCGTAAATAATGGTCTCACGCCTAATATTTTAACTATTTTAGATTAACAAGAAATTTGTCTAGAAGATCTTATTCTAGAGTTTTTTAGAAATACTTAATGGTTTTCTCTAAAATATTGAAAAATATCAGGGAATGTAGCAAAAGCAAGGATATGAAAGTAGCATCTAGCTTTTCCGTTATAACTTTGTAACTAATCGACTTATGTGAAATATTTAAACTACGTTATTTAAACATGAAATGATTTAAAATAACACCTTTTCTAGGGGATTTTTGTAATAATAACGTAGAGTTTTTTCCAAAACTATTGAAAAATTAGGCTTCAAAGCAAAGTTGGTCGATATAAAAGTCGATGTAAAAGTCAGAAAACAATTTTGAGATAATATTTGATTGAAATTTAGGATTCCAAATGACCGTTAGTGGCAAATCCCAATTTTGCTATTGAATTGCCATTTCCAAACATTGGTAAATTAAAAAATGGCTTGTGATGTAAGCGAAAAGGTTCATGTTCCTAATGTGGTTATATTTTGTAATTTTAGAGAACACTATGGTTTCGTTACCTTTAAATACAAAGAGGACGCTCATGAGGCATACAAACATGGGAACAAAGATGCAGCTTATCCAGTTTTCAAGATTAGCTTTAACAGTTGAAGAGACTTCTGTAAAACTTCATCTCGGTAAGTGCATGACACAAAAAATGTGTAGGATTGGTACGCAGTCTCACGCCTCATGAAATATCATTAGCCAACGAAACTTGTGAAGTAATTTTAGCCATTCTAAAAATTCTTAATCAATCTATAAACTCGTAAAGTTATTTTTAGTCAATTTAAAAGCTCATGGAGTACTATTAATCAACATCGAAACTTTTAAAGTATTTTTAGCCAATCTGAAATCTTGTGAAGAATTATTAACCAATTTCTAAACTTGTGCCAATCGAAAAGCTCGTGGTGTATTTTTGGCCAATTTCCAATCTAGTGATGTATTTCTTCCGACGAAAACGTTCATGAATAATTGGTGTTGAGTTGATACGCCCAATTTAAACAAATATCTATTACCGTGACAGTTTTTTGATTGTAATTTATCTTATTTCAGATAATATGGAAGATGAGGAATACTATGCACCGTAAACGAAAACAGACAACTCTTTTTGACCGTTGAGAAAGATGCAAGAGAAGTTGAAGAAACGCAAAGTTTGACACAAGTTTTTGTTCGGAGTATATAAAGTAAGGGAATTGTCAATATGAGCAGCGGTGTGAGCTAACTCGTGAAATTTAGCTTGGATTACCCGCAGGAAAAATAACAAATTGATAGGTTCGTTACATATTTTTCATTTCTGGTATTAATTATTAGTATATTTTTTTTCATTTTGTTAAATTAAGCAATAATTTAAATAATTATTATTAAAATTAATACTTTTATGCGTTTGGGTTATGTGATACCATAATATTCTCAGTTTGTTTTGTTTGCAATATTATTTTGATTTATTTTTTTATCTTTTTGACTTTGTGCATTTTTTTATATGAAATTAAACAAATAAAAATTATTTATTATTATTATTTTGGTTTTTTATTTGGATAAGATAATGCTCTAATCACATATTATTTGCAAAAATAATTACAGTATAAAAAGGTAAAGGTGAAAAAATTATTAAGCTTGGTAAATCAAAATACTTACAACTGTTTAAACATTTATAATCAATCCAAGAAAAAAACAATTGAATGGGGGTGTTTTAATTCTAAATTCCCCTCATGAAGTGAAAGAGATATTTTTTTAGAAAATAATAAAATAACTTCCTATCCTTTTTTTATTGAAAAGTTTTACTTTCTCAAATTAAACCCTCTAATCGACCCAACTAATTAAATAATCAATTTTAAGATACTACTGTACTGTAAGACTGTTTTAGTATATTATAGTGTAGATTTTTTTAATAATAAAATAATATGGGGGGCATAAGTTTGAAAGAAATATGGAATACAGATATTTCTTTTATATGTCTGCCTGTGGGGCTTGCATTTACTAAGTAATAATTCATTTTAGAGTTGTAAATGCTTTAAATAGTGACCACAGTCCGATTGTTTTTGAAATAAACCGGCAAGTGGTTCACCAAAACAAAAGATTCATGTTGGTCTCAAACAATGTAGACTGGAAAAGAAACAGACCAATACTTGACAGCCAAATCACACTAAACAGGGACATACGGACAATAAAAGATCTGGGCAGAAAGGTGGACAGTGGACAAGATGGCAGGTATAATACAAAACGTAGAGGGATATTTGCACAAAAATAAAAGAATGTAAAAACAAAGTATGGGCTGATAAACTTCGTCAACTTAGTGCTAGGGATAATTCTCTTAGAAAATTTAGTAAAGCTTCGTCAAGGCGTTCGACTCTGTTAACCGTGAGGCTCTGTGGAAGATATGCTCAACGGATGTCCCAAGAAATGCATTATTACATTACATGATTACTAGAAACAAAGATACAGCGGAGTATGTCGCTAATCACTTATACAGGGTGTATACACCTCTACCAAATACGAGTACTATTCCCGTGCATGATGAAATTGTACATCAGTGCTCCCAAATACCTGCTGCAACAGTATGTTCTCCACATATCCTCTCCAAAATCCTTACAAGTCCCAGTAATGTGCTTCAGATTATCAAAAAAATGCCAAATAATAAGGCCCTGGACCAGATGCTATTGATAAGATTTTACTTAAAAATTTAATTTCAATCCAAGATTAATTTAATAAATAAGATAAAACATATACTTTTCAGTTTGACCATCTGAGCTACCTAGTTCAGTAAAAATAAATATAACCAAAACTAGTTCGAGTAAAATGTTTCTCATTGTAAGAATTTGTTAAATTCTTATTCTTACTATCGTACCTGTATTAATGATTGATTCGTCATAAAAAGCATTATATGCTATGTAATTTAATTTGTGTTCTAAATTATTTTTTTTATGTTTTAAACATGATATTAGATCAGTTGGAGTAAGTGCAACACCTTATGAGTTTAAGAAATTCAGATTTAGAGGTGCTAAAATTATAACTATGTGTATATACGATTTCAACTTCAAAATCATAGACGTACAATAGGTACAACAAAATATTCTGGCATAGGCTCTTTGAACCTTAGGTTAATTCATATAATTAGGCTTTATATCAAAATAAATTTTAATAGTTAATTACTTGTATATTTTAGTATTTGACAACCGGCTTTAAATTAGGGTATTTTTTCATATAAAAAATTACCTCATAAAATTTACCACTAAAATGTTCCACTAATTTATTTATAAAAAGCTTGTTGAGCAAGCTAACAATTTAATTATTTATTTGTTTATCATAAATTCATATCTAAATTATTTTCTGGATATTGAGAACTCGATAACTGTAACCAACATAGCTTTATAGAAGGACTGACAAGTTGAATTTTTGGTAACATTTGCTCCACCGGACCTTAATTATTTTTATATTGAAACTATTTCATTTGTAATTTTATACAATTAAGAAAACACAAAAGCTCTTAAATAGTTTGCCAACTTTAAAATAAAATTGCGTAGCGTCATTAAATGACCTATGTACCTATGTTTGTGGCTATGTTTGTACCATATAATAAAAATATATAGGATTGAGTTAAAAAATAAATAAATGAATTTAATTTAAGTAAAACGTTTTCTAATTTCCTGATTTCGAGCCGTATTGGTTCAAAAGTCACATTACTGAACATTAGATTGTGTATATAGTATCTCCATAAACTGTTTATTCAATATTAATAAGAACATATAGGTATACGGAAAGTAAAAACTGTGGAATGTTTGTATTTCTAACCCTGTATTATTTTATCTGATATGTTCGAAAGAAGTAGTCCAGTTTTTTATCTGATATGATTCCATTTTCAATTCTGTAAATATTTTTCAAAATCCTTCGCATAAGTTATCTTGTTAAAATATATATAGTTAATAATGACAGGGTGTCCCAGAATGAAGTGGGTATAGACGCAAAATAATACTGCCTAAATACACCTCTTTTTTTTTTTTTGAATAATGTATACATTAAACGCATTCATTTAATTAGAAAAAACAGAATGTGGCATCAAGTTTAAAAGCCCCAGTTCTTCTGCTAAAATTTTAAAAGTGAAACCCAATTTAATATTACTTATTTTACAAAAAAATATTATATATTATTTTATAATAATTAATGTTTTCAATAATTCTAAAATAATTCGTTTCGCCGCTAGAGAGCCTATAGAAATTCGACCAACTTTTCATTGTTAACTATAAAACCGCACATAACGACAAAATGTGTTCGCTAATAAATTGGCGTTTATTTGTTTGAAATTGTACCATTACTTAAACTTTATACTCCTACGTCAACTAATTTGTGTTTATTCTGATTCAAATTTGAGACCTTTACCAAGTATTTTAGGTGGTTACAGAACAATGAATATAAATAGTGATGCAGCTTTGCAAGTGATAATAAAGTCTTGTTTTACTAAATTGTAATTAAACATAATATATTGCTTTTATTGATTGTTCATTACTATTGTGATTATTTTGAATATGAGTATAAAGATGGCATGGCACTAATAAATTTATATCGTAATAGGCAATTATTGAGTTTGGAACTAAAGAAACAGTTATGTGAGAGCTTAGTG
The DNA here is from genome assembly GCA_911728435.2 of Apoderus coryli. Lineage (NCBI taxonomy): Eukaryota > Metazoa > Arthropoda > Insecta > Coleoptera > Attelabidae > Apoderus > Apoderus coryli. The sequence continues at coordinate 7,559,366 of OU452214.1, read as the reverse complement.
TTGAGCTACTGTAATTATGGAGATGTTATTTATGGCCCATGCTTAGATTATAAAAACTCTTACAAATACAAAAAATTCAAAATTCATGTGTTCGTTTTCTTTTTGGTCTTAGTCATGTAAGTGATCAATTCAGGGATTTAAGTTTGTTAAGAATGAAGGAGCGTGGAGACTTGTCCTTTTTTATATTAAATTGATTTTTGTACATTCTTTAAATATTTAAATAAATAATAGTTATTAAAATTCATTTGACTTCCCTTTTTATTTTTAAATAGTTTGCTAAATTCAATCAAGTAACTATTAACTGAGAGACGCCGCTCAAATACAGACCGTCAATCGTTTACGAGGGAGAATCAATAAGATCCTCTTTCGTGAGCGTGATGTAAGTGGGCGATCCTCGAGTAGCTAAATAAGCCAAGCGAGTAACTTAATAAAACTCAATTCTTATACTTTCTAACTATTTTTGTGACAATATGATTACTGTTTACGTTTACCTCCATAAAAAATTGAATTTAATACCTACACTGGTTGTATCGACAGTATTTCGTATAATACACAATTTTTGCCTTGTAAAATAACACGCTAAGTGTAGCTGTGCCTATGCATGCTTTCGTTTTCTCTCGCCGCTATTGGTATAGGATATAGTGTGTAGCATACATTTCAAATATCTCTGTCTCTCTCTCACTCATATTTGTTATATGCTTCATCCCTTTCGCGGGACGAAAATTTTATAAATCGTGTCGTGACGCGACCTTGAAAAATCACTCGCATGCGGCCAAAGAAGTATTCACTTCAATAAGAAGCACTATAAAATAGGCGGATTTCATTTGAATAAAAAAACTTAATTTTGTGCTTAGTCTTTGGCCTGTATTAATTTAAAATTAAAATAGCCTCTCAGTAGGTATATGAGAAGTCCCATTCTACAAGGAATTTATCTCAAATTGAATAAATGCTAAAATCTTATAGGCAAAATTATAAATTATTTTATGGATTGCAAATGTCATTTTTGACATAAAGTATCTCAATAACGATTAAAACTAGGTATCGGACAAATATGTTTAAATCTAAAAATGAAATATTATATTGGTCGTCCAATAAGAGAATGCATATCAACTTGCGGTTTCATCGGTAGTGCCGCTATTTTCGAGTTGCTCCCATCGACATTGGTATACAGCTAAATTTTCAAAATTTTCATTTGCGTACTTTTTGAGGGTATTTGATGATAACCTTTATTTCTCATGGCTCACGGAAAATTGAAAAATAAATTATTGTTTTTCATGGAATTTGGTAAAAAAAAAACATTATATTTTTGCAAATTTAATTTACTTTGTTTTTGATGATATAATTGAATCATTCCATGTAACGATTTAATACTTATGATTCTTCTGGATTTAGGGTAGGTTTTGCTATGTAATAACGTAATTATAGTCCTTGTACCTGTTTTTAAACTAAAATGTAGTTGGTTTGTGTCGATTGTAAAGTACTATTATATTACTGTATTTACCAGATTTTTGTCAATAGGATAAATTGCTTTAATCCGTCCGTCTTTACCCATTCTATAGAGACATCATAAATACAGGTATATTTCACGAAAAATGGTGTTGGTTTTTCAACTGCAATAAACTACCTACTTGTTTTAATCCCACTGTTTAGAAATAAAAGTCAAACTACTGCATTTTTTTCAGTCCACAATAAGAAGTGGTGTAAATTTTGTAACGGAAGTTAGAGAAAGAGGAGGCCGGCCGGCCAAAGATCACGGCGTAAAGGATATTTCAAGTTAAATATCGTCAAACCGAAACTGGGTAAGTCCTAAGGCCTCGTTCTTGATTTCATTGAATTTTATTCTCCAATATCTGCCTACGGTCCATTTTTCTCGTGAGCTTTAAGTTTACACAACAACGTCATTGTTCTGATAATCCTTTTTTGCAGCACTAGTATCTCACCCACGCGACATGAGTTTCCCCACAACACAATGGAATAACATAGGACTGAATTAACATTTGCAAAATAAAATGATCGCAATACGTCAATTGAAACAAAGCTTATCATTTTCCAAACTAAGAACGAAAGTCTGCAGAGCTTCACAGAAGCGGTCTCCATTTGTTTATACCAATTTAGGTGCGAGTCAATGTCAACACCCAAGAATTTCACATATGATCTCTGTACTAGCCGGTGATCCCCGTTAACAATTCTCATACTGTAGTTCACCTCCCTTGCTGAGAAATGTTTATTATTTGTTTTTCCAAAATTCAAGACTAGATCGTTATTAGTACAATAATTCCGCATGTGCTCCAAACATTCATATAATTTTGAACATAAATCACTAATAGAGTCAGCAGCTATTATAGCTGATGTATCATCAGCAAAAAGGGTAATGTGCTTTGCTGTGTATAGATATATCTGCAATGAGCAATATGAAGATTAGTGGTCCTAATGTACTGCCCTGGGGAACGCCGACGTCCAACTCAAGAACTGATGATTCAAAAACTTTGCCATCACGGTGAGACTCACTTTTTGTTTTCTTTCTGATAAAAATGATGTTATCTAAGTTAAGGGAGTGCCTCTAACACCGAAATCATAGAGTTTACGTAAAATCTTCGAAAGCTCGTGAATAATCGAAAAATAAACCTGAAAATGTTTGTCTTTCTTCCAAGCATTCTAACACTTTGCCGATGAACTGCACTATCGCGCCTTGGGTGGATAGACCCTTTCTAAATCCGAATTGGTTATTACCAATTATATTATACTTATTCACATAATCCACAAGCCGACAGTAAAATGCATTTTCAAAAACTTTAGAGAAAACAGACAATACAGAGATGCCTCTATAATTTTTTATATGTTTCGAATCCCCCTTCTTGAATATAGGCACAACTCTGGCTAGTTTTAGTTCTTGTGGGAATGTTCCTTCAATGAAGGAACAGTTTACTAAATGTGTAAGAATAGCTGCCACATAATCAATGACGTGTTTTAACACCGAACATGGGACACCATCGGGACCACTTGACTTCTTCCGCGTTATTTTTTGTAAGATATTACACATCTCGTTCTCATGTACAGGGTAAAAAAAAAAGGTGTTACCGCTAAGTTCCGGCCCTTGCTGATATAACTAGGCATCATTCGACTCGACAAGAGCTTTAGTAGAGTTAACAAAGTATGTATTAAAAGCCTCTGCAGCACTTCCATCAGATGAACACTCCCGTCCCTCATCATCCGCAAAGGTAGAAGGATATCGATTATCATTATTTAAATTAACTTCCTCGTTGATTATTTTCCAGTAAACTTTAGATTTATTGCCCGCTGAATAATATCGAGAATTGTTAAAAGACTTCTTGGCGTCAACTATTTGTTTTTTGTGTTCCCTATATAAACTCTTATTAGATCTTTAATATTCTGGTCGTTGGAAATCTTACATTGATAATTCAGAGCTCTGAGTAACTCTCCCTCAGCAATTATTTTAGGTGTTACCCAAGAACGGCCTGCCATTTGGCTTCCAACCTTAACAGTCCGCAAGGGAAAACAAAAATCCATGATTTCATGAAACCTATTAGCAAATTTTGTGAATTTGTCTTCGAAGCCAACGTCACTCAGCACGGCATCCCACGTCTCACTAGATATATGATTCTTAAACATACTAATATTAAATACATCATTGAAATATCTCTTATCAATATACCGAATCCCATCTTCACATACCTGTTTTAAAATTCTAAAAGTTACAATCATATAAAAATGATCCGATAACTCGGTATTCTGAACAAATGATGATAAAAAATCAACATAAAAATTCGAAAAAATGTTGTTGATCATGCTCATCGATTCACCATGTATACGAGTATAATCAAAAATACATTGCGACATATTAAAACTACTCAAAAGGTTAAAAACCTTATTGGCGTTTCTGTCATCCCTGTTCGCAAAATTAATATTGAAGTCGCCACATATTAGAATCTGTTTATTTCGAAGGCGTGGATCATCCAAAAATATCTCCAACTCCACCTTAAATTCTTTAAAATCAGATTGGGGTGCCCTATATAGACACAGAATATAATAACGCTTATCATTAATCACAAGTTTCGAACAACATACCTTTAAAATACTTTCTGAGGCTGTTACTAAAATATCACTGGCATTAGAAATTAAGTCTATTTTTACAAAAATACACAACCCTCCGCCTCTAAAGGAACGTGAATAATTACTAACTAATTGATATTTACAAACTTTTAGTGCTTCAATTTCATTAGTTTTGCACCAGGTTTCTGTATGGTAAACGACATCTGGATAATTCTGCTGCATTAACAACATATCAAGTTCAACAGTCTTTCCGCGCAGACTTCTAATATTAAGATGGACAATTCGTAGTTCACTCAACTCAAACACCGAATCAAGTATATGTGATGGGCCCCGCGCAGAGATATCCTGTTTATGAGTTGCCGAAACCTTACAGAAAAAACTTATTCCTATTTAACAAAATATTCTTCAAGTAGATTGCGATTCTGATTTTACCTGACTTTTTTAATATGGAATGTCTACAATTTCCAAAATTCTTGGAAGAGATAATAGAATTCATATGACTAAAAACAATACGTTTCATTAAAATTAAATCGTTAAAATTATCGTAATTATATATATTGAAATTGTCAGTTAGCTTATTTAAATAAAAATCGTCCAATAAACAGGAACAGAGAACATTATTAAATTTGTTTTAGAGCTGATAGACCGTAAAATCTCAAGAGTGTCACCGTCCAACATCACTCTGTCACATTATCCATAAATAATAAACACATTTAGATAGTATGCGAGAGTATAATTTATTTATACGCCCGCCATGATTAATACTACTAATTAATGTTTACAATTTGTCATAATTGTTGATTATTTTTGGCATGTGTCATATTTATTTGCTATCTAAAGCAATCATGGCCAACTAAAATCAATTAGATTTCAGAAGATATCACTATTGTAATAGAAAAATGTAAGATTGCCAATATTTTGAAAACTATCAGTTTTTGGGATAGACATCCTTTCATAAACTTGCCCTTATTTTTGATGCAAAAAAATAAAAAAAATATAAAATGCGGGGTTGCCATTTAAAAATTTTGACATTTTTTTCAATTTGATTTTTTACCCTTTTTTTCAAATACCCTGTTTAATATTTACTAAAAAATATATGTAGGCGGCTTAAGTAGATCTAAATCTCCTAGGATATTCTAACAAATTAAATTATTAAAGCTTCAATATAATAAAAAACTGTTTTATTCTTTATTCTGAAAACGTCATTTTTGACATAAAATTTCAAATATTACGAAAATAGCTGGCGATAGGTATAATTTATTATGCATGAAATATGTTTAGAATTACAAGGAGAATCCAAAAAAATATAACTTATATAGGGTTGTATTTGAAATAAGGAAGTTGACACCCATTTCCGGTATAACCGGAAGTACTAGATTCTTTAAAATATTTTAACCGAATTGGTCCCATCGACCTACGGGCTACACCTGCTTTTCAGATTGTTCCACAGAATCGATCGAATCCCTTCCCGGTGGGACACCCGGTATAAATCCCTCGTAAATAATACTAATCTCCTATTAGTGTCGCTTATACCTAGAGGTATAAGTCGAGACCAATAATAACCAAAGGACCAAATATCAGATAGAGACAACATTTATTTAAGTAACTCTGTATATTAAAAGGGTTGTCGTGTGCCTTTAAGAATATAATAACAAGTAGGTACATCAACGTCATACACCTACAAGCGGTTTTTAACATTTACACGACCAAATTGTTCAATGTTTTACAGATGGATTATAATATTTTGTCCGTCGCCATGTTGCTTAGACACAGATTTATAAATCTGTGGCTTAGCTCCAATAGAAAAAATATACCACTCATTTAGGGATTTATTCAATGATTCGATACGCAGTGGCATATTTCCTGATATTTGGAAGAGTGCTTGTGTGATACCAATTCCCAAAGTGCACTCGCCGTCTTAGACCGATCAGCTTGCTTCCAGTACTATCTAAAATTTTTGAACGTCTTGTCAGGTTTCAGATTAAAGATTATTTATTAGAGAATGGTATTTTGACTTCGCCACAATCGGGATTTCGTGTGGGATATTATACAGCTTTACTCAAGGTAACTAATGACATTGCCAGTGCTATGGACAACTCAAAGGCGACTATATTAGTGTTACTTGATTAGAGTAAAGCTTTTGATCTGGTTGATTTTGATTTATTACTTAGCAAACTACTTGGCTTTTGAAGAAAATGCGCTAAGATGATTTTTCAGCTATCTAGTAGACAGGAAGCATTGCGTTAAAATCGCTTCACTATGATTTTAGGATATTACAGAGGGGAGTTCCCAAGGGTATTCTTGGACCCTTATTATTTTCTTTATTTTCGTTTGATTTGCCTTTAATTCTAAGACATTCATTTATTCACATGTATGCTGATGATCTTCAGGTGTATGCGCACTGTACTTTGGATAACTTCGATAACATGTTCGAGTTTATCAATGAGGACCTTAGAGACTTGTCAACGTGGTGTCAGTGTAATGGATTGAAATTGAATCCTAATAAGACGGTAGCAATGTGTATTGGGTCGGAGAGACAGACGGTGGTAATACGCGAAATGGGACAATTAAAATTGAATGATATTTATATATCCTGGAGTGATAAAGCCAAAAATCTAGGTTTTATTATAGACTATAAATTGTATGTAAATGTACCATTTGAGAAGATTCCTTAGTGAAAGCACAAAATTAAAGTTAATGAAATCGTTAATTTATCCACATATCACATATTATTGTTGTTAAGTGTACTATTATTTTTTGCCAAGCTATAGCAGGCTTAGGATATAGCGTATTCAGAATGCATGTGTGAGATTTGTGTGCCGAGTTCCATATACTGCTCATATAACACCATTCTTAGTTCACTTAAAAGAACCAAAAATTGAATTTAGAATAAAGTATCTATTCACAATGTTATTATATAAAACTTTAAATAGTGAAACTCCGAACTACCTTTTTGTCTTTTAATACGCGGAGCTGACACACATGAGAGAAGTCTGCGTTTTAATATGTTTTCTATACCGCTGCATAGAGGTTCACGTTTCGAGGGTTCCTTTTCCTATATGAGCGCAAAGATTATGAATGAGTAATTGGATATTCTCCACTTTGCACCATACTCGTTTAGACGAGGACTGAGACATAGGCTGGTGTTATCATAACGAAGGTATTGTAATGCATTTTTTGTTGCTGTTCGTATTTATAATATGTGGATATTTTTAATTTTTTATAAGATTTATCTTTGGTGAGTCATGTTTGTTTATTTCTTTTTCTTATGTGCTGGGTGTAAGAGTGTCTTTCAAGCCAAATCTCATGCCCTTTGTTGTAATGATTTATGATAATGTATTGTAGATTATTATACACAATAAATCATTTTATTATTATTATTATTTAGTAGATATGTATATTTTTGAATTCGTTTATTTTGAAACGTTTATTTGCTTAGATTGAAAGAAAAGAAAAAGGAAATTCAAATAATAATATATGTTGCAGGAAAATAAAATCACGTCTACTCCACAAAAAGTCATATATATGTTCAAAGCATAACCATAATGTCAAACATGTTTCGAGATTCATCTCATCGTCAGTGACAAAAACTCACAGAAGTCCTCATAATAAGCTTAATTCAAACATCTATATATCAATTAGTGAAAAAATTTTTGAAAGAAAACATATAACTAAATTAACAACTAATTAAAAATTTAAGTCATACATTTTGAATTGCATTGAAGCAAAATTTCTTTTTATACAGGGTGGTCCAACTTTTACGTGCATAAATTTAAGAATCGATAGATAATCGACAAATGTGAGTTTAATTAATAAACTATGTGCCAAAAATGCTTCGTTACAAAGTTACAGGGTGTTGAATTTTAAGAAACAAATTCGAATTTTATTAATATCTTTATTACCAATTGAGACATTTCAATGATATTTGGCTAGTGTGGAGAGGTAATCTAGCTTCATTTTTTTGTGTAATAATATTATTTTTATTTCCAGCAGTGGCGTGCGTACGGCTACCGATTGCGATATTTTTAATGAAAAAAATCAATACGCCACTGGTTTATGTCAAAATAAAAATTATATCTGCAATTCTTATTGAATTTAAAAGAAAAAAGTACTCTTGGCTTTTTTTCGTATCACGCAACATTTTCGACTAAAAAAATAAAAATCGTCTAAGCCAAATGTATTGAAAATCAACATAAAAATAACATATTACAAGTTTTACCAGATTTTACAATTTTTTTTACATAAACTGTTCAAAATGACTATCGTCATTGTCAATACACAATTGGCATCTTCTGGTGATGTTATTAATTGCTGCCGATAGAATGTGATTGTTACGATGCAACTCATCACAAGCTTCTTGAATTTTTAAGACTAATTCTTCGCGTTTTCTGACCGGCACCCTATACACTTTTTCTTTTAGGTAGCCGCAAATAAAGAAATCAAGTGGAGTCAAGTCAAGCGACCTTGGGGGCCAAGATATAGGTCCCTCATGATTATTTTCAACTTCTCCAGGGAAACGGCTAATCCATTGATTTCTGTAGGTAATGCTCTGTCATCTAGTTTCTCACATTCCGCCCGAAATGTGCTGGTGCTCCATCCATTTGAAACCAACCATTCGCACGTAAATGAAGTGGCACGTCATCCATTAAATCATTTAAATTATTCTGTAAAGAGTTTAAAAATAATTGTGCTGAGAGCCTAGCTGGTAAAAAGAATGGTCCGAGGAGATTATTGGAAATTACTCCTACTCACACGTTCAAAGTGAATTGGTGTTGAAACTTTCTCGCTCGCACTTCGTATGGATTGTGTTGTGACCAAATATGAAAGTTGTGGTAATTCGTTATACCAGTTCTTGTAAATGAAGCTTCATCAGTCCAGCAAACCTTATGCAGGAAATCTCTATCTACTTGAACTTTATTCAATAACCATTTGAAATAGTTATGCCTTTGAACATAGTCCTCAGGCGATATTTAAACCTCGTTCTCGAAATGCCCGATGAACTTGAGAGAAAACTTCTTTCGTTGGATGACGTCTATTAGGGAATCTGCGTGCATACTCCCTTGCAGCTGCATTTTCTTCGCAAAAACCGTATTCTTGGTTACTAAATAGCCGCGGCATTATTATTAACACTAAAAAGAACACTTAAATACTCGTACAACACAAATTTGTTGTGACAAAATGATTGACATTTCTGTTTTGTAACCAAGTCAAAGTTAATGTGATAATTATGCGCCTTTTACCAATTATGTATTGACAATGACGGTAGTCATTTTGAACAGTTTCTGCAAAAAAAAACCTGTAAAATCTGTTAAATATGTGTAAAACGTGTAATGATAAAATTTTATTTTTATGTTGGATTTCAATATATTAAATTTAGAAGATTTTTATTTTTTTACTCAACAATGTTGCGTAATACGAAAAAAAGCCAAGAGTACTTTTTTCTTTTGAATTGAACAAGAATTGCAGATATAATTTTAATTTTGAGATAAACCAGTGGCGTTTCTGTTTTTTCATTAAAAATGTCGCAATCGGTAGCCGTACGCACGCCACTGCTGGAAATAAAAATAATATTATTACATAAAAAAATGAAGCTCGATTTCCTCGAGGATAATGGAGGTAAATATCAAAAGTAACCCATTGCTGTAAAGCAGATAAAAAATGCTTTCAAATGATGACTAACTGCTATTTAAAAATTCGAGGTTTGTGCTCACTCTTCAAAATTATATCCGTATTGATCTCAATTTTTTTAGCGTGTTCACAATACTTTCCCTATTGGTCGGGAAGGTAATAGTGAAATTTTTGTCAGGAATTTTCTCAAAGATTTGTACACGCATACCAAGAATTACAAAATGGCTGTTCAAGCATACAATAATTGATGATGATGATCGGATTTATTTACTATTGGTTTTTACTGAAATCCCTTTGCCTAAATTAGACAAAAAATATTTCGACATGTAAGAAGATTAATTTGATGGTACTATTTATATCTACAACTAGGTATCTAGATAAATTAAATAGGTAAATTTCAGCACAATAATTGCATTATAATAAAATAAAAATACATTTTTTAATTGGTTTCCATGAAAGGACAGGTAGCTAGGTACATAGGAACTCCAAGAACTCCAGGTAGCTGGAAATTTAGGTTATTAGTATTCATAAAATTACCTGGAGTGTAGGTATAAATATCCACATTTTATTCTGTGATTCCTTAGTTATCCGAAAAACTTCGAAGTGAAAAGTTAGTTGATTTCTAAGTTTATACGTATTTAAAAATATATAGTAATTCTGAATACGAATACTACTTTAATTCAAGTACCAAATTAATATAATCGTATACAAAACAGAGAAAATGTAAGTATTTTTTAATTAAAAATTACTAAATATCTGCCAATAAAAATTTAATTTTTACCGAAGTTGTCCGTACTTAAAGCGCAGTCTAACAAATATTAAAGAAAAAGTCTACTCAATAAAGTTAAGTTATATATTGCCATAATCAGTGGTTTCAGAGAAATACCTATATATTTATTGCAATTTTTAACATTTGTGTAAGACTAAATAGAAAAATTCAAACCAGGTGTGTTAAAACTTGATTGAGTTGATCACTTATTTTCCAAATAAGAGAATAATTTTTTCGTTTTCAAGATATTTTAAAATGTTAGATTTTTGGACTTTAATTTTTTTTTTAAACAACCTACTACATTTCAGCTATTTTGCTATATTTTCTTAAACTGCATTAAAGTATCGATAAAAAAGCCATTAATCTTGGAATTAGGAAGTTGAGTTAACTAGAGAATAATTTTTCATTTTCGAGAAGTTTTAATTTTTTGACTTGTGGACTTTTAATTTTTTTTTGATAAACTGTACTATATGTTACCCTTCTTTGCGTGATCTGAATTATTTTTTATCGAAAAATCGGTCAGTGGTTCGTCAGCTAACGGTATTATGTCTTGATAACGCTTTTCCTGTCACGGTAACGTACTTTTGGTTATCTGCATTGTTTTCTGTCGAAAAATGTGTCAATCAATGTTGCACTCACTTTTCAGATAAAATGGAACCACACACGATTGTACCAAAACCAAAGTTAAGTAACAACAAAGTGAAAACAACAAAGAAACCAGCAAAACCGAAACAGACTAAATCAACCTCTTCCCTAAACGTAGCAGACTCGACTAGAGTAACAAGTGATAACGAAAACAGTAAGAAGCAGATCCTGGAATCACTTCCACAGAAATTGATTGCACGCGTAAGGGAATCCGGTAAACGTAAGCCGATCACGGTTATACCGGCGATTCAGGCTGTTATAAGGGCCAAGAAACGTAGTAGCAAGTCCCAATTGGAGAATCATAGACAAAAAATCGCTAAATTAGATGGAAGACAGACAAACACGGCGAGTACCAAATTAACGGCGATCGGATCAGTTCCCAAGAGCAATAAAGTAAGGGAATCAGAGAGTTTGTATGGTAAATACTGCTCCAGGCCCTTTAGCCAATTAAGTGCTAAAAAGGATTCAGGATACGGGAGTTCTGAAGATGATAGTCTCAAGAATAATAGCAGTAGTGGTGGTATGGCGAAAGATCAACCTTACCAACCGGTAGTGCAAAATGTCGATAGTTCATTGATGGTGCCTTTATGGAAGGTAAATAACATCCGTAATAACGCGAATGCTGCAAATCAGAAAAAGAAACTGAACCTCGAAGAATACAAGAAACGCCGAAAAGTAATTACCGCGCCAAATAGTACAAAATGCAGCAATGATTCAAACGCTACAAAACAGATTGAAGACGAGCAAATGCAACTTATAAAATACCAAGAAAAAATACGAAAAATGTCTGAAGCAGTGTTGAATGCCGCTCCACAGGCTGATGGTGCGAAGTTACCTGCGTTTACCAGAGGAAAACCACTACAAATATCATGTAGTAGTGAACAAATTAAACGACCACCGACGATAGTCAAGAAAGCACCACCGCCGAATATCGAAACTAAAGTTCTGGTCAGTTTTGGTGTGAACACAGAATGCAAGTCGTTCAAACGTAATCTACTAGCGCCATCAGTTGCTGTAGAGCATGGTGAGAATAAGCAGGTGTGGCATTTGGAAAGGGACCGAGTACGACCTGTTATGGTTTCGGTGTGTACACAAACGAATATTTCGTTGTTTCAACAAACTAAGAAACCTCCAGTTAGACGGCCGATGATAGAGAGTAGTTCGAGTGGAGATGGGAGTTTTAATATTGGCAGTAGTCAGCGAAGGTGAGTTTTTGTTTGTTTATCACAATTTAAAATGGCAGGGTTAGAAACGGAGCTAAATTTATGTCAATAGGGTCTAGCTTTTTTGTTATAAGTTGGGAACTACTTGACTGATGTGTAATATTTTAACCGCGTTAGATTATTATTGAAATTGTCTAGAACCACTTATTCTTTTGAAATAATGAAAGCTTTTCTCAAAATATTAACAAAGGTCAGCCTTTGATGCAGAGGCAAAGTTATGCAAATAGGGTTTAGCTTTTCCGTTATTACTTCGGATACCAATACGTGTGTATGATGAAACATCAGAATAATTGTTGTTATAACAGCCAATGGTCGTTAGTGACAAAACTACTTATATAAATTTGACACCTCTAAAGCATTGTTAAATTATTTTAGATGCAAACTTGTTAGGTTTTGATTTTAAAACTTTTGTCGCATCGGAAAATATCATGGTCAAATTTATTTATTTTAATTTTTTCGATTCGAATTCGATTATTTATGTAGGAATCCAGGAAAGAAGACTTATTTTTCTATTTTTCAGTTTATCATATTCGACGTCAAGATCGCAATTACCGACATGTTCGCGTATCCGGCGGAATAGCGTTGATGTTAAGGAGCATAAAAATTCAGTTGAAGAACGAGGCATCCTGTACGTTGGTTGGATCTGCAGTAATACAACTAAAGAAGATTTACGTAGGAAATTCCAGAAATTTGGTCCCATTACCAATATTAGTCTGCACTCCAGAGAAAATAGATATTCAGATCTGTAAGTATAGATAAAATAGACCTATTCTAGTTGTTTTCTTATAAGACGTAAACGGTTTTCTCAAAATATTGTGGTTGTAGTAAATGTAACGATATCCATCCATCTAGCTTTCATGTTGTAACTTCGAAACTAATCGTTTGACGTGTTAAATTTTAGCTGTCTTCGATTTAAAATATAAAATTATCTAGAAGAACCTATTGAAAAGTTTTTTGAAATACTTTACCGTTGTCCCAAAATATTGAAATATTTCAAGGGGTTCGAATGTGGAAGTAGCACCTGCTTGCCTTTTATAACTTCGTAAATAATGGTCTCACGTCTAATATTTTAACTATTTTAGATTAACAAGAAATTTGTCTAGAAGATCTTATTCTAGAGTTTTTTAGAAATACTTAATGGTTTTCTCTAAAATATTGAAAAATATCAGGGAATGTAGCAAAAGCAAGGATATGAAAGTAGCATCTAGCTTTTCCGTTATAACTTTGTAACTAATCGACTTATGTGAAATATTTAAACTACGTTATTTAAACATGAAATGATTTAAAATAACACCTATTCTAGAGGATTTTTGTAATAATAACTTAGGGTTTTTTCCAAAACTATTGAAAAATTAGGCTTCAAAGCAAAGTTGGTTGATATAAAAGTAGCGTCAGAAAACAATTTTGAGATAATATTTGATTGAAATTTAAGATTCCAAATGAGCGTTAGTGGCAAATCCTAATTGTGCTATTGCATTGCCATTTCCAAACATTTGTAAATTAAAAAATGGCTTGTGATGTAAGCGAAAGGGTTCATGTTTCTGTTGTGCACCTAGGCAATCATCATGCACAAATCTTATAGTTCCTAATGTGGTTATATTTTGTAATTTTAGAGAACACTATGGTTTCGTTACCTTTAAATACAAAGAGGACGCTCATGAGGCATACAAACATGGGAACAAAGATGCAGCTTATCCAGTTTTCAAGATTAGCTTTAACAGTTGAAGAGACTTCTGTAAAACTTCATCTCGGTAAGTTCATGACACAAAAAATGTGTAGGATTGGTACGCAGTCTCACGCCTCATGAAATATCATTAGCCAACGAAACTTGTGAAGTAATTTTAGCCATTCTAAAAATTCTTAATCAATCTATAAACTCGTAAAGTTATTTTTAGTCAATTTAAAAGCTCATGGAGTACTATTAATCAACATCGAAACTTTTAAAGTATTTTTAGCCAATCTGAAATCTTGTGAAGAATTATTAACCAATTTCTAAACTTGTGCCAATCGAAAAGCTCGTGGTGTATTTTTGGCCAATTTCCAATCTAGTGATGTATTTCTTCCGACGAAAACGTTCATGAATAATTGGTGTTGAGTTGATACGCCCAATTTAAACAAATATCTATTACCGTGACAGTTTTTTGATTGTAATTTATCTTATTTCAGATAATATGGAAGATGAGGAATACTATACACCGTAAACGAAAACAGACAACTCTTTTTGACCGTTGAGAAAGATGCAAGAGAAGTTGAAGAAACGCAAAGTTTGACACAAGTTTTTGTTCGGAGTATATAAAGTTAGGGAATTGTCAATATGAGCAGCGGTGTGAGCTAACTCGTGAAATTTAGCTTGGATTACCCGCAGGAAAAATAACAAATTGATAGGTTCGTTACATATTTTTCATTTCTGGTATTAATTATTAGTATATTTTTTTTACATTTTGTTAAATTAAGCAATAATTTAAATAATTATTATTATAATTAATACTTTTATGCGTTTGGGTTTTGTGTTACCATAATATTCTCAGTTTGTTTTGTTTGCAATATTATTTTGATTTATTTTTTTAACTTTTTGACTTTGTGCATTTTTTTTATATGAAATTAAACAAATAAAAATTATTTATTATTATTATTTTGGTTTTTTATTTGGATAAGATAATGCTCTAATCACATATTATTTGCAAAAATAATTACAGTATAAAAAGGTAAAGGTGAAAAAATTATTAAGCTTTGTAAATAATAATAATAATAATAATAAATCATTTATTGTGAAATCAAAAATTACAAAAATCAAATGAACTCATACATAAATTAGTAATTTCAGCAAAAGGAAAGAGTTTGACTTTAAGTCATTCTTCCACTCTTCCTAAGATATAAAAAAATACATATACGCACACAGTTAAGAAGGAATAAAAAGCAGGAAACCAGAGCTAATCAACAATATTTAAATTTTAAGTACATAAATTAATAGCACATCAAATAACAGAAATACACTTTCTTAATTGGCTTTTAAATGAACTTGGTGACAAGTCCAACAAATAATATACAGAATTCAGCAATTTAGGCGCCATACACGAAAATGAACCCTCATATCTAGCGGTTCTGTGCTGGGGAATAGTGAAAGAATTAGTCCGTATATTCACATTGTGAACACTAGAACGCCTGTTCAATAGTCTATATAAGTAAGACGGTGATTCAGAATGATAAAATTTATATAGCATCATAATGTAAAAAAATATCAGTCTAGAACCGAGTCTAATCTCAGACAGTCTCTCATAGAATGGAGTTATATGTGCCCTATAAGGCACTTTACAGACATACCTAATGCAAGCATTCTGCACTCTTTGAATCTTGGCTTTATTATAATCTGTTAGAAAGCTATAATATACCTGAGAGCAGTAGTCAATGTTGGGATACACCAATGCTCTAACCAGAGAAAGCTTCGTCCTTTCATCCAAAACATCCTTAAGATGATACAATGACTTCAGTCTATAAAACGCATTCTTATAAACATGGATGCAATGCTCATGAAAAGACAGTCTGGTATCGAAAATAACACGCAAATTACGGGCCTCTCTCTTCCACTGGACTTCGACGCTATTAATCTTTACACCGAAAGCAGTCTCAACAAGCTCAGTCGCACGCTCATTTCCAAAACACATTGCAATTGACTTTTTTGGATTAATTTTTAGTCCATTGTCAAGGCACCATCCCGAAAACCCACACAGATCCTTGTCCATATCCCTCATCACTCTAGGCAAGTCACCCAGAGGGAATGACATATAAAACTGGATATCGTCCGCATACATATGGATACGACAGTGTTGAACCACGCTGCCTATGTCAAAAGTATACAAAGAAAAC
Organism: Apoderus coryli; assembly: GCA_911728435.2. Taxonomy (NCBI): domain Eukaryota; kingdom Metazoa; phylum Arthropoda; class Insecta; order Coleoptera; family Attelabidae; genus Apoderus; species Apoderus coryli. The sequence goes on along the minus strand of OU452214.1, from coordinate 7,543,166 downwards.
AGAAGAGGGCCCAATATGCTACCCTGAGGGACACCACAAGTTGTTTCTTTAAAGTCAGATAAATCTGAAGGACTAATTTTAACTCTCTGTTTTCTATGAACTAAGTAATTCCGAAACCATTCCATGCATGTCTCGGTGAAACCAATATATTTCAACTTAGACAAGAGCAAATCAAAATTCACCAAGTCAAACGCCTTACTCTGGTCCAATAAAACAAGAACCGTGAGCTCTGAATTGTCCATTGCTCGTGCAATATCATCTACGACTTTTAGCAACGCAGTGTTAGTGCTATGCATCCTGCGAAATCCGGACTGAACTTCAGGCAATAAATTATTCTCATTCAAAAACTGTTGCACTTGCCTGCTAACTATACGCTCAAAAACCTTGGAAAATGCGGGCAAAATGGATATTGGTCGAAGGTCACTGAATGTAGACGGACGGGAAACCTTAGGCAGTGGTATAACATTAGCTGTCTTCCAACTTTCAGGAAACGTGCCACTCTCAAGAGACTTATTAAAACTATGTGTTACCACATGTATACAAAAAGGAAGCACCATTCGGATCATTCTTATATTCACACCATCAATGCCATAAGACTCAGACCTGACTGAACGCACACTCTCAAAAACATCCTCATTTGATATCTCATGAAACTCAAAACGAAGATGTTCCCCAAATGTAGTAGTGTTATAAAATTGTATACTATCACTGCTTACATTAATCGGTCCCGCGGCATTTAGAAAATAGTTATTTAAATCATCGGGCTTTCTTAATTCCTCAGGAATATGGGAAGTACCCTTGCCCTTCGAAGAAAAAACGCCCCACTGAGAAAACTTGCTCCAAAGTTTTTTTGAGTCTGATTTGAAACGCTGAATTGTTTGGGAAACATAAGCCTTCTTTTCAGCATTAATCGCGTTTTTGACATAATTACGCATTTCTACGTAGTGTAAACGTGATGCCAATGAACGAGTCCCCAAATACTTTCGATGCGCTTTATTTCTTAAATTTATCATTTTTTTTATGGTATATGTAATGTATGGACGAAAAGGGCGATTTGCTCTAATAGATCTGAGAGGGGCATGTGTATTAAAAAGTGTTAATATATTTTCATTAAGTTGCTCGACTGCCGTTGAAACATCAGTGGCGAGAGCAACAGCATCCCAATCAAATGAGAGCGCATCCTCCGAGAATAGTTCGGAGTTAAAGCTATGAAAACATCTATAGATAATATCTCTCCCAACTCTCCCCACAGACTCAACAGACAGAGTGCAGAATACAAGCAAATGATCAGTCTTACAACCAGTGTCAATCGTAGTAGAGAAATCCAATTTCAAGTTGTTACTGATGCAAATGATATCAATCAATGATTCACTGGTATTTGTTATTCGTGTTGGCCCATCAATTACCTGCACTAAATCAAACTGTTGCATTACCGAGAGAAACTTTAGGACATCGTTCGATTGCCGATTCAAAAAATTTATATTGCAATCACCCATAAGTACAATAGAATCAGTATTCAAATATACTTTCTCCAACGAATCAGTCAATTCATAGACCGAATCAATATTAATATGTGGAGGTCTGTATATGACACCCAAACCGATCTTCTTATTTTTTAAAGAAACTAGTGTCCACAATTGTTCAATACCACTGTCACTAATAAAAGACAACATAACCCTTGACCTAAACTTATTTTTTATATATACGGCTAAACCCCCACCCCTGCTTGGGCGATCGAGTCTATGCATATCGTAACCTACCAAACTTATATAATCATTGGGGAAATCTTGCCTCAACCATGTCTCAGACACTGTCAGTACATCAAAGCTTTGCTCTAATGCAAAATTCTTAAAATTACCGAAATCCGCTACAAGAGACCTTATGTTAATATGTGCGCATTTGAGCTTCAGTTTTTTGACTTTGCAATTGTTGGCACACCCTGTACATATTTTATAAAAAGACCGCTCTCGCCAGACTCAACTCTATCAGTCATCTGTGATTTGATGTTTTTGTAATATTCCCGTTCCATTAAAGTTTTATCAGTATTTATAGAGACGCCCCTGTAACTGACACCCAATTTACGTTTGGACTTCAGCACCAGAGACACATCCTTCCTAGACGTCAGCTCAACTTTCACTGGGGCAGGTTTGTTGTTTCGATCTTTACCAATCCGTGTAACGTTGATCCTCTCTGTTGCTATGTTTGGACAGATGCTTTTGAGTAGTACCAATACTGAATCTTTATCAGACTCGGGACTTGAATTCGATTGAAGTCCATAGATAATAATATTTTGTTCGCGTTTTTGGCGTTCTTTTAATTCGCTCAATAGCGCCTCGTTATTACCTGAACCAGATGTTTCGTGGGTAGGGGCTACATTATTAACATTTACGATCGAAGTCATTTGTTTCTTAATTCCAGATATTTCTTTTCTTAGCATATTATTCACCTCAAGTTGTTGGACATGTTTCTGCTGTAAATCACGATACATTTCCTCGATAATTGTTAATTTATTCATTACATCTCCAATGGTGTACGCCCGATGTGGACTGCGATTCGATACACCACTTGACACACTCTGCGAAATTACCTTTGAAAGCGCGTCATCAGTATCGCTTTCAGACAAACTCACTACAGCCGGCAACTTAACACTACGCCTACGATGTCCGCCCACATCCATATTACAACAACTGTCACAGATCCATGTAGCACCTGACGCCGAGTCCGCCAGCATTCGAAACAGTTCATCCGTCATATGTGTACAGTCTTTATGAATCCACGCTTGACATTTTCCAAAACACTTTACTCTGCACTGATTCTTATTAATGTACAAATTACAAACCGGACATTTATTTACACGTGGCATTATTATAAGACAGAAGCGAAACTTCGCAAATCCACCCGGTAGAAAGCTATTTACCTTTATCGCAATTCACAACTATCGCTTATCATTTATTTTTATAGATAAATTGTATATGGTAAAATAAACACACTAAACATATATATCTATATACAATGATTTAACCTGATTCCTTTACAAGGCACAACCGATCGTTGTATGCTAACAATCACAAAAAAAAGCGCTTTTTTTTTTAAATAATTCGATCCAAATTATGTTTTATTTGAACAAAATTAACCCCAATAACTTGCAGTTAAATACGAGAGAACCAAACGTGCGTCCTCTCAACTCAACTTCAAATCAGCTAATCAAAATACTTACAACTTTTTAAACATTTATAATCAATCCAAGAAAAAAACAATTGAATGGGGATGTTTTAATTCTAAATTCCCCTCATCAAGTGAAAGAGATATTTTTTTAGAAAATAATAAAACAACTTCCTATCCTTTTTTTATTGAAAAGTTTTACTTTCTCAAATTAAACCCTCTAATCGACCCAACTAATTAAATAATCAATTTTAAGATACTACTGTACTGTAAGGCTGTTTTAGTATATTATAGTGTAGATTTTTTTAATAATAAAATAATATGGGGGGCATAAGTTTGAAAGAAATATGGAATACAGATATTTCTTTTATATGTCTGCCTGTGGGGCTTGCATTTACTAAGTAATAATTCATTTTAGAGTTGTAAATGCTTTAAATAGTGACCACAGTCCGTTTGTTTTTGAAATAAACCGGCAAGTGGTTCTCCAAAACAAAAGATTCATGTTGGTCTCAAACAATGTAGACTGGAAAAGAAACAGACCAATACTTGACAGCCAAATCACACTAAACAGGGGCATACGGACAATAAAAGATCTGGGCAGAAAGGTGGACAGTGGACAAGATGGCAGGTTTAATACAAAACGTAGAGGGATATTTGTACAAAAATAAAAGAATGTAAAAACACTTCGTCAACTTAGTGCTAGGGATAATTCTCTTAGAAAATTTAGTAAAGCTTCGTCAAGGCGTTCGATTCTGTTAACCGTGAGGCTCTGTGGAAGATATGCTCAACGGATGTCCCAAGAAATGCATTATTACATTACATGATTACTAGAAACAAAGATACAGCGGAGTATGTCGCTAATCACTTATACAGGGTGTATACACCTCTACCAAATACGAGTACTATTCCCGTGCATGATGAAATTGTACATCAATGCTCCCAAATACCTGCTGCAACAGTATGTTCTCCACATATCCTCTCCAAAATCCTTACAAGTCCCAGTAATGTGCTTCAGATTATCAAAAAAATGCCAAATAATAAGGCCCTGGACCAGATGCTATTGATAACATTTTACTTAAAAATTTAATTTCAATCCAAGATTAATTTAATAAATAAGATAAAACATATACTTTTCAGTTTGACCATCTGAGCTACCTAGTTCAGTAAAAATAAATATAACCTAAGATTTTATCCGTCAAAACTAGTTCGAGTAAAATGTTTCTCTTTGTAAGAATTTGTTAAATTCTTATTCTTACTATCGTACCTGTATTAATGATTGATTCGTCATAAAAAGCATTATATGCTATGTAATTTATTTTGTGTTCTAAATTATTTTTTTATGTTTTAAACATGATATTAGATCAGTTGGAGTAAGTGTAACACCTTATGAGTATAAGAAATTCAGATTTAGAGGTGCTAAAATTATAACTATGTGTATATTCGATTTCAACTTCAAAATCATAGACGTACAATAGGTACAACAAAATATTCTGGCATAGGCTCTTTGAACCTTAGGTTAATTCATATAATTAGTCTTTAAATCAAAATAAATTTTAATAGTTAATTACTTGTATATTTTAGTATTTGACAACCGGCTTTAAATTAGGGTATTTTTTCATTGAAAAAATTACCTCATAAAACGTACCATTAAAATGTTCCACTAATTTATTTATAAAAAGCTTGTTGAGCAAGCTAACAATTTAATTATTTATTTGTTTATGATAAATTCATATCTAAATTATTTTCTGGATATTAAGAAATCGATAACTGTAACCAACATAGCTTTATAGAAAGACTGACAAGTTGAACTATATAAATTATTTTTGGTAACATTTGCTCCACCGGACCTTCATTATTTTTATATTGAAACTATTTCATTTGTAATTTTATACAATTAAGAAAACACAAAAGCTCTTAAATAGTTTGCCAACTTTAAAATAAAATTGCGTAGCGTCATTAAATGACCTATGTACCTATGTTTGTGGCTATGTTTGTACCATATAATAAAAATATATAGGATTGAGTTAAAAAATAAATAAATGAATTTAATTTAAGTAAAACGTTTTCTAATTTCCTGATTTCGAGCCGTATTGGTTCAAAAGTCACATTACTGAACATTAGATTGTGTATACAGTATCTCCATAAACTGTTTATTCAATATTAATAAGAACATATAGGTATACGGAAAGTAAAAACTGTGGAATGTTTGTATTTCTAACCCTGTATTATTTTATCTGATATGTTCGAAAGAAGTAGTCCAGTTTTTTATCTGATATGATTCCATTTTCAATTCTGTAAATATTTTTCAAAATCCTTCGCATAAGTTATCTTGTTAAAATATATATAGTTAATAATGACAGGGTGTCCCAGAATGAAGTGGGTATAGACGCAAAATAATACTGCCTAAATACACCTCTTTTTTTTTTTTGAATAATGTATACATTAAACAAATTCATTTAATTAGAAAAAACAGAATGTGGCATCAAGTTTAAAAGCCCCAGTTCTTCTGCTAAAATTTTAAAAGTGAAACCCAATTTAATATTACTTATTTTACAAAAAAATATTATATATTATTTTATAATAATTAATGTTTTCAATAATTCTAAAATAATTCGTTTCGCCGCTAGAGAGCCTATAGAAATTCGACCAACTTTTCATTGTTAACTATAAAACCGCACATAACGACAAAACGTGTTCGCTAATAAATTGGCGTTTATTTGTTTGAAATTGTACCATTACTTAAACTTTATACTCCTACGTCAACTAATTTGTGTTTATTCTGATCCAAATTTGAGACCTTTACCAAGTATTTTAGGTGGTTACAGAACAATGAATATAAATAGTGATGCAGCTTTGCAAGTGATAATAAAGTCTTGTTTTACTAAATTGTAATTAAACATAATATATTGCTTTTATTGATTGTTCATTACTATTGTGATTATTTTGAATATGAGTATAAAGATGGCATGGCACTAATAAATTTATATCGTAATAGGCAATTATTGAGTTTGGAACTAAAGAAACAGTTATGTGAGAGCTTAGTGTTGAGCTACTGTAATTATGGAGATGTTATTTATGGCCCATGCTTAGATTATAAAAACTCTTACAAATACAAAAAATTCAAAATTCATGTGTTCGTTTTCTTTTTGGTCTTAGTCATGTAAGTGATTAATTCAGGGATTTAAGTTTGTTAAGAATGAAGGAGCGTGGAGACTTGTCCTTTTTTATATTAAATTGATTTTTGTACATTCTTTAAATATTTAAATAAATAATAGTTATTAAAATTCATTTGACTTCCCTTTTTATTAACTGAGAGACGCCGCTCAAATCCAGACCGTCAATCGTTTACGAGGGAGAATCAATAAGATCCTCTTTCGTGAGCGTGATGTAAGTGGGCGATCCTCGAGTAGCTAAATAAGCCAAGCGAGTAACTTAATAAAACTCAATTCTTATACTTTCTAACTATTTTTGTGACAATATGATTACTGTTTACGTTTACCTCCATAAAAAATTGAATTTAATACCTACACTGGTTGTATCGACAGTATTTCGTATAATACACAATCTTTGCCTTGTAAAATAACACGCTGAGTGTAGCTGTGCCTATGCATGCTTTCGTTTTCTCTCGCCGCTATTGGTATAGGATATAGTGTGTAGCATACATTTCAAATATCTCTGTCTCGCTCTCACTCATATTTGTTATATGCTTCATCCCTTTCGCGGGACGAAAATTTTATAAATCGTGTCGTGACGCGACCTTGAAAAATCACTCGCATGCGGCCAAAGAAGTATTCACTTCAATAAGAAGCACTATAAAATAGGCAGATTTCATTTGAATAAAAAAACTTAATTTTGTGCTTAGTCTTTGGCCTGTATTAATTTAAAATTAGAATAGCCTCTCAGTAGGTATATGAGAAGTCCCATTCTACAAGGAATTTATCTCAAATTGAATAAATGCTAAAATCTTATAGGCAAAATTATAAATTATTTTATGGATTGCAAATGTCATTTTTGACGTAAAGTATCTCAATAACGATTAAAACTAGGTATCGGACAAATATGTTTAAATCTAAAAAGGAAATAATATATTGGTTGTCCAATAAGAGAATGCATATCAACTTGCGGTTTCATCGGTAGTGCCGCTATTTTCGAGTTGCTCCCATCGACATTGGTATACAGCTAAATTTTCAAAATTTTCATTTGCGTACTTTTTGAGGGTATTTGATGATAACCTTTATTTCTCATGGCTCACGGAAAATTGAAAAATAAATTATTGTTTTTCATGGAATTTGGTAAAAAAAAACATTATATTTTTGCAAATTTAATTTACTTTGTTTTTGATGATATAATTGAATCATTCCATGTAACGATTTAATACTTATGATTCTTCTGGATTTAGGGTAGGTTTTGCTATGTAATAACGTAATTATAGTCCTTGTACCTGTTTTTAAACTAAAATGTAGTTGGTTTGTGTCGATTGTAAAGTACTATTATATTACTGTATTTACCAGATTTTTGTCAATAGGATAAATTGCTTTAATCCGTCCGTCTTTACCCATTCTATAGAGACATCATAAATACAGGTATATTTCACGAAAAATGGTGTTGGTTTTTCAACTGCAATAAACTACCTACTTGTTTTAATCCCACTGTTTAGAAATAAAAGTCAAACTACTGCATTTTTTTCAGTCCACAATAAGAAGTGGTGTAAATTTTGTAACGGAAGTTAGAGAAAGAGGAGGCCGGCCGGCCAAAGATCACGGCGTAAAGGATATTTCAAGTTAAATATCGTCAAACCGAAACTAGGTAAGTCCTAAGGCCTCGTTCTTGATTTCATTGAATTTTATTCTCCAATATCTGCCTACGGTCCATTTTTCTCGTGAGCTTTAAGTTTACACAACAACGTCATTGTTCTGATAATCCTTTTTTGCAGCACTAGTATCTCACCCACGCGACATGAGTTTCCCCACAACACAATGGAATAACATAGGACTGAATTAACATTTGCAAAATAAAATGATCGCAATACGTCAATTGAAACAAAGCTTATCATTTTCCAAACTAAGAACGAAAGTCTGCAGAGCTTCACAGAAGCGGTCTCCATTTGTTTATACCAATTTAGGTGCGAGTCAATGTCAACACCCAAGAATTTCACATATGATCTCTGTACTAGCCGGTGATCCCCGTTAACAATTCTCATACTGTAGTTCACCTCCCTTGCTGAGAAATGTTTATTATTTGTTTTTCCAAAATTCAAGACTAGATCGTTATTAGTACAATAATTCCGCATGTGCTCCAAACATTCATATAATTTTGAACTTAAATCACTAATAGAGTCAGCAGCTATTATAGCTGATGTATCATCAGCAAAAAGGGTAATGTGCTTTGCAGATTTTATGTGTATCGATATATCTGCAATGAGCAATATGAAGATTAGTGGTCCTAATGTACTGCCCTGGGGAACGCCGACGTCCAACTCAAGAACTGATGATTCAAAAACTTTGCCATCACGGTGAGACTCACTTTTTGTTTTCTTTCTGATAAAAATGATGTTATCTAAGTTAAGGGAGTGCCTCTAACACCGAAACCATAGAGTTTACGTAAAATCTTCGAAAGCTCGTGAATAATCGAAAAATAAACCTGAAAATTTTTGTCTTTCTTCCAAGCATTCTAACACTTTGCCGATGAACTGCACTATCGCGCCTTGGGTGGATAGACCCTTTCTAAATCCGAATTGGTTATTACCAATTATATTATACTTATTCACATAATCCACAAGCCGACAGTAAAATGCATTTTCAAAAACTTTAGAGAAAACAGACAATACAGAGATGCCTCTATAATTTTTTATATGTTTCGAATCCCCCTTCTTGAATATAGGCACAACTCTGGCTAGTTTTAGTTCTTGTGGGAATGTTCCTTCAATGAAGGAACAGTTTACTAAATGTGTAAGAATAGGTGCCACATAATCAATGACGTGTTTTAACACCGAACATGGGACACCATCGGGACCACTTGAGTTCTTCCGCGTTATTTTTTGTAAGATATTACACATCTCGTTCTCATGTACAGGGTAAAGAAAAAAGGTGTTACCGCTAAGTTCCGGCCCTTGCTGATATAACTGGGCATCATTCGACTCGACAAGAGCTTTAGTAGAGTTAACAAAGTATGTATTAAAAGCCTCTGCAGCACTTCCATCAGATGAACACTCCCGTCCCTCATCATCCGCAAAGGTAGAAGGATATCGATTATCATTATTTAAATTAACTTCCTCGTTGATTATTTTCCAGTAAACTTTAGATTTATTGCCCGCTGAATAATATCGAGAATTGTTAAAAGACTTCTTGGCGTCAACTATTTGTTTTTTGTGTTCCCTATATAAACTCTTATTAGATCTTTAATATTCTGGTCGTTGGAAATCTTACATTGATAATTCAGAGCTCTGAGAAACTCTCCCTCAGCAATTATTTTAGGTGTTACCCAAGAACGACCTGCCATTTGGCTTCCAACCTTAACAGTCCGCAAGGGAAAACAAAAATCCATGATTTCATGAAACCTATTAGCAAATTTTGTGAATTTGTCTTCGAAGCCAACGTCACTCAGCACGGCATCCCACGTCTCACTAGATATATGATTCTTAAACATACTAATATTAAATACATCATTGAAATATCTCTTATCAATATACCGAATCCCATCTTCACATACCTGTTTTAAAATTCTAAAAGTTACAATCATATAAAAATGATCCGATAACTCGGTATTCTGAACAAATTATGATAAAAAATCAACATAAAAATTAAATTCGAAAAAATGTTGTTGATCATGCTCATCGATTCACCATGTATACGAGTATAATCAAAAATACATTGCGACATATTAAAACTACTCAAAAGGTTAAAAACCTTATTGGCGTTTCTGTCATCCCTGTTCGCAAAATTAATATTGAAGTCGCCACATATTAGAAGCTGTTTATTTCGAAGGCGTGGATCATCCAACAATATCTCCAACTCCACCTTAAATTCTTTAAAATCAGATTGGGGTGCCCTATATAAACACAGAATATAATAACGCTTATCATTAATCACAAGTTTCGAACAACATACCTCAAAAATACTTTCTGAGGCTGTTACTAAAATATCACTGGCATTAGAAATTAAGTCTATTTTTACAAAAATACACACCCCTCCGCCTCTAAAGGAACGTGAATAATTACTAACTAATTGATATTTACAAACTTTTAGTGCTTCAATTTCATTAGTTTTGCACCAGGTTTCTGTAAGGTAAACGACATCTGGATAATTCTGCTGCATTAACAACATATCAAGTTCAACAGTCTTTCCGCGCAGACTTCTAATATTAAGATGGACAATTCGTAGTTCACTCAACTCAAACATCGAATCAAGTATATGTGATGGGCCCCGCGCAGAGATATCCTGTTTATGAGTTGCCGAAATCTTACAGAAAAAACTTATTCCTATTTAACAAAATATTCTTCTAGTAGATTGCGATTCTGATTTTACCTGACTTTTTTAATATGGAATGTCTACAATTTCCAAAATTCTTGGAAGAGATAATAGAATTCATATGACTAAAAACAATACGTTTCATTAAAATTAAATCGTTAAAATTATCGTAATTATATATATTGAAATATGTCAGTTAGCTTATTTAAATAAAAATCGTCCAATAAACAGGAACAGAGAACATTATTAAATTTGTTTTAGAGCTGATAGACCGTAAAATCTCAAGAGTGTCACCGTCCAACATCACTCTGTCACATTATCCATAAATAATAAACACATTTAGATAGTATGCGAGAGTATAATTTATTTATACGCCCGCCATGATTAATACTACTAATTAATGTTTACAATTTGTCATAATTGTTGATTATTTTTGGCATGTGTCATATTTATTTGCTATCTAAAGCAATCATGGCCAACTAAAATCAATTAGATTTCAGAAGATATCACTATTGTAATAGAAAAATGTAAGATTGCCAATATTTTGAAAACTATCAGTTTTTGGGATAGACATCCTTTCATAAACTTGCCCTTATTTTTGATGCAAAAAAATAAAAAAAATATAAAATGCGGGGTTGCCATTTAAAAATTTTGACATTTTTTTCAATTTGATTTTTTACCCTTTTTTTCAAATACCCTGTTTAATATTTACTAAAAAATATATGTAGGCGGCTTAAGTAGATCTATATCTCCTAGGATATTCTAACAAATTAAATTATTAAAGCTTCCATATAATAAAAAACTGTTTTATTCTTTATTCGGAAAACGTCATTTTTGACATAAAATTTCAAATATTACGAAAATAGCTGGCGATAGGTATAATATATTATGCATGAAATATGTTTAGAATTACAAGGAGAATCCAAAAAAATATAACTTATATAGGGTTGTATTTGAAATAAGGAAGTTGACACCCATTTCCGGTATAACCGGAAGTACTAGATTCTTTAAAATATTTTAACCGAATTGGTCCCATCGACCTACGGGCTACACCTGATTTTCAGATTGTTCCACAGAATCGATCAAATCCCTTCCCGGTGGGACACCCGGTATAAATCCCTCGTAAATAATACTAATCTCCTATTAGTGTCGCTTATACCTAGAGGTATAAGTCGAGACCAATAATAACCAAAGGACCAAATATCAGATAGAGACAACATTTATTTAAGTAACTCTGTATATTAAAAGGGTTGTCGTGTGCCTTTAAGAATATAATAACAAGTAGGTACATCAACGTCATACACCTACAAGCGGTTTTTAACCTTTACACGACCAAATTGTTCAATGTTTTACTGATGGATTATAATATTTTGTCCGTCGCCATGTTGCTTAGACACAGATTTATAAATCTGTGGCTTAGCTCCAATAGAAAAAATATACCACTCATTTAGGGATTTATTCAATGATTCGTTACGCAGTGGCATATTCCCTGATATTTGGAAGAGTGCTTGTGTGATACCAATTCCCAAAGTGCACTCGCCGTCTTAGACCGATCAGCTTGCTTCCAGTACTATCTAAAATTTTTGAACGTCTTGTCAGGTTTCAGATTAAAGATTATTTATTAGAGAATGGTATTTTGACTTCGCTACAATCGGGATTTCGTGTGGGACATTATACAGCTTTACTCAAGGTTACTATATTAGTGTTACTTGATTAGAGTAAAGCTTTTGATCTGGTTGATTTTGATTTATTACTTAGCAAACTACTTGGCTTTTGAAGAAAATGCGCTAAGATGATTTTTCAGCTATCTAGTAGACAGGAAGCATTGCGTTAAAATCGCTTCACTATGATTTTAGGATATTACAGAGGGGAGTTCCCAAGGGTATTCTTGGACCCTTATTATTTTCTTTATTTTCGTTTGATTTGCCTTTAATTCTAAGACATTCATTTATTCACATGTATGCTGATGATCTTCAGGTGTATGCGCACTGTACTTTGGATAACTTCGATAATATGTTCGAGTTTATCAATGAGGACCTTAGAGACTTGTCAACGTGGTGTCAGTGTAATGGATTGAAATTGAATCCTAATAAGACGGTAGCAATGTGTATTGGGTCGGAGAGACAGACGGTGGTAATACGCGAAATGGGACAATTAAAATTGAATGATATTTATATATCCTGGAGTGATAAAGCCAAAAATCTAGGTGTTATTACAGACTATAAATTGTATGTAAATGTACCATTTGAGAAGATTCCTTAGTGAAAGCACCAAATTAAAGTTAATGAAATCCTTAATTTATCCACATATCACATATTATTGTTGTTAAGTGTACTATTATTTTTTGCCAAGCTATAGCAAGCTTAGGATACAGCGTATTCAGAATGCATGTGTGAGATTTGTGTGCCGAGTTCCATATGCTGCTCATATAACACCATTCTTAGTTCACTTAAAAGAACCAAAAATTGAATTCAGAATAAAGTATCTATTCACAATGTTATTATATAAAACTTTAAATAGTGAAACTCCGAACTACCTTTTTGTCTTTTAATACGCGGAGCTGACACACATGAGAGAAGTCTGCGTTTTAATATGTTTTCTATACCGCTGCATAGAGGTTCACGTTTCGAGGGTTCCTTTTCCTATATGAGCGCAAAGATTATGAATGAGTACTTGGATATTCTCCACTTTGCACCATACTCATTTAGACGAGGACTGAGACATAGGCTGGTGTTATCATAACAAAGGTATTGTAATGCATTTTTTGTTGCTGTTCGTATTTATAATAAGTGGATATTTTTATTTTTTTATAAGATTTATCTTTGGTGAGTTATGTTTGTTTATTTCTTTTTCTTATGTGCTGGGTGTAAGAGTGTCTTTCAAGCCAAATCTCATGCCCTTTGTTGTAATGATTTATGATAATGTATTGTAGATTATTATACACAATAAATCATTTTATTATTATTATTATTTAGTAGATATGTATATTTTTGAATTCGTTAATTTTGAAACGTTTATTTGCTTAGATTGAAAGAAAAGAAAAAGGAAATTCAAATAATAATATATGTTGCAGGAAAATAAAATCACGTCTACTCCACAAAAAGTCATATATATGTTCAAATCATAACCATAATGTCAAACATGTTTTTAGATTCATCTCATCGTCAGTGACGAAAACTCACAGAAGTACTCATAATAAGCTTAATTCAAACATCTATATATCAATTAGTGAAAAATTTTTTGAAAGAAAACATATAACTAAATTAACAACTAATTAAAAATTTAAGTCATACATTTTGAATTGCATTGAAGCAAAATTTCTTTTTATACAGGGTGGTCCAACTTTTACGTGCATAAATTTTAGAATCGATAGATAATCGACAAATAATGTGAGTTTGGTTAATAAACTATGTGCCAAAAATGCTTCGTTACAAAGTTACAGGGTGTTGAATTTTAAGAAACAAATTCGAATTTTATTAATATCTTTATTACCAATTGAGACATTTCAATGAAATTTGGCTAGTGTGGAGAGGAAATCTAGCTTCATTTTTTTATGTAATAATATTATTTTTATTTCCAGCAGTGGCGTGCGTACGGCTACCGATTGCGATATTTTTAATGAAAAAAATCAATACGCCACTGGTTTATCTCAAAATAAAAATTATATCTGCAATTCTTATTGAATTTAAAAGAAAAAAGTAGTCTTGGCTTTTTTTCGTATAACGCAACATTTTCGAGTAAAAAAATAAAAATCGTCTAAGCCAAATGTATTGAAAATCAACATAAAAATAACATATTACAAGTTTTACCAGATTTTACAATTTTTTTTTACATAAACTGTTCAAAATGACTATCGTCATTGTCAATACACAATTGGCATATTCTGGTGATGTTATTAATTGCTGCCGATAGAATGTGATTGTTACGATGAAACTCATCACAAGCTTCTTGAATTTTTAAGACTAATTCTTCGCGTTTTTTGACCGGCACCCTATATACTTTTTCTTTTAGGTAGCCGCAAATAAAGAAATCAAGTGGAGTCAAGTCAAACGACCTTGGGGGCCAAGATATAGGTCCCTCATGATTATTTTCAACTTCTCCAGGGAAACGGCTAATCCATTGATTTCTGTAGGTAATGCTCTGTCATCTAGTTTCTCACATTCCGCCCGAAATGTGCTGGTGCTCCATCCATTTGAAACCAACCATTCGCACGTAAATGGAGTGGCACGTCATCCATTAAATCATTTAAATTATTCTGTAAAAAGTTTAAAAATAATTGTGCTGAGAGCCTAGCTGGTAAAAAGAATGGTCCGAGGAGATTATTGGAAATTACTCCTACTCACACGTTCAAAGTGAATTGGTGTTGAAACTTTCTCGCTCGCACTTCGTATGGATTGTGTTGTGACCAAATATGAAAGTTGTGGTAATTCGTTATACCAGTTCTTGTAAATGAAGCTTCATCAGTCCAGCAAACCTTATGCAGGAAATCTCTATCTACTTGAACTTTATTCAATAACCATTTGAAATAGTTATGCCTTTGAACATAGTCCTCAGGCGATATTTAAACCTCGTTCTCGAAATGCCCGATGAACTTGAGAGAAAACTTCTTTCGTTGGATGACGTCTATTAGGGAATCTGCGTGCATACTCCCTTGCAGCTGCATTTTCTTCGCAAAAACCGTATTCTTGGTTACTAAATAGCCGCGGCATTATTATTAACACTAAAAAGAACACTTAAATACTCGTACAACACAAATTTGTTGTGACAAAATGATTGACATTTCTGTTTTGTAACCAAGTCAAAGTTAATGTGATAATTATGCGCCTTTTACCAATTATGTATTGACAATGACGGTAGTCATTTTGAACAGTTTCTGCAAAAAAAAACCTGTAATAGTATATTAAGTATAAAGGGCGGTAAAGCATTCGTTGCAGCCCGCCGCTGTATAGACGCACGAGTGAGCGAAGCGAGCGAGGGCAGCTATACAGCGAAGGGCTGCAGCGGCTTTACCGCCAGTGGTGCTTACAACTGTTTTTCGCCTGCCTCTTCATACTACAATATTAAACCAAAAGAACTTTATTTTAATAATTAATTATTACTGTTATGACCTGACAGTTTTTGACAGTAATTAATGGGAGTATTTTTTGACGTACATGATAATAGGCGTTATCCTTTGACAAACTCAGATCAGATAAACTTATGTGACAGGCTCACATGTCAATGTTGAGTATTTTAATTGTATAAAGAAACTGTCAAATTATTATCTGAGTGTGTACGCTATAGAAATTTGATTTTAGAATCTTAGGTATATTTCGGTACTACAATAATAATTAAAAAGTGATTACTAATTAATAATGGACAATTTTAAATAATTAAATGAGTTTAGCGGAATGGCAGACTACTACCTAATTAAACTTTCTCAATTAATTGTCAACTTA
Source organism: Apoderus coryli (assembly GCA_911728435.2). Lineage (NCBI taxonomy): Eukaryota > Metazoa > Arthropoda > Insecta > Coleoptera > Attelabidae > Apoderus > Apoderus coryli. The sequence goes on along the minus strand of OU452214.1, from coordinate 7,527,100 downwards.
TCCTCTAGATGGAATGCACACTAAGTTAAGTGAGTGAAAACTACTGATGTTAACGTTATTATTGGAAATCTAACAGTAGCGCCATCTATGAAAAAAAAATAAAAAGAGCGGGCGCTAACTGGTCATTTACCGCCCGCATATGCGGGCGGTAAAACTCTGTTTAAGTGCAGGCAGGCGAAAAAATCTGTTAAATATGTGTAAAACGTGTAATGATAAAATTTTATTTTTATGTTGGTTTTCAATATATTAAATTTAGAAGATTTTTATTTTTTTACTCAACAATGTTGCGTAATACGAAAAAAAGCCAAGAGTACTTTTTTCTTTTGAATTGAACAAGAATTGCAGATATAATTTTAATTTTGAGATAAACCAGTGGCGTTTCTGTTTTTTCATTAAAAATGTCGCAATCGGTAGCCGTACGCACGCCACTGCTGGAAATAAAAATAATATTATTACATAAAAAAATGAAGCTCGATTTCCTCGAGGATAATGGAGGTAAATATCAAAAGTAACCCATTGCTTTAAAGCAGATAAAAAATGCTTTCAAATGATGTATCACTCGACACGTACTAACTGCTATTTAAAAATTCAAAATTATATCCGTATTGATCTCAATTTTTTTAGCGTGTTCACAATACTTTCCCTATTGGTCGGGAAGGTAATAGTGAAATTTTTGTCAGGAATTTTCTCAAAGATTTGTACACGCATACCAAGAATTACAAAATGGCTGTTCAAGCATACAATAATTGATGATGATGATCGGATTTATTTACTATTGGTTTTTACTGAAATCCCTTTGCCTAAATTAGACAAAAAATATTTCGACATGTAAGAAGATTAATTTTATGGTACTATTTATATCTACAACTAGGTATCTAGATAAATTAAATAGGTAAATTTCAGCACAATAATTGCATTATAATAAAATAAAAATACATTTTTTAATTGGTTTCCATGAAAGGACAGGTAGCTAGGTACATAGGAACTCCAAGAACTCCAGGTAGCTGGAAATTTAGGTTATTAGTATTCATAAAATTACCTGGAGTGTAGGTATAAATATCCACATTTTATTCTGTGATTCCTTAGTTATCCGAAAAACTTCGAAGTGAAAAGTTAGTTGATTTCTAAGTTTATACGTATTTAAAAATATATAGTAATTCTGAATACGAATACTACTTTAATTCAAGTACCAAATTAATATAATCGTATACAAAACAGAGAAAATGTAAGTATTTTTTAATTAAAAATTACTAAATATCTGCCAATAAAAATTTAATTTTTACCGAAGTTGTCCGTACTTAAAGCGCAGTCTAACAAATATTAAAGAAAAAGTCTACTCAATAAAGTTAAGTTATATATTGCCATAATCAGTGGTTTCAGAGAAATACCTATATATTTATTGCAATTTTTAACATTTGTGTAAGACTAAATAGAAAAATTCAAACCAGGTGTGTTAAAACTTGATTGAGTTGATCACTTATTTTCCAAATAAGAGAATAATTTTTTCGTTTCCAAGATATTTTAAAATGTTAGATTTTTGGACTTTAATTTTTTTTTAAACAACCTACTACATTTCAGCTATTTTGCTATATTTTCTTAAACTGCATTAAAGTATCGATAAAAAAGCCATTAATCTTGGAATTAGGAAGTTGAGTTAACTAGAGAATAATTTTTAATTTTCGAGAAGTTTTAATTTTTTGACTTGTGGACTTTTAATTTTTTTTTGATAAACTGTACTATATGTTACCCTTCTTTGCGTGATCTGAATTATTTTTTATCGAAAAATCGGTCAGGGGTTCGTCAGCTAACGGTATTATGTCTTGATAACGCTTTTCCTGTCACGGTAACGTACTTTTGGTTATCTGCATTGTTTTCTGTCGAAAAATGTGTCAATCAATGTTGCACTCACTTTTCAGATAAAATGGAACCACACACGATTGTACCAAAACCAAAGTTAAGTAACAACAAATTGAAAACAACAAAGAAACCAGCAAAACAGACTAAATCAACCTCTTCCCTAAACGTAGCAGACTCGACTAGAGTAACAAGTGATAACGAAAACAGTAAGAAGCAGTTCCTGGAATCACTTCCACAGAAATTGATTGCACGCGTAAGGGAATCCGGTAAACGTAAGCCGATCACGGTTATACCGGCGACTCAGGCTGTTATAAGGGCCAAGAAACGTAGTAGCAAGTCCCAATTGGAGAATCATAGACAAAAAATCGCTAAATTAGATGGAAGACAGACAAACACGGCGAGTGCCAAATTAACGGCGATCGGATCAGTTCCCAAGAGCAATAAAGTAAGGGAATCAGAGAGTTTGTATGGTAAATACTGCTCCAGGCCCTTTAGCCAATTAAGTGCTAAAAAGGATTCAGGATACGGGAGTTCTGAAGATGATAGTCTCAAGAATAATAGCAGTAGTGGTGGTATGGCGAAAGATCAACCTTACCAACCGGTAGTGCAAAATGTCGATAGTTCATTGATGGTGCCTTTATTGAAGGTAAATAACATCCGTAATAACGCGAATGCTGCAAATCAGAAAAAGAAACTGAACCTCGAAGAATACAAGAAACGCCGAAAAGTAATTACCGCGCCAAATAGTACAAAATGCAGCAATGATTCAATCGCTACAAAACAGATTGAAGACGAGCAAATGCAACTTATAAAATACCAAGAAAAAATACGAAAAATGTCTGAAGCAGTGTTGAATGCCGCTCCACAGGCTGATGGTGCGAAGTTACCTGCGTTTACCAGAGGAAAACCACTACAAATATCATGTAGTAGTGAACAAATTAAACGACCACCGACGATAGTCAAGAAAGCACCGCCGCCGAATATCGAAACTAAAGTTCTGGTCAGTTTTGGTGTGAACACAGAATGCAAGTCGTTCAAACGTAATCTACTAGCGCCATCAGTTGCTGTAGAGCATGGTGAGAATAAGCAGGTGTGGCATTTGGAAAGGGACCGAGTACGACCTGTTATGGTTTCGGTGTGTACACAAACGAATATTTCGTTGTTTCAACAAACTAAGAAAACTCCAGTTAGACGGCCGATGATAGAGAGTAGTTCGAGTGGAGATGGGAGTTTTAATATTGGCAGTAGTCAGCGAAGGTGAGTTTTTGTTTGTTTATCACAATTTAAAATGGCAGGGTTAGAAACGGAGCTAAATTTATGTAAATAGGGTCTAGCTTTTTTGTCATAAGTTGGGAACTACTTGACTGATGTGTAATATTTTAACCGCGTTAGATTATTATTGAAATTGTCTAGAACCACTTATTCTTTTGAAATAATGAAAGCTTTTCTCAAAATATTAACAAAGGTCAGCCTTTGATGCAGAGGCAAAGTTATGCAAATAGGGTTTAGCTTTTCCGTTATTACTTCGGATACCAATACGTGTGTATGATGAAACATCAGAATAATTGTTGTTATAACAGCCAATGGTCGTTAGTGACAAAACTACTTATATAAATTTGACACCTCTAAAGCATTGTTAAATTATTTTAGATGCAAACTTGTTAGGTTTTGATTTTAAAACTTTTGTCGCATCGGAAAATATCATGATCAAATTTATTTATTTTAATTTTTTCGATTCGAATTCGATTATTTATGTAGGAATCCAGGAAAGAAGACTTATTTTTCTATTTTTCAGTTTATCATATTCGACGTCAAGATCGCAATTACCGACATGTTCGCGTATCCGGCGGAATAGCGTTGATGTTAAGGAGCATAAAAATTCAGTTGAAGAACGAGGCATCCTGTACGTTGGTTGGATCTGCAGTAATACAACTAAAGAAGATTTACGTAGGAAATTCCAGAAATTTGGTCCCATTACCAATATTAGTCTGCACTCCAGAGAAAATAGATATTCAGATCTGTAAGTATAGATAAAATAGACCTATTCTAGTTGTTTTCTTATAAGACGTAAACGGTTTTCTCAAAATATTGTGGTTGTAGTAAATGTAACGATATCCATCCATCTAGCTTTCATGTTGTAACTTCGAAACTAATCGTTTGACGTGTTAAATTTTAGCTGTCTTCGATTTAAAATATAAAATTATCTAGAAGAACCTATAGAAAAGTTTTTTGAAATACTTTACCGTTGTCCCAAAATATTGAAATATTTCAAGGGGTTCGAATGTGGAAGTAGCACCTAGCTTGTCTTTTATAACTTCGTAAATAATGGTCTCACGTCTAATATTTTAACTATTTTAGATTAACAAGAAATTTGTCTAGAAGATCTTATTCTAGAGTTTTTTAGAAATACTTAATGGTTTTCTCTAAAATATTGAAAAATATCAGGGAATGTAGCAAAAGCAAGGATATGAAAGTAGCATCTAGCTTTTCCGTTATAACTTTGTAACTAATCGACTTATGTGAAATATTTAAACTACGTTATTTAAACATGAAATGATTTAAAATAACACCTATTCTAGAGGATTTTTGTAATAATAACTTAGGGTTTTTTCCAAAACTATTGAAAAATTAGGCTTCAAAGCAAAGTTGGTTGATATAAAAGTAGCGTCAGAAAACAATTTTGAGATAATATTTGATTGAAATTTAAGATTCCAAATGAGCGTTAGTGGCAAATCCTAATTGGGCTATTGCATTGCCATTTCCAAACATTTGTAAATTAAAAAATGGCTTGTGATGTAAGCGAAAGGGTTCATGTTTCTGTTGTGCACCTAGGCAATCATCATGCACAAATCTTATAGTTCCTAATGTGGTTATATTTTGTAATTTTAGAGAACACTATGGTTTCGTTACCTTTAAATACAAAGAGGACGCTCATGAGGCATACAAACATGGGAACAAAGATGCAGCTTATCCAGTTTTCAAGATTAGCTTTAACAGTTGAAGAGACTTCTGTAAAACTTCATCTCGGTAAGTGCATGACACAAAAAATGTGTAGGATTGGTACGCAGTCTCACGCCTCATGAATTATCATTAGCCAACGAAACTTGTGAAGTAATTTTAGCCATTCTAAAAATTCTTAATCAATCTATAAACTCGTAAAGTTATTTTTAGTCAATTTAAAAGCTCATGGAGTACTATTAATCAACATCGAAACTTTTAAAGTATTTTTAGCCAATCTGAAATCTTGTGAAGAATTATTAACCAATTTCTAAACTTGTGCCAATCGAAAAGCTCGTGGTGTATTTTTGGCCAATTTCCAATCTAGTGATGTATTTCTTCCGACGAAAACGTTCATTAATAATTGGTGTTGAGTTGATACGCCCAATTTAAACAAATATCTATTACCGTGACAGTTTTTTGATTGTAATTTATCTTATTTCAGATAATATGGAAGATGAGGAATACTATGCACCGTAAACGAAAACAGACAACTCTTTTTGGCCGTTGAGAAAGATGCAAGAGAAGTTGAAGAAACGCAAAGTTTGACACAAGTTTTTGTTCGGAGTATATAAAGTTAGGGAATTGTCAATATGAGCAGCGGTGTGAGCTAACTCGTGAAATTTAGCTTGGATTACCCGCAGGAAAAATAACAAATTGATAGGTTCGTTACATATTTTTCATTTCTGGTATTAATTATTAGTATATTTTTTTTTCATTTTGTTAAATTAAGCAATAATTTAAATAATTATTATTATAATTAATACTTTTATGCGTTTGGGTTTTGTGTTACCATAATATTCTCAGTTTGTTTTGTTTGCAATATTATTTTGATTTATTTTTTTAACTTTTTGACTTTGTGCATTTTTTTATATGAAATTAAACAAATAAAAATTATTTATTATTATTATTTTGGTTTTTTATTTGGATAAGATAATGCTCTAATCACATATTATTTGCAAAAATAATTACAGTATAAAAAGGTAAAGGTGAAAAAATTATTAAGCTTGGTAAATCAAAATACTTACAACTTTTTAAACATTTATAATCAATCCAAGAAAAAAACAATTGAATGGGGATGTTTTAATTCTAAATTCCCCTCATCAAGTGAAAGAGATATTTTTTTAGAAAATAATAAAACAACTTCCTATCCTTTTTTTATTGAAAAGTTTTACTTTCTCAAATTAAACCCTCTAATCGACCCAACTAATTAAATAATCAATTTTAAGATACTACTGTACTGTAAGGCTGTTTTAGTATATTATAGTGTAGATTTTTTTAATAATAAAATAATATGGGGGGCATAAGTTTGAAAGAAATATGGAATACAGATATTTCTTTTATATGTCTGCCTGTGGGGCTTGCATTTACTAAGTAATAATTCATTTTAGAGTTGTAAATGCTTTAAATAGTGACCACAGTCCGTTTGTTTTTGAAATAAACCGGCAAGTGGTTCTCCAAAACAAAAGATTCATGTTGGTCTCAAACAATGTAGACTGGAAAAGAAACAGACCAATACTTGACAGCCATATCACACTAAACAGGGGCATACGGACAATAAAAGATCTGGGCAGAAAGGTGGACAGTGGACAAGATGGCAGGTTTAATACAAAACGTAGAGGGATATATGTACAAAAATAAAAGAATGTAAAAACACTTCGTCAACTTAGTGCTAGGGATAATTCTCTTAGAAAATTTAGTAAAGCTTCGTCAAGGCGTTCGATTCTGTTAACCGTGAGGCTCTGTGGAAGATATGCTCAACGGATGTCCCAAGAAATGCATTATTACATTACATGATTACTAGAAACAAAGATACAGCGGAGTATGTCGCTAATCACTTATACAGGGTGTATACACCTCTACCAAATACGAGTACTATTCCCGTGCATCATGAAATTGTACATCAATGCTCCCAAATACCTGCTGCAACAGTATGTTCTCCACATATCCTCTCCAAAATCCTTACAAGTCCCAGTAATGTGCTTCAGATTATCAAAAAAATGCCAAATAATAAGGCCCTGGACCAGATGCTATTGATAACATTTTACTTAAAAATTTAATTTCAATCCAAGATTAATTTAATAAATAAGATAAAACATATACTTTTCAGTTTGACCATCTGAGCTACCTAGTTCAGTAAAAATAAATATAACCTAAGATTTTATCCGTCAAAACTAGTTCGAGTAAAATGTTTCTCTTTGTAAGAATTTGTTAAATTCTTATTCTTACTATCGTACCTGTATTAATGATTGATTCGTCATAAAAAGCATTATATGCTATGTAATTTATTTTGTGTTCTAAATTATTTTTTTATGTTTTAAACATGATATTAGATCAGTTGGAGTAAGTGTAACACCTTATGAGTATAAGAAATTCAGATTTAGAGGTGCTAAAATTATAACTATGTGTATATTCGATTTCAACTTCAAAATCATAGACGTACAATAGGTACAACAAAATATTCTGGCATAGGCTCTTTGAACCTTAGGTTAATTCATATAATTAGTCTTTAAATCAAAATAAATTTTAATAGTTAATTACTTGTATATTTTAGTATTTGACAACCGGCTTTAAATTAGGGTATTTTTTCATTGAAAAAATTACCTCATAAAACGTACCATTAAAATGTTCCACTAATTTATTTATAAAAAGCTTGTTGAGCAAGCTAACAATTTAATTATTTATTTGTTTATGATAAATTCATATCTAAATTATTTTCTGGATATTGAGAACTCGATAACTGTAACCAACATAGCTTTATAGAAAGACTGACAAGTTGAACTATATAAATTATTTTTGGTAACATTTGCTCCACCGGACCTTCATTATTTTTATATTGAAACTATTTCATTTGTAATTTTATACAATTAAGAAAACACAAAAGCTCTTAAATAGTTTGCCAACTTTAAAATAAAATTGCGTAGCGTCATTAAATGACCTATGTACCTATGTTTGTGGCTATGTTTGTACCATATAATAAAAATATATAGGATTGAGTTAAAAAATAAATAAATGAATTTAATTTAAGTAAAACGTTTTCTAATTTCCTGATTTCGAGCCGTATTAGTTCAAAAGTCACATTACTGAACATTAAATTGTGTATATAGTATCTACATAAACTGTTTATTCAATATTAATAAGAACATATTATAGGTATACGGAAAGTAAAAACTGTGGAATGTTTGTATTTCTAACCCTGTATTATTTTATCTGATATGTTCGAAAGAAGTAGTCCAGTTTTTTATCTGATATGATTCCATTTTCAATTCTGTAAATATTTTTCAAAATCCTTCGCATAAGTTATCTTGTTAAAATATATATAGTTAATAATGACAGGGTGTCCCAGAATGAAGTGGGTATAGACGCAAAATAATACTGCCTAAATGCACCTCTTTTTTTTTTTGAATAATGTATACATTAAACGCTTTCATTTAATTAGAAAAAACAGAATGTGGCATCAAGTTTAAAAGCCCCAGTACTTCTGCTAAAATTTTAAAAGTGAAACCCAATTTAATATTACTTATTTTACAAAAAAATATAAGATATTATTTTATAATAATTAATGTTTTCAATAATTCTATAATAATTCGTTTCGCCGCTAGAGAGCCTATAGAAATTCGACCAACTTTTCATTGTTAACTATAAAACCGCACATAACGACAAAACGTGTTCGCTAATAAATTGGCGTTTATTTGTCTGAAATTGTACCATTACTTAAACTTTATTCTCCTACGTCAACGAATCTGTGTTTATTCTGATTCAAATTTGAGACCTTTACCAAGTATTTTAGGTGGTTACAGAACAATGAATATAAATAGTGATGCAGCTTTGCAAGTGATAATAAAGTCTTGTTTTACTAAATTGTAATTAAACATAATATATTGCTTTTATTGATTGTTCATTACTATTGTGATTATTTTGAATATGAGTATAAAGATCTTTCATGGCACTAATAAATTTATATCGTATTAGGCAATTATTGAGTTTGGAACTAAAGAAACAGTTATGTGAGAGCTTAGTGTTGAGCTACTGTAATTATGGAGATGTTGTTTATGACCCATGCTTAGATTATAAAAACTCTTACAAATACAAAAAATTCAAAATTCATGTGTTCGTTTTCTTTTTGGTCTTAGTCATGTAAGTGATTAATTCAGGGATTTAAGTTTGTTAAGAATGAAGGAGCGTGGAGACTTGTCCTTTTTTATATTAAATTGATTTTTGTACATTCTTTAAATATTTAAATAAATAATAGTCATTAAAATTCATTTGACTTCCCTTTTTATTAACTGAGAGACGCCGCTCAAATCCAGACCGTCAATCGTTTACGAGGGAGAATCAATAAGATCCTCTTTCGTGAGCGTGATGTAAGTGGGCGATCCTCGAGTAGCTAAATAAGCCAAGCGAGTAACTTAATAAAACTCAATTCTTATACTTTCTAACTATTTTTGTGACAATATGATTACTGTTTACGTTTACCTCCATAAAAAATTGAATTTAATACCTACACTGGTTGTATCGACAGTATTTCGTATAATACACAATCTTTGCCTTGTAAAATAACACGCTGAGTGTAGCTGTGCCTATGCATGCTTTCGTTTTCTCTCGCCGCTATTGGTATAGGATATAGTGTGTAGCATACATTTCAAATATCTCTGTCTCTCTCTCACTCATATTTGTTATATGCTTCATCCCTTTCGCGGGACGAAAATTTTATAAATCGTGTCGTGACGCGACCTTGAAAAATCACTCGCATGCGGCCAAAGAAGTATTCACTTCAATAAGAAGCACTATAAAATAGGCGGATTTCATTTGAATAAAAAAACTTAATTTTGTGCTTAGTCTTTGGCCTGTATTAATTTAAAATTAGAATAGCCTCTCAGTAGGTATATGAGAAGTCCCATTCTACAAGGAATTTATCTCAAATTGAATAAATGCTAAAATCTTATAGGCAAAATTATAAATTATTTTATGGATTGCAAATGTCATTTTTGACGTAAAGTATCTCAATAACGATTAAAACTAGGTATCGGACAAATATGTTTAAATCTAAAAAGGAAATAATATATTGGTTGTCCAATAAGAGAATGCATATCAACTTGCGGTTTCATCGGAAGTGCCGCTATTTTCGAGTTGCTCCCATCGACATTGGTATACAGCTAAATTTTCAAAATTTTCATTTGCGTACTTTTTGAGGGTATTTGATGATAACCTTTATTTCTCATGGATCACGGAAAATTGAAAAATAAATTATTGTTTTTCATGGAATTTGGTAAAAAAAAACATTATATTTTTGCAAATTTAATTTACTTTGTTTTTGATGATATAATTGAATCATTCCATGTAACGATTTAATACTTATGATTCTTCTGGATTTAGGGTAGGTTTTGCTATGTAATAACGTAATTATAGTCCTTGTACCTGTTTTTAAACTAAAATGTAGTTGGTTTGTGTCGATTGTAAAGTACTATTATATTACTGTATTTACCAGATTTTTGTCAATAGGATAAATTGCTTTAATCCGTCCGTCTTTACCCATTCTATAGAGACATCATAAATACAGGTATATTTCACGAAAAATGGTGTTGGTTTTTCAACTGCAATAAACTACCTACTTGTTTTAATCCCACTGTTTAGAAATAAAAGTCAAACTACTGCATTTTTTCAGTCCACAATAAGAAGTGGTGTAAATTTTGTAACGGAAGTTAGAGAAAGAGGAGGCCGGCCGGCCAAAGATCACGGCGTAAAGGATATTTCAAGTTAAATATCGTCAAACCGAAACTAGGTAAGTCCTAAGGCCTCGTTCTTGATTTCATTGAATTTTATTCTCCAATATCTGCCTACGGTCCATTTTTCTCGTGAGCTTTAAGTTTACACAACAACGTCATTGTTCTGATAATCCTTTTTTGCAGCACTAGTATCTCACCCACGCGACATGAGTTTCCCCACAACACAATGGAATAACATAGGACTGAATTAACATTTGCAAAATAAAATGATCGCCATACGTCAATTGAAACAAAGCTTATCATTTTCCAAACTAAGAACGAAAGTCTGCAGAGCTTCACAGAAGCGGTCTCCATTTGTTTATACCAATTTAGGTGCGAGTCAATGTCAACACCCAAGAATTTCACATATGATCTCTGTACTAGCCGGTGATCCCCGTTAACAATTCTCATACTGTAGTTCACCTCCCTTGCTGAGAAATGTTTATTATTTGTTTTTCCAAAATTCAAGACTAGATCGTTATTAGTACAATAATTCCGCATGTGCTCCAAACATTCATATAATTTTGAACTTAAATCACTAATAGAGTCAGCAGCTATTATAGCTGATGTATCATCAGCAAAAAGGGTAATGTGCTTTGCAGATTTTATGTGTATAGATATATCTGCAATGAGCAATATGAAGATTAGTGGTCCTAATGTACTGCCCTGGGGAACGCCGACGTCCAACTCAAGAACTGATGATTCAAAAACTTTGCCATCACGGTGAGACTCACTTTTTGTTTTCTTTCTGATAAAAATGATGTTATCTAAGTTAAGGGAGTGCCTCTAACACCGAAACCATAGAGTTTACGTAAAATCTTCGAAAGCTCGTGAATAATCGAAAAATAAACCTGAAAATTTTTGTCTTTCTTCCAAGCATTCTAACACTTTGCCGATGAACTGCACTATCGCGCCTTGGGTGGATAGACCCTTTCTAAATCCGAATTGGTTATTACCAATTATATTATACTTATTCACATAATCCACAAGCCGACAGTAAAATGCATTTTCAAAATTTTAGAGAAAACAGACAATACAGAGATGCCTCTATAATTTTTTATATGTTTCGAATCCCCCTTCTTGAATATAGGCACAACTCTGGCTAGTTTTAGTTCTTGTGGGAATGTTCCTTCAATGAAGGAACAGTTTACTAAATGTGTAAGATAGGTGCCACATAATCAATGACGTGTTTTAACACCGAACATGGGACACCATCGGGACCACTTGAGTTCTTCCGCGTTATTTTTTGTAAGATATTACACATCTCGTTCTCATGTACAGGGTAAAGAAAAAAGGTGTTACCGCTAAGTTCCGGCCCTTGCTGATATAACTGGGCATCATTCGACTCGACAAGAGCTTTAGTAGAGTTAACAAAGTATGTATTAAAAGCCTCTGCAGCACTTCCATCAGATGAACACTCCCGTCCCTCATCATCCGCAAAGGTAGAAGGATATCGATTATCATTATTTAAATTAACTTCCTCGTTGATTATTTTCCAGTAAACTTTAGATTTATTGCCCGCTGAATAATATCGAGAATTGTTAAAAGACTTCTTGGCGTCAACTATTTGTTTTTTGTGTTCCCTATATAAACTCTTATTAGATCTTTAATATTCTGGTCGTTGGAAATCTTACATTGATAATTCAGAGCTCTGAGAAACTCTCCCTCAGCAATTATTTTAGGTGTTACCCAAGAACGGCCTGCCATTTGGCTTCCAACCTTAACAGTCCGCAAGGGAAAACAAAAATCCATGATTTCATGAAACCTATTAGCAAATTTTGTGAATTTGTCTTCGAAGCCAACGTCACTCAGCACGGCATCCCCCGTCTCACTAGATATATGATCATATAAAAATGATCCGATAACTCGGTATTCTGAACAAATGATGATAAAAAATCAACATAAAAATTCGAAAAAATGTTGTTGATCATGCTCATCGATTCACCATGTATACGAGTATAATCAAAAATACATTGCGACATATTAAAACTACTCAAAAGGTTAAAAATCTTATTGGCGTTTCTGTCATCCCTGTTCGCAAAATTAATATTGAAGTCGCCACATATTAGAAGCTGTTTATTTCGAAGGCGTGGATCATCCAAAAATATCTCCAACTCCACCTTAAATTCTTTAAAATCAGATTGGGGTGCTCTATATAAACACAGAATATAATAACGCTTATCATTAATCACAAGTTTCGAACAACATACCTCAAAAATACTTTCTGAGGCTGTTACTAAAATATTACTGGCATTAGAAATTAAGTCTATTTTTACAAAAATACACACCCCTCCGCCTCTAAAGGAACGTGAATAATTACTAACTAATTGATATTTACAAACTTTTAGTGCTTCAATTTCATTAGTTTTGCACCAGGTTTCTGTAAGGTAAACGACATCTGGATAATTCTGCTGCATTAACAACATATCAAGTTCAACAGTCTTTCCGCGCAGACTTCTAATATTAAGATGGACAATTCGTAGTTCACTCAACTCAAACATCGAATCAAGTATATGTGATGGGCCCCGCGCAGAGATATCCTGTTTATGAGTTGCCGAAACTTTACAGAAAAAACTTATTCCTATTTAAGAAAATATTCTTCAAGTAGATTGCGATTCTGATTTTACCTGACTTTTTTAATATGGAATGTCTACAATTTCCAAAATTTTTGGAAGAGATAATAGAATTCATATGACTAAAAACAATACGTTTCATTAAAATTAAATCATTAAAATTATCGTAATTATATATATTGAAATATGTCAGTTAGCTTATTTAAATAAAAATCGTCCAATAAACAGGAACAGAGAACATTATTAAATTTGTTTTAGAGCTGATAGACCGTAAAATCTCAAGAGTGTCACCGTCCAACATCACTCTGTCACATTATCCATAAATAATAAACATATTTAGATAGTATGCGAGAGTATAATTTACGCCCGCCATGATTAATACTACTAATTAATGTTTACAATTTGTCATAATTGTTGATTATTTTTGGCATGTGTCATATTTATTTGCTATCTAAAGCAATCATGGCCAACTAAAATCAATTAGATTTCAGAAGATATCACTCATCTGGTTGATTTTGATTTATTACTTAGCAAACTTCGCTACTTGGTTTTTGAAGAAAATGCGGTAAGATGGTTTTTCAGCTATCTAGTAGACAGGAGGCAGTGCGTTAAAATCGCTTCACTATGATTTTAAGATATTACAGAGCGGAGTTCCCAAGTGTATTCTTGGACCCTTATTATTTTCTTTATTTTCGTTTGATTTGCCTTTAATTCTAAGACATTCATTTATTCACATGTATGCTGGTGATCTTCAGGTGTATGCGCACTGTACTTTGGATAACTTCGATAACATGTTGGAGTTTATCAATGAGGACCTTAGAGACTTGTCAACGTGGTGTCAGCGTAATGGATTGAAATTGAATCCTAATAAGACGGTAGCAATGTGTATTGGGTCGGAGAGACAGACGGTGGTAATACGCGAAATGGGACAATTAAAATTGAATGATATTTATATATCCTGGAGTGATAAAGCCAAAAATCTAGGTTTTATGATAGACTATAAATTGTATGTAAATGTACCACTGGAGAAGATTCCTTAGTGAAAGCACAAAATTAAAGTTAATGAAATCGTTAATTTAGCCACATATCACATATTATTGTTGTTAAGTGTACTATTATTTTTTGACAAGCTATAGCAGGCTTAGGATACAGCGTATTCAGACTGCATGTGTGAGATTTGTGTGCCGAGTTCCATATGCTGCTCATATAACACCATTCTTAGTTCACTTAAAAGAACCAAAAATTGAATTCAGAATAAAGTATCTATTCACAATGTTATTATATAAAACTTTAAATAGTGCAACTCCGAACTACCTTTTTGTCTTTTAATACGCGGAGCTGACACACATGAGAGAAGTCTGCGTTTTAATATGTTTTCTATACCGCTGCATAGAGGTTCACATTTCGAGGGTTCCTTTTCCTATATGAGCGCAAAGATTATGAATGAGTACTTGGATATTCTCCACTTTGCACCATACTCCTTTAGACGAGGACTGAGACATAGGCTGGTGTTATCATAACAAAGGTATTGTAATGCATTTTTTGTTGCTGTTCGTATTTATAATAAGTGGATATTTTTATTTTTTTATAAGATTTATCTTTGGTGAGTCATGTTTGTTTATTTCTTTTTCTTATGTGCTGGGTGTAAGAGTGTCTTTCAAGCCAAATCTCTATACACAATAAATCATTTTATTATTATTATTATTTAGTAGATATATATATTTTTGAATTCGTTTATTTTGAAACGTTTATTTGCTTAGATTGAAAGAAAAGAAAAAGGAAATTCAAATAATAATATATGTTGCAGGAAAATAAAATCACGTCTACTCCACAAAAAGTCATATATATGTTCAAATCATAACCATAATGTCAAACATGTTTCGAGATTCATCTCATCGTCAGTGACAAAAACTCACAGAAGTCCTCATAATAAGCTTAATTCAAACATCTATATATCAATTAGTGAAAAAATTTTTGAAAGAAAACATATAACTAAATTAACAACTAATTAAAAATTTAAGTCATACATTTTGAATTGCATTGAAGCAAAATTTCTTTTTATACAGGGTGGTCCAACTTTTACGTGCATAAATTTTAGAATCGATAGATAATCGACAAATAATGTGAGTTTGGTTAAGAAACTATTTGCCAAAAGTGCTTCGTTACAAAGTTACAGGGTGTTGAATTTTAAGAAACAAATTCGAATTTTATTAATATCTTTATTACCAATTGAGACATTTCAATGAAATTTGGCTAGTGTGGAGAGGTAATCTAGCTTCATTTTTTTATGTAATAATATTATTTTTATTTCCAGCAGTGGCGTGCGTACGGCTACCGATTGCGAGATTTTTAATGAAAAAAATCAATACGCCACTGGTTTATCTCAAAATAAAAATTATATCTGCAATTCTTATTGAATTTAAAAGAAGGTTTTTTTCGTATAACGCAACATTTTCGAGTAAAAAAATAAAAATCGTCTAAGCCAAATGTATTGAAAATCAACATAAAAATAACATATTACAAGTTTTCCCAGATTTTACAATTTTTTTTTACATAAACTGTTCAAAATGACTATCGTCATTGTCAATACACAATTGGCATCTTCTGGTGATGTTATTAATTGCTGCCGATAGAATGTGATTGTTACGTTGCAACTCATCACAAGCTTCTTGAATTTTTAAGACTAATTCTTCGCGTTTTCTGACCGGCACCCTATACACTTTTTCTTTTAGGTAGCCGCAAATAAAGAAATCAAGTGGAGTCAAGTCAAGCGACCTTGGAGGCCAAGATATAGGTCCCTCATGATTATTTTCAACTTCTCCAGGGAAATGGCTAATCCATTGATTTCTGTAGGTAATGCTCTGTCATCTAGTTTCTCACATTCCGTCTGAAATGTGCTGGTGCTCCATCGATTTGAAACCAACCATTCGCACGTAAATGAAGTGGCACGTCATCCATTAAATCATTTAAATTATTCTGTAAAAAGTTTAAAAATAATTGTGCTGAGAGCCTAGCTGGTAAAAAGAATTGTCCGAGGAGATTATTGGAAATTACTCCTGCTCACACGTTCAAAGTGAATTGGTGTTGAAACTTTCTCGCTCGCACTTCGTATGGATTGTGTTGTGACCAAATATGAAAGTTGTGGTAATTCGTTATACCAGTTCTTGTAAATGAAGCTTCATCAGTCCAGCAAACCTTATGCAGGAAATCTCTATCTACTTGAACTTTATTCAATAACCATTTGAAATAGTTATGCCTTTTAACATAGTCCTCAGGCGATATTTAAACCTCGTTCTCGAAATGCCCGATGAACTTGAGAGAAAACTTCTCTCGTTGGATGACGTCTATTAGGGAATCTGCGTGCATACTCCCTTGCAGCTGCATTTTCTTCGCAAAAACCGTATTCTTGGTTACTAAATAGCCGCGGCATTATTATTAACAGTAAAAAGAACACTTAAATACTCGTACAACACAAATTTGTTGTGACAAAATGATTGACATTTCTGTTTTGTAACCAAGTCAAAGTTAATGTGATAATTATGCGCCTTTTACCAATTATGTATTGACAATGACGGTAGTCATTTTGAACAGTTTCTGCAAAAAAAAACCTGTAAAATCTGTTAAATATGTGTAAAACGTGTAATGATAAAATTTTATTTTTATGTTGGTTTTCAATATATTAAATTTAGAAGATTTTTATTTTTTTACTCAACAATGTTGCGTAATACGAAAAAAAGCCAAGAGTACTTTTTTCTTTTGAATTGAACAAGAATTGCAGATATAATTTTAATTTTGAGATAAACCAGTGGCGTTTCTGTTTTTTCATTAAAAATGTCGCAATCGGTAGCCGTACGCACGCCACTGCTGGAAATAAAAATAATATTATTACATAAAAAAATGAAGCTCGATTTCCTCGAGGATAATGGAGGTAAATATCAAAAGTAACCCATTGCTGTAAAGCAGATAAAAAATGCTTTCAAATGATGTATCACTCGACACGTACTAACTGCTATTTAAAAATTCGAGGTTTGTGCTCACTCTTCAAAATTATATCCGTGTTGATCTCAATTTTTTTAGCGTGTTCACAATACTTTTCCTATTGGTCGGGAAGGTAATAGTGAAATTTTTGTCAGGAATTTTCTCAAAGATTTGTACACGCATACCAAGAATTACAAAATGGCTGTTCAAGCATACAATAATTGATGATGATGATCGGATTTATTTACTATTGGTTTTTACTGAAATCCCTTTGCCTAAATTAGACAAAAAATATTTCGACATGTAAGAAGATTAATTTTATGGTACTATTTATATCTACAACTAGGTATCTAGATAAATTAAATAGGTAAATTTCAGCACAATAATTGCATTATAATAAAATAAAAATACATTTTTTAATTGGTTTCCATGAAAGGACAGGTAGCTAGGTACATAGGAACTCCAAGAACTCCAGGTAGCTGGAAATTTAGGTTATTAGTATTCATAAAATTACCTGGAGTGTAGGTATAAATATGCACATTTTATTCTGTGATTCCTTAGTTATCCGAAAAACTTCGAAGTGAAAAGTTAGTTGATTTCTAAGTTTATTCGTATTTAAAAATATATAGTAATTCTGAACACGAATACTACTTTAATTCAACTAAATAGAAAAATTCAAACCAGGTGTGTTAAAACTTGATTGAGTTGATCACTTATTTTACAAAAAAGCTTTTCTTACTTTAATGTTAGAACTGTGGATTTGGTTTATCGGATAACATTAACAACAAAATGTATAAAATTCTAAAGTTATAGGTAGTTGATGGGGTTTGGAAACCTGGAATATTGCTGAATAGACTTGTTTTAAAACAAATTGTAGTTGAAATAATTTTTGTTAATTGATGTCAGTTCTTGCTCTTTTTTATATATATATATATTATGTATACAACGTTTTGTCATCGCATAACGTAATATATTCTCAAAGGCAGCAATAACCTGTGAATATCCTATTTTATGTTGCATCAGTTAGATGTTGTCATTACAACCATCCTTAGACTATTGTTATATTTAACGGTGATGATTTTTTTAGTCAACCTGACAACCAGGACAGTAGCAACCACATCGATGACACTCTAAAAGTAGCTAAAAAGGAACTATACCCACTCAGCGCTGTCCAATTGGGCTGGAGTATGAACACCGATTGGTCAGTGGGTGCTGGTATGGTGAATATGGGTAATACTTGTTATTTGAATTCGACTTTGCAAGCGTTGTTTCATGTACCAGCTTTGGTCAACTGGTTAATGAGTGATCGGGATCATTTGGCGGAATGTCAGGATTCAGGTAATGTACCTCGGTTTTGTTTAATTGTTCTTTGTTTATTTATATATTTTATGAAATTAAACACTGTCACATCCACCAAATTATTTTATTTAATAGGTCATCAAACCATTCTGTCAAAACATGTTTCGGCCCTAGCAAGGGTCATCATCACTTGCACAACCCTTGCTAGGGCCGAAACATGTTTTGACAGAATGGTTTGATGACCTATTAAATAAAATAATTTGGTGGATGTGACAGTGTTTAATTCCATATTATTGGACGTCCACAGCAGTATGGACTATTTCATTAAAATTTATATATTTGTTGTTACAGATGGTTCATGTATTATTTGTGCGATGCGTAAAACGTTGCAGGATTCGCAACAACGTAATGTGAACGCGATCCGTCCATTATTAATTTATAATAAAATACGTTTAGTGTGTCAACATTTGACACCGGGTAGGCAAGAAGATGCGCATGAGTTTTTAAGGTGAGGCGATTGATTAATTTGATTTATTGAATTGCAATTAAAGATCCAGGCTTATATATAGAAAACAACTATGTGGAGTAGTAATGAGTTTTTCAATTAGAGGTGTCATTTTGATTTTTAAGAAAAAAACACGTATTTTTTGTAAAATATTTGATTTTTATTTCATTCGATGCAGAAATGTAATAGAAGAGATAATAATGAACCCCTTTTGCAGGCTCTTTTGATGAAATTTTCTATCACATTTATCTATTTTATCAAGAACGGCACGAATATCATCTTAAAACTAAATAGCAGCCGTCGCGTCGTATTATAGTTATAAGATAAAACTCTCTTTTATCATGTAGATATGATTGGATAATGTAATATCCCAAAACTTTTTGGCAAAACATAGACATATAAACTAGACAAATAAATATGAAAACGAAAACCTTCTTATAATTCAATACAAAAACAAAAATTTTAAGATAAAAACACATTTAGGGGTAATGTAACAAATGATACTTAAATCGGTAGATTTGGCAGCACTGCCTTTCTCGTCGGCGCTACGTGTATGCACGGAAACATTATCCCCAATCCACCCATTTAGAAAAAGACTCAATTTTTTACTGGTTTCTCTATAAACTGTGGTGTAGGTAAAACCTGTAATTTTGTCCGCTATGCCACAAAACTATTTTCCATTTATTGTATTTACGGACACAAAATCCATTTAATTTTGTTATAATTGTTTTAGATATCTCGTCGAAGCGATGGAAAAATCCTATTTGAATAGATTTAAGAACAGCAGTCAGTTTGATTCGAAGACAAAAGAAACAACACCTTTAAATCAAATATTAGGAGGTATTTGATCGAGTACTTGTTCATTTTTTGTATATCAGGATTTATTTATTTTTATGTTTTAGGTTATTTAAGGTCAGCAGTACATTGTCTGAAATCTGGTCATGTTAGTACGACATTTCAACACTTCCAGGATATGTTACTGGAAGTAACTAAAGCTCAAACGTTGGATGAAGCGTTGCAACTGTATTTTGCCGGGGAATCACTGGATGATGAATCATATCATTGTCAGTCATGTCAGAAGAAAGTAAGTCAACTACTTAATTATTGATTAGAAAGTTGTATTTTTAATGTATTTTGTTTTGTCTCTAGGTTGCGGCAAGAATACAGTATTCCTTAGAACGAGCTCCGATGGTACTTTGTATACAATTGAAGAGATTTTCCGTCAGCAACAATAAAATTACAAAACATTTGGCACTTAGACAGAGATTAGACTTGGCTAAGTACGTTTTATTTTAAACCTTTAAAGTGAAAATATTTATTTATTTATGATTTTTTGAATAGGTATGCGACACATCGACCAAATGGACCACTGATTTACCGTTTGGTTTCGCTAGTAACTCATGTGGGGCCTACTGTCAGTCGTGGTCATTATACGGCTGTGGCACAAGCGCCTTCTTACGACTATTATAAGTTCGACGATACCATGGTGAGTTTGAAAAGTTTACATAGTAGAGTTTGTTGAAATTGTTTGGATGATTCAAATTTTGTAAATTCAAATAACATAAAATTTTAATCGTGGTTTCTCTAAAGTCGCAAAGCTACAGACTCAACTTTAAACGCGCTCTTTTAACTTTTGTGGATTGGTTTTAGTTAGAGTCATGTCACCAGTTAAAAATATCGGTTGTGTCGCCCCAAAACTTTTCCGACAAAATATAATAATATACTCTAAAAATTATGCGACCTGCGTAACGAAACAGAATTTTAATAATTACTATCATTATAATTGTATTATTTTTATTATTTCCAATAAACTAACCTAATAAAGTAACTGCTCTATACAAAAATTAGGAATAAAATAAATTGTTCGCTTATTCGAATTAAGTTTTATAAATCTATAAGATATATAAGCATCTACCTTACTTGTGAAATCTTAAACGAAATTTCTTCGTGAATTATGGAACAGGCAAATATCAAAAGTAACCTATTGCTGTAGGTAATGGAGATCCAAAATGCTTCCAAATGATGCGTAGCATTCGACGCCTACTGGTATATTATATGAATTTGGGTTGGTGTTCCACTATCACATAGTTAAAGCGATTTCAGCCTAAAACTAATGGGTTCATCTTAGGACTCCCCCAAAATTTAGCTCAATTGGTTTGTTGGTCAATCGGCACTAGGAATTTTCCAAGAGTTCAAACCTCGAGAGATGATGATTCAATCGACAATGCCCAGTGAATATCCAACCACGCTGTGCATATGAGATCACTCATACCCAGCAACTCCCTGGCCCTTCATTTCGATGGGTTAACGAACTCCTTTGAATGTACCAAACCTGGATAATTTTGACAACATTTTTGAAATATTGTGTCATCCAGGTATTAAGTATGTAATTGGAAGTGCTAAAAGATATGCCAGTTGCGAGTTCTGCTCCGATAAATTCTCCTTCAGCCCCATCTCTTGCCCGATAGAGGGCCATTTCATTCCCGTTTAGACCAGGGGCAGATTATTATTGCTCCCGACATATGAGAATCTGTTTTGACAATTCCAGACGCGTCTCGATGAGCTTAGTGCCTTTATGAGAGGATTTTTATTGACTTTGGCGCATAGTGCTCGGGCTCCGGAGTACACATATAAATGGTATAAATGGTATAGAGATACCCACTAGCTGAAGCACATGATGTTCCTGCAGGTTTTCCTTATACATATTCAAAACAGCCCAAAAATGTAACCGCGTTCAAGCAAAGTTGCCTTCAAAAAGCTGACAAACATTGGCTAATGACGCAGAATATTTTTTTAAACTTAGGTTTTACTCCACTGCTTCATATTGGTTTACATTTTAAATAATTAAACGAATAATCGCCTTTCAGTGTATATGATTACTATGTATTTGATTGTATGTTGAGTATTACATTGGCATGTTTTTCCAGGTTCAGCATATATCCTCTCAAGACGTATTCAGCTCGAACAACGCATATATAATGTTCTTCGAGCTGGAGTCACGGTTCCCACATGCATCCACCTTAACCACAATCAAATCGAATATACCGAGTACTATAACGGAAAAAGAAGACCAACAAAGTACTACGACAACAACAGCAACAACGCCACAAATCAACATGTTAATACCACACAAAACACCAACAAGCAATTCGTTACTAATAAATAACAAAAATATTAATTTTAACACAAATCAAAAAGATCAAAAACCTATTACTAGTATATCAATTAAATTGAATTCCGTGCCTTCTACTAGTAGTATCCAAGTTGAAACTCCAAATAGTGCTGTGGGTATCACCAGTAATAAACTGTATGGGCCTCAATTGCCACCGATTCTTAAGTTAGGTGCTGATTACTCGGGTGTGAGCAGTGCGAAAGTGGCTGTAAATGGTGACGCTGTGAGCTCGTCGTCGTCTTAATCATCTTGTTCTCCTCATAACAGTGGCGGTAATAATGATGGTGAGAGTAGCAGTGATAGCGATGGGTGTCTGGATAATAATACAACTGTAAAGGTAAGTTTTTACTTTATTATAGTGTTTGACTCCTCTATCGTGTACAAGCTATGCTGCTTTATACTCAGTTCATGCTGGGGATCCAACTATTCAAGTGGTGTAAAATTAATTCAAGAACAACCATAAATGAAATTAATTGTTTCCGTCTGTGACAATTTTCAGTCAACAGTGTTTTACAGCCATACCCAACGTGTTTCTTAAATTTTTAAAGCCTTCAGGAGGAAAACCTGCAAAATACCCATCCGCTCTCCCTTGTCTATAACATTGCTTGGATGCTCGTCTGGGCAGAAAAATGTGTCTATTATGCCTTCGCACATAACACACACACACGTGGACGATGATTTCGCTTCTCCATGATTTTGCAAATAGGGCAAATGTTTTTTGAGGAGAATTGTTATTCTATTACTTCAAAATGAAGTATTGATCAGCCCACCAATAAAAGCCTTGTTTATTTATTACTTATACTACACCGTGCCCACATAATATGCAAGCGTTTGAGAGTACATAAAGCCAGGAAGGCTACGCTGTTTTTTGACTATATACCACAGAATTTTAAATGTTAAAATTTACTATGTATGAGGTCTAATTTATATTCAAATGTCAGTACCCAAATGTCATCGTTTGAGGACTAAGTTGCGCATCTAATTCACCGATAGATTTACATGATTTTCAATTGTTCTATGTTAAGACTATGAAATCGTGCAAATCTTGATTATCTATGCAAACCAGAGGCATTAATTGTTATTCAATTTAATTCCTTTTTTGAACTGAGGTGTATTTCATTGAATATTGCCCTCATCTTAACCCTACAGGAGACGCGTGGGATTTTCGCGCAAGAAGGAGCGTGTCGGTCTAGTAGACCGACAAACAAATTCATCCATAAAATCATACAAAACGACTGAACAGAACTTGTTTATATCTCAGAATATTCAACTCTACGGGTTAGGAAAACTTTATTTTATTATTTTAAGAACATTTTGAAGCCTAGTAACAAACCAATAATTTAACTTAGAAATCCTAAAAAATATTTCAAGATATTAAAACTTAGAAATACATTAAAGATTTTTAATCCGGCATATAATGGTAATTATTACACATCGCTCTATATGTTCTAAACAAAGAAATTTTGAACACAAAAGAGTTTTTCGAGTTACTTGTTACTTCACATAGGGCGCGTCGGTCTCACGCACCGAAAAACGGAATAAAAATGAACTCATTAAAAAAGGCAGGTACTGTGCAACTGCATACAATGTTGCCATGTTTTTGCGAAATATTTGGAAACAAATAACTTGTCGGTCTGTGAGACCGCGCGCGCCCTCTCTAGTGTTAATTTCAACGAATCACAAACGCGCAATTTTGATTTACAAATGTTTTCTAGATAGAAAAACTGTATGACAGCACCTGTCAGCACTGTTTTCAAGTTTACCCGCGGCAGAGCTTGACAACTATTGCCACCAGACTCATTCTTCGTGCTAAAATATTACTTGTCAACGTGTTATTTCCGGAAAAGTTAGATGATGATGATATTACTTATGAAAAATCCCAACTTTCAGTAAAAGTATAATATTTTAAATTTTACATTCCAGACAACACCGGTATCAGTTATTGGAACAACAGTGGCTTGCGCATAGATTCGATCATACGAAAAAGGCATGGGTGCAACATCGGAATGCCCTTTGATAGAAGAATATTATACCACACAAATGACATCGTAAATGTAATATATTATATTATAAGTATTTAATAGTTATTGATATTATGATCGCTGTTCAAAAAAAAAAATAGAAATAAAAAATTATATAATTTAAAATCTATATAATCTTGTTTTATTCGTTGAAAAAATGTTACACAAGTAGAGTTGCCGCGAGACACAAGACGTCTCGTTTCGACTCGAAGCCGATTTGTCTCATCTCGAGAGCATTTTGTCTCGAATATCGAGACGAGATAAAATCCTTCGATACAAGGTCAAGACGAGACATCTCGAAAAATTGTAATGACTTAAAACAATTCAAACCATTTTGAATACAAATAATAATATTTTAAATTTTAATTAATAAAAAAACAGCATCTTAGGATGTGGTCTGGTAATACGTGCCCTTAATTATAAATAAAAAATGAAATTTAGAATAAAATATAAAACCTTTATTAAAGAACTGTATTGTGCTTTACAGTAAAAAAAAAACAAAAAAAGTTAAGTATATTATCTTATATTAAAAATTAAAATATAATTACTAATAATAAATAAAAAATAAAATTAATTATTTTGCATATCAGCAGAAACAGATTTTCGTGAGTATAAATAATTTTTGGGTTACAAGAGTTTCTGTGCTAAGTGTTATACAGCGAAATCGTCCAGAAGTTCATCAGGAGGGTAGTTGCAGTCCTTCGTGGGCTTGGTAATTTCGACCAAGTACCTAAACCGAAAAGGACAATTTGCGTGGTTGGAGGAGTAGTTTACCTACTACTATCATACACTTACTCTATCACCCAACAGAAAACGGGACCGATCCATAGCGGAAGTGGGTGATTACTTTGTAAATTGAAATGGTACACTATGCATATTTATAATTTGTTGTTATAATGGTTATATTGCTTATACAATTCACATACCAATCATATTCTTGCTTACCGTATTAAACCTCATTTTAGACAAAAACTCTGTTGAAATTTCCTGAAAAACAAGTTTTGAAAGAAACACTAAGGCATATTAAGTCTATTTGACTAATTTGTTGGTATTTACTGTGTATTATTTCAACGTATAACCAGTGGAATAGTGGTTTTGCATTGTTCTCTAAATGTATACATAATTTCGATCACACTTCTTATTTCTATTTTATTTGCTACCTGACAGTAAAATACCTACACGCTTCAAATAAAATGTCATCATCATCATAATATTCAAGATATTGTTGTGTATACAGTAATTGTTATTGTGATTTACCTGTTGGGAATCCACATTTAAGGTTCAAGTTGTTACAAAATGTTTTCGTCCAATATTAGGCAGGTGTATTTGTATTTTGAAAAATATTTCAATAATATTGTGTTATTATACCATGGGAATTTTGTAAACTATTAGAGAAACAAGTTATACGCATTTTTATTGGCTTTTAGATTTAGTCCAAGGGTTTTCAAGCATACAATGTTGCATTTTATTTTATAGGATTAAAACGTTTTTACTTATTATTGGAACCTTCTGGAATTTACTTGGCTTCACACGTCTTGGCCGACTATAGAAACTAGATTTTTTAGAGCACAATTTTGACTTTCTTATGGCTGCCATAATGGAAAATTATATCATACTTACTACAATACTATATATTGTAGATGGGCAACGACTATGGTACTCTGACGTCAGTATCTGTCGACCCATGCGTCGGTCTGGTTCTACTGAATTATACTGAGGCCCTGCTAAATTAAACAAAATCCCCTGTGTAGGTAAAACATTCCGCTACGCCACAAAATTATTTTTCATTTATATTTACGGACACAAATTATTTTTATAATTAAGTATAACATACAGTATCCCAAAATGTATTCTCACATTCGTCTTATTTTGTAGATTTTGTGTGCACAAAAGAGTTGGACGCAACATTTATATCGATATGATCAGCCAGTTTCCAAACGTCGTAAACCAAAATGAACCAAATTTAATTAATTAATAAACCTTAAATATTGTAAGTTAAAATTTTTTAGTAAAAGAAAAAGTATTTTATTTTTTATTAACTATGACATTTAATTAAAATTCAAGGTGCTATATACGCGAAATCGTTTGCTGACAAAAACAAATTCGCTTTTTTTCGAGATTTTTTGCAGATTTTTTTAAACGCATCACTTTTAAGCATTCCAACGCAAAAACTAATTTCGTATATTTTTTATGTAATAAATACAATAAAGTATTTTATTGTATACCGTACCTATGTGAGATATTTGCAATGGGTGTTCATGAAAATTTGTTGCAATATTAATTCAAAAAGTAATGTCAAAATCAAAATACAAAAATCTACACAATGCTGACTTACTTCTGCGTTTTATAGTGTTTGGTAAACAGTGTTTTATGATTATTTCGAATCGATCTAGTGTCTAGTCCAGTGAAAAAATCAGGATAGACTGTAAGACTACAGGGTTTATTCCTTCGGAAACCTGGTCGAAAAAAGTATCGATATTTAGAGTATCAAATTTTTTCATTAGGATATTTCGTGATATCGATATTTCTAATCTGATGCGATTCTATTTATCGATATTTGTAATGTATCGTCAGAGAACAACGAAGGGAGAGAATATAAAGTCTGGTGGGCACGGCTAGCTTGCGCACCTCATTCGCGCAGAGGGATTCGATGACGTACTGAGTTTAGACAGAGGCGCCACACGCAATTTAGTCTAGGTTAGCGTTGCGAGTGAACGGATATTCAGTGGCAGCGTTAATCTGAGATTTTCGAATGCAAGTGAGATATTGTGTGATTGCCAAATATACATTCTTATCGTTTTTCCGTTAACATGAATAAACCTAATTGTGGCGTAGTGTGTTCTGCGAAAGGCTGTGCGAACACGAGTTATAACTGTAACTTATCGTTTTTCACGTTTCCAAAAGATCAAGCAAGGTAAGTTTTGTTTCGATTAACTTATTGTATTGTATTTTTAGAGTTATGTGGTATATTGTCTTATTTTTGAAATGGAATTCCTCCTGTAATCCTATATTCTGCGCAGTTGTATTTTGTGGTATAATTCCCTGTGTTTTATGTTCTATAGAGCTGAAATTTGGACGGTTGGTTAGGGCCGTGAAGATCTTAGAGGTAGTAAAAATTTGATTAGCTACAGATTGCGTACTGGTCATTTTGAAGACAGGATTAAGTAATTTTGGTGGACTAATGATGCCAGATCCTGATTTGGTTTATATTAATCCCGTTTGGAATTTATATTTCAAACTAATTTTGAAAATGTGTGTACCTACACAAACAAATATTTTGAAAAAACTTATTTGCTTTAGTAAAGATATTGCATATGTACACCCATGTTCAGAATTTCCTACACTTATATCGTAAGTTCGTATTTCAGAATAAGGTTATTTTATACGCTAAAAATCAAAAATAAACTTATTATAATAAAAACTTTATAGAAAAATATAGGTTTTTTTAGCTTCTGTTCACCCCTTGATGCACACCTGATTACCTTAAGTACCAACCTGCACGACTATTTCAACAAAATTTAAATAAGACCCTGTTTTCTACTCTTTCAACATGGCGGCCACAGCTAAATGAGATCAAAGGCGGCAAGACAGAGATTATATTATCTCCCTTAGTTCTTCTCTGGTATCGTCCATATCTACACAGCAACAAATTCTGATTGGGTAGTAACAGGCCGAAATAACTGTAGGGGACAAGTAACAACTCCCACTCTCATATTAAGCAACCAATAATAACATTTCAGAATGATGCCTACCTTTTAAATATACGCTGGGTGGTATCCAGTTTTCTCAGTAGCTGT
Organism: Apoderus coryli; assembly: GCA_911728435.2. NCBI lineage: Eukaryota > Metazoa > Arthropoda > Insecta > Coleoptera > Attelabidae > Apoderus > Apoderus coryli. Next base: position 7,499,136 of record OU452214.1, on the reverse strand, counting down.
TTACAAGTCTTGTGTGAAATTTACGTTATTCGGTTGTTCTGACAGAGATGGAGAAATTACGAGTACAAACTTTTTGAGCGAGTGAGTCAGTTGGCAGTCGAAGTTCTTAGTGTGAACAAGTGGTAGCTAGCGCACGATATAAACGAAAGCGCGTGTTGGTTCTCTGGACAAGTTATTGTTTTATAATAATAAAGACGTTATAGTGACTCTAAAATGCCGTTGAAAGGTAAAAGATCGATGACTGCGAGAACTCCAGAAATGGAGTTTAATGCAATTTGTCGTGTTCGGGATGGTGGAGAAAGAAAAGCTTCAGTTGCACGTGACATTGGAGTACCAGAATCGACGCTACGCGGGTGGTGTAAAAATTTTAATAAAATTTAGAATTTAGTTGCAGAATCAAGTCTCCATACAGATACATCCGGTGCTGAACCTCTAATAAACCGGGCAAAAACTGATTTGAACGAAACGAATAGCAGTGCAAGTGATAGTTCTGGAATAAGCAGTAGCTTTAGTGAATCACAGACAGACAATAATGTTCGAGTGAGACCTATTGAACAATTGTTGGAACCGAAACGTTCTCCGAAAGAATCATCATCAGTCCCGGTAACTGCAGCAACGACAAGGCAGTATTCTAGTACTAACGTGAACGCAGAGCTGGCAATAATAGCAACGGAATTAAACCTAAATGCGTCTGAAGTTTTTAACCCAGCGAACAACAGCAATGTCCGGTAAGTTTGACGAATCATGAGGTGTAAATACCTTTAATTAGATCTAATGCTTCAAGTCCAGTAGCTTTGAAAAATTACGTTGCAACAGCACAACTTTTTCCATGTTCAGCAGATTTGAAACATAGGGTTGCTCCAAGTCCTCCTGTTGTTTTATCGCAACGCGCAGTAGCTGCAACCTCTTCTCCTTTAAGCCCAAATCCAACTTCAACAAATCACGAGGCACCAAGCTTATCTTGTATATTGAGGCATGTGAATTTTTCCAATTTACCGCATGTTGTAATAAATAACTATTTATCAGATTATAATGCAGGTTTATACCGTAAGATTATAAACCGTATTTTTTATTTGTTTCAATAGGTAAGCACTTATCTATGATTTGTTTGTGATGAAAGTGAACGGCGGAATTAGTGTAACTATAAAAATAAGCATTCATTATCGTTTTCACAACATTTACGGTATAGGTTGTAGGCCTACATATTATTATTGTGATGAGTGATGACCGAGAAGTTTCTGTTGTGAAACATGAACGATTAATGTAAAATAATAATAATTTTAGATCTACATGAAGACTATATTGTCTAAGAAACGGAGATTGGTGATGATGAAGTTCAGTGATTAAGTGCGTAAATAGTAGTAGTAATAGTAGTAGTTGTTCAATATGCGAAAATATCCTTTTAGCAGTTTCCAAAAGCGAAGTAATGTACAATTATGCAGATGAACTTATTTATCAGGTATTTTAATTATTATTATTAACAAAACTGTTCATATTCGCTGTCGCCGCGAATATTAACCCTACAGCTGTTCGTATATTGGTAGTCATATTGAAAAATGGTTGTCACAGGCGCCGATTTACCGGGGAAAAACGTGGATTTGCCCCATTTTGTAAACATCGAATAAAAGTTCCGAAACAAATTTTTTATAGATTTTCATGCTTCTCTGAGCACGTGGTTAAAGTTTTTGTACTGAGTGATAGATAGATATATATCAAGTTCTTAGAGAACTAACGGAAAATTTAATTCAACCAAAACCTATGCGCATTTTATACAGCCTTAAAGTCAACTGGCAACATTGTAAATCTATTCATATCACAAATTAAAATATGCAAAAATACCGATTATCTCATACCGGTGGAGAAAGCGCAACAACAGACAACATAAATTATTCACAGTGTGTTTGTGGTGAGACAGAAACTCTAATTGGTGATGATGTTTCAACACTATTTCGAATCCATCTGGGGCATAACATTTTAGAGACACTTAAAGAGTCACAAGAAATTGTGAAGTTTAAAGAAAAACATCTTCATAAACGTACGCTATTGAAGAACACACTTAATGATTTGAAGAAACTCACAGAAAATGATTTCACAGCGTTAGAAGGATTCAAAAAAACCAAAAACTTCGCGAGAGCTTGAATGTATTGGCTAAGAAAAGATCAATGAAGAAGAAAATCAAGTTTGTCATGATGAAGAATAACGAAGTTAGTAAGCGGAAGTTACAGGGTAAGAGTGAATAAAGTGTTACTGTTATGAGATATTGTTATAGGAATGTAGTGTGTGACTGATTTTTGAAAAACTGAGGTTGATAATTTTCAACTAACATTACCACTTTTTTGTGTACCTACCTATCGGTACCTAATTTCTGTCGTATTTTATAGTCAACTTGTGATCGTTGGTCGCGTTTTTTTTGATTTTATATCTTTATAAAAAATATGTTTTGATTTATAGTGTTAAAATTATAATTATGTATAACTAAAGTATCAAATTAATCAAATGTATATATTTTTAATGGTTGGTTTTTGTTAAGGTTAAAATTATAATATGTAAAATTTTAAAAATTAAAAGTAGAAATTTAATATTTCGTTTTCATATCTTAAATTTAAATAATTTTTTTTATCAGTTTTTAATAATACTAGTTCGAAATATTTTATTTGAAAATGTGTTTAAATAAATTATGTTATATTTTTGTTGTATTTTTATTAATACTCATACCAACAAGTTATAGTATGAAAATGATACTAAAACTCTGTTTAAGTAGATCGGGTTTATATGCAGTGTGTCTCCGGATAAGTGAAACAACTCATGTAAATGGCAAAAAAATTTCGAGGTTAAATTTGATCTTCTGGGATGCAGTCCTGATTGGTGTGAAACTAATTTGAAACATAATTTTAGTTTTGAAAAATCAAATATGTCTTAGAAATTTTGAAAATACAAAATGTTGAAGAAAGTTTCTCAGAAAACGAAGGGGAATAAGACAGTATTTATTAAAAATTATTATTTATAATAAACATGAAATATTGAAGAAAATTTTATTTGAAAAAGAAAAAGATAAAAAAATTCAAAATATAGATAGACGTTACTTTCTTTCATCTTCTCTTTCTGGATAACTTTCTTCAATAAAATTTTGTATTATCTGCTACTAGAAAGTCACCATTATAAGCATAAAGAGAGAAATAAAGCAAACAAAGTAGGCCTAGGATATTGAAATTTTGTACTGTTACTCAGATTTTTATTCTGAATATCTTTTCTTAACTAACATTTTGCATGACTTTTCAAAACTAGTATTATCTTAGTTAGTAATTAGTTTCACAGGAAGCACGGCTGGACCCCAGAATATCGGATTTAACCTTGAACATTATTTGTCTTTTACAAGAGTCGTTTCACCTAACCCAGAACACAATGTATACTTAAGTAAATCTGTATGACCACTGAGAAAATTAACATAGTACTTTTCATTCCTGATATTCTAATATAAACTTATCTAGAGGTTCTGAGGTTTACTTCTCAAATTTTCAAATTGCTGGCTAGACTGAAGACGATATAAGTTGGGTAGCACAGTAAGCTGATTTGAAAAATATTTTATATGGAATTAATCAAAATTTAAGTTTTTGATTTTCTAAGTATAAATGTTGAAATATTTGATATTAAATCAGCAGCAGAACATAATTGATCTCAATAAAATTACACGATTAATATTGAATTTTATGTTAAGACGTTATGTAAAATTCTTAGCACAAATCATATTTTGACTTGTTGTAAATTCATATTAACTTATATTATTTTCACTTAAGAAATCAAACAATTTTAAAGTGATAATAACATAAGTTTAATCTAGTTTCCAAATGTATATTTACTTACATTATTTGGTTGATTGTCACCGGATAGTTAATGTGCAAAGGAAAAACATTACTACACAAAATAGTGCTGGTTTAAGAGAACTTTTTTATATGCAAGTACTAAAAATGTAAGTTTTTGATTTTCAAACTAGAACTGTTGAAATCTTCTTTAACATTATCTACATAAGGAGGAGGAGGACAACGTTCTAATTAAATGAAAAATAATTTCGTGGAATAGCGGACAAAATGACTGGTTTTACCTACACAAGGGATTTTGTTTAATTTAGGAGGGCCTCAGTCTAATTCAGTAGAACCAGACCGAGGCTTGGGTAGACAGATCCTGACGAATGCGTTCCGCTCTTATTATGAGTTCGTCAGAGTACCATAGTCGACCCATGCCTCGGTCTGGTTCTACTGAATTAGACTGAGGCCCTGCTAAATTAAACAAAATCCTTTGTGTATGTAAAACCAGTCATTTCGTCCGCTATATGCCACGAAATTGTTTTTCATTTATATTTACGGACGCAAATTACTTTTATACTTAAATTCTTTGTTTTTATATTTTTCTTGGGGTGTTGGTTCCATATTAAAAATTCAAACAATTTTGGTTATTAGTGTTTTATATTAAATCATGTTGTAGTTTTTTTCCTGTTTGTTGCTACAACGTTTCGGCATGTTTTTTTGCCCTCCTCAGGTAGGGTATTTTCTAAACAAATATGTAATTTTTTTAGATATTAGTTAAGTGTTATGTAGTTTTTTATAATTTGAACATTACAAAAAGAAAGTCTATCATTATACTTACCCGTCGTCGTATAAATAATCTTATAATGTAACAAAATAAAAGAAAAAAATCATTTGTAGAATACCCTACCTACCTACCCAAAAAAATGATATAGAAGGTTCAAGAAAATAGAGCAAATTTAATCTTCTAATTAGTCGAACTATTGATTAACAATTTGTACACAGATTAATATCGGTTCTTGTGTTAGTAATGTTATGCAAAATTCATTATTTTTATGTAATAAATTGAAAAACGTGAATATTGGAAAGCCTACTTTGGATTTCTTCTTTTGGCGCGTTGCGGCCTTCCTAATGATATCCAGTGCACATATCAATTTCATATGACTTGAACGATCGGCGTGTTTAAGAGTAGAGTACTTTTAAGAAAAATTATACGTGCGAATCTCTATTTCTTATGGCGCAAAAGTATACAACAAAAAGTTTAACTATAGAGCTGTATATTCATAATGAATATATATATATATATATATATATGGAGGCAGAAATAAACATTCTTATTATAGACAATATATTGCATATAGTAAAATAATAATAACATCAATGCAATAGAAATAATATATTATTGAGGAAGACAGAACGTAACAAATAATTTTTTAATTTTTCCTTCCAAACAGTCTTCGAAAAATATTTTTAATTTCGTCTCCGAAATTAAAGTTCATGAGTTCCTTAAAAAAATTCTTAATCTTGTCAGATTAGAGGGGGGTCGCAAACTATTGTAATCTAACCTACTAGTACAAGTAAGCGTAAATCATTTGTCTCAAATGAAACAACCTATAGATTTTCAAATGTTCTGAAATACTAACTAACTAACCTAAAATATAAATATTTCACGTAAACAACTTTTCACCACGATTCTTACAAGAATCGTAAAAGAGAAAAAGGTCACAAAAATATTACTTTTACACTTAAATAAATATAGGGAGCTATTCGTGCCTCGAGAGCGACAGATTATTTATTTTTTTTTCGATTACGGATCCTACACAAGCAGTAAATTTAATACAACTTTTATAAACCAATATTAACAAAGAATATAAAGTGATTGTGTAGCGCGCAACTCACCCTGTATTTATTGCATTGGCCATCTACACAAGTCGTACATTTATCGTAATTTTGTGGCGTTGAATGCGTTTTACGTTTTCTCCTATAGTAAACAGTTTATTTTTTGGCAGTAATTTCAAAAGTTCTAAGTACACACAGCGTTAGGGCTCCAAATTTGATCTTTGATATGAGTGAAAAACTTAATGATGTTATCATGCTCAAAAAACTCGTGAATCACAGCAAAAAATATATTTGTCTTTAAAAGGTGTGTTTTGTTATTATATGTACAAGATGATTATTCAAATATAAATTCTATTTGTTAGTTGATACAGTAAGTATAATACGATAGTGCTCATGATTTCCAAAGAAAGGTCTTATAAATTGGTAATATAGGATGATTTGTATTAATAAAATTTTTGTACGAGGTAATTTTAGACATTGGTTGTTTGTCTTATTGAATCCTCTAAACAACGATATAGAAAAGATCAGTAGGTAGTATTTTGTTCAGACGGTTAAAGTAATTACCTGGCCATCATAATGGTCATAAAAGGATTAAGAAATGAGTTGAAACACGGCTATATTCCTAATCTACTAATGTGATTATACTATAATAAAAAAACTGTATAATCAGCTTCCCAGAGCACTGGGTTAATTGACGAAAGTTTGTCTATATTTGAAAAATGTGTAAATATTAATTATTACGAAATTGTTTTTTTTGTGTTTTTTTCTCTCTTTTTTTGCTTTCTTTAGTAAAAAATATCGGTGTAAATTCACTAAGCTTCCAGGTGAATTAGACATTTACCTAATTGTATAGTGTTATCTATTTTTTTTTTCTTAAACTTTGGTATGTGGGATAAAATTCTCAATGCGTATTTTAAGCCTTGTTTTATGCAGACAGGCTATGCTTAAACAAAAACAAGGTATTATATTGGTACTAAAATATTTTATGATGTATCTACGATTTACATATTTATTGCCGAATGTTATTATATTTTATTATTTTGTTAGTGGTTAGTGCATTTGTGAATTACCTATGTAAGTTAAAAAGTGATGTTTTTGTGTAAAAGTCAGACTTTTCATTGCTAGTTGTCAGAAAAAAAAAACTACAATTTCTATAAAAAAAGTGCTTAATTTTAATAGTTATTCTCATGAAAAAAAAATGAAAGTTTCTAGAGCTAACAATATATTCTTAACATATTTGGGGGTTAATGATTTGTGGTAATTAAGATTTTAAATCAGGGCTGTGAATCTTGTGGTCTATTCTTACCATATTTGAAGATTAACGAGGATCCATTATAGGTTACCTAGTGCATTTGTCAATTACCTATGTAAGCTAAAAAGTGTTAGTGGTAGTAATTAAGGGCTTTAGAACACAATGATGCGGAATATAAAAACAATTATCATCAGGATTAGTTTTCGAGATAAGTTCCATATGATGCGAATTCAAATAATCTTTCATAAATTCGACATATTGCGTTCGCAAATCTGGATTTGATTTCAAGCGCGTTTCTAGACTTAAAAAACGTCTTAAAGCATAAGTACGAGAATCAGCAAATCTAGGCGTAATCATCTTATGAAAAATGAGCGGAACAACATACCTACCAGAAGGTAATCTATAGTGCGACCTTTTAAAAATATTCTCGCAATCTTCCCACGCGGGATCAAGAATTTTACGTAGCGGGGGTTCTTCAATTTCCCAAAAACGTGCGGATTCAAAGTCTTAGCCTTGCCCATGATTATCCAACCAAATTCTGTGTTAATTGCGGAGGGTTCACCATCGTTACCATGTATAATGCCATCTTTTAATATTTGATGAAATACATCAGCGCCCAACAGCATATCAATTTGGGAGGATTGATAAAATTGCGGATCAGCAAGATTTAATGTTTTTAAATATGACAAATTGTATCCAATATTGGTGTTTGGTAAATCTGAACAAATCTTTTCCAGTACAACGGCTTCCAGATTCAACGCGGGTTCCTTCTTACCAATGGGTTTAATAACACACATAACTCCCCCTGAATGTCCCATAGAATTATTCATACCTAATCCACGGACAGACATTGACAGATTATAGCGCAATAGACCCAACCTATTAACCATCCTTTTCGTAAGGCAACTGACCTGCGATCCACAGTCCAAAATAGCGCGAATACGTTGATAATTACCTCGAATATCACGTATATCTAAGAGAACCGTCGATAATAGAACTTGCGAATTTTCTTTACCACTAGTGTTCGAATATTGAACATTTAAACTAAGCGCACCAGTACTTTGATTTGAACCCGATGCACTACCTTGTGGTAACACTGTAGATTGTTGCATACCGGCAGTGGTCGAAGGCGTTGTAGACAATTGTTTCAGAGTTTACATTAGTAAAATGTAACAGCGAATGGTGTTTTGAGCCGCATGAGCGAGACGTAGATTGCGATTTGCAAAATTTCAAAATGTGTACTCTACTGAGACAGTTAATGCACCATTTATTTTGCTTCACTAAGGTATAGCGTTCTTTAGGAGTTTTAGCAATAAAGTTATTGCATTTGTATAAACTATGCGCACCATTACAAAAAGAACAGCGTAGATTAGCATTGTCGTTAGTAGCATTTCCAGCTGCTAATAATGACGAATTGTGCACCTAAAATAATTTAGGTGCACCATCCAAGACGGACAGTAAAATACTAAATTTTTCCACATTCGAGTAAACGTCATTGTTATGAACAATAGCATTAAATATTTGAATGAACGAGTTAAAAAATTTAATATCACCCGAAAATCTAGATATTTTAACTTCCGGTGTTCTTATGCGTTGCGTGTTTACGAGGGATGTATCTAGAGTTTGAGTCATTCGAAGATTCACTTTAAATAAATCATTATATATCGACTTGATACCAAAGTAATCATATTCGAATGACGTACGAGCCTCATCTTCAGTAGCCATAGCCGCATCTTCTGTACCGGCTAGGCTAGACACGATAACATTTTGATTCTTTTCGAAATCATCCCGTATCTGATCTATATTAATGTAGCGTTGTTCAAATTGAGAGCGTATCGATTTATCAGTGACTGCTTGTCTGTCAGTGGCCATTTTAAACCCGAAATTTGTAAATAAATTTAGCACAAATATCTACCACACTACAACAGCGTATATGAAATATTATTATTATTATAGGTATAAAGTACCTATATTTTGGACACTATAAAATAATATTTAATGTATATATTTTTTTGCGGAATACCTATCGTATACCTAAATGTACATACTATTAGAATATTCTAACTACGGTAGACAATAATGCGTTGAAGGAAAGAAAATATATGGGAGCAAAACGACCTATTAAATATTGTTTATAATAATAATGGATCAAAATGGCATTTTAAACAAGAAGATTTATAAATATTCGCGACATTAATCTAATCTAATTAATCCGGCTGACGGAGGACCAATAAATGTAGGCGTGCGTTGCAAAATTAGGAAAAATGAAATCTACGTTATGCGTTTTCAGGCGCATACAAACTCAAAAAAAAAAAAATAATAAAAGGCAGCGTAATTCACTTACCTTTATATTCTTGCAGCATCTGTTGCGCAGGGCCCTGCTGAATTCCAGTAAATCTCTCCAGTCAATTACAATACAAAGCGGGTTTAAGCAAATCGGAAATTCACAAATATTAATAATCGTAATTATAATAATTTAGTACTTTTATATATATATGGCGAACAGCGGTTTTTCTCACGACGGTCAATCAACGTCTCTGCTTCTGCGCACTTAGTTGGTGCAGCGAATTACGCGCAAGCGTTTTAGGATAAAGTAAAGTAAATTTAAATATTGATCAATGCAACACGCACCACATTCTATGGTTCCCCAAGAAGCTAATTGCCTAACCAACTGATATAAATCATTATGAAATCAATAACGGAACAAAATGAGGCGCAAACACTGTCGCTTTTTTTCAAATATAATTTATTAATAAATAGATGTCTGGAATTAAAAGGATACATAACTACGTTATGAAAATATTTATTATTAAATGCAAAGGTATATAATTATGAATTTTTGTTTTAACATTTACTAATTATAAGAAACAACATTTGAAATGAATCGTTTCTCATTCCTAGACCTGAGAAACTGAATCTGTTTCTACTAAGTTTAGACAAGATAAAAATTATTATTAAACTAACAAAAAAAACTATTTGGACGGTTCTCAAATAAAACTTCGACGGTTCTCAAATTATTGCAATTGATTAGATGCTTTAATGAATAATGAACGTGTTAAAACAATATAATTATTGATAGGGTTTCAGACGAACTTGCTGTTAATGTGTCACTTTTTGATATATCCATGATCTCCACATTATACTGTAAATGTCATACTTTTTGCAACCTCAGCTGTAGACGCTAATCCAAGGATAATCTGTTAAAAATACATTCAATAAATTCTGATATTTCTAATCGCACAAAAATATTAACTTACTGAACATAGCGAACAGGAATGGCTGTGTACGATATGCATGTTTGTTTTCCAAATATTCTAATGTCACTTTGGTTGAAATAATGTTGTGAGCAAACATAAGAACTTTCAGTGATCGTTTCAAAACTTAAACCAAGAGAAGTACACCACTCTGTTCTAACGGTTTGATCACTGGGAAACCTACAAGAATTATTGTACTATACTATAAATAAAACATGAATAACTGCTATGAACAGAATAAACAGGATCATGGTGCCCACTTGCACCACATCCCATATCTTCCCTTTATCGTAAGGTATTTCCTTAAAGGTCTGTGCATATCCTCATACATGTAACGTAACTTTCCCGACCCTTTCAGACACGATCGTTTCAGTTCCAGCAAACAGTTTGTCTCTATACCAATAATAATTATAAGTATACTTACAGCGAAATCTTTATTTATTTGTCTGATGCGTAATACAGATTCCCATTTATATTTTATATAATATATTCAGTGTGTGTAGGTTATACCTATTAATATACCAATGTTTTTAAAATGTGTGTGATAAAGTCGCCCGTAGCCCAAATTTAATTTATTAATATAGTTAAATTACCTATGCACCTAACACAAAACTGTAAAGTGTAAAGTTATTTGTAGTTTAAGGAATTTTAATTATTGTGTATTTTGAAATAAAAACATTGAGAAAGTAAGCGTAGTTATAGGTACGTGATTTTCTAGGTATAAGATAAATAAGTAGCAGTTTAATTTTACTATAGGTAGTTCTTTATTCCTTACTTCTATTTATATGGATACCTATTATAGGTATATGGCTACTTGTTTAATATAGGTACAAAATCACATATCGATATTTAGTTTCATTGAAAGTTTTTAATATACCTACTACGTAGAATTTTTGTAACAAAAACAGTAATGAAAGAACTGATTCGGTACCAAAAGATTAAAACTATGTATAAGTATTTTAGATTCATTTGTGACGTCATCCTGTACATAGGTTACAACTCAGATCAGCTGTAAAATATTTTGGGGCACACATTGTTCGACTCTAACCTCACACACTTTTTTTGTTGTATAAAAGGAACGTGCGTTTAAAATAGGTGAGTGAAAATTGCTACTCCTCGTTGTGAAATGAGATTTAAAGATTAATACTTGTTCAATGCAATTCACGTTATTTTTCGATAGGATTGTTACTAACAATATACGAAATGCATGTCCCATTTTCTAAGAATATAGTCATGAAAATGGCTTTCAAAATAATTCGACAAATCCCAATACAGTTGCACCTCTAGTTTCACGTCATAATTTGGTTTTGGTAAGATTGTTTTTTCTAACCGACAGACAAATTGCTTGTGTCAAATACTTTCTAATAGCCTAACAGTTTTTGGCATCATTTTCATGTTTAAGATCAATGTTTAAGATCAATCCTCCTATCAACATGTTGTAAATTGTATTGTTATAAAATGGTTACTAAAAATAGTAGTAGTAAATTTAGAAGGTGCTATTGTGTATTTGAAGTAATTTTACTGAAACAGTGTTGTTAACCTAAAGTGAGCTGTCACATGGATGGATGTGATCATATATATTTCAATAACTTATGTCAGATGGATGGATGTACAACGTCTCGAAGATTTTCCAACATTTTTAGTTTACAATTAAAAATCTAATAAAGGGCCGTACCATACCGTAAAAGTGCACTCCCGTGTTTAGAACAGTTCCTAGTATAAATCAAAATGCTTTTATTGTATGTGTGGATGTTGCAAAAAGGTAAATTTATTGATTTAGTAGTAGCATTTTTTGAAGTTTTGTACTGTTGTTTTCTTTATTTTCCTCGTAGAAAAAGTTATTCACCTCTCACTCACTCTTTAATTTCGGTTTTGTAGATCTAAATATATTAATAAAATACATAATTTTAATCAATCATCTTTGATAAGTAGCCTATTCACATGAGAAAAAAATAAAGTTCCCATATCGGCAAAGCTAGGGCCACGCCTTCGGCGTGGCGTGATGCCATATCCGCCCAACTTTTGGCCTTTTTTTCCCGATTTTAGACAAAGACGCGAAGAGCACTCGTTATTATATATAAAAATTTTCAAAAAAAAAATTCAAAAATTAATTAAAACAAAGTATTGCCAGAGCTGAAAATCTGAAAATGTTTCTATCTATTATTGAAAATAAATAGAAACATTTTTGAGTTACCTATCTACGGGGTAACTCTATGAGGTTATAGTTTAACTTTCAAAAAAATCTTGATTTGAAATCTAAAGAAATCAAAAAATTATTCAAAATATTACTTTTTTGACCTTAACAAAATAAAGAAATACATTTTTGATTCACCCCGTATATAAATTTGAGCTTATAGTTTAACTTTCAAAGAAAACTTTAATTGAAATCTAAAGAAATCAAAAAATTATTCAAAATATTAATTTTTTGTCCAAAATAATGAAATACATTTTTGACTCAACCCGTATATAAATTTAAAGTGTATGCTACAAATTTCTCTTTTAAAGAAAATAAAAAGTCACCTATCGCTGATAAGTTCTGCTGTGTTTAAAAGTCTTAAATAATAAATAACATTAATAAATATTTTTGAGTTACCCCGTAGATAACCTCTAGGAGGTCATAGACTTAGACTTTATTCACCATTCTTACATACTTTGTACATTTATGGTTCGCATAGCAACTAAATTATATAAATTAACTAAAATGTGTTACAAACTAATAATTAATTATCTACCATAATAATAAATTCAGCATCATAATGGCTGACCTATATAAATACATCAACTGAAACAACAATAATTCAACTAAAAATAACAATAATTACACTAAAAATAACAATATTCAAACTAAAAATAACAATTTTTCCCACCTAATCGTAATTAAATATGTAATATTCATTAATATTATAGAAACACTGACTTATGAGAAATTCTTTGGAAAATTTACAAAATTTTGTTAGTGTCATATCTTCTATATTTACAAATGGATGCAATTGCTTAATCCTATTGTATAAGTTTACATCTAATTTATTGTCCTGCGTTATACGAATCCTCGAGAACGGAGCAACCAACTCACTCGCATGTCTAGTTCCATATGCATGAAACGCGGAGTGAGCTTGAATATCAAGCCTTTTTTTATGTACATTAAGAAGGTTCTCGAGTATGTACACGCAAGGTAGTGGCAAAATTCTGTATTTAAGAAACAAGGCTCTACAGTGATCTCGGTGACCCGCGCCATCAATAATCCTCACACACATAATTTAGGTGACTGTGTATGAGAGCAAAGTAAATCGTTTTCATGATGTCATTAGAGCATACCAATGAACGCATCTGCCTCATGACAAAAAGTTGACTTGACAGACGCGCACAAAGTGCCGACACATGATTAGACCAGTTCAGTGTGGAGTCCAGCGTCAACCCGAGCAGCTTAACCGGATTTGATCTAATTGCAAATTTATCAGTATCGAACACTATTTGTTGTGTTTTGGCCTCATTTAAACACAACTTATTAGCACTGAACCAAGTTTTCGCCGCATTAAAACACTCATCTCTATCTCGCGCACTACGCGTTAACAATGACGTGTCATCGGCAAACAAAACTCTGGTCCCGTTACCTAATATATCTATATTAAGAGCTAAATCATTTATGTACAGCAAAAAAAGGATAGGTCCTAATACCGATCCCTGCGGCACACCATTCTTAACACAAACAATACTTGAATTTACATTATTTACAGAAACTAACTGCCTTCTATTAAGCAAGTATGATGCAAACAGTTTTAGCGGCGTACCTCTAATGCCATAGAATTCCATTTTACTGATCAAAATATTATTATCAACGCAGTCAAATGCTTTGGTAAGATCACACAATGTAGCATGAGTTATCTTACGCTTATCAAAACCCTCGACAACAAACTCGACAAATTTTAAAATTGCCGATGTTGTCGATCTTTGTTTTTGAAAGCCGAATTGTTGAGGACAAATTATTGAATTACTCGTCAAGTATGATAGTAACTTCTGCTTCAGTAATATTTCAATTATTTTGGAAATCACAGGAACCATAGCGATAGGTCTATAGTTTTCCATATCATCGATGTCCCCTTTTTTGTGAATAGGTGTAATTCTGGAAATCTTCAGTACATTTGGCCAATTACCTTCGTTTATGCACTTATTGAAGAGTACGGTAAGGGGTATCTCTAGCGAATCAAGGGCAGCCTTCATCATCGGCGCATTTAGATCGTAATAATCAAGGGACGGTTTATTTTTAAGAGATAAAACCGCCTCACGAACATCAGATTCTATGACCGGTGTCATAAAGAAGGAAAACGCCGGCTTATCAAGCTTTTTAAGATAGTGCAAATGATTCTCGAGTGAAAGAGCTAAAGTGCTTATTATCTTGTCACAGATGTTGGCAAAATGATTATTAAAATCATCTACGTTCCCAGATGGGGACGCACCAGACCGCTTAGAATTCTGTCTCTCGTTATTCACTATCAGCCAGATACGTTTAGATTTATTCTCAGATGCAACAATTGAATCCGAAATAGCTGCCTTTTTAGCCGTTTTTAAAGCTTTTTTGTAGTTGTTTCGTCTCTGGCAGTAGTCTTTCCAATCAGATATATCACATGTTTGTTTAAAAGTTTGCTTACTAAGCATTACACTATTTCTCAGCGCTCTCAACTCACTCGTAAACCACCGTACACCCGTATTTCTGATGTTTACGTTTTTAAGAGGAAAGCACTGATTCACAGCTGACGATAACATACTTGTCAAAGTTTCAGCATATTCATCAGAGGATAATTCGGATGCTGTCACACTTGCCCAATTTACGCAGTTAATTGCATTTCCAAATTTTGCTAAATTTATATTATTTACAAACCTTTTTTTACAAAAAACATTATTACTAATTTTATACAAATCAAATAACACATAAATTCCACAATGGTCAGACACAAGTGGCTCGCAAACCCCCGCGCCCCGGCCGTCCACCACGATATTCGTAACAATATTATCCAAACACGAACTGGTGGCCGCCGAAATTCTCGTGGGTTCACGAATCAGGTGCCTAAGACCATAAGTCTGAAACATATTAGATAACTTAATAGACCATACGCTTTGTGATTCTAAATCCAGGTTAAAATCACCTGCAATAATGATAAACTTAAATCTATAGGACAAGTAATCAATCAGATCCAACATATAATCAAAAAAATTTTGCATATTTCCTGTACTGCTTGATCTATACAAACTAAGAACAACACAGTTTGTGTTTTCGAGTACCGCAGCACATATTTCCAAATCAAAAGCATTACAGAAAACGCCAACATCGACACTACGCATTTTAGTATTATCGCGCACATACATTGCAACACCCTTATGCATCTTTGTAGATCTTCTGCAATATGAAGAAACCAACGAATAATTTGGGATTCTAACATTATTTAGTTTATCACTGTCAAGCCAATGTTCTGATATACAGAGAATCTCAAAAGGATTGTCCGTTAAAAACGCATCCAAAGCTGCTAGCTTATTAGACAAACTTTGTACATTCAAATGAAAAATCGAACTTTTAAAATGTTGGGTTGAATTGTTGAGCCTCTTTGACGTTCGGTTTGGTGTGCTTTTTGGAATGAAAAAACCTATTTATAAGCACCTTTTCGGGCCAAATGTCATCCCTCAAGATACTAGTGGCTTCTTCGGATGGTAGCTGAATCTTAAAGGACGCGTAAATTTCGGGCCTACGTGAGTTCAATCTTGTCACTGAAACGTGTGGTGCAAAACTCTTCAAATATTCTGCAAGCTCCAATTCCTTTGTGTCAGGATCAAAATTTGTTACATGATAATATTTTGTATTGTTAGCATACAAACTTGAGTTTTTTGGGGCTGCCCGAAACCGACAGTCTGACTCCGAGGACTTGCTCCCCACCAATATTTGTGGATTCGGTTTCTGTCTCTTTTGGAGTTATCTCTGATCATTGTTGGGTCCATCATTAGCTTCCAAGTTTATGATGTTATTGAGAGTGTTCTTGGTTTCTGCCTGATGGACTGCAAATGCCAGTTCACAATTTTTGATAGCACCAGCATCCTGAGATGACAAATTTGTAGTTTTCTTCTGTGGCGGCTTCAATACTGATCCAAGTTGTGCTGTTTTCGAAGCTGTAGTTTTCGAAGATGAAGCTATATTCGTATTTTGTGATGAGTAATCGGCTTCAGAGGCACGTCGATTTAGTAAGAAAACTTGTTCTTGTAACGCTTTGATCGCTATATCTTGATTTTTAATTGTTTCATCTTTTTGATGCAACAAATCGGTCAGTAAGCCTATTTTTTCTGGAAGGACCTGGGTAAGATCTAATTGGAACCCCGGCGTGGTCATCACCGATTGATCATTACCTGTTTTAGAATCCAGTACTGTTTTGGAGTTAGTGATAGTTTAACTTTCAAAGAAATCTTGAATTGATATCTAAAGAAATCAAAAAAATATTCAAAATATTACTTTTTTGCCTTAACAAGATAAAGAAATACATTTTTGATTCACCCCGTATATAAATTTCTATACATTTAAAATTTCTTAAATGTGGGCTAATAATTGTTTTTTTGTATCACCCTGTACATCCTGCTTATGTTGTTATAATCTGAGAAATACTTAGCGCATAGCCAGATTTTAAAATAACGTTAACCTTAATAGTGGTGGACGTTATTTTTGGGACTACAGTATCTTGTATTTTGGGTTCGTTGGTTTTTCATAATTTGGTAATATTTTTTTCTAACGATGGTTTCACTTATTTTAGTTGACACTTCTAGTTTCACGTCATAAATAAATAGGTTATTTCATGGGGCTTGGAGGTTAAAAGTAAACAGTAATAGTATGCATTGTAACTTGTAACTACATTTGATAAAAATAAACTGTGCTGGCTGTATCCTACTGAGAAAGGGCAAGAGGCCAATAGTAAGTACTCGCTTAGGCGGTAATTTAAAAAAAAAACGAAATCACTTGAAGCATTCAAAATATGGACGTACAGGCAAGAGACAGAAATCAGTTTGGAAATGGAAATTTGGTCGCCAACATCCGCTAATAATAATAATACGTGGTGTATAAAATAAAAAGTGTAGTTAATTCTATATTGATTTGTTGTGTTTACGGTTTATAATTTTTGTGTGTTTAAATAAAAACATGATAAGTATACGCAGCTGGTTTTCTATCGAAAAATACGTATAGTAACTTAATTTTAGTTAGTTAACTACTTACTATTTACACAGAATATTACTTATTCTGTGCTATTTATATGAATATACATAATGGCTATACTTACCTAAAGACTTAAACTTAACAAAATTACGTACCTATTTTGTTTCATTGAATGTTTTTGATCTAGGTTATCATCTGTAATTACTTTTTAGACAAAAACAGGTAGGTAATCTTTGTAACGCAAGAATAAATTCGTTATCAAGAAATTAAAACTAAATGTAGGCATTTTAATTTAATTTAGTAGTGGAATTTGTAAATTAAAAAAAAACCCTAATTTTTTGGTAAATAAATCGTAAGATAAACAATGTGACGTCATCCAAAACATATGATAAAATTCTACAACTCGGTAGAGTGGCTAAAATAATGAGCTGTCATTAATATGACGTCATTTTAAATAATATTATTGTTCCACAGATGACAATAAGTTCACTTATATCAAGATGCGAATATTTGTGATAAAGTGAAGCAAAATTTGTCACGCAATGAGAGAAACAAAGACAAATAATACTGCTTTATGGCTGGCTTGCGCGCTCGGGCCGTCGTTTATAATAGTTCATTGCTTTATAACGATATGTATAAAAAGAAGAGTTTTTGTACCTATCCACAGCACCAAAACAGGTATTTATTTCAAAGTAATAGCAGTACTTTATAGTGTTTTTTTCTTTATTTTCCTTGTAGAAAAAGTTATTCACCTCCTTCTCATTCAGTAATTTAGTTTTTGTAGGTGAAAATTAATTAGAAAAATGCATTATTTTATCAAAGTCATTGACGTTTGGAAAATAGTAGATGTAAAAGTTTAAAAAAGAAATTTTCAATATTTTCTAAATTCGGCCTTTTTTTCCCAATTTTAGAGAAAGACGCGAAGAGACTCGTTATTATATATTAACAAGAAATCCCTGCGGGGTTTCCCAGTCGTTGTGTGGTAGTTTTATCTATGAAAAAAGTCATTGAGGGTTATAAAAAAAATTAAAAAAGAAAATTAAAAAAAAAAAAATTAAAAAAAAAAATTTAAAAAAAAAAATTAAAAAAAAAAAAAATTAAAAAAAAAAATTTCAAAAAAAAAAATTAAAAAAAAAAAATTTCAAAAAAAATAATTCAAAAATTAAAAAAGTATTGCCAGAGCTGAAAATCTGAAAAAGTTTCTATCTATTATTGAAAATAAATAGAAACATTTTTGAGTTACCCCGTAGATTACCTCTAGGAGCTTATAGTTTAACTTTCTAAAAAATCTTGATTTGAAATCTAAAGAAATCAAAAAATTATTCAAAATATTACTTTGTTGACTTTAACAAATTAAAGAAATACATTTTTGATTCACCCCGTATATAAATTTGAGCTTATAGTTTAACTTTCACAGAAAACTTGAATTGAAATCTAAAGAAATCAAAAAATTATTGAAAATATTACTTTTTTGACCTTAACAAAATAAAGAAATACATTTTTGATTCACCCTGTATATAAATTTGAGCTTATAGTTTAACTTTCACAGAAAACTTGAAATGAAATCTAAAGAAATCCAAAAATTATTTAAAATATTACTTTTTTGTTCAAAATAATCAAATACATTTTTCACTCACCCCGTATATAAATTTAAAGCCTATGCTAAAAATTTCTCTTTCAAAATCAAAAAATTATTCAAAATATTACTTTTTTGTCCTTAAAAAAATAAAGAAATACATTTTTGATTCACCCCGTATATAAATTTCTATACATTTAAAATTTCTTAAATGTGAGATAATTCATGTTGTTTTTGTATCACCCTGTACATGCTGCTTATTAGTTAATGTCGTTAAAATCTGATAAATACTTAGCGCATACCCAGTAAAATTTTTCTATTACGTTTTACCATACCTAAAAATATTGAAAATACATAGAAACATTTTTGAGTTTGAGTTGAGATCACAGGTTTCACCACCCTATGCAATAATTTCGTCAACTAATCTAAAAAAATCTGAAATTTATTGCTTTGTACTTTATATAACAGATAACGTAGGCAACACTGTCCTAATATACCTAGTTGGTTATGCTGCCCTTTATCAGCTGATCTATTATAGGATTCTATCAACGACATACGTAGGTATATCAAAACATATTACTTTCTTGACGGATGGAGAACCTTTGTTATAAAAACTACTAATGTATATATCATCAAGATTATAAGAAATATATAATTACCAGAACAATAAATACCTATTATCAATATAATATACTAATTTGAATTAATTAAACAGGCAAAGTTAAGTTTTTATACGAAAATTGTAAATCTATAATAAAATTAGCCAGCTAAGTACATACGTCGTTAGTTATTTGGAAACTATCCTGTGCCTGACCGGATGAAATTGACCTAGTAACCTTTAGTTTAGCTGTCCTAATATAGTACAACATCAACGACGTAGGTATCTCAAAACAAATTCTTCCTGATAAATGGCGAACCTTTGTTATAAAAACTGTAAATTGTAAACCTATTATAAAATTGAAACGCCAAAAAAAGCAGACAAACACTGATTAAGTGTAGGTACTTCGTTGATTATTTGGAAATGGAAATTGACCTAGTAACCTTTAGTTTAGTTTCAAACAAATCTAAATAATAACAATAGATAATAATAATAATGTACTTACCTACGTACGTCTCCTTTTTTTAAGTATTTTCTTCAAAATTATAATATACCTATGAAGTGGTGAACTACCTAGTTTGTTGGTATTTTCAGATATCTAATAAGTTTCAGTAAATAGTAGATACATAGTTTTACAAAGTACTCACGTTGTTAAAAGCATATGTAGCTGGATGCAAAAAATGTTTGTCTGTATTATGGCATTTTTATAAACTGCATTCATAACAAAACAACTCTACTTGGAATAGTTTGTTGGCTGGTGGTAAATGTTTCAGTAGACACCTAGTAGATAATATTATAGAATTACAAAGTAAAAGTACTTACTTGCATTGATTGCAATAGGTATATTTCTGTGTCTATCACTTTGTTGTTTAATATAACCTTCATTACGTATTTGAAGTAGGTAGCTACCATTTCTATTTTCACTTAATTTACACTGTTAATGGTAGTTACATTTATTAGGTATTCTACCTATGTTTCTGTTTGCAAAAGGTGATTTCACTGTAATTAGATATTGTTGTTGTTTTGATCATAATATAGGTAGGTAACAGCAACAACGAATGTATTACATTGTGTAGTAGTAGCACCGTGAATATAAAAATCCTCGTCGTAGTATATTTTCGATGGTAGTAGGTGTTAGTAGCCTAAATTATAGAATATTATGTAAAATACTTACTGTGCAATGTTACGAATGTTGTTTACTCATTTCGATAATTTGTGTTATTAGTTCTTCTTTGCGGAAGTTTATGGGTGGCCATTTGCAAAATTGGAGTGACTGGTCCCGAAATAAGTCGAGGCGAAAACGATGTGCGCCATTGTTGCCATATTGGGCCACATTCTACAAAATCACTCTCTGGCATTATTAGATTTGGAATTAAAGCAGTTGTTGAAAAATTAGATAAGCCTTCACTGTTCATGGCAGTATTTTATAGGTTATGTATGTATGTATTATTTTCAATTGCAATGGAAGAACGAATTTGAATGCGTTTGTTTGTGAAAAGGGTAGGCATCATAGCCAAATGAAACATATTATTCATTTCCTATGTGTTATGGTTAGTGTCGCCTCTATAGTGAAGAGAAAAATCGTTGTCATCGCTATGATGTTATGTGAATTTTCGCACATTTTGTAATTAATGTTGGAAATGTTGCGTATATCAGTGTCTTTTAAATTTTGTTCTTTATATTTAACATGTGTTTTTAAAGTGTGTCATTGTATATTTATTTGGAAAAATGTAAAAGAACGTTATGTGTGACAGCTGAACTCAATTAGATATGTCAATTTTAAGGAATATACCAGTCGCATTTAAGGTATGATAAATTAATAAAAATTAACGAAAAACGCAATAATTGGGGATACAGGATATGAAAAAGGCACAGAGGCGTCCCAAATATGCTTGTACGTAACTTTAAAATTGTTTTTGTAGCGATCCAATGCATAAAAACAGGTATTTATTTCATAGTAATAGCAGTACTTTATAGTGTATTTTTCTTTATTTTCCTCGTAGAAAATCGTATTCACCTCCTTGTCACTCTAAAATTTCGTTTCTGCAGAGGTAAATAAATGAATAAAATACATAATTTTAATGCAGTGAATCAGCTTTGATAAGTATCCTATACGGTGATGCAAAAAATAAAGTTTCCATATAAATAAAGCAATGGCCACGACTTCGGCGTAGCGAGATGCCAACTTACACGCAAATCATGCCTTTTTTTCCGGATTTTCGACAAAGACGGACTGTACGCTCGTTAGTATATATTAAAAGAAATCCCTTCGGGATTTCCCAGTCGTTGTGTGGTAGTTTTATCTATGAAACAAGTTATTGAGGGTTATAAAAAAAAATTAAAAAAAAATCAAGAAAAAAAATTTCAAGGAAAAAAATGTTTCTATTAAAAAAAAATTTCAAAAAGAAATTAAAAAAAAAAAAAAATTCATAAACAAAATTCAAAAATTAATTAAAAAAAAGTATTGGCAGAGCTGAAAATCTGAAAATGTTTCTATTAAAATAAGGAAATACATTTTTGATTCACCCTGTATATATATTTGACCTTATAGTTTAACTTTCACAAAAAACTTGATTTGAAATCTAAAGAAACTAAAAAATTATTCAAAATATTACTTTTTTGACCATAGGAAATACATTTTTGATTCACCCTGTATATAAATTTAAAGCCTATGCTAAAAATTTCTCTTTTAAAGAAAATAAAAAGTCACTTATCGCTGATGAGGTTCTGCAGGATGTCTAAAAGTCTTAAAAAAATAGAGAAATACATTTTTGATTCACCCCGTATATAAATTTAAAACCTATGCTAAAAATTTCTCTTTTAAAGAAAATAAAGTCACCTATCGTGTTAAAAAAAATGGTAAAAAAATAGAGAAATACATTTTTGATTCACCCTGTATATAAATTTAAAGCCTATGCTAAAAATTTCTCTTTTAAAGAAAATAAAAAGTCACTTATCGCTGATAAGGTTCTGGCGCATGTCTAAAAGTCTTAAAAAAATAGAGAAATACATTTTTGATTCACCCTGTATATAAATTTGAGCTTATAGTTTAACTTTCAAAAAAATCTTGATTTGAAATCTAAAGAAATCAAAAAATTCTTCAAAATATTACTTTTTTGTCCAAAATAATGAAATACATTTTTGATTCACCCTGTATATAAATTTGAGCTTATAGTTTAACTTTTAAAAAAAATCTTGATTTGAAATCTAAAGAAATCAAACAATTATTCAAAATATTACTTTTTTGACGATAGGAAATAAATTTTTGATTCACCCTGTATATAAAATTAAAACCTATGCTAAAAATTTCTCTTTTAAAGAAAATAAAAAGGTACTTATCGCTGATAATGTTATGCAGCATGTCTAAAAGTCTTAAAAAAATAGAGAAATACATTTTTAATTCACCCCGTATATAAATTTAAACCCTATGCTAAAAATTTCTCTTTTAAAGAAAATAAAGTCACCTATCGTGTTAAAAAAAATGGTAAAAAAATAGAGAAATACATTTTTGATTCACCCTGTATATAAATTTAAAGCCTATGCTAAAAATTTCTCTTTTAAAGAAAATATTCCTTTTTTGTCCTTAAAAAATTTTATACTAAATACCTACTATAAATATATTAGTTAGGTATTTTAAATCTGCTAGCCTAAAAATGGCTGCCGATCATCATTTTATAAACCTACCACATCTGTCTATTTGAAAATCGTTGGTGTTCAATTAACGTTAACGTTAATAGCGGCGGACGTTAATTTTAGGACTATCTGTCTATCTATTTTGGCTTCGTTGGTTTGTCATAATTTGGCAGAATTTTCTTCTGACGTTGGTGTCACTTATTTTTGTTTTGTTGACACTTCTAGTTTCACGTCATAAATAAATAGGTTATATTATGGGGCTTGGAGGTTAAAAGTAAACAGTAGTAGTATGCATTGTAACTATATTTGATAAAAATAAACTGTGCTGGCTGTATCCTACTGAGAAAGGGCAAGAGGCCAATAAGAGTTAGTACTCGCTTAGGCGGTAACTTAAAAAAAAAACGAAATAACTTGAAGCATTCAAAATATGGACCTACAGGCAAGAGACAGAAATCAATTTGGAAATGGAAATTTGGTCGTCAGCATCCGCTAATAATAATAATACGTGGTGTATAAAATAAAAAGTTTAGTTAATTCTATATTGATTTGTTGTGTTTACGGTTTATAATTTTTGTGTATTTAAATAAAATATAAGTACTATTTACACAGAATATTATTTATTCTGTGTTATTTATATGAATATATATAATGGCTGTATTTACTTTAAGACTTAAACTTAACAAAATTACGTACCTATTTTGTTTCATTGAATGTTTTTGATCTAGGTCATCATCTGTAATTAGTTTTTGGACAAAAACAGGTAGGTAGGTAGGTAATGAGACTTGTATTTTATCCAGTTCTTTGTAACGTAAGAATAAATTCGGTATCAGGAAATTAAAACTAAATGTAGGCATTTTAATTTAATTTAGTAGTGGAATTTGTAAATTAAAAAAGAAACCCTAATTTTTTGGTAAATAAATCGTAAGATAAACAATATGACGTCATCCAAAACATATGATCAAATTCTCTCGGTCTTAGATACGTACGTCGTACGTATGATGTCATTTTAAATAATAGTATTGTTCCACAGATGACAATAAGTCCACTTATATCAAGCTGCGAATATTTGTGATAAAGTGAAGCAAAATTTGTCACGCAATGAGATAAACAAAGACAAATAATACTGCTTTACTTCACATGCAGCCAGCGTAAGTATGCCCCTACAGATATTGTGAAATCCGTTTATATAACAGATAACGTAGGCAACACTGTCCTAATGTACGTAGTTGGTTATGCTACCCTTCACCACCTGATCTATTATAGGAATGTAGTAACGACGTACGTAGGTATATTACTTTCTTGACGGATGGAGAACCTTTGTATAAAATTAGCCAGCTAAGTACCGTACGTCGTTAGTTATTTGGAAACTATCCTGACCCTGACCGGATGAAATTGACCTAGTAACCTTTAGTTTAGCTGTCCTAATATAGTACAACATTTATTATTAACCTATTATTAATATAATATACTAAATTTAATTAATTAAACAGGTAAAGTTAGGTTTAATACGAAAATTGTAAATCTATAATAAAATTAGTCAGGTAAGTACGTACGTCATTAGTTATTTGGAAACAACCCTGACCGAGATAAATAAGATGAAATTGACCTAGTAACCTTTAGTTTAGTTTCAAACAAATCTAAATAATAATAATGTACCTACCTTCCTTTTTATAAACTTCATTAATAAATACAACATAAACGACATACCTACCTAGGTATCTCAAACAAATTCTTCCTGATAAATGGCGAACCTTATAAAAACTGTAAATTGTAATTGTTGGTATTTTCTGATCGAGAATAAGTTTCAGTAAATAGTAGATACTTAGTTTTACAAAGTACTCACGTTGTTAAAAGCATATTTATGTAGCTGGATGCAAAAAATGTTGTCTGTATTGTGGCCTTTTTATAGACTTCATTAATAAAAAAATAACTCTACTTGTAATTGTTTGTTGCTAGTGATAGATCTCGGGTAAAAGTAGGTACTTCCTTACTTGCATTGTTTTTGTATATTTCTGTATCTATCACTTTGGAATAACAATAATATGTTGTTTGTATTTGTTACTTACCGTTGATGTGGTGGTATAATGTTTTAATTTTAAGAATATTAGCCTGTTTATATACCTAGTAGGTAGCAAACAACAACAAATGTTTGCCTGAAATATTGAATACCTATTATGTATTTGTATTAAACTACTTACTGTGCAAGTGTGTATGGTATATTTAAAAATGTTTATTAATTTCGATAATTTGTGTTTATTGTTGTTGTTCTCTGCGGAAGTTTATGATGAGTGGCCATTTGCAAAATTGGAGTGACTGGTCACGGAATTAGTCGAGTCGAAAACGATGTGCGCCATTGTTGCCATATTGGGCCACATTCTACAAAATCACTCTCTGGGATAATTAGATTTGGAATTAAAGCAGTTGTTAAAAAATTAGATAAGCCTTCACTGTTCATGGCAGTATTTTATAGGTTATGTATGTATGTATTATTTTCAATTGCAATGGATGAAAGAATTTGAATGCGTTTGTTTGTGAAAAGGATAGGCATCATAGCCAAATGAAACATAATATTCATTTCCTGTGTTTGGTCGTTAGTGTCGCCTCTATATTGAAGGCAAAAATGGGTGTCATCGGTATGATTTTATGTGGTTTTTCGCACATTTTGTAAGTAATATTGCAAATGCTGCGTATATCAGTGTCTTTTAAATTTTGTTCTTTATATTTAACATGTGTTTTTAAAGAGTGTCATTGTATATTTATTTGGAAAAATGTAAAAGAACGTTATGTGTGACAGCTGAACTAAATTAGATTTGTCAATTTTAAGGTATATACCAGTCGCAATTAAGGTTTGATAGATTAATAAAAATGAACGAAAAACGCAATAATTGAAAATATAGGATATGAAAAAGGCACAGTGGCGTACCAAATATGCTTGTAGGTAACTTTAAAATTGTTTTTGTATCTATCCACAGCACCAAAACAGGTATTTATTTCAAAGTAATAGCAGTACTTTATAATGCGTTTTTCTTGAATTTCCTCGTAGAAAATCGTATTCACCTCCTTCTCACACTTTAATTACGTTTCTGGAGAGGTATATAAATGATTAAAATACATAATTTTAATGCATTCAATCAGCTTTGATAAGTAGCCTATCGGGTGATGCAAAAAATAAAGTTGCCATATAGGAAACACTGTTGGAACGCCTCCGGCGTTCCTTTGCGTTTATTCGCACACACTTTTGTGCTTTTTTTCCCCATTTTCGACAAAGACGGACTGTACGCTCGTTATTATATGTAATTTGTCGGCAAAGTTTTGGTGTGACACAACCGATTTTTTTATTTCTCCATAAATACCTATAATATGATATGCAATATTCTACAACTAGGGTAGGTATCAAATATGGACAATTTAAGATCCACTTTTTAAAAATATTGCTAGGTAGGTAAATAGGTAGACTAGTACTATATAAAAAATCTGTCATGTTACCCAAAAAACTTCTTCGCAGGTTTAACTACCGCCTCAATAATTTGGGGGTTTTTGTGGTAGCTGATTACGAATCTGAAATTATATTTGAAAACTGCATGATAGCAAATCAAAAACAGATTTCAGATTTGTAGTCAGCGACCCCAAAAACACTGGTATAAATACCAAAATTAGCGTAATTCTTGTCTGCGATCTTGTATCCGCCATTTTGGATTTAAGCATTTTAAGAAGAATTTCAGATTCGTTATCAGCGTTATCTACTGTCCCTAGGTGGGGAAAGTAAAAAACGAATTCAAATAGTTTTTTGGTATACCTAGAACTTTACCTACAGAATAGGTATAATATAAGATATAACATTAGTTTCGTAGGCCATCTATAAAAGGGATAAATAAATAGAGGACGAAAATTAAATACACGGTGATTTTTTTTTAGACTAGCCTATTTAAATTTCTACAAAAAATATTATTGTGAGTAAAGCGTCTAGAAAATTGTTTAAAAAAGGTTAGGTCTCATAACTTAATCGGGAGTCATAAAGGAAATTTTATACAATAAAATTATTTTTATTAAAATAAATAAATTATGTACCTCTACCTAAATGTGGCAGCATACTCATTTTGAAAATATTATATTAGTACGTAAAGCACATCTGCTTATAGAAAATGACAAAAATAATAGGGCAGAAAGACTCATGAATATTGTTGCCAGGTTTAATATGGGCAAAAGGTTAAACCTAATTCAAAGAGGCTCATACGAACGTAGGATTATTCTTTCCGGATTATGCCATAATAAAAAATCCGACTGGCATTCAAGTCCATACAAACCGGTGACTGGGCATAGTCCAGGGAAAAACTTTAAAGTATTTCTCAAAAAGCAGGAAAGGCAGAATGAATTCAGAAGCAGAGAACGTTTGTTGAAAAATGACGATATTCAAGAAATTCTGCCAAAGAAAATTAAGAAAACAAAAAAAATGAAGATTACGGACCGAATGCCGAAGAGCCAGAGAAAGATGAAGCTCTCGTACGGAATGAAGTTGATGAAAATTTAAACCGATTACAGGTAAAATATTCTACCCATAAGTACCAGCACTAATTATCTAAAATAGGTAACAGAAAAAGAGAGGGATGTTATACAAATCCAAACTCAATGACAATTTGGCAACGAATGACTGAGAGGAACATGAGACTTACTGCATCAATGATGGCAGGGTTATAAAACGAAAGCCGTATGCACCTTGTCATAAGCCAGTGATTATGGAATCGCGAAGTTGCTTTGATTCAAAAAACCCAAAACAAACACGTAATTGACTCTGGATAGTGAATAGATTTAGAAAATGGATTCCTAGGAGCTTCACCAGATGATAGCTGAGTTTTCTACCAATTTCCCTTGATTTTGGATGAAGATGCTATTATTGACGTTAAAAGCATGTTTTCAGCTTCAAAATTAAACCTTAGGGAAAATAATATTGAAGAAGTAGTTAAGCTGCTGAAAGGAAAATGTTATTTACGAAAAAATAAAAATGGTAAAATTCAGCTAAAAAAAATCATCAGTATTATTTTCAGGTATATAAAAAAAAATATTTATTTGGCTGACAGTGTTTTGTATTCAAATTTTTTGGAAAGAGAAGATATTGCCAAAATTAAAAACATTTTATGGTGATTGTATAGCTCCTGAGATAGTAAGAGACAGAATTGGAAAAGGGAAACGATGTATTGACCCAGAATTTATTTTGATATCAATAGAAGCACAAAGGCAAAAAAAAAGAAGAATCCGCGAAATCTCTCTAACGTTATTGCGAATATAAAATGTCACATAGAAGAATTAGTTCACACAGGCATTCAGAAATAGTATAAATGGTTGTCAAAAATAAAAAAAAAAACCAATCCACACAAATTGGCTAATCATATATATAGTTTTGATATAATAAAATCTGCAAAATCCAGCATAAAAAATCTTGTTTACGTAGGCGTTCATAAATAGTAATAAAAGAGTCAACAAAATTATATTGTAAAAATGATATATTCAGCCTTTTAAGTAGTTGAATTGGTGTTAAAAATACACGACAAAAAATGTATGTACCATGGGAGTCCGTGAAAAAAAAACTTAGTTGAAGTCTGCAATAAAAAAAATAATATTTGATTTAGAAATAAAGCTTGTAGCGAGAACAACTGTTGACAAAAAGCTCACAGAAGTATTACTTTTACATTGCAATATAGAGAGGTATTCGTGCCTCGAGGGCAACAGTTTGTTTTAATTGAGCTGATGTTCTTTCGGTTACGACAAAATTATGTTATGTTACGTTATTAAGATAAGATATTCAAAACGAAAAACTGAGTAACAGTACGATATTTCAAAGTAAAATTTGAAAGCCGTCTGTCCATATTTTCAATGTTATCCTTTTCTTTTTTCTTGTTTGAAAATATCCTTGAATAATTCATGTTTAATTTATATACCCATTTATAATAAATAGTGTCTTATTCATTTTCTCTTTCTGAACAACTTTCTTCAAAACATTTTGTACTATCTGCTACCAGAAAGGAAAAAAAAGAGAAAAAAAGCAAAAATTCAAAGTAGGTCTAAGATATTCGCACAGTTACTCCGTTTTTCATTCTGAATAACTTTTCTTAATCACATTTTGTCGTAATTTTAATTGATTGTCGTAAATTAGTTTTACACCAAGCAGGGCTAGATCAAATTTAAACTCGAAGATTTTTTGTCTTTTACATGAGTCATTTCACCTATCCGAGGACACACTGTAGTGTGTTATTTTTCTTATTATTTGTAGTGTTAGTGTGTGTTATTATTATTTGTAGTGTATAGTGTATATATTTTTCTTAGGGAGAGTGAAAGAATGGCTTCCAGCCAAATTCTTACCTTTTGTTGAGATTGTTACTATCATTGTAATTGATTTTATACCTATTTGTAATTGATTGTAGTGAGAATGATTTCATAATAAATGAATTATATAACTATTTGTTTTATTTATCTGATATAGAATAAAATACCTATATGTACCTATAAATAGTGCCTCATGTCTAATATAAAATAAATATTTTATTTGGATATAATAAATACCTAACCTAACCTAACCTAACCTAACCTATAAATATAAATATTTTTAGAAATATAAATTATTTTGAAAAGATTTAAATCTTAATTTTTTAGTAAAAAATCACAGATACTATTCAAAAAGATTTGAATCATAAATCAAAAATCATTTCCTGAAAATCAGAGTAGGTAGGTACCTACCTATTGAAATAAAAAAAGTACCTAATTAAATAAAAAATAAAGAAAATTCACACTGATTTGTGAAAGCTCTGATTACAATATTATATTTTCGTTTCAATTTTATGTGCGGTTTTTATTTCTTAAATTAAATAAAACATAAAATTCCTTACCTACAATGTTCTTATTAGATCGCAGTAATAATAAGTAAATACCTAAGTAATTAACCTAGGTGTAGCAAAGATTCAAATATTTTTCGTAGCATATTTATACAGATCTACTAAAGAATGGGAATCCATTATAGGCATCTAATTCGCAATATTTAATTCAACGTTGAGAATAATAAAATACCCCGACTAAATAGATCAAAATCCAACTAACAACCTTATATCGAACATAACTTGCTTATATCTTGTATATAGATATAATACCTAGGTACCAATAATATGTTATACTTACAGTCTGTATTACATGCGAATATGTGCACAAAAAAGAATAAAAATAATGATTACCCAAAATAGAAATAATACATTTTAGTGCCACTATGTATAGGTTTTGGCGACACCTAGTGAGGAGAAGAATATATTAAAATATGTTGTAACTTCAGAAATGGATATTTTTAAATGAATACAGCCTTAGGCAACTAAGAATACGACCATACTAGCGGACATTTTTGTAACTAACCGTTTCAGATTCCCCTCTTAAAACGAACTAAAACTCATTTGCATATTTCCACCGGTTGCAGAGCAATCAATAAATCTTAAGTTTTTAATGAAAACTTTAACTGTATCTCAGCCAACTGTCAATATTTTTTCATACATAATTACCTCCTGAAGTTTGGCGCACTTATTTACTAACACCCGTATATAATTTTTTTTCTGCACATTAATAATAATAATCGTCTTTATTCAGTCAAAAAAAATACAATGTACAAATATTAAATAAAAGCGTGGCGGGATCTAGCATGCGCTATTCTATCCAACCACAATCTTGCATACAAAGAAATAATAAAAACAACAAAATTTAATTCAGATACATTACAATATTATACCTACATTCAATAAAAAAAACAATTTCTCTTACTAATTAAAAGTAATTTGACCTTTCTCTTAAATGTGTTTAGGGAGGAGCAGTCTCTGACATTTTGTGAAATAGAATTAAAGAAATTTACAGCATTATAGGAGAACGACCGCTGAAACAAGGCAGTGGCATGTCCAGGCACAACAAAAAGTTTACGGTATCTTGTATTCCGGCAATGAATATCAGGATTTCTTTGCATCTTTGCATATAGATACTCCGGCTGCATATACTTATTTCTTTTAAATAGTAGTGTCGCGATGTGTAAAAAGTAGCTTTTAACCAATTTGTCAACTGAAAATACGTTGAAATATGATCAAACTTTCTAACACCATAGCAAAATCTTACGCATGAATTTTGAAACTTTTGCAAACTATTTTTGTTAGCGATTGTGAGACACGACCAATATAGAACATCACAGTACGACAATCCAGATAGAACAAGCGTATCACATAGTCTCAATTTTATATCAGTAGTCAATAAATGCTGTGACATATACAAAAGTCTAAGTTTACTGCCTGAGAACTCTCTATTTTAAAAGAATGATATAGCTGAAAATCGTCAGCATTTGGTGGGATATACACGTTTTTAAATAACTACTAAAATCAGCGGTATCTATATATGGAAAAATAGCATTGGTCCCAACACACTACCCTGCGGCACGCCTCTGTCAGTCAGTTTACAGGCTGATTCAGCACCATTGACAATTACTTTCTGTTTGCTGCAGTTTAGATAGGCTTTTAAAAAATTTACAGCAGCCAACGAGAGACCAAAAAACTTCCATTTTAATAACAACGTTGAATGCTGAATTGTATCGAAAGCTTTACTGTAATCCAACAAAACCAAATTTGTGATCATACCTTTATCGCAAGCTCTTATTATGCCATCATTAACACGAAGCAGTGCCGTGGTTGTGCTGTGCAAGGGACGAAATCCAGACTGCGTAGACGGCAGTATATTATAACTTTTGAGAAATTTTTGAAGTTGTTTCGAAATTATTTCTTCTAACAGTTTTGACATAGTTGACAAGATACTAATTGGCCGAAAGTCCGTTATTTGCAATGCATTTGTACATTTGGCTATTGGTAAGACAGATGCAATCTTCCACTGAGTGGGGAAGCATGAATTCCTCATGCAACAATTTATAATATGGTTGATATAAGGAATAATATGAGGAGACGATACTCTAAGCATTCTCAAATCAATGTTATCCGGGCCTCTAGCATTTGATTTCAGTTTTCTCAGTAGTTCTTCAACCTCAAACTCAGTTATTTCAAAAAAATTAAATTAGGGTGAATAGTTATTAAAGTACTTATCCGCATAGTTTTCTAATATGTGATTGTTAAAACTGTTATTTGAGGGCGGAACAATGTCAACGAAGAAAGTGCTAAACAACTCTGGATCATCGCTAGGCAAAACATGATTCTGTTCAGCATTTATATTCAGTGTTTTAAGAACCTTCCAAAAATTTTTAGAATCAGTTTTAAACTTATAAGTTAAATACGCTTTTTTCTCATTCCTAATAGAACTAGTGACAAAATTCCTAATTTGTTTATATTCATTCCAACTTTGTTCGTTTTTAGTTTTTTTATATTTCAATAGAGCTTGTCCACGTAATTTTATCATATATTTTAAATACTCAGTCAGCCACGGGGCCGGAGGTTTAGACACATTAACACAGCAATGAATATTTTAATATTTAATTAAGGTTTAAATAGGTACTTTATGTTAATTTTTAGTAACGATACACCCAAATAATAGTAATATACTATAGTTATATACTTTAAAAAATAAAAAAAATAAAAATAGAACTTAAATAAATTATACGTCATAAAAACAACACATGAAACTAATTAATATTTCTTGAGTAAAAACTTTGAGAGTCAAAAAATCTATCAATTAAAATCAAGAGGACAGGTAATTTAAAAAAGATCTTAATTACTAGCTCATAATTATTGAAAAGAGTAAAAAAATAAATTATAAAATATTGTTGGAATAACAAAAACCTTATTTGCTTATAAGCCTTGTAAAATATCTATTTTTCTTCTCTTAGGTAACGCTTTTTTACAAAAAGTTGTTCGCCTTAAATAATATAACAGGCATATTCACACTTACATAAAACTATGTCCATATTCTCCATTCCTATCACAAGGCTAAAACGATTTCAAAACCTATATACCAAAATTTAACTCAATTGGTTAAAGCATATAGGCGCTATCGTGGAAACCTACATACAGACACACAGATAAACTTCTATCTGGAAATGGTCTTAACCATCACAGGGAACCTCAAAATGGTTATATCCGTCTTGATCTCAATTTCTTTTTAGCGTGTTCACAATACTTTCCCTAAGGGTCGGGAAATTAATAGTGAAATTTTTGTCTGGAATTTTCTCAAAGATTTGTAAACGCATACCAAAATTACAATATGGCTATTCAAGTATACAATAATTGATGATGATCACAGGATTTATTTACTATTGGTTTTTATACTGAAATCCCTTTGCCTAAATTAGACAAAAAAATATTTCGATATGTAAGAAGATTAATTTTATGGTACTATTTATATCTATAAGTAGGTATCTAGATAAATTAAATAGGTAAATTTCAGCACAATAATTGCATTATAATAAAATAAAAATACATTTTTTAATTGGTTTCCATGAAAGGATAGGTAGGTAGTTACATAGGAACTCGAAGAACTACAGGTAGCTGGAAAATTAGGTTATTAGTATTCATAAAATTACCTGGAGTGTAGGTATAAATGTCCACATTTTATTCTGTGATTCCTTAGTTATCCGAAAAACTTCGAAGTGAAAAGTTAGTTGATTTCTAAGTTTATTCGTATATAAAAATATATAGTAATTCTGAACGCGAATACTACTTTAACTCAAGTACCAAATTAATAGAATTGTATACCTATAGGTATATCAACCAGAAAATGACTCAAGGTCCATATATTACGACAGCCAGCAACGGTGGAGAAAGCGCAACAACAGACAACATAAATTATTTAAAGTGTGTTTGTGGTGAGACAGAAACTCTAATTGGTGATGATGTTCCAACACCATTTCGAATCCATCGCGGGCATATCATTTTAGAGACACTTAAAAAGTCACAAGAAATTGTGAAGTTTAAAGAAAAACATCTTCATAAACGGACGCTATTGAAGAACACACTTAATGATTTGAAGAAACTCACAGAAAATGATGTCACAGCGTTAGAACGATTCAAAAAAAACCAAAAACTTCGCGAGAGTTTGAATGTATTGGCTAAGAAAAGATCAATGAAGAAGAAAATCAAGTTTGTCATGATGAAGAATAACGAAGTTAGTAAGCGGAAGTTACAGGGTAAGAGTGAATAAAGTGTTACTGTTATGAGATATTGTTATAGGAGTGTAGTGTGTGACTGATTTTTCAAAAACTGAGGTTGATAATTTTAAACTACCACTTTTTTGTGTACCTACCTATATGTACCTAATTAATGACGTGTTTTATAGTCAACTTGTGATCTTTGGTCGAGTTTTTTTTGGTTTTATATCTTTATAAAAAATATGTTTTGATTTATGTAAGTGTTAAAATTATAATTATGTATATTAACTAAAGTATCAATCAATCAAATGTATATATTTTTAATGGTTTTTGTTAACTTTTAAATTATAATATGTAAAATTTTAAAAATTAAAAGTAGAAATTTAATATTTCGTTTTCATATCTTAAATTTAAATTATTTTTTTTATCAGTTTTTAATAAAACTTGTTCGAAATATTTTATTTGAAAATATGTTTAAATAAATTATGTTTTAAATATTTTTGTTGTATTTTTATTAATACTCATACCAACAAGTTATAGTATGATAATGATACTAAAACTCTGTTGAAGTAGATCGGGTCTATATGCAGTGTGTCCCCGGCTAAGTGAAACAACTCTTGTAAAAGGCAAACAAATTTCGAGGTTAAATTTGATCTTCTGGTATGCAGCCCTGATTGGTATGAAACTAATTTGAGACATAATTTTAGTTTTGAAAAATCAAATATGTCTTAGAAATTTTGAAAATACAAAATGTTGTAGAAAGTTGTGCAGAAAACGAAGGTGAATAAGACAGTATTTATTAAAAATTATTATTTATAATAAACATGGAATATTGAAGAAAATTGTATTTGAAGAAGAAAAAAGAAAAAGATAAAAAAAAATTAAAAATATGGATAGACGTTTTTCAAATGTTATTGTATTTCATCTTCTCTTTCTGTATAATTTTCTTCAATAAAATTTTGTAGTATTTGCTACTAGAAAGTCACCATTATAAGCATAACGGGAGAAAAAAAGCAAACAAGGTAGGCCTAGGATATTGAAATTTTGTACTGTTACTCAGTTTTTTATTCTGAATATATTTTCTTAACTAACATTTTGTCGAAACTTTAACCGAACAGTATTACTGTAAAAATCAGTATTTTCGAAATTTTCAATGAATGCTAGACTTTTCAAAGCTAATATTATGTCTCCAATTAGTTTCACACGAAGCGCGGCTGGACCACAGAAGATCGGATTTAACCTTGAACATTTTTTGTCTTTTACAAGAGTCGTTTCACCTAACCGAGAACACAATGTATCCTTGAGTAAATCTGTATGACCACAAAAAAATTAACATAGTACGTTTCATTCGTGATATTCTAATATAACCTTATCTAGAGGTTTACTTCTCAAATTGCTGGCTAGACTGAAGACGATATAAGTTGGGTAGCACAGTAAGCTGATTTCAAAAATATTTTATATGGAATTAATCAAAATTTAAGTTTTTGAATTTCAAAGTATAAATGTTGAAATATTTGACATTAAATCAGAAGCAGAACATAATTGATCTCAATAGAATTACACGATGAATATTGAATTTTATGTTAAGACGTTATGTAAAATTCTTAGCACACATCATATGTTGACTTGTTGGAAATTCATATTAACTTACAAAAAATGTATATTTACTTACATTATTTGGTTGATTGTCACCAGATAGTTAATGTGCAAAGGAAAAACATTAAAACAAAACAGTGCTGGTTTAAGAGAACTTTTTTATATGCAAGTACTAAAAATGTAAGTTTTTGATTTTCAAACTAGAGCTGTTGAAATCTTTAACATTACCTACATAAGGAGGAGACAAACTTGACGTTCTAATTAAATGAAAAATAATTTCGTGGAATAGCGGACAAAATGACTGGTTTTACCTACACAAGAGATAATTGGAACAAGCCACTTATTATTTGTACAACTTTTCGATCCTCCTTGGCATGTTGTACTGAATATTGGATTGTATTTAATTCTGTTAGTTGGCGTTCCATCATTATTTTTCTCAATCATGAAATAATCTATAAGGCAACCACCAGCTGGTTCACCACCTCGCCAAGCTAACTCAACAGCTACAATATGGTAAATTTTTTTTTGTAAACCTTCTGGTGTAGGTATACATTCATCCCATAATTTGGATTATGGGATGAATGTGGTGAACCAGCTGGTGGTTGCCTTATAGACTATTTCATGATTGAGAAAAATAATGATGGAACGCCAACTAACAGAATTAAATACAATCCAATATTCAGTACAACATGCCAAGGAGGATCGAAAAGTTGTACAAATAATAAGTGGCTTGTTCCAATTATTGCAAACGAAAGTGCATGCCCTGTTCGGTTATTCCATAAATTATTGTCCAAAAGGGGGAAAAATATTACTTCCAGTCGCCTATTCTTGAGATCAAATCGTTTCTAGAAATCCGAAAGTGACACATGGTTTGACAATATACCGGTAGGCAAGAACACAATTAATATGTGGACCAAATCATCCGCGCAAGCTATGGGTTTGAATACTAAGTGTAAAAAGATATCCAATCATTCGAACAGATCAACTGCAGTTAGCCATTTGGCAAATAAAGGAATTTCTGAACAGCAATTAATAAAAATAACAGGACATAGCAGCTCTAATACAATTAAACCGTACTTGAATATTAACCAAGAACGCCATGGTGAAATAATCAACAGCATGCGAGGAATTTCTTCAACAGTGGAAATTAACAATCCGTCAACTTCAGCAAACTTTTCTTCCAATTTAACATTTACCAATTGTACTTTTCACAACTGTAGTTTTAAATAAAAATGAATAATATTTGTTTGATTGAAACTAATACATATTGTATTGAAAATTATTAAGCGTCAGATTGACAATCAAATTTTTGATATCTACAAAGTAAAAAATTATCTTATCGAATACTCCTCGGGCCTTGATAAATACTCAAAATTTTATCATAGAGAATCCTTCAAGCGAGTTGCTTAAGGATAATAGTCCTCGGCCTGCGGCCTAGGGCTATATCAAAAATATCTATCGCCTTTCGTTAAAATAATCCCTGGATCGTAAAAGAATCGTTTACTAAGAACAACACGAATTGAAACTCTCTATTTAAACTAATAACTTATAAAAATTACATTAGCACAAATTAATACATTAAATCTCTTGAAAACTATCTGACATTAATTATTCTTTTAACATTACATTTTATTATATTAGAAATACTATGTGTCTGTACAATTTTTTACATCCTCCCCGGCGGCTTGAATTTCCAAAGGGTAGAGTAACCGCACTGGACGCTTTAATTTAGTACGATTTGCCAAAACAATTTCGCATGCACGAACTTTTCCATCTCTTCCTTTAAAAACGTCACTTACTCTAGCTAATTTCCAAAGTAATCTTGGTACATTTTGTTCGTATAAAAGTACGACATCTCCAACTTTTATAGGGTTACATTTGACATTATTTTTATGATGACCAATGCGAAGTTGTTGCAAATAATCATTGGACCAGCGCTTCCATATTAAATTAAGAAGTTCTTCTCTACTTTTCCATTGTTGTAAAGCATAGTGGTAAGTCATCTTTGGTATTTCCAAATCAGTTGTGTACTCGTAATCTCGAGTACCTATTAAAAAATGTGAAGGGGTCAATATAAACAAATCGTCTGTATCATTGTGGATATAGGATAATGGTCTGGCATTTACTGTAGACTCAACTTCTGTCAACACCGTTACTAATTCTTCAAAACTGATTAATCTTTTCCCTAGTGTTAACTTCAAAGTATTTTTAACAGATTTTACTAATCTTTCCCAGAATCCACCCCACCATGCGGCTTTTTCTACACTAAAACGCCATTCAATACGGTGAGCGTTAGAAAATCTTTTTATTTCATTATTACACAGAATTGCTGATAACTGAGAAATGTCCTTCGAAACCCGTTTGAATGTTTTAGCATTGTCTGAATATATTACATCTGGAACTCCTCTTCTTGATATAAAGCGTCTTATTGCTTGAACACAACTTTCGGCTGTAAGATCGGTTACGACTTCAAGATGTATTGCTCTAATAACTGCGCACGTAAATAACATAATATAGGACTTAATTTTCTCTCCATTATTAGTGGTAACATATATCGGTCCTGCAAAATCTGTTCCAGTTATCTTGAATGGAG
The DNA here is from genome assembly GCA_911728435.2 of Apoderus coryli. Classification (NCBI taxonomy): domain Eukaryota; kingdom Metazoa; phylum Arthropoda; class Insecta; order Coleoptera; family Attelabidae; genus Apoderus; species Apoderus coryli. The sequence goes on along the minus strand of OU452214.1, from coordinate 7,460,720 downwards.
CAGAATTTTCAAGAATTCTATTTCTCGGCAGAGGAGCGAACGATTCATTTGCTGCTTTCACTCGGAATTTCCTGCATATTAGGCATCTATTTATTATAGCTTTAATTCGTTGCCTAGCTTGAATTACCCAATATCGTTTTCTAATGCTAGTCAGAGTGCTAGAAATACCTGAATGATTAATTTGCTCGTGTTCTCTTTTTATTATTAAATCAGTCAAAATAGATTTTTTCGGTAGTATAATTGGATGCTTAGTTGTATATGGTAAACTTGATTCTTGAAGACGACCGCCTAATCTTAGAAGACCATTTTCGTCGAGAAATGGGCTTAAAGTTAAAATTTTTGAACTCGATTCTATTTGTTTGTTTGTAATTAATGCATTAATTTCTATGTGAAAAATCTGATTTTGAACAGCTTTTATTACATATTTCTCACTTTCTTTCAATTCTGGAACCGACAAGTAACTTACATTCTTTTGATCACGGAATTTCAAATTATTCACAAATCTTCTAACATAGCTCATTATTCTTATAACTTTTTCCAAAGAACTATAATTTTCTAATTTAATTAGTACATTGTTATTACTGTCATTCTCATCAACATTAACTAGCAGACTACTTACTTCTGTACACATACTTTCATCATCGTTATTCGGCCAAGTTTCACGGCTTTCATTTAACCACCATGGTCCATGTTTCCATAAACTTGAATCTATTAACACTCTCGCTTTTACTCCCCTCGTAAGTAAATCAGCCGGATTTTCAATTCCTGGGCAATGGCGCCAATTTCCTATGGTCAATTTCTGAATTTCTGTCACTCTATGACATATGTACTGTTTCCATTTGGTAGCTTTTCTTTTAATCCAGTAAAGAGATATTTTTGAATCGGTCCATAAAAAACAATCTGATATTTGAATTTTTAATGAACTTAATATGAAGTTCTGTAGTCGTGCTGCACAAAGCGCTGCCGTTAACTCTAATTTTGGTAAAGTTAAACAAGCATTTTTCTGTTTGTCGATTGGAGCCACTCTGCTTTTTGCCATTAAAATATTGACGTCTCGCGTACCCTCATTTAATGACCTAATATACGCCACTGCGCCATAAGCTGGTGGGCTTGCATCTGCAAATATGTGGAGCTCTACTTGGTTTTCAGCAAACAGTGCACATCTCGGTAGGTGAAAATCATTAAATTAACTGACTTCTGAACACCATTTGCGCCATTCGCAGTCCAAATCGTTGGGTAATAGTGAATCCCATCCTATCTTTCGCTTCCATATCTCTTGCATAAGCATTTTTGACCTTATTAAAAATGGTCCAATATAACCAAATGGATCGAAAATTTTTGAAATGCTTTGCAATACATTACGTTTAGTTGAAATCTGTGTATTTACTAAATCTATAGAATTAACATCAATACTTATTTCATCTGTATTAATATTCCATAAAACACCCAGCACTTTTTTCACATTACTTGTTGTACTTTCTACATCATTACCATTCATAATATTACGCAAAGAAGCATTATTTGTACACCATTTTCTTAAATTCATATTGGCCTTCATTAAAATGTCAATACTTTCTTTATAAATCCGTTGTCCTTCTTCTACTCTATTGATTGCTACTATTAGATCATCCACATAAAATGATGTCTGTAATATTCGGGCCGTTTCGGGATAATCCCGTTCTTCCGATTTGAAATGATTCTGTAAGGTTGCTGCTAATAAAAATGGGCTACACGTTACTCCAAAAGTGACTCGCATCATTCTGTACCTAATGATTTTTGGCAAATTCAGTACGTTGGTTATGGGAGCTTCATACCACAAATAGCTATGCGAATCTCTGTCATTTTCGTCAATACTAATTTGTAGAAAAGCTTTTTCTATATCAGCAATAATTCCAATAGCACCAATTCGAAAATTGAGAAGGACGCTTAACATGTGAGGCACTAAATTTTCTCCCGAATCGAGCAAGTCATTTAACGATGGGCATCCTGGTGCATGTGCAGATGCATCATAAACCACTCGAAGCTTTGTCGTTTCTTTATCGTCTCGATAAACTGGTCTATGAGGCATATAATAAAGTTTACATTTTGTAGAATCAGTAGTAGGTATTTCTGCGCAGTCGTTATTGATATATTCACGGATCGCATTATCATATTCAAGCAATTTATCAGAACTGATTAATTTATTGGTTAATGATTTTACTCGGCTTAGCGCACTATTATAATTAGAGTCTATTGTTTTAAAATTGTTTATCCACGGTAGCTTTATTGAATATCGGTTATCTTTAAATGTAATATTTTTGTTCATGAAATCCGACGTTTTATTAAAAACTGTTATATTATCTTTAATACCGATTGTGTCTAGTTCCCAAAATTGTTTTAAGTTCAAATTATCATCCTGGTAGTCAGATTGCACATGTAAAACGTTAGAAACATTAATATTTACCGTGAACGCGTAATCGTTACTTCCACCATGTAAAGTCCACCCGAATTTAGTATTTACAGCCGTTAATGTCTTTGAAAGTTGCAAAACTTCACTGCTTACTATTTTCCAATACATATCTGCACCGATTAAAACTGATATACCAGCAATAACATCCATATCATTGGGTGGTATATCTGCAAGATTATGTTTAATACTGAACGCTCTTATAACTGGATCAGAAATTGAAGGTGCTTTTAAAGAATCGAAACATATTTCCGGAACTTCAATCGCGTTAACATTTATAATTTCGTTATTGTTTAGTCCTTTTAATTTAAGCGAGACTTTCCGACAAATTCGCGCGGGTGCTTGTTCACTATTACCGAAAGCCGTTATTGAAATTTTATGCATCCCGATAATTGGAAGGTTTAACTGACGCGACACACACTCTTTAATAAATGTCAGTTGACTACCACCGTCTAAAACCAATCGCACATATGATTTAGGAACATTAGACGATAATATTTCTGCGCAGGCAGTTTGTAAATACACGTTATCAATTCGGCCGTCTGCGAATAAATTTGTGGAATTCGTATTTGCGTTATTTTCAACTTGTGCTGCAACTCTGGACCCGACGCCACTGGTGCTTGCACCGGCTCTGTTATTATAAGTTGGATCACACATCGTCGTAGCGTGTTTCCTCTGACACTTTGCACACACAATTTTTGTGCGACAATTCTTCGAATTATGGTTAGCCTTTGTACATCTGAAACACCTCGAAGAACTTTTAAGCATATTCTTCTTTTGGTCAAGAGTTACGTTGGCGGTATTACAATTTTGCGTAAAGTGGCATTCAGATTTACAAAATAAACATTTTTCTTTTGCAGCAGTAAATAGACCTGCTGCTGAGCATGTGTAATCATTTTCTTATGAGAAACATGTTTTTCGTTACGTTTTGAAACAAGTTTTTCGTTATGTCCCTCATCAGCAAAAAAACGAGCTTTTTCTACAGAGTCAACTTCCACTTTTATAAAGTTCAAGAGCTTAACTAGCTGTATTTCAAAACTATTGTCTGTTCTGGAATTATCAGACAACGATTCACCGGTGCGGCCTTCAAAATCGTTAGTTGCCTGCTGTTTGTTGAATGCAATTCGCATACCAAATGGTAATGCTTTGAAAACTATTGATTTCACCATCATACTGTAATTATTTGGAGCTAAACCTAATGTTGTTAGAGATTTTAGTGTTTTTGAAGTGGTATTGTAAAGATTCTTTAGAGTGTGTAAATCATTTTTTGATTTGACAGCGGGTAAGGATAATAACTGCTGAATATAGCTATCGACTATTTTATCAACATTACCATATTCTTCTTTCAATAACTCGATAGCGTCTTTATAACTAGCTTTACTTGACATTAGACCATTGACAGTTACTGCAGCATCGCCAATTAATACAGATTTTAAATAATTATACTTTCCAGTGTCATCTAATTCTGGGTTACTATGAATACTAGATTCGAACTGTTCCCAAAAAGCAGGCCACTCACGATAGTCTCCATTATATTTAATAAGATCTAATTTAGGTAATCTTACCGAATATCTTCCATTATGATTGCATTGACTACGAGAAATAGTGGTATTACTGGTTGATGAGTCAATTGTTGATAGTACCTGAGCATTTTGAGTTACATCCAATATGCGTTCTTCTAACCATGATATTGCTGAGACTGCCTTATCATCGTATTCCACAATTTTTTCGCATTCTGCTTCTTGTTGTTCAGCTGTCAAATCGGCTGACACTTTTTCATTAACATTAGTTAAGTTTAATCTAACTGCTTTAATTCTTTTAATTAATATTTTAGCATCTGTAATATCAAATATATTAGTTTTATATTCATCCATACTATTAATGAGTTTAGTTAATTGTCCGCGATAAGTTTTCTTTAATATTTGATCCATATCAGACTTTATCGTTACGTTGTTCGTTAAAAGTTCGTTAATCGTTAGTTAAAAAGTTAGTTTACGTTACGTTAATATTAACAACTCGCGCCCGTCAGTGATTTTCAGTAAACGACTCCCTGGTTTCGGCACCAAAATATCAAAAATATCTATCGCCTTTCGTTAAAATAATCCCTGGATCGTAAAAGAATCGTTTACTAAGAACAACACGAATTGAAACTCTCTATTTAAACTAATAACTTATAGAAATTACATTAGCACAAATTAATACATTAAATCTCTTGAAAACTATCTGACATTAATTATTCTTTTGACATTACATTTTATTATATTAGAAATACTATGTGTCTGTACAATTTTTTACAGGCTATTATCGCAAGCAACTCGCTTTCGGCATTCTCTATGACAAAATTATCTCGGTATTATCAAGACCCTAGTGGTATTACTACTGATAACCTACAGTTAATAGTCTAAATTTGAGTCGATGAATGACAGTAACATTTAAATAATTATTTCTTACAATTGTTAATTAAAATTATTAGGCAAATTATTAACAATTAGTACGCCATCCCACCACTATTCAATGTCTAAACCACGATTGTGGTAACAAATTCTGATTGGCTATTCGGTACCTACTATTTAAACAAGTGCGGGGCCGAGCCATCCCTACCACCATAATATTTAACAGCGACTACTATTGGAGGCGAAATCATATCTACCTGTGGTGTACCTTCTAAATAAATACGGCGGTTTCTGTACCTTTTCTTCAATACGTACCTAACAGTCTTGTTGGCAAGTGCTTGTTTGTGCGTGAAGTAAAGCTCGTGAATAAAAACAAACCGAAAAATCATTCGAAAAGTTTATTCAGTGTAATAAATAAGCGTTATATAGTGAAGGTCAGAATAATAAAATCAAAATTATTAGTGATATATTATTGACTGTCATATTGATATTAACGAATCGTTCTTTGCGAAGCTACGCGAACAAGTTTGTGTGAATTGTAATAATTTTCGGTTGAAACATTCGTTTTCGAAGTATATAAGAAGACCCAGACCACAAAAAGTGCAATAATGATTGGTGATTACGCTTGCAGAACACGGACAATGAATTATCGTGATAAAGAGTCTGAGGAAGCTGTTGATGCTAGTTCGTGTACCGAAACGTTGAATGCTATTGTGTCTGTACCGAATGAAAAGTGGGTGTATTATACGCCCCGCAAGCAGCGCATCGTTGTGCCCTTGACGCAACCCAAGAAAAACGCATTGCAACCGGTTATAATGTGTTCGGACGTGCACCGGGATTGCAATGTGTGGTATGAGCTTCGGAATGAGGATGATCTGGATCACAAAGATGGTAGTGTGAGTATTGATGAAACGGTGTTGAGGAAGGTTGGTGGAATTTATAAAATGCCAACTAGACGGTGTGATGATAGTAATTCTATGTTTGATGATGGACGTATGGGGACGCAGCGGCAGAAGGAGATGTGTTATATACAGCGCAATGATGAAGATGTAAGTAGTTTTTTATAATTATACGAACATAACTTTGGAAATAACTCCAGTGAGCTCGATTTAATTTTGTACTGAACCTTAAGTAAACTAAACTATTTATTTTATTGTTTCAGAACCTCGATCTGTTTACACAACCGTTCAAAAAACCTTCATATCTGATGTGTAGTCTCAACTTACCGAAACTAATGAAAAGACTGAATTTCGAAGAAGACCCTCCATCGAGTTACAGGCAAAACAAACAATTTCAATTCCGTAACAAAGCAACAAAACGCGATTTTTCAATTTATAATAGTCACGATATCAACAATGAGTTTATGGAAAATAATACAAATAATATTGACAAAGATTTTACATTTGTCGAAGATGATGGTATATTTGAAATGCAAAGTTCACAAGCAACGAAACGTCAAAAATTGATGACAACAACGCCTCAAGAAGCGTCTTGTACTTACATGTTTCGTGATCATGTTTTTGGTATTGGTGGTAGTAATGGGAATTTTAATCCAAAGATTTTCGATTTCGTTAGTATGGAATAAGATATAATAGCCTATTTATGTAGGTACTTCTTTCTTTCTGTATAATAAAATAAAAAAGTTTTAATTATCAAACTGATTTCTGATTGAGTCGTTATTAAATTATTTGAAATGAGGCTAGTTTTTTTTCAGGTATTAGGTCTTAAGTAAATATTCTGATTTTCTCTTTTTGTTAAGCAATATAATAAACTGAAGTTATATGGCTTAAAGTATTTTTTCTTTGAACAAACTGTACTATATTTAATGCATGTTTTGTATTATTTCATTTTTAGGATTCCGTAAATTAACCAACCTTCTGTCATGAATCTTTGACTTGGGGGACTGTCTGTGACCTTTTAGTCATATATATGTATATATATATATATTATTTGACCAGAGTATGGAAGTATTAAATTCGTTTATATAATATTGTTTTATTTAAAAACAAACTGACTGACATTGATATTCAACTAGTGTTTTATATTTCAATATCCAACATTTTAACAGCTTATGCCACATTTTTAGATTATACTATTACTATAAAATTAGAACTTTGTTATTACTTACCGATTTTGAAATATTAAAAAATTTTTAAAGAAAGACAATTTATTTCTAATGAAATACTATATATTTAGTACCTTGTTCAAATGAAACACTCTTAGCAATTATAGATAACTAGATGATACTACTACTAGAAATACTCCAAATAAAAACAAATGCACACATCCTCCTCATTTTGATTTTTTTTAGTCGTACCTACTGGGGTCATTTTTTTTTAAGTTTAATATTACGTTACTAGATGCAGGAGGTTATAATAAAAAATCGGATATCTTGTAATACGTAAGATATCCGATTTTTCAGTAGGTATAAATGTGAAGAAGACAAATAATGTATAGTTTAATTAAAATTAGAATACACATAACAAGGAAAGTTACAAAAAACGTAACGTAACTATTTATGAATGTACTTAAAATGACTAAGTTAAGATGTTCTATTTGAGAAAATTGACTTATGCGTATATTTAGTAGTAGATCATACTACACTAATTTGTGACCACCATGTAACCTGCTATGGGCAATCTGTCAAGATAATAATAATAATGTGTAATATTTGTAACCGTATGTCTAATGATTTGGATATATTAGAATCAAGTCTGTCATATATAAAACGTTTATTTTTTAAGTAATAAGTTTAAGTTATTAATTAGATATTATTGTTATTTTCATGTTATTGTATTATTTGTAATTTTTACCTGCCCTTTAATTGGATATTTATCTGCTCTTAAATAAATAAATAATTAAAACAACTATCATAAGTACAAACACATTCGGCATGACTTGCTTAACTTACAACTTACCTATCTCCACTGCTTCCAATCCTTAAACCCACCAACGGGCACTGCATTTAATAAATTTGATGCCTCTTGCCACAGTTTTTTTGACGATTCCATAGACAAATTGCCCCAAATTTGCCTGACAGCAAATTGGAGTGCATTCTCACAAACTGGGCAAGAAGGCTTTTTTGCTCCGCATGTGTATTTGCAGAGCGCTTTGATGTTTGTTCTCCCGTCAACTCGTCTTCATGCTTTACACAACAATAATAATAAATAAATACACAGATTTGGGAGTATTAAATAAATTACTAATAAAAACAATCACGAAAAACTAATAACAATTTAAAAAATTCTAACCTTAAAACATCAAACCAATAACAAAAAATATACGTCATCGAAAATTTCATAAAATCCAAACATTTGATTGGTTGATCTCTGCAAAGATGACTCACAACGTTGCGAGTGAGTGAATCTTTTGCGTGCACGCAAGTAGGGATACACGTTTAATCGCAATTTCAAATAAGGCTCTTCGCCCAAAACAAGTTGCGCATACGAACAAATTAATGCAACTTCGCGTGCACGTAAATATTTGCGATCGAATCAAATAAAGCCAGAAAGATTCGTGAAGGTTAAAGATGTTATAAAAATCTGATTAGTTTTGAAGGATTCATCCTTTAACAAATTAATTCACGTTGTAGCATATTTAACTATATAGATTTGTACAGAACTGTAATACCTATAGGTAGACCATTGTTTCCAAAATTTCTTCACTTCGCTTCATGTGCTGAAAACGATTGACGTGTGTTTTTTTATTATCTCTAACTCGAGTCTCGCCTAAAGCCATCAATGAGGTACCAGTCAAAAAGTGTGCGGGTTTCAACACTTCATAACATTCTGGATCAGCCCTGAGGGGAATGGAATAGGGAGTATTGAATTGATTATATGTACAACCTGGACTGATAAATTGTAAAAATAAATTGACTATTCGTTATAATTCTTTTTAAATTATATTTATTAAGTTTTACTGCCGATTCCCTTATTGCCTATATGGGGTGATCTGGATGGAATAATATTGCAAGCTGTTTTGTTATCTAGTAGAAAATTACATTACGCGAAAAGAAACAACACCCTTCTTCAGCAAAACCTCTAGCAGTGCGCCTGCAACCTATGGGCCAGTATAGGTTTGTCTGATAAAGAAAAGTATGTAAATATTTAAAAAGGAATGCCTAACAAAACATTTGTAATATATGATGCTGTCCAGGGAGAAGTAGTCGATGTTTTGCAATAAAATCTATATCACAATTTTTAAGCGATGCGATGGTTAATTTTCTTAATCTATTTCATTTGACCCATAGGTTGCAGATGCACTGTCAGATGTTTTGTTGAGAAACTGCGTTGTTTGTTTTCGTAATTTTCTACCTGTTAACATAATAATTTGGAATTTTATTCCACCTATAGATCACCACATATGGGAGATTTATGGGAATCGGCAGTAAAACTTACTAAATATATAAAAAGATTTATAACAAATAGTTCATTTATTTTCGAAGATTTTTACACTTTTTCAGTCCAGGATTAATCTATAATCCAGTCAAGACCTCTTATTACCCTCACGGCTGATCCAGAAGGTTATGAAGTGTTGAAACCCACACACTCTTTGACTGGTACCTCAATTGATGGCTTTAGCCGGGACTGCATTTAAAGATAATAAAAAAACATATGTCAATCATTTTCAGCACATGGAGCGAAGTGAAGAACTTTCGGAAATAATGGTCTACCTATACCACAGTTCTGTACAAATTTATAATATAGTTAAATATGATCCAGAAGGTTATGAAGTGTTAAAACCCACACACTCTTTGACTGGTACCTCAATTGATGGCTTTAGCCGGGACTGCATTTAAAGATAATAAAAAAACGTATGTCAATCATTTTCAGCACATGGAGCGAAGTGAAGAACTTTCGGAAATAATGGTCTACCTATACCACAGTTCTGTACAAATTTATAATATAGTTAAATATGCGACATCATGAGTTAGTTTGTTAAAGGATGAATCTTTCAAAATTATGTATTTTTTATAAAATCTTTCACCAATATGTTATCATTGTCATTTATTCTATTTTAGCTTATATATGTTTGTTGGGAATAATTTAAAACTCAATATTTGGGTATTTCGCCACTATTTAAAATGCTGAATGTTAAGCAATTAAAAACAATCCTTTCGGATTAATAGTAAAAGCCACTGCGTGATTGAAAAAATGTAAATTTCTCAGTGGCTCTTATATTAAATAAAGTTGGATAAAACTTAATATAAACAAAAACATAAATTAAAAGACTTATTTTTAACGAGTCCTAACGTTTCAGGAACCATTCTGTTCCCGTCAACAGAAGATAAAAACAGTAATAATTAATTTGTATTTGAAGTAAATGTTAGTATGAACAATTTTCGGATATTGACATTTGTCAACTAATCAATTGAGTGAAGAGATTTCCAAGGTGCAGTGGATAGGACAAAAATTAGATGCAGGTTGCTTACTGTTTTTGATATAAATCTAGTATACAGGGTGATATTAATTTTTTGCCATCTCATAAGGCATAAAGATTTTGAAATTTAAAATAGTGAATTATTTTGCTCCACGTTTACAACGTTTTGACTATATTTTCTTTCTTAAGCTACAATTTCTACTTATCATGATATTGTGTTTTAGATTTGGTGCGGGCGATCTCATCATATACACAAGTCGGAAAATTGTTTCCTGATTTTTATTGATTTTAGAAAATTTGTGCCTAAGTAAATTGATTAAAATTAATGTGCCAAGATTACTGAAATTGTTTTAAATACCTGAAACTTTAAATCAGGTGAGAAAGTGCAATTTAAATAGTACTGAGTATAATAACTAAAAGGTTAAAAGTGGAAAAATCCAGTAAATTCGAATTTATAGATAAATACTATAACTTTTTGCTGATTTTATTGAAGTTCGTATACAGCCCGCACCAATTACCAGTTACAAATTGCCAAATACAAAGTTTTGTTGATAGATTCAATGGTATAAAGTATTATAATTTGATTCTAATCACCACTCTGAAAAGCATGTCTGCCACGAATAAAAATTTACTTGAAGACATTGATACAGCACAACTATCACTGGAAACTAAACTGCTTCTACAAGCAATAGTTAATAGCGAAGAGCGTATAAAACAAGAAAATAAGTTAGAGAATGAAAAGCTATATAATTTGTTAGCTGAACAGACACATAAGATCAAGATACTGGAACAACGGTGTTCAATAATTGAGGATCGATATGTAACCCAGGAGAGACGCTTAAGAAAAAACAACATTTTGATATTTGAAGAAATAATCCATATATAACTGTGGAGTGCAAGATTAGTTGCAATAAAAATACAAACGTCACCTCCACAAACTGTTTATTATTTAAAAGTGGAACATGTTTCGGGATATCTCAGATCCATTTTGCAGCTTTGTGGTGGCTGATGATGGGATCTGAGATATCCCGAAACATGTTCCACTTTTAAATAATAAACAGTTTGTGGAGGTGACGTTGGTATTTTTATTGCAACTAATTTTGATATTTGGTCTCCAGGATCCAGAAAGTAGTAATAATAATCTCTTTATTATAATAATAATAATAATAATCTCTTTATTGTCTAACAGGTATAACTACCCAATTACAAGACAAAACAAAAATATATATTATGATACAATGATATAGGTGATTGAAAATAAAAAAAACTAATAAAATTAACAAAGGTATAAAATAAAATAAAATGGCCACTCAAATAACCACCTAAATAATATCAATTTCATTAGCCTGTAAGTACCCGCGCAGGTCACGCTTAAATGAATTGAGTGATGCATTAAAGTAATTAATATTCTCATGGATAGTCAGACGATTGCAGTAGTTGCAAGCCCGAAAAAGGGGCGCCCTAGTTTCATAGTTTGCGTGAACCTGGGGCACCCAAAATATATCAGAAGCTCTTGCGTGTAAGCGGGGAACACGAAACCCAATCTGATGAAGCAGCCGAGGACAGTCCAGCAAACCGTTTATTAATTTGAAGATAAATATTTGAGAAACGTAATATTAAAGACACAGCTTTGAAGGTCCTTGGAGAGCCTCCAGGTGTTGAAATAAGCTTAGCCGACAGAGGCAGAAAATCTAAGCGTAAACTTGAGGAATCTCAAAAATTGGCCCGGTCTGAGAACAAGTTCGGCAAAATCATTGGTAACAATTTGAAGGTTGAGGAAAGTATCTTCACGATTGAACAACTTACTGAGCTGTTCAAGAGCACAGATCCAGTTTTAACGTCTTCTAACCCTCAGGAAAACAACCAGAATCAAATTACTACTCAACTGCCATTGAGTCATACTGCAATATTCAAGGGATAATACGATCATTGAATGGTAGTGAGATTCCTAAACAACCGAAAGACGGAGATCGCAAAAGAAACCATGAGGAAGATATTGGGGAGGCATCAACGACTAACAAGACACTGAATACAACAAATTTTATTAGGTCATCTGAAAGAATACGAACTTTTTCAAAATAGTGAGTTGTTTTAGATTATTCCACTTGTTTGTATGTTTTTTTTTTCAACTGTCCTTTGTTGTAATCCTTTTAATTAGTATAAATAGGTTTTATTTAAAATCTTTAATAATCATTGTTTTAACGTGCCTATTTGTGTTATAATTGTATATTGTCAATGCTATTGTGCTTGTATAGTTGGTTATTGTGAGCTTGATGTTGGGCAGAATCTGTACTCTAATATGAATGGAATAAAGTGTGCACATATGAATGTCAGGTCTGTGGTTCCGCATTTTTCAGAGATTAAGAATTTAGTAGTCGACAAAGATTACGATATTGTAGGGCTGTGTGAAACATGGTTGAAGGACACTATTTCTACACGCACGGTATCGTGCTACAGCTTTGTAAGATGCGATCGTGGGGCAACGGGTGGTGGTGTGGGATTATATATAAAATCTAATATTCGATACTCGCTCATAACTACAATTACTGTAAAAGAACAAGTGTGGGTAAAATTACATATTTTAGGAACCACATTGATTGATGATGGTTGTTTACCGTCCACCACATTTAAACTATGTAGAATTTATAAATGGTTTGGAAAGTGTGTTCAACTCTCTTGTGGGGGCGGCTGATTATGTTGTCTGCCTCGGAGACTTTAATATTGACATGCTCAATACTGATTGTTGTATGAATGCTATGATTGTGGATATATTTGAGGGTCTAGGTTTAAAGTAGGTCATCTGCTAAACCACAAGAATTGGAGCTACTAGCAGTACACTGATTGACTAGATTGTTACCTCATGTGAGGACATTGTGACACAGATTTGTGTGGAGCCAATCCCGGATATCAGTGATCACGAATTAATATCATGTAATATATCAATAACGTACAAAAAGCCAAAGGCGGTCTATAAAGTTGTAAGAGATTTCCAGAATTTTCAATATGAGAACTTTTGCAATCATTTGAAGATGATTCCATGGAGAAATATCTACGACTATGATAACATTGACGATAAGGTGTGTTTTTTAACTGAAAATATTAATTTTTTACTTGACATGTTTGCACCTTATCGTCAGTACAGAATTTGTAAACCTTTTGCTCCTTGGTTTAATGATGCACTCCGTGCCATGAAGAAAGGTAGGGACAAAGCTCTTGCTAAATATAAGAGAACAAAAACCGAAAAGAAGCACGAAAATTATAAGTCTCTTAGGAACATGTTTACGGTTGCTGTTAAAAAAGAAAAGAAATGTTTTTTTAGTGAAAAACTTAAGAATAATGATCAAAAACAAATATGGAAATCATTGAAACTACTTAACATCAATAGGAAATCTGCTACTGTATTACCCAATCCAATAGATGATGTGAACGACATTAATAATTATTTTTTAGATTCTATTCCTAATTTGAGTCCAGATGGTGATGTGCTGCGTTATTACGAGTCCAATACGACCAATCTTAGGTTATCGATCTTGCACTATATTGGTCTGACGCCAAGTGCAACTGAGCTATTTAAAGATTATCTTAATGAAAGAACACAAGCAGTTATCTATAACGGCAAAATCTCCAATTACTTGTCCTTAACCAGGGGTGTTCCTCAGGGATCAATTTTTGGTCCACTGTTGTTTAGTATTTAAGTCTCAAACTTACCTAGAGCTGTGTCATATTGTAAGCAACATTACTTTGCGGATGACGCTCAGTTGTATTTGGCATTTCCATTAAAGGAATCTTCAACTGCTCTCGCGCAGATCAACTGCGTCTTAAATTCATTTAGGTAGTTTGCTGAGAGTCATTGTCTTAGGTTAAATGCAGGATAGTACAGACTTTCAATAATATTGTTTGGTCGCAAGGCCGATAAGCTTTCATTTTTGGATATGTACAGCAACTCTTTAAGGATAAATAATACAGTCATTAATTTTCAGAGGAGGTCAGAAACCTTGGCCTTGTAATGGACGATGAATTGCGCTTCTCGGGGCACATTAGTTGTGCTCTGCAGAGAGCATACTTGAATCTGAAAGTTTTATTCCACAATCGCCAGGTGTTGACTCGAAAACTTAAAATATCATTATGTGAGACGCTAGTATATACAATAATAGCAGAACATGCCCTACGCGTACTTAAAGATGTCAAATTAAAACGATTTAGGAGCGTATCATGTGGAAATCCAATGACTGGATAAACTCCATCGCTACGAAACCACAGAAGCTTAGCGAAACGACGTTGAACACGTTCCATACTAGCCGAATGAAATTCATATGTAGGACTCCACACAACTTAGCCCTAACAAATAAGCTAATAATTAGTTTGTATATGTTTGTTGTGACGTGAAAAAGAGTCATTGACAATTTAGATGTCTTTTTATTTTTAATTAAAGCAGTGACTTTTATTAATAAAACGAAAGGGATATTTTTTAATATAGACCTAAAAAAATTAACTGTAAGCTAATAATGTATTTTTTTATATTTTCTTAGACTTGGCAATACCTAAAAACAAGGACGAAAGTAAAGGAGGCGCCACTTTAAGACTAGCCAATACATTATTATTAATTAAATTATTATAATTGAATTTAAAAAATGAAATAACTCAAAAAAAAAAACATTTGAATTAAAAAATGATTAAAAGATCAATCACGCGATATTCAAAAATTAAATATTTTTTGATGTGAAACGTCATAAATAAAATAAACTGACGCCTTGTCATGGATTGCGTGTGCGAAAGTTGACTTGCGATCGGTATACCCCCATGCGCAAAAGCTGCAGGTGGTGCAAATTCATATCGCTCGCAGTACATTTCAAATATGCCGTACACTAATTTGTAATCGCAAATGACGTCATTTGCAAGTTACACCGATTTCAAATAAAGCCCCCCTGTGAGTTATTAATGTTGGATGGTAGCAGTACCTATCCGCAAAATAGCACATCTGAATATAAAACTATTAAGTAATAATACTCCATGTTCCGCTGAAAATACTGTGAGTTCGTTGTAATGTTTTAGTATACTTTCTTAACCAATAAATTTTAATTTGTAATTTCAAGACTCTGAAAGAGAACACGCCATTGAGGGTCGCAGAATAATTGAGTAAAATATACTATAAACAAATTTGTTGAAATCAGTAAAAACTGTTCTAAATTGGTTAGACAATTTAAAATTACAAAAAGAGCAGATAATAGGTTTTGTGTCAATTTTGCATTTTCTTTGCGAAATGTGGAACGACACATTTCAAATTTCAACGTCAGATAAATCCCACAACAGAGTCAATAAATGTGCTGTTTAGGGAATAATGACTATTGGTTCAGGATTTTCCCATTCAGAAGAATTTCCTGCTGCTTTAGATATTCCATGTATATCTAAGTGCATGATGGAATATCAGACCTTTGGGAGATGTCTTGTTTCAAGAGTATGAAAGAAGCAGCAGCAGAGGAAAAGTCGTTTGCTATACTCAATGGTAATGTAAATAAAGACGGTACTCCTATGATACAGATGGAAGTTGGGCAAAACGGTCCCACCGGAATAATTATAATTCTCTAGCTGGGGCTGAAGCCATTGTTGGTTACCGTACAAAAAAAGTTGTAGCCCGAAATAAATTCTGTACTATATATCATAATCTGGCAATTGGAGCGGCTCTTCGTCTAGTCTAGAAGCACTATGGACTTATTTAGATATAATTTGGAGAAATATTGTGACTATTACTATCATATTTAAATGGGAGTCTTTGCACAGCGTCTTAATAGCACGATATATTATTTATGTGTTATGTGTATGTTTAAGGGACTATCCAAAACCTTGCCAAAAATAGGGTGTCTTATCTACAAAAACATAACTTTGATATGCATGTATTTTTTGGACAGCCCTGTATACTTGCAGTCTTTTGGAAAATGTGGCCGTGTTAATTCTACATACAATCCCATTGAAGAAAAAAATCAAATTTGCTACAGTCTTGATACAGTAAAACGACGTGAATTGTTAGACTCACCCAGTGAAATAAGTATAAGTAAGCTTCTGCCATAAGCTTATACAAAAAATAATTTAAACTTGGGTGGACCACGCCTTTATCTCTGTTAATACAAAATTCGTTTGATTATGCCACTTTACGTGTGTGTTAATAATTATGATTACAAGGGTCTACATCTGAGCTATTCAAGTTTCGCAATTGTAACGGAATAAATCTCATTTGAAAAAAACACATTTTTATCATTAAATCTTTTACAGAATTTGACACACGTCAAAAATTTATTGCGAGTGACACATGGTACAAAGCTTTTCCTATAAACTTGTGGATTTTTTTTTAATATTCAATAGCAAAATTATAAACAGCTTCGAGCCAGGCCCTTGTATTTTATACTCGGGAGAACAGCCTTAAAGCAGCCGATAACCGGCTCTTAACTTTAGAAGCGCCCAGGGGTGATTTTACTTTTAAAATTAATTGTTCTAAGTCTTTTGATTTAAGGGCACTCTGAGTTTTATTTTTTTCATGTTATAAACACGTCCAAATAAGCTTTATCTTGTTTGAAATATTTTTTCTTTGTGTGGTAGTAAATATTCAAATCACTTTCCCCACTCAGTAGCTGAACGCATGATTTGTTCAGGTGAAGTAGGACGAGTCACTCTACCTGCCGACACTCGTTCCACGTTCGGTTTGTTTCTAAGATGTGATATTTTTTGACGAACGACCAACTCAATTACAGCACCTACTTGGTTTTATGAGCAATCCATAAACTTTTCTTAACAAATACACCAGATTCAATCCATGAAAAGCAATATAAAAAAATTCCGATGGCAGGCAGAGAGAGAGGTAGATTTTAGATTCAAGCATTTTAGGCCTCCTGTCACTATTTGCAAATAGTTTGAAACTTGAAATCTTGGACAAGAATGGACACTATTTAAAAAATAATTAGAAAATTCTAATTTTTAAATAAAATGAAAAAAAAAATAAGTCACATACATTTTTTGTCACCCAGTGATTTAAGATAAAACTTTTTCAACGTTAAATATGTGTGCAGTTAATTGACTTGCAACTTGAGCTGTGTTTTATTTAGAGCCATGCGAGACGAATAGTTAACCAAATAAAAAGTTCAAGCAGGTTTATATATAAAAATATTTTATTCAAAAATATTACAATCTAATAATAATTAACACAAGCAATATTACAAATAATCTATTAGGTACCTACAAAAGTAGAGTTGTAGTAGACAATTAATACTATATGATACAAAAACTTAATATAATCATTTATTCAAATTAAAAAATGAGACCGTTAAACAGTTAACAAACTTGATACATTTTTACAACTAATCTAATATTACTTAGTCATTGACGAAGTCCTACATTTAATATTACGTAACTTCACATACTCTGGTGCAACCTCTTCTAACCATTCACCTTCAATAGTTGTTAAACCTCGGAGGTAACATTTGCTTGTTTGCACCACGTCCGTAAATATTATATAGCGAGGCTCCTGACCATGAAGTTTCGAAGTTGGATGGATCATGGCGACTTGCTTTTTATCCAACTGTAAATAAAATAAAAACAAACTTAAAAAAGCAGAATTGGGCAACGATGCATTTACGTTGGAATTTTGTTGATCCCAAAATAAAAAAATCGCTGACCAGCCTTTGTCTTGGTTTGAAATGTGCAATGTATAGATACCCAAACGATTAACACAATATAAAATATCATCTGTCAAATGGTGGGTGAGGCAAACTAGAATTTGTAGTTGTTTTGTTTATAGGCTAGATCAATACACATACAATACTTCAAAGATGGAGAAACTAAATATAATGAGGTATATTTCTGAATATTGAAATATAATTTCAAAAAATATTTAAAAATAAAACAAAAAATAGTTCATACTATACATCTAGATTCTAGTTAGTTTAAAATCAAACGAACAATAGAATAAATGAATGTTAAAAACTTACCGTTACATATTGTGTGCCCTCTTGTAACTCAGCGACATTCATAAACAGTCCTGTCAACAGACATTTCCGCAACTGATCGATGTTACTACCACATGACGATAACACAAGATTCAGTCCCTTACAGATCTCTTCTAATTGCGACCTAATTTCTCTAGCATGGAAAATATTCTTCAAATGAATATAATTTTCATTACACCAATTCCGTTTATTATTTTCACCAACATTTACAAACGCGTGATATATATTCAATAAGATCAGATCATCACCAAACGGTGAAACGAACTTTTGGCGTGAACTTTCAGCTTGCTCTCGACTGTTCGGTGCATTATTCAGAATTGATTCACTAGACAATAGTGCAACGATAGTTAAAGCCTCTGCAACACAACCGTACTCCTGTGCTGACAATAAAATTTTACTAAATCGTGGATCTAATGGAAATTGACTCATAGTCTTTCCTAAATGAGTCAGTGATATCGTATCAACACTGTCAATAGCTCCAAGCAGCTTTAGTTGATCATAGGCAGCATGTATAGCATCTTTGGGTGGCGCATCCATAAAATCGAAATTTAACATGTCAACACCTAAAGCTAACAGTTGAAGTGCAACTGACTGTAGATTGACTCGTTGTATCTCTGGGAGAGTATGTGGTTTCATTAGTTCAAATTGAGATTTGGTGTAAATGCGGTAACAGATGCCTTCGGATTCTCGACCTGCTCTTCCTGCACGTTGACATGCTTGTTCCTGAGATATTTCTTGGACTTTTAGTACTTCTAGACCTGTTGAAGGATGCAACGTTCTGAAAATAATCAAATGAATGATTTTAATTATTTTTGAAGAAGAAATAAATTTGTAGCCTATCGTACAAAATTGTGGTTTCAGAAGTCTAAACTACATTACATTTTGTAAATTTTGAATTTAAGGAAATTAAACATGCAATTACATAGACACTCACCTTACTTTGCACATGCCACTGTCTATTACATACTTTATACCGCTGATAGTAACGCTAGTCTCCGCAATATTTGTGGCAATAATAACCCTCCGCGTTCCAGCAGGAGACGGTTCAAATACAGTCATTTGCTGATTGCTGGACTGTGCTGCATATAATGTAACTACTTTAACTGGTGGTCCTACAACTTCCGGATCTTTTGATAAAAGACGGATTTGCTGAGCGCATAACTCAATTTCTTCTTGACCAGTAAGAAATATTAGAACGCCATGTCTAGAAAAAATAAAAACATATTAACACCTACGTCAAACTCTTAGATTATAAGTAAAACAAACGCTTCTATTTTGGTAATAAATTCATATTCCAACAAAAAATATTCTAATTGCAGTTGTGAAACTCTTGCCACATTTAATAAACAAAGCTTCCACAACCATGGGCAGACATGTACATTAAATTAGCTTCATTTTAATTATTAATATATGATTATTATGTTAAATATATTATACAGTCGACTCTCGATGTAACCAACTTTATGATTAATTGAATTTTTGGCGGGCGCAAAAATACGCTATTATTTCGTAGTTAAAGGGTTTACAATAAAAAATTCAGATATTACTTGAATAATCGTCAAGCTCTTAGGCATTACAAAATGTGCCCTTCAATAAACCTTATTGTCAATTATAATCTGATTATTAAATGTGTTTCTTTCATGTTGTATACCCGTTCATTTTTAAAACTAAGAGTTTTATGAGTTTCAAAATATCGTCAATAATATCTAACCATTTATTCTTTTTTCCATTCCCCTGAATTTAATTATATCGAGAGTCGACTGAATTATGCGTTGCATTTTTTCCAAGTTAAAGACCCGTCTACGGTAGACCTTTGTAATAATATAATAATGTGAATGACTTGCTGCATCTGTTTTACTTATATAATGTAAGGTCAAACCTAACATCAACTGACATCATCAGTTTGATGTGACGACTAATATAAAGAGGAGTGGATTCTACAAAATTTGATTGACGCCGCATATCAATATTTTTACAAAATTAAATGACTAACTATAAATTTAAAAATCAAAAAATTCATAAACTTACTCGGCAGGAGCCTCTGAATGTATCTTGAAGAATGTTGCTACACAAGTCGTCTGATAATCTTCATGCTGTTCGATACTATGCATAAGAGTAACTGGATATGTCCTACCTTCCAAATACACGGCTTGACAGTTATCGAAATACTTTGAAAAATGATCCACATCCATAGTAGCAGACATTATGATAATCTAAAAGAACAAAAACAAAGGAAATGTTAACTGCTTATACAACGAAGAGTATTTCACTGGCCACAATATTTGCTTATTTTTCCGAACGCATGATTTGAAACACTATCAACCAGCCTTTGCTAGGTCTTAAGCCACACACTTTTCGAGGATAAGAAATCAACGTGTAATCTCTAAACTAAATAGCAAAAGGGCGAACTTAAACACCAAAGGCATTAGCAAAATCTTCATATTGTTGTTGAGCGAACAAGTCTAAACAATAAACATGTTTCCGTTTACTTTAACTCTTGCACAAGATAAAATATAATCAAGGCCTTCTATAATTTTTGATTTTGTGAAAAGTGCTAAACTTATTAACGAAATGTCTGTAAGCTTTTCGGTCTCTAGACATACCTTCATACAGGTTCATAGCGTCCGCGCTACGGTTGAAAATGAGTCTATAAAAGCATTATTTGGGCACCCAGCCTATTATCTCTGCCATAAAACAAGCCAGAAAATCCACAAGCTGTTTAATGTGGTTACACTAACATTTAAAAACTTTCTGGATTTCAAATCGGTACAGAACACAGGTAACTTTTTTAATTCAACTGTAAGTATCATGTCCACACATAACCTACAAAAAAGTTCAGACTCTGAATGCAACAGCTTAACCGGTAGCAATGAAATTGGAGATTATCTACCAGAAATCGACGCAGAAGACAATTGAATGGAATTCTATAGCTTTATTCGGGTTTAGAAATTAGAACCTTTCTAGGATAGTTTTCAAACTGTTTAAATAACAGCGTGGAACTGGTTGTGCGTTAATTAAAATTTTCGGACCGTTCTATTACTGTTCAAAATTGTGCAAAATTAGAACGCTCATAACGTCAAACTAATTTAAGTAAAAATATTAGGAGCCACTTCATCTAATCATCCTCTTCATCACACGAAGATGATTCACTACAACATTCTAGAATATTTATTAAATTCATAATTTTAAAATTTCGGACTTGGAATTATGCATTTTTATGAGGTTAGGAATAGTATATTGTGTAGTAACACCAAAATAAAATAACATGTTTATCGAGAAGCGCAAACGTGTCAAATAATCCGAAAGGATCAATTTTGACAGTTCTCGAACGATTCTAGTTTAAAGCAGAACACGGTACTTCTGGTTCTAGAACTGTCCTAAATCAGTTCCAGAAAACCCGAATAAAGCTAATATAATATAGGTATAGTATTTTTTTTATTTAAATAAGTAACCATAAGTTATGTTTGTCGTTCTTTACTTTTTATACTCAATTTTTTCGATTGTTTAAAACTATGTGTGGCTTAGGCCCTTGCATATTAGGTGTCGATATACTCGGGTACCTTGATTTGTTAATATTCAAATAAAACTTCCAAAATACTTACTTTCAATTCACTTAATCCTTCCTCTTCCCTAACCCTTTGAGCATTTTTAACCACGCCAAAAAGCACATCCGTGTATACTGTACGTTCATGAGCTTCATCTAATATTACAACGGAATAATCCATTAAGAGTTTATCATAAATTGATTCCCTGAGTAACATTCCATCCGTCAAGTATTTGATTTTAGTCTTTTTCGATGTGACATCCTCAAATCTCACCGTATAACCAACAAATTCACCCACATTCATCCTATTATCCACTTCTTGAGTAACTCTCAACGCTACACTTATCGCACCTACTCTTCTTGGTTGCGTAATAGCTATTTTACAATTTTCGTTGAGTCTTGCACCATAAATGAATTGTGGAATTTGTGTTGTTTTTCCACTGCCAGTCTCACTAAGTATAATTAAAGTCTTGTGTCGGTTAATCAATTCTATTAGTTGGTGGCGTTTTTCAAATACGGCCAGTTTACGCCTTTGGTCCTCCAAACTGATCTTTTGGTTTTTGCCCGTTTTTTTGTTATTCTTTTTGAATCCATTTTTAACACATTTTTTATTACTCTTGCCGTTTTCTTCTGGTCTCATTTTCTTAGCAGAATCTTTAGATCGAATATTTTTATCACTTTTTGAAACTACACTATTTTTAGAATCCGGAGCCATTTTATTTGTATGATTCACTTTTTTTAATTCAAACACAGTTCAATGCAACACTAAACACTACACATAACACAGATTTAAACAAATTAAATTTTTTCAGTCATTCACCGTGCGACTGCCGTGGGTAAATGTTTGCCTACAACTGGCTTCTGCTCACAATACTAACATAGAAGTAAATTGTGTACGATGTAAGAAACTGACCTGACCTAAGATGGGATAATCAACTGGAATAAACTACCTGGTTAATCCTATTGTGTAGAAAATCACCAGGTAAAAAATGCAAATGTACTACAGGTCTGTAATAATATATAAATGGGTTAAAATTATTGCATGCCGTAACACAAGTGAACACTTCTACCTGTCCGAGGCACAAAATTACCTGTTTTCAGAAATTATAATAATTAATACAATCCGGTATTTTTACTTTTATGGTAGACATAGTAGAAATAGGAAATACCTTGCTTTATTTTAAAATATTTTTGTGTACTCAATCAAGTATCTTCAGATTTTTCATCATAGGATTTTCTGGCTCTTTCTCGAATTGTTTTACGAGGGTTGGTATGCATCAGCTTACCGTTTTTAGCTCTATATACAGGGTGTTTCAGAAACACATGGCCAAAATTTGTGAGCGAATTGGGGACATCTAATCATGAAAAAAACCTAAGTTGTAATTTTTGGAAAATTCCTTATTTACAAAGATACAGGGTGTTAAAGATGACTGCCTGAGGACGATTTTTTTGAAATATTTTCAAATTGAACTAACCAAATGTAGCATATTATTTATTCACCTAGTTAAATGTCGTAAACTGACATGGCTTTCTTGTTTTTTCTCGAAAAACTTAAAGGTTTTCGAGAAATTCGAGTTTGAACATTTTAGGGCAAAACTGGTCCTTAGTAAACAGCATTAATAAAATCATTAAAATACAGTTTGCTAACGAAAAGTTTTCCAAAATTTTATTAATGCTTTGTACTAAGGACCAGTTTTGTCCTAAAATTTTCAGACTCGAATTTCTCGAGAACTTTTAAGTTTTTCGAGAAAAAACAAAAAAGCCTTTTTTATGTAGAAAACTTTATTTAATCACATTTTTGACACAAAATGAATAAAAATCACAAGGAAAAAAATTAGGTTATAATTAAGGCAAGGGTCCCCTCCCGTTTACCCGCCTATGGCCATCCTTTTTTATTTAATTTCATGTCAGTTTACGACATTTAACTAGGTGAATAAATATGTTAATTCATCTTTACTCGTTACGAAAATATTTCAAAAAAATCGTTCTCAGGCAGTTATTTTAAACACCCTGTATCTTTGTAAATAATAAAAAATTACAATTTAGGTTTTTTTCATGATTATATGTCCCCAATTCGCCCACAAATTTTGGCCATGCTCTCTGATACACCATGTATATGTAATATTATAATATTATGTACTTATATCTATGGAGGCTGTTAGTTTAATTAAAATAATTGAATTTTTTAATTTCACCGGAAATACGTTTCTTCGGTCATTTTGTACAGGGTGTCCAGATTTCGTTGTAATCGCAGGGTATAGCTCCGTTATTGTGAAAGTTAGTGGGATGCGGTTTACTAATTTTTTGTGAAACTCACGATGCCCTAATCATATTTTGGGTAACACATGTAGTTTTCGAGATACAGGAGCGAAATCAATAAAATCACTTTTGGGACCCTTCTCGTATCTCAGAAACTTCAACAGATATTGGAAATATATAAACGGCGTTTGATAGATGTTTTTATAAGGAGTCCATAGGCGTAAATTTATTTGAGTTAAATTTTTGTTTTCTTTTTAATGGAACCACGCTCAATATCAAAAAAATTTAGTGTTATGAGGACACCCTGTAATTTTGGTATAGTGTTAGGTTCTGTCGCAATTATATTATTAGTCTTTAAAATACCAAAATTCTAAGTAGGTTCAATAAAAATTGCCGTTTTGATGCCTTAATAAACAACAATGTGTAAACTTATATTTCTACAACAACAAAGAAATATGTTTTTTGAACCTATATAGTTTTATATTATTTTAAAAACTAATAACATAAGGGATAATTGACTGAATTTCACACTATACCAAAATTACAGGTTCTTCAAAAAACCTCATTACAATTTTTCTAGAACGCTCACGATTTTTGATATTTCTAGAAATAAAACAAATAAATTAACTTAAAATAATTTAAGGGCACATTTTACTTAAGACCAGAGTGGCCAGGGATCCACACCAGAGTCAGATTATTGTTTCTCCCGATATAAGAGAGTCTATATTGTCACTTCCACACTGCTCGTAGTGTGGATCTTGATGAGCATAAGGCCCTTATGGCCGCTTGGCTATCAGACAAAATTTTCTTGACCTTCGCGCATAGTGTTTCTGCTCGAGCACCAGATGACGCAGATGAATTGCCAGAACTTCTAACGGTAGTACAATAGCGTAAAATCCGAGACGTTCTATTCATTCATGTATCTAATATGTACGTTTTTTTTTTAAGAAAACTTCTACCAGCAACTAAACTTATAGGAACAGAACGCATGATTTAGTCAGAGTCATTGATTCTATAACATTTTTATTTTCTTATTTTAATATTTATCGGTAAATTTTTCCATTAATTAAATGTTTTTTCTTATACCTAAATATTTTGCAAAAAGAATGCTATCTACCTCTTTTAGGAGAAGAACAGATTTAATCTTTACAACAATTTCTATTTCATTACCTAAAATTAATGAAATACAACGTAATCAATGTATAATAAATATAACAGTATTACGGCCTTGAATTCCCTAACACTCATTATACTGATAAAACTTTTATTTATGTGGTTCTATCAACAAACCGAACTGTTGCTATTGGGCAGCAGAAAACAAAAGTCACGTTTGGAATGCTGTAGAGCCGTCTTCGAGTGATCGATACCCTTTTTTTAATGCAAAAAGAGCAGCTGTAATTGCCGACTGGTATGTTTCCATCTTGAAAAACTTTTTTTCCCAGAATTGCAACGACGAAAAATTAACACAAGAAATGTTTAGTTTCAACAAGATGGTGCCACACATACAGCCAGAGCCTCAATGGAAGTTGTGCGTTGCATTGTTCCTTGGCACGTGATCTCCTTGTTGGAGAATTTGACGTTTTTCACCACCATAAATTCGTAGAAATAATGGACTGTATTTTTAATTATTGTACGGTTTAATATCAATAGATTATTATAAATATTCATGTACAGGTTTTACATAGTATCAAATATGACATTAATCTTTAGGGGTATTAATTTAACAATCTGTGGGGTTTATTCAGAGTTCAATTTTCAATTGTTTTTAATATTAACACCGATGCACTTAAATTTTACATAAGTTTTTAACACACTTTTTAACTACTTTTTACACCATACAAACTAATTTTGGGGGTTTGGGTGCAAAACTTCATAAATATATACAAAAACAACGTGAGTGAGGAGAGCGAGGGGTTTGTGACTTGTTCAATCTAACATCTTTCTAAATCTAAAATCTAACAAAGAGAAAAAAGCCAATGCCTTGGTTTTACACTTATTAGTTAAAAAAATAAACAAACCCAGTAATATTGATGACGATGTCATCCAGATCTTGGGCAATTGAAAAGTCATACAAAAAAAATACATTACCATTTATAAAATAATAATAAAATATTTTGTTCGGGAGTTTCCCGAACATCCTGGCCTGCGGTGAAGCGAAAGCTTTACATACACTTGTCTAAGGACTATTGCAAATACAGGGAGCAAATCTCAAACAGTACGCAAACGATCGTATTAAACGTGAAAATGACGAAAATCTTGAAAACACATTTTCCCAATTTTCCTTGTGTCTTAATAGACTACTAGTAAGTGCGGCTTTTATCTTACGCTCTTCGGGGATATTATTATTTTTTCCTCTCCGAAACTGAAAAATATTCAAGTCAAAATTATATAATTGGAGAAATGAGGGACCGTTCCAACAAACATCTGACGTAAGCATTTGATTAGGGGTTAATCCTCGTGTTATATAATCAGCGGGATTATTATCTGATTTAATGTGACGCCAATGTGCATTCTCGCAAAGGCTCTGTATTTCTGATACTCTATTTGCTACGAAATCAGACCATCTAGAAGGGTGAAAATGAATCCAGTGTAGGGCGATCTCTGAATCTGTCCACAAATTAATGCTAGATAATTTAAATCTGTTTTAATATATCAACAATATTTTTTGTGTCAATTTAGCTAACAACAGGGTTCCACAAAGTTCAAGACGAGGTAAACTAATACTATTGATAGCTGCAACTCTGCTTTTCGAAGCAACTAAATTACATGATACAGTGTGATTTTTGTAAATTGCTCTAAAATATATACAGGTCCCATATGCTGCTAAACTTACATCTGAAAACCCATGAATTTCTATTTGAAAAATATCAACTTGGGAGAAGAGATAACGTGGAATTTGTTGACTCGAAAGTTCGTGAATTGTTTCAATAAAGGATTTCCACTCTGCTGACAACTCATTATCTAAGAGTTGATCCCAGTTAAGTTCTGCCAACCAAAGTTTTTGCATAAAAATTTTTGCCTTTATTATCACAGAAGAAATGAGTCCAAGAGGGTCAAATAATTGAGCAATATGGGATAAAACTTCGCATTTCGTAACAGCGATTTCATTAATCATTTTCGGTAGGGTAATCAAGAAAGTGTCAGCTTCAGGTTTCCTTGAAATACCTAAAACTGTGCTGACCGTGTTATCAGAAGTAATTTCAATCGTATCTTGGCAGGGAGTTTCTTGAATGGATCTGAGAAATTCTTTTGAGTTTGAGCCCCATTTGTGAAGTGTGAAATTTGCGGATCTAAATAATTCAACTAATTACCTATAAATATCTTGCAGTGATTCCAATGAATCGCTACCGCATAGAATATCATCTACATAGCATTGTCAAAACAATTTCAGCGGCAAGGGGTATTTTTGAATATTAATTTCTGCTAATTCATTCAATCCGCGAGTGGACAAAAATGGTGCGCTATTAATACCATAAGTTACTGTTCAGAGTTCTGTACAAAAAAGAGTTCATCTGGCGTATCCCGCTATAATATATTTTGTAGAAATCTATGAGGGGTTAACCTTTATCTGTCTAAACATTTTCTCTATGTCAGACGTAAGGACGAACTTAAAACTTCTAAATCTACACAAAATATCGAAGAGTTCTGGTTGTACCGTAAAACCTTTTAACATAATATCATTCAGCGATATTCCTCAGGAAGTTTTCATGCTAGCATCAAATAAAACCCTCAATTTCGTTGTCTTGCTAGCCTCATTTAACACGCAGTGGTGTGGTAAAAAATATTTATTTGCGTCGTTTTCATTTTTAAGGGAGAGGGGAACATATTTAGCGTGGTTAAGTGACACATATTCATGTATAAACCTTTGATATTCTACAAAGAGCTAGGGATTGTTTTGAAAGCGTTTTTCCAAATTTAAAAACCTATTTTTCGAAAAACAAAATGAATCACCTAAGTTAAGGTATTCGTGTGGAATTTTAAATGGGAGGTTTACTTGGAAATGTTCATTTTCTAATATTGTTGTATCATTAAAAATTCTTAAAAGGATTTCATGTCCGTAAATATATTAAATGAAAATAATTTCGTGGTAAAGCGGACTAAAATGTTGGTTTTACCTACACAAGGAATTTTGTTTAATTTAGCAGGGCCCCAGTCTAATTCAATAGACCCAGGCCGAGGCATGGGTCGACAGATACTGACGAATTCGTTTCGCTCTTGTTATGAGCTCGTCAGAGTACCGTAGTCGTTGCCCAACTACAAATATCGGCCTGAATTTAAGCACAATAGGATACACACCAGTAGACACATGTAAACACGTATCATCTACATGTACATAGTAATGCATATCTTATACCATGCAGAGGCCGAACAAACTCAAACCTGTTTTATTGAACTAAAATGTAGTTTGTTTATGTCGAATGTAAAGTACTATCACAGTTTAATATACAGTTACTTCACCTCGTGTCGGCACCTTTGTTATCTCTTTCTTAAACTCAATTCGCCGCCGCTTATAGTTATAGATAGTATCTTATAGTATACGAGTATATTGATATAGTATAATATAGTAACGGGCCAGAATGTGGCTGGGATTGTGACGAGTCGATGCCGTTTTTAGCGTCTACTGACCCTTCTTATCTATAGTTATTATTCTATGGTACTATTATATTAATATGTTTACCAGATTTTTGTCAATAGAATAAATTACTTTAATCCGTCCTGTCCTGTTTTTATCTACTCGTAGTTATTATTGTATTAACAAGAATTTTTTGTTGCAAATTTAATTTACTATTTGTTTTTGATGTAGGTATTATTTGAATAACCCCATTTAAGATATTATTATACTTGAGATTCTGCTGGATTTACAGTATGTTTTGTTACTTAATAATATGATTATAATAGTTGTACCTGTTTTTGAACTACAATGTAGTTTGTGTGTATCGATTGTAAAGCATTATTATACTAATATTTTTACCAGATTTTGTCAACAGAATAAATTGCTTTAATCCTTCCTGTCTTTACCTAGTTATTATTGTATAAACTAGATAGACCATATAAACAGGTACTTAATATGTTGTTATTCAAATGATATGTGAAATTTATACCTAAACTAGATCTTGTAACGCCTATTATAAAAGATGCCCCAATGGCGTCGCATAATAGGGGTGCCGGCAGTAGGTTGTTTAGTGTACCTATATTGTGTTTTTAGTGCTGAAAGTTAATAAGAAAATTTGCTTAAGTAAGCATTAAGAAGAATTACTAGCAGGGTTGGGTTGGGTTGGGTTTAAAAAGACAAACTTTTTTTTTCGTATTTAGGTAAACAGTTTTATTTATTTTAAACTGTTTCAAACATGCTTAAAAGACTAATGCACATACATGTACAGGGTGTACCCCCGGGAAACAAATCAACCTGTATATAGAAAACTATACATAGGAGAATTTTAAACATTTGGCTCTGTAACTACGGCGACGGCGGCAAATCAAGTAAAATAGTTCTAAGTTATTGAGATTACAGTTTTGAATTCTACGTACAACTTCAACTCGGAATTGTGTACCTTATCCTCTAAGTCCTACTGTTGCTGACTTATTCAAGGTTTTATGTGAAAAATTACGTTTGCAGCCTCTAAAATCATTTTAAAATTTGCTTTAAGGAAACCTTCGTCAATTAAATGATATTTTCTATCTAATAAATAGTCATTCTATGGGAACTTTGAACTGTTTGGGTAGATATTAATTCAGGGTGTCCAAATATCACATGAAACATGAAAATGAGAAATCTGTAAAAAGTCAATATTTTTAAAGAGAAAGAAAAATAACGGTAAATTTCTAAAGGTTGTATACCTTTAGGATGTTTAAGTTTTGAAAATTTGGCAAATGAGTCAACTGCATACGATAATTTTATTACAAGTTTTTTTAAGTTTAAATACATCTAGGAAGCTATGGCGGCAATGAAAATCAAAAATTGTCATTATGATGCTGTCACTTACTTGTTTAAAATTATTCCTAACTATGCCGGGGCGTATAAATTTTACACATGAGGATTATGTAAATTAAGTTATTATTTATGCACAATATGTAATAGCACTAATATCAAGAACACGTGACGTTTGCAAATCGCTGTCCTCAGAAATGGAAACCATCAGAATATGCTGTTAAACAAATAAATGAATGTCGAACAATTTAAAGAAACATACTTTTTTAAAGTAAATGATCGAATTCACGACCTTGGACTTCGAACAATTTAACTTATCTGCAACAATTATTGTTCATGAGTCGTTCTTCTTATTGACTCACGTCTTAAATTTACAAATTCATTTCGCACTCGCTAATCGAGTCGAATTTCTTAAAATGGATTGGAAAATGTGGCATATGTTACTGATATTACTATATCACTTTGCCCATACATAATAAATAAATTTAAATAATCTGCATGTGTATAATTTAACCGATCCAGCATTGTTATTAATAATTTTAAACTGGTAAGTGACAGCGTAATAATGACATTTTTGATTTTCGTTGCCGTTATATTTACCTAGATATATTTAAACTTAATACTTGTAATAAAATTACCGTATGTAGTTTACTCATTTGGCAATATTTCAAATAATAAACATTTCAGAGATATACCACCTTATACAAATTTACACTTTTTTTTTTTTTTTGTTAATTAGATAAAACTATAAAATATTGGGGTTTCTATTTAAAAATATTGACTTTTGACAGTTTCCTCATTTTCATGTTTGATGTGGTATTTTGCACACCCTCTATAAATATTTACGAAAGTGTTAAATCCTTATGAAAATATAGGTATTTTATGTGTTAATAGTAGGTACATAAGTTTCTATGCCTCCTACCCATACCATTTTTGGCACACCTACCTGAGTTGCAGAGGTCGGTAAGGGTTGAACATTTAGGTATATAATTGCCCAAAAGTTTAGAGAAACATTTAGTTGGTTCCTATAAACTGCAAAGTGTGTTTGGTTATAAGCAGTGTATTTGTGAATTAAAGTTTTAACCGTACCTATTTTGTATTTGTGATTGACCTTTACGTACGATGATGATGACATTTTCCCAGGATATGTATCCAGATGAAGATACCGATTTCCAATGGAATCATTATATTGAACCTCAACAAGAGTAAGTTTTCATTCGATTTAATTGTTTATAAGTAGAACCGACCGGAAATTAATCGGACCTTCAATCAATCAACTACTTTAATTTTAGTGGAAAAAAATAGAAATTATTTCGTTTGCCATCCGACAATTTAAATTATAGTTTTTTTTTGCATTTTAATGATTTATTCTGTTTTGTGTTGTACTTGAAACACCATTATTTTAAACATTTATATCGATTGAAATAAACACTACTACACTAATACTACTTGCTTATCCGCATAAATCTTCATAATATATTAAAAAGAACAGCAGGCCTAAAACAGAGCCCTGAGAAAATCCGGATATCGATTGGTAGAATCGAATTTGAAAAATTAGAAATCTTATAAAAATATTTTTGGCTTACACTGATTATTTTTCAGTCAATTCTATTTATTTGCCTAAAATTCATAAAACTATTTTGTTGTATTTAATGAAGTAATTCATCTTAGAGAAGAGCAGCGATGACTATTTAGATGTTAGTTTTGTGGAAAAGTTGTTTTTTTAATCTAAGTTTTTTTTTATTTCTTCTAAAGGTTGAACAGCGATTTTGATGACAAAGCTCAGAATATCGATATTGAGACTGTACCTAAAGGTAAGGATATTTAAACTAACTTCCTATGTTTTGTATTATGCAATGTTAAATAGAGCTATTTTCCAATTTAATGAAGGTCCATGTCGTTGGTATATAAAAATTAGACACTAATGAAAATTGGTTTTGAGTTTAGTACTTCTCATAATAATCTTGTTTTAGTACCTTTCTTGTAGGGTTCACGAAAATTATTGAATTTTGTTTTAATTTTCTTTTTAAATAAACTGTACTACTTTCTAGCTATAATGCTATGTTTTCTTAAACTGTATTGAATCATCTATAAAATAACCCATTAACCTTGAGTTTAGCCAGTGAATAATGTTTTATTATGCTATATCTCCTTAAACTACATTAAATTAGCTTCAAAATAAGTTATTAATTAATTTAGTTTTAGGAAGTTTAGTTAGACAGAGAGCTTTTCGTTTTTAAGGATTTAAAAAATGTTACACTTTTCATTTTTTTAAAATAAACTGGACTACATTTTTTTTTAACTATATTGATATCTTTTCTTAAACTGTATTAAAATATCTATTAAATAAACCATTACTTTTAGTTGTAGCAGGTTTAATTAGTGAGACAATAACTTTTTCGTTTTCAAGAATTAAAAATGTTAGATTTTTGGATTTTTATTTTTTTTTAATAAACTGTAATTTATGTGAACTATTATTCTATATTTCCTGAAACTACATACCTTCTATTAAATAATTCAATTATCTTTGTTTTAGCAAGTTTAGTTAGTGAAAGAATAATTTTTTCGTTTATAAACTGGCCTACATTTGCGCTATTTTGCTACGATTCCTTAAACTACATCATAATATTTACAAAATAAGCCATTAATATTGGTTTTAGCAGGTTTAGTTGACCAGGGAATAATTTTTTCGATTTCAAGATATTTAAATTGTTAGATTCTTGTACTTTTAATTTTTTTTAGACAAAGTATTACATTTCTGCTATTTTGCTATAGAATAATTTTTCGTTTTCAAGAAGTTCTATATGTTTTGATTTTTGAACTTTAAAATAAACTGTACTACACAATAAAATATCTACAAAAGAAGACATTCAGGACAGTTTAAAATTTTTAATTTTTCTTTCAAATGAATTCTACTACTTTAAGCTTTATGTAATTGATTGTCATATTTGTTATTATTTTGATCATTCAAAATTAAATTGAAGCGACTTTTGGTTTTCAGACGGTCTGATCCTTGAGGACGACGATATATTCAGTCTGCTGGAACAATTCGAATCGTTCTTCAATGAAACGTGTTCGAATATAGTCAAAGAGGATCCAATGATTGACATTGGTGAAATCAAATTGAAATCACCAGATTCGCCTGCATTATTTGATAGTAACTCAAACAGTCAGAATGGAATTAAAAAGTCGTCAGCTGTAGCAGTAAATCAAAACGATATTGTCAGTTTCAGAGAGGAAAATAACGAATCGAAATCGATGGGAGGTGTTGGCGAACAGAAACCGTTATGTAATGGTAAGTTTCGTATTAATTGTGACGGTTTTCAAATGTTTTTTTTTTCTCATTTAATAAAATTACCACCTAGAAGACTTTTTGGCTATTTTGCTTAAACTATATTAAAATATCTTCTATAAATAATTATGCCATTAATATTGATTTTAGCAAGTTTAGTTGGCCAGAGAATAATTTTTCTATTTCGAGAATTTTAAAATGTTAGATTCTTGTACTTTTAATTTTTTTTAGACAAAGTACTACACTTTAGCTATGTTACTATAATTCCTTAAAAACCACATTAAAATATCGATAGTACAATCCATTCATCTTAGTTTTAACCAGCTCAGTTAACCAGAGAATAATTTTTCGTTCTCGAGAAGTTTTAAATTTTTTCACTTTTGAACTTTTATTTTTTTTTTAAGTAAACTGTACGACTTTTGGTTTTCAGACGGTCTGACCCTTGAGAACGACGATCTATTCAGTCTGCTGGAACAATTCGACTCGTACAGTCTACCAGTACCACCACAAAACATATTAGAGAAGGATTTTAATGAAACGTGTTTGAATATAGTCAATGATGAGCCAATGATTGACATTGGTGAAACCAAATTCGAATCACCAGATTTGCCTGCTTTATTTGATACCGATTCAAATAGTCGGGATGGAATTAAAAAGTCGTCAGTTGTAGCAATAATTCAAAACGATATTATTAGTTTGACAGAGGAAAATAAGGAATCGAAATCGATGGGAGGTGTTAGCGAACAGAAACCGTTATGTAATTGTAAGTGTTTGTATTAATTGTGATGGTTTTCCAATGTTGAGGAAAGTTTTTTTTCTCATTTAATAAAACTACCACCTATAGAAGACTTTTTAGCTATTTTGCTTAAACTATATTAAAATATCTTCTATAAAATAAGTCATTAATCTTAGATTTAGCAAGTGTGGCTAGCTAGAGAATAATTTTGTCGTTTTCCAAAATTTCATAAAAATGTTTTTTTAAATAAACTTAACTACTTTACGTATTTTTTTGTCGTTTTCAAAAATTTAAAAAAGTTAGAATTTTTTACTTTTAATTTTTTTCAAATGGTTTAATGTTGCATTTACTTTTCAGATAAAATGGAACAAAAAACGATTGCACCAGAATCAAAATTACTGGCTGTGAGCAGTGGCAAGAAACGTAGTACCCAGTCCCAATTGGAGAATGATAGACATAAAATTGCTAAATTAAATGGAAGGGAGAGAAACACAGTGAGTAGCAATGTAACAGTAATGGAATCGTTTCCCAAGAGCAATAAATTAAAAGATTTAGTGAGTTTCGATCACACTTACTGCTTGAGACCCAATAGCCAATTGCGTGCTAGCAAAGATTCAGGATTGGCGAGTTCTGAAGATGACGATAGTGTCAAGAGTAATAGTAAATTGGAGGGAAGGGAGAGAAACACAGCGAGTAGCAATGTAACAGCAATGGAATCGGTTCTCAAGAGCAATAAATTAAAAGATTTAGTGAGATTGGATCATAGTTACTGCTTGAGACCCAATAGCCAATTGAGTGCTAGAAAAGATTCAGGATTCGCGAGTTCTGAAGATGAGGATAGTGTCAAGAGTATTAGTAGTAGTAGTGCAACCACTTCTCTAAACGCATCAGACTCGACTAGAATAACAAATGATAGTGATAACAGTAAGAAGCAGATACTTGAATCACCTCAACCGCCAATCACGGTTATACCGGCTATGACTAAAGGCAAGAAACGTAGTAGCCTGACCCAATTGGAGAATGGTAGACATAAAATTGCTAAATTAGATGGAAGAGAGAGAAACACGGCGTGTACCAAAGTAACGGCAATGGAATCGGTCGCCAAGAGCAATAAATTAAGGGATTTATTTTCTGCCTGTTACTGCTTGAAACATAGCAAGTCACAATTGCAGAATGATAGACATAAAATTGCTAAATTAGATGGAAGCGAGAGAAACACGGCGGGTATCAAGGAATCGGTTCCCAAGAACAATAATGTTAAGGATTTAGCGAGTTTGGATCATAGTTACTGCTTGAGACCCATTAGCGAATAGAGTGCTAAAAAGGATTCAAGAGACGAGAGTTCTGAAGATGATTGTGTTTAAATCTAATAGTAGTAGTGGTAGTATGGCGAAAGATCAACCGGTAGTACATGGGGGGCATAAGTTTGCAAGAAATTTTGAATGCAGGAAAATTTTGATTATGTGTGCTCTATCTACATTTCTAAAACGTACTAATTTTTGGGTGTATTTATATCAAAAACTTCCTATTTCCTGTATATTTTTATATTGAAATAAAAATTAAATTAACTACCCAATTTAGATGTTTTATTTTTACAGATGTGACCCTAGTTTTGGTAATATCTGCCAAACATCATTAACTTACTTATTGTTTACAATCTTTGCTTATTTGTTAATTTTTGCATTGTTTTCAACCTTGGTTTAATAAAAAAAAACCTCACTCACTCTCACTCAATAGGTATTAATTATTTTCGAATAATCATGATGTAAAAAATGATCGATGGAACTGGAACTGAAATAAATTTTTGAAAGTTATTAGAAAATGTTTTATATCGATTTTGCTATACCGGGTGTCTCACGACAAACCGACCCCTTAGATTTCTCAAACAGCATTTTCATGATAAAAAAATCTAATTGCTAATGTTTCGAAAACCACACATTTTTGTAATAGATAACTTTACACAAAATTAGGTTTATTTTTAGTTCTAAATAAGATAGCATTATTAAATTACAGGGGTTTCATGTGAAAAAAAAATACTTTCTACGTTTTTTGTAACTTTTTTGTGCTTAATATTTGGTCACCCGGTAATAATTTAAAATTAAAATATCCACTCAGTATAAGGAAATAGATTCCTTTCTACAAGGAATCCATCTAAAATTAAATAATAAAGTCTTTTTAATATGCAAAATTATTAATAATTTTATGCTGCAAACGTAATTTTTGACATAAAATAGTATTACATATCTCAAAATGAAGTAAAGTTAGGTTAGGACACTAAACATAGAATATATCTAGAAAGAAATAATATCGAGTTTGTCCCATTTAAAATAACAGTGAATATCAACTTCCGGTATAACCGGAAGTACCGCTATCTTGAAAATATTTTAGTCGAATTGCCCCCATCAACGTTGGTATATAGTAAACTTTCAAAATTTTCAGTTGAGTAATTTTTAAGAAATCCTTTAGGTTGGATTCGTCGTGGAACACCTGTTATACCATTTTGTGGGTATTTGTTAATAACTTAGAATTTTGCACCGTTCTCAATTATATAAATAAATACAACTAGTGGCATCACAAATATTCTTGTAGCCATTTGGTATCTCGTAAATGTTGGAAATTTAAATCACATTGCCTGCCGATCACCATTGATAACTTGTGGATCAACGAAACGGCCCCTCTGGTGAAAGGACGATAGTGGGAAGCAAATTTCCAACATAACATAACTAAAAGTCTTGTTACATTATGTTACAAGCAAGTCGTAAATAAATAATAATAAACTAAACAGCCATACTATTGTTGTGCGCTCTTACCAGATCGTAAAACTTTAATTTAATTAAATTGAAGAAATAATCCATATATAACTGTGGAGTGCAAGATTAGTTGCAATAAAAATACCAACGTCACCTCCACAAACTGTTTATTATTTAAAAGTGGAACATGTTTCGGGATATCTCAGATCCCATCATCAGCCACCACAAAGCTGCAAAAACATCAAACATGCAAACATGAAAATGACCGGTAAACAATATTAAAGTGACAAAACAAGCAAGTGAAAACTCACCAAAACAGATGTCAAAACTAACTATAGGTCGATGTTAAAAAGAAAAATAGTAATATAAAACAGTCACAATGTAACATAAAAATAAAAGCAATATTTCATTTGGAAACATGTTACAAAACAAAAAACAGTTATCACATAATACGTTAAATGTTGAATTGTTGGTGAAATAATGAATCAAAATCGTAAATAAATATAAAACTACTTCAAATATATGCAAATAGATATCTATCAAAGATTAAACTAAAATAGTAGTGAGAGAAAAAATGGTAAATCAATAAAATAAAATAGACCAACAGCCAATTCCAAGTTTTGTATGGTAACATGTATGCTCAAAATAATCAAGGAACTATAAGGAAAGGACAGAAAAACAACTTAAAATTTAAACAAAGGCGGTTAAACCTCAGACTGTCTCAAATAGAGAAGACTCTCAAAGAAAATCAAAGGATCAAATTGTACTTGATCATTTAAACAGACAACCTCATTGTTATTCTTGGCTTTGTATATCTCAAGCATTTCTAAAAGATTCAATCTGACACCCTTATCGCAGATGTGTAGGACTTTACAGTCGATCTCCATATTGAGAAAATGGCACTGATTCAAGACATGGTTAGCAAAGGAGGAGGGAGTATTAACAACGGCATCGTCAGTGCTCCTAGATCTTTCAATCAATCTGGAGTGCTCCTTAACTCTAACTTCCACCCTACGGCCAGATTGATCAACATAAAGTGCCGAACAAGAAGGTTCGGAGCAGGAGATGGAGTAGACTCCTGACCTATGAAATGGAGGGATCTTATCCTTAGAATTCACTAATGTATATCCAAGTCTATCCACGGTTCTAAAAGTAATGTTAATATCAAATCTAGAATTGAAATATCTCTGCACCTTGTAGGATATATTGTCAATAAAAGGAATAGAAAAACATTTTTTGAATCTCTGAGCTTCTTTAGTCAAAGGAATCAGATTCCTATTGATGTGTTTCGTAAGGTGCTTAAATACTATTTTTTAAGCGTCTTATCTCTGCACCTTGTAGGATATATTGTCAATAAAAGGAATAGAAAAGAAAGAAAGAAGCTCAGAGATTCAAAAAATGTAAGGTGCTTAAAAAATAGTATTTTTTAAGCACCTTACGAAACACATCAATAGGAATCTGATTCCTTTGACTAAAGAAGCTCAGAGATTCAAAAAATGTTTTTCTACAAGGTGCAGAGATATTTCAGTTCTAGATTTGATATTAACTTTACTTTTAGAACCGTGGATAGACTTGGATCTACATTAGTGAATTCTAAGGATAAGATCCCTCCATTTCATAGGTCAGGAGTCTACTCCATCTCCTGCTCCGAACCTTCTTGTTCGGCACTTTATGTTGGTCAATCTGGCCGTAGGGTGGAAGTTAGAGTTAAGGAGCACTCCAGATTGATCTAGGAGCACTGACGATGCCGTTGTTAATACTCCCTCCTCCTTTGCTAACCATGTCTTGAATGAGAGCCATTTTTTCAATATGGAGATCGACTGTAAAGTCCTACACATCTGCGATAAGGGTGTCAGATTGAATCTTTTAGAAATGCTTGATATATACAAAGCCAAGAATAACAATGAGGTTGTCTGTTTAAATGATCAAGTACAATTTGATCCTTTTATTTTCTTTGAGAGTCTTCTCTATTTGAGACAGTCTGAGGTTTAACCACCTTTGTTTTAATTTTAAGTTGTTTTTCTGTCCTTTCCCTATAGTTCCTTGATTATTTTGAGCATACATGTTTTCATACAAAACTTGGAATTGGCTGTTGGTCTTTTTTATTTTATTGATTTACCATTTTTTCTCTCACTACTATTTTAGTTTAATCTTTGATAGATATCTATTTGCATATATTTGAAGTAGTTTTATATTTATTTACGATTTTGATTCATTATTTCACCAACAATTCTACATTTAACGTATTATGTGATAAGTGTTTTTTGTTTTGTAACATGTTTCCAAATGAAATATTGTTTTTATTTTTATGTTACATTGTGACTGTTTTATATTTCTATTTTTCTTTTTAACATCGACCTATAGTTAGTTTTGACATCTGTTTTGGTGAGTTTTCACTTGCTTGTTTTGACACTTTAATATTGTTTACCGGTCATTTTCATGTTTGCATGTTTGATGTTTTTGCAGCTTTGTGGTGGCTGATGATGGGATCTGAGATATCCCGAAACATGTTCCACTTTTAAATAATAAAC
Source organism: Apoderus coryli (assembly GCA_911728435.2). Lineage (NCBI taxonomy): Eukaryota > Metazoa > Arthropoda > Insecta > Coleoptera > Attelabidae > Apoderus > Apoderus coryli. The sequence goes on along the minus strand of OU452214.1, from coordinate 7,421,467 downwards.
AGTTTGTGGAGGTGACGTTGGTATTTTTATTGCAACATTTAATTTAATTACTTTTAAAAAATGAGAAAAAGAAGAAAACACGAAACAAAAGCAAAAATAATTGACAAATTTCCAACCATTTAACTATAATTTATTAATTTAACAAAATGAATTTATTTCCAACAATGTGATAATATGTATAAACGTTTAAATCAATGTAAAACTCTGTCTTAACATTTGTGCGAAGTACGACCCTCACATCTGACAATACTGTATAAGGTTCCTTAAGGCACTGATGATGAACGTGTAGTCCGAAACATGTCTGGCATTTAAAACACGGTTTTAACGTATATATACATATATACAGGGTGTCCGGAAAAAGGAGGTCAATCCGTTAACCACAGATTCCTTGAGCAAAAATAATATGAGTTTTAAGATGTCATTTTTCATTTTAGCCCTCCATGTTCGATATACAGGGCGTCAAAGTTGAAAATTTAAAACCAATATTTTTAAATAATTCTAGTATTCATTGAGATATTGGATTCAAATTTAGTGTGTTGCTTCAGCATAAAGAGCTACTTCTTTCCAAAAAACAACACAAAAAACAATTTCTTAATAGCCAAAATACGGGATGTTCAGTACCCAATGACCCCCCCAATTTTTTATTACGTACGCCAATGACTTTTAAACTAAGTTTTTATAGGTTACTATGTATTTTTGATTATTTTTTAACTCTTATAAAATTTGGATAAAATCATTTGTTTTTGAGATATTTTGAAAAGTATTGGCTCTTGTTGTCTACGCGGCTCACGGTATTTTCACTACTAAATCAAGCATATTTAACTCAAATTACCATTACCGTGCATCAAATTAAGTACAGTTTTCGAAAAGGTAATAAAACTAAACACTACGAACACGAAATTGTTTATTATTTTTAACTTAATTTGAAAATCATAGTCAAATATTAATTATTTAAACATTTTATTTTAAAAACATGAAAAAGTAACTAAATAAACATTAGAAAAACTACCAGTCTAAAGAACTGTTTTTCAATGCATATGCGAGCTCTTTTTAGTAAAGAAAATCTAAAGTCTTCCCCAGCTTTTAAGATTCTCTCTATTAAATTATTTTCACTCAAAATCGGAACCTTATAAACAAAATCTTTCATGCAACCCCAGACTGAATAGTCCAAGGGACAAGAACTGGGTATCGGGGTGGCCATTTAACAAAAGCATCTTGGCTTCGCCCAATCCAGCGTTAGAGAAAGTTTTCATGTAAGTATCTCCTTCCATTACTAGCAAAATGTGCTGGTGCACCATCAAGTTGAAACCAAATGTTTTGTCTAATTAAGAGAGGCAAATCGTCAAGTAAATCGGGCAATATGTTTTGAAGAAATGCTAAAAATGAATCACCAGTCAAATTCCCTGGTAAAATTACAGGACCCAAAAAGAAATTATCCACGACATCAACTCACACGTTGACTTTAAAGTTTACTTGATGATGTGTCTACGGTCTTCCCTAAAACTTCCACTGTGCCTTAGTCGCTTAACCAAATTTGAAAAATACCTTCGTTTTGGATGATTTCGATTAGGGAACTTTTCTGCATACCGCTTAGCGGCTAAACTAGCGTTAGAGTTACATTTTCCTATTAAATAAACAAAAATACAATTTTACTGATCATAATCAATCAAAAAATGTCTTAAATCTTATCCATGATTAAAACCATATCCGTCATTTCCGCAAAACATTATAACATTGTTTCGTCTACGATCCATTTTCGTTGTGTTTACTTACAAAATTACCGATAATTAAAAATATTAACCTTTAAACCCTACACTACTGTCAAATGGTGACAACTAATTTCACAACAAGAAAACATTGCTTAAGTAGGTATCCAAGGTAACACCAGAGTGGCTTGCTATTTCAACATTATAAGATTAGCCAGAGCCGCCGAGGCATCAAACAAGAGCCAATACTTTTGAAAATATCTCAAAAACAAATGATTTTATCCTAATTTTATAAGAGTTAAAAAATTATCAAAAATACATAGTAACCTATGAAAACTTAGTTTAAAAGTCATTGGCGTACGTAATAAAAAATTGGGGGGGTCAATGGGTACTGAACATCCCGTATTTTGGCTATTAAGAATTTTTTTTTGTGTTGTTTTTTTGGAAAGAAGTAGTTCTTTATGCTGAAGCAACACCCTAAATTTGAATCCAATATCTCAATAAATACTAGAATTATTTAAAAATATTGGTTTTAAATTTTCAACTTTGACGCCCTGTATATCAAACATGGAGGGCTAAAATGAAAAATTACATTTTAAAACTCATAATATTTTTGCTCAAGGAATCTGTGGTTAACGGATTGACCTCCTTTTTCCGGACACCCTGTATAATACTCAAAACAGGTTTTTGGGGTATCAGCCTATAGTAAGTTGAAACTCTTTTTTACTTCCAAGCTTTCGGAAAACTTTATTCCTTCCTCAGGGCTAGAATCACAATATGGAAAAGTATTAAATAACATAATGAATACAATAATTTAAAATAAAACAAAAAACAATTCAAAAGATGAAACAAATACAAAAACATGTAAAATCCTACCTTTTTAAAGTAAGGTGAGTTGTATAATCTTGGTGTACTTTAAAGTTAAAAATGACATAACATACATTAACAACACTTTAGTCGAACGAATAGTAGAAACATCTTTTACACAATTAAAAACTATTTCGAAGTTAATATAAAATTGCTTCTTAGGTAAAACATTTTGTTTTGGCGAGAGAGGCCTCGTGTGAAATATTAAAATTTTGGTAAATGCAAGTAACTATTTTATTAGGTAGTATTTGCTGTCTATATCTATTGTTTATTGATAATAGTTTTTATTTACACCTGAGAAATGGAATCTTTATTTAAATTTATTTTGGTATAGACACCAAGCTAGGGACAAAACTCGATTCTGGTCAAGGATTAGCCTTCGTCTGACTGCCACTATCAGCTTGGACCAATCCAACCATCAGACAGAAACAATGACCGGCTGATTCAATTTTGTTAACCTACAAATCATCAGTGGTGGTTGCTTAGCCTACGGCTGTCACTACTGTAGGCAAAAGCAACCCCGATAGATTTCAAGGCTATTAATATCCCTCAAGAAACCAAACCAATCCAACACTGTCACTGCTGAAAAGGCCCGACCCTATAAGGGAAGCAACAGCCCATTTTTGTTCATTGTTTGTGTTGTGATAATTATGTTGGGTTATATTAAGTTGATGGTTATGGAAACTAGCACAATTTGTAACTGACATCTCACAAAAGCATATTCTAAAGACAATGCGTTTTATATTTCAGACTCTTTTGAATTTTCTAAATTTATAAACAACAAGCAACTACCCAATGATTACGTTTTAATAAGCTTAGATGTAATTTCTCTATACACTAATATCCCTATCGAACTTGTAATCAACAGCATTGATAAAAAGTGGAATGACATAGCAAAAATAACAACTATCCCAAAAAATGCGTTCATCGAGCTAGTAAAATTAATTTTTAACAACACCTATTTCAAATACAATAATAATTATTACAGACAAATCCTAGGAACTCCTATGGGAGCAACAATTTCCCCAATTGCCGCACAAATAGTGATGGATGACCTCTTGTGTGAAACTACCTTTCGAACTCCCATTTCTTAAAAAATACGTAGACGACCTTATATGTGCTATCCCTCACAACCAAAACAACCAAATATTAACAATTTTTAAGAGTTATAATGACAACATTAAATTTACAATCGAAGAAGAGAATGACAAGTCAGTACCATTTCTAGATACAAAGTTAATCAGAACCACAGAAAACAAGATCATCTTAGATTGGTACATAAAACCAACCAATTCTGGTCGATACCTAAATTACAATTCAAACCACACAGAAAAAATGAAAATCAATTTAGTTCTCTGTCTAAAAAATAGAATAGAAAAAATTTGTCACACTTCTCTTCAACAAAAAAACAAACACAAACTAATTGAAATACTCGCAGAAAATTCATACCCACGCAGTCTTTTAGAAAAATTGATTTTTAATACAAATTCCAATAATCCCAGAACCAATCAACAAAATCCCAAACCAACAACAAATCAACTAAATTCGGAAAGAGACAACCAATATAGATATTTTTCCTCACCAACTATCAAAGGTGTTACACAAAAAATAATAAAAGTTTTTAAGAACGAACCATTTAAGTTTGCCCAAAAGTCTTCAAAAACTATTAGTAACCTATTCACTAAAACGAAAGATAAATATCCTCCAAACAAAAGAGCCAGAGGTAGTGTACAGCATTCCTTGCTCTTCCTGTAACTTGGTCTACATTGGTCAAACTTCTCGAGTGTTAAAAGACCGCATAACGTCACACAAAAGCGACTGTCGTTTACATAAGAGATCCTGTTCACTAGCAGAACATTATTTGGACACTGGCCATCAACCTAATTATGAGGAGCCCAGGGTGCTGTACAGAGAAAGCAACACAAGGAAAAGACTGTTTTTGGAGATGGTAGAAACAAACACAAACAAAGATACTTTAAACAAAAGGAAAGACATTGAGGATATCAATATAATATATTCCAACTTACTTAATTCCAATTTTACTGAGGGTATTGGTCACGTAACGACTAATTCTGATTCCTCTTAATTACAGAAACATGATTGACATACAACAACATGGGAATGGTATTCGGCAGTAGTGGGAGCTGCCGAATTCCATCACCATCATCTTAATATAACCCAACATAATTATCACAACACAAACAATGAACAAAAATGGGCTGTTGCTTCCCTTATGGGGTCAAGCCTTTTCAGCAGTGACAGTGTTGGATCGGTTTAGTTTCTTGAGGGACATTAATAGCCTGGAAATCTATCGGGGTTGCTTTTGCCTGCAGTAGTGGCAGCTGTAGGCTAAGCAACCACCACTGATGATTTGTAGGTTAACAAAATTGATTCAGCCGGTCATTGTTTCTGTCTGATGGTTGGATTGGTCCAAGCTGATAGTGGCAGTCAGACGAAGGCTAATCCTTGACCAGAATCGAGTTTTGTCCCTAGCTTGGTGTCTATACCAAAATAAATTTAAATACAGATTCCATTTCTCAGGTGTAAATAAAAACTATTATTATATTTTCAACAATTGTCTTTCTGATATCACGCATAATCTTGATGTCTGAATATACTTGGAATATTTAATATAGTGGGTTTTTTTTTTTTTTTGATATCGGCCAAGGCAGAGAAATCATCATGACACCTAGGGGGTTCCTTACCACTTCCCTAGGTAGTGTGGGACTCTAACCCAAACTAAAACTCTGCCTTATCTTTGTAGTATGGCTCGGGAACCCTCCCTTTTCCATGTCCTCGCTTGATTGTCCTCTGTTGCTGTTGTCTTCTGATGTTGATTGTCCTCTGTTGCTGTTGTCCTCTGTTGTGGATTCCTTCGTCAGAGTTGACTCCTCGGTCTCCGGTACCGCCTGGCACCGTCTTCTACGTTGTAGTTGACTGCTTCGCGAATCAGTGGGTTCGCATGGGTCTCTGCCATTGCAAAGACCTTCTGGGCTCTCAACCTCATGACGTCCCTGAGGCCGTCGAGTTTGAGATCCCTTCGGATCTGTGCGTTTGACACAAACCAGGGTGCACCCACTGCCATCCTTCTTGCCTTGTTCTCCGTGGCCTCCAATCGTTTCAGGTACGATGGTGCCGCGTATCCCCATGCTGAACTGGCATAGGTCAAGGCAGGTCGCACGACTGCCTTAACCATTTGGAGCTTGACCTGCAAGGGCATCTTGCTCCTTCTGCAGATCATCGGGTAGAGCTTCGACATGATGCCTTTGGCATTCGCGATGCTCTTCTCGATGTGCGGTCTCCATGACAGGGATCTGTCCAAAGTTACCCCCAGGTACTTTGCAGTGTCCTGCCATTGTATGTCAGTACCCTCGATGTTGACGAAGTCGTCGGGGCGCACTTGTCTTCTTCTGATGAGGAGCGCGGTGCTCTTCTCGGCATTAATCTTGGTCTTCCACCTGGTGCACCATTCGGTAAAGTTGTCCGCTGCTCGCTGTAGGTATCTTGTCACCAATTCCGCACTGCGACTGCGGGCAATCAGGGCGGTGTCGTCTGCGTAGAGTGCCAAGATGTTCTGATCTGTCCTTGGGATGTCGCTGGTAAAGATGGAGAAAAGATGGGGGGAAAGTACGGACCCCTGCGGCACGCCGGCCTCCAGTGTCCGTGATTCCGAGACCTCCTTCCCTGTCCTGACGCGAATTTGCCTGTCCTGTAGGTAGGAGTCTGCTAGCTTGATCATCGCTGGTGGGTATCCTAATGTGTGCATCTTATAGATGAGTCCTTCCTGCCAGACCCTGTCGAAGGCTCTGGCCACATCCAGAAATACGATTCCCGTGACCTGGCGCCAGTTTAGTCCTTGTGCTGCATGCTCAACGAGTCTTAGCAGTTGCAACTCCGTGTTGTGATTGGCTCTGAACCCAAACTGCTCGTCGGGGATTACTTCCAGTTCATCCGAGAACTCGCGAAGTCGCCAGAGGATAATTCGTTCTGCTATCTTGGACAGGGCGTTCAGTAAACTGATGGGCCTGTAGTTCTGAGGGAACTTCAGGTCCTTGCCCTGCTTAGGTAGCATCACTACTATAGCCTCTTTCCACCTCGCAGGAAAGTGTCCCAGTCGTAAGATGCCGTTGATGATGGTCGCAATTCCTGCAATGCCCTTCCTCGGCAACAGTTTTAGCGCCTTGTTGCTAATTCCGTCGGGGCCTGGTGCCTTCTTTATCTTCAGGTGGTGGATTATGCTCCGTATTTCTTCAGTGGTTGCTGGTCTTAGACCCAACATAATTATCACAACACAAACAATGAACAAAAATGGGCTGTTGCTTCCCTTATGGGGTCAAGCCTTTTCAGCAGTGACAGTGTTGGATCGGTTTAGTTTCTTGAGGGACATTAATAGCCTGGAAATCTATCGGGGTTGCTTTTGCCTGCAGTAGTGGCAGCTGTAGGCTAAGCAACCACCACTGATGATTTGTAGGTTAACAAAATTGATTCAGCCGGTCATTGTTTCTGTCTGATGGTTGGATTGGTCCAAGCTGATAGTGGCAGTCAGACGAAGGCTAATCCTTGACCAGAATCGAGTTTTGTCCCTAGCTTGGTGTCTATACCAAAATAAATTTAAATACAGATTCCATTTCTCAGGTGTAAATAAAAACTATTATTATATTTTCAACAATTGTCTTTCTGATATCACGCATAATCTTGATGTCTGAATATACTTGGAATATTTAATATAGTGGGTATTGTATTGTTAAATGTTTGCGATATTGTAGAGCGAACAAGTTCTTTGTTGGTAATATCTGAAAGTATTTGTGCACCAGTATTTAATTTGGTAACAAGTGCTGTTGAACTGGTACCAAAAAAGACCTATTGTGGATTTATAGATTATACACAAATATATAAAGACAAACATATAGAGATAAGAATGTGAGGCTAGGTATAAGTAACAGAAGAATTATTATTTTTTTTACAATATAAGCAACATTTTATGGTTCTGAGAAGATTTAATTTTAAGTAATAATTGAATTTCTTATTTTTGCATAATTACTTTCTTCCTAATAAAATAATTATAGACGTTCCATTTGTTCCGAATCTCAATCTGTTGGCACTGTCAATTTATCCAAATTTCATCTAGTGTAAAATGTAATGTTTTCATTCTTGTTTAACTCTTATAGTACCTACCACCGCATTAGTAGTTGATTAAATTGAGTCGTAATTTAAATTTGAGAAATATTATAACAATTAACGCATTGGTATGAGTAAAAAGCGCAAAAAAAAATGAATAACTAATATGCCATTTGACATCTTAGTTTTTTAACTGTTTTAATTGTTGTTATACGCTAAGTTGTCCCCTTTTTGTTCTCAATGTGGTGAGTGACAAAATTAATACTGCTGCTTTTGTTTGTTTATTAATTATACTAATGTTATTTCCAGACTTAATAAAATTAAAGAAAATTATCTTGTAATGAGCAAAGCCGACAAAAGAAATTGCACACTTATTTGTGATAGACAGTGAAAAAAAGTCACATTATTGTTGTTTGTGAACCCGTATTTAAATTGGTAACAAATTCGGTGGAACTGGTACCTCTAAATACCTATGGTGAAATAGATAGACATGAGAATCTGAGGATTGATATAATATGTAATAGAAGAATTCTTTTTTTACAATAAACAATCTTTTATGGTTCTGAAAAGAACCGATTTTAGTATACGACATGTAACTACGTCACAAGGCTTGAATTATCCATATTCTAACAACTAACAAAATCAGCTAACTGTGACGCTGCATCCGCAATATGATGAAAAACGACTAACTCTTCAGGTTTCAAATAGTGGATAGCATCGAGGATTTGCCGGCTTGAGACTCTTTGATATATGTTAGCATAATGTGAAGTTCGTGCAACTTCATTTGCAATATGTTCAAACAGGTCCAGCACACCTGGGAACAGAAGACTGACCGCAGATTTAATTTGTCTTCTTTTTATTCTGAAACGCTTGTTTGGTTGATAGGCCAAGTGTGATGCTTTTATAACAATACGTTCCAAGAAATATAACTCCCTTGGTAATAGAAGATCGAGGGCTGCTTCGATATCTGCATTTGTAATTTTTGGTATATTATTGTGGTAAGTATATTGATAAATTTCGACGGCAATACGCAAGAATATGTCATTTATAAATGAGATCAAAACTGACATAGCTTTACCTGAAATAGTTATATCAGGATGTACTTGTCTCACTACTTCAGTTATGTAACTTGCGTACCTTGCCTGCTTATTCTGCGTCTGTTCTTCATCACTTTTATTAAATACCATTTTATTCTGTTAGATGCACACAGTAACGTAGTCTATGACAATATGATGGTGCAGCATTTAGAAATCGCCTTTTTATATTTTAACGCTGCATCATGATTGGTTGGTGTGGCAGCACCAATCAGAATGCAGCGAATCGATAAGTATGTTTTATTATACCGTCATATTATCATTGACTGGGGTACCGACCACATCAGTGTGGTTATGTATAAAATTATACGTTTATGAAAAATGAGAAATATGTACAATAGAATGTGTTATCTAGATTTTCATCAGTACATTTGTAAATGGTTATAAAATTGTCTACATAGCGTTTAAAGTAGAGCATTTTTGATTTTTGTGTTTTCTCAATAAAAATTTTATTATCTAATTCCCACATAAATATCTCAGCTAATTACGATGACATTGGATTAGTCATTCCGGGATCCACAAACCGTCTATAATATTGATTGTTAAACTAAAAAAAATTCTTGATCCAGTGATATTTTCAACAATTGTCTTTCTGATATCACGCATAATCTTGATGTCTGAATATACTTGGAATATTTAATATAGTGGGTATTGTATTGTTAAATGTTTGCGATATTGTAGAGCGAACAAGTTCTTTGTTGGTAATATCTGAAAGTATTTGTACACCAGTATTTAATTTGGTAACAAGTTCTGTTGAACTGGTACCAAAAAAGACCTATTGTGGATTTATAGATTATACACAAATATATAAAGACAAACATATAGAGATAAGAATGTGAGGCTAGGTATAAGTAACAGAAGAATTATTATTTTTTTTTTACAATATAAGCAACATTTTATGGTTCTGAAAAGATTTAATTTTAAGTAATAATTGAATTTCTTATTTTTGCATAATTACTTTCTTCCCAATAAAATAATTAAAGACGTTCCATTTGTTCCGCATCTCAATCTGTTGGCACTGTCAATTTATCCAAATTTCATCTAGTGTAAAATGTAATGTTGTCATTCTTGTTTAACTCTTATAGTACCTACCACCGCATTAGTAGTTGATTAAATTGAGTCGTAATTTAAATTTGAGAAATATTATAACAATTAACGCATTGGTATGAGTTAAAAGCGCAAAAAAAAATGAATAACTAATATGCCATTTGACATCTTAGTTTTTTAACTGTTTTAATTTTTGTTATACGCTAAGTTGTCCTCTTTTTGTTCTCAATGTGGTGAGTGACAAAATTAATACTGCTGCTTTTGTTTGTTTATTAATTATACTAATGTTATTTCCAGACTTAATAAAATTAAAGAAAATTATCTTGTAATGAGCAAAGCCGACAAAAGAAATTGCACACTTATTTGTGATAGACAGTGAAAAAAAGTCACATTATTGTTGTTTGTGAACCCGTATTTAAATTGGTAACAAATTCGGTGGAACTGGTACCTCTAAAGACCTATGGTGAATTTATGGATCAAACCCAATTAAGAGAAATAGATAGAGATGAGAATCTGAGGATTGATATAATATGTAATAGAAGAATTCTTTTTTACAATAAACAATCTTTTATGGTTCTGAAAAGAACCGATTTTAGTATACGACATGTACCTACGTCACAAGGCTTGAATTATCCATATTCTAACAACTAACAAAATCAGCTAACTGTGACGCTGCATCCGCAATATGATGAAAAACGACTAACTCTTCAGGTTTCAAATAGTGGATAGCATCGAGGATTTGCCGGCTTGAGACTCTTTGATATATGTTAGCATAATGTGAAGTTCGTGCAACTTCATTTGCAATATGTTCAAACAGGTCCAGCACACCTGGGAACAGAAGACTGACCGCAGATTTAATTTGTCTTCTTTTTATTCTGAAACGCTTGTTTGGTTGATAGGCCAAGTGTGATGCTTTTATTACAATACGTTCCAAGAAATATAATTCCCTTGGTAATAGAAGATCGAGGGCTGCTTCGATTTCTGCATTTGTAATTTTTGGTATATTATTGTGGTAAGTATATTGATAAATTTCGACGGCAATACGCAAGAATATGTCATTTATAAATGAGATCAAAACTGACATAGCTTTACCTGAAATAGTTATATCAGGATGTACTTGTCTCACTACTTCAGTTATGTAACTTGCGTACCTTGCCTGCTTATTCTGTGTCTGTTCTTCATCACTTTTATTAAATACCATTTTATTCTGTTAGATGCACACAGTAACGTAGTCTATGACAATATGATGGTGCAGCATTTAGAAATCGCCTTTTTATGTTTTAACGCTGCATCATGTATGGTTGGTGTGGCAGCACCAATCAGAATGCAGCGAATCGATAAGTATATTTTATTATACCGTCATATTATCATTGACTGGGGTACCGACCACATCAGTGTGGTTATGTATAAAATTATACGTTTATGAAAAATGAGAAATATGTACAATAGAATGTGTTATCTAGATTTTCATCAGTACAGTTGTAAATGGTTATAAAATTGTCTACATAGCGTTTAAATTAGACCATTTTTGATTTTTGTGTTTTCTCAATAAAAATTTTATTATCTAATTCCCACATAAATATCTCAGCTAATTACGATGACATTGGATTAGTCATTCCGGGATCCACAAACCGTCTATAATATTGATTGTTAAACTAAAAAAAATTCTTGATCGAGTGATATTTTCAACAATTGTCTTTCTGATATCACGCATAATCTTGATGTCTGAATATACTTGGAATATTTAATATAGTGGGTATTGTATTGTTAAATGTTTGCGATATTGTAGAGCGAACAAGTTCTTTGTTGGTAATATCTGAAAGTATTTGTGCACCAGTATTTAATTTGGTAACAAGTTCTGTTGAACTGGTACCAAAAAAGACCTATTGTGGATTTATAGATTATACACAAATATATAAAGACAAACATATAGAGATAAGAATGTGAGGCTAGGTATAAGTAACAGAAGAATTATTATTTTTTTTACAATATAAGCAACATTTTATGGTTCTGAGAAGATTTAATTTTAAGTAATAATTGAATTTCTTATTTTTGCATAATTACTTTCTTCCTAATAAAATAATTATAGACGTTCCATTTGTTCCGAATCTCAATCTGTTGGCACTGTCAATTTATCCAAATTTCATCTAGTGTAAAATGTAACGTTGTCATTCTTGTTTAACTCTTATAGTACCTACCACCGCATTAGTAGTTGATTAAATTGAGTCGTAATTTAAATTTGAGAAATATTATAACAATTAACGCATTGGTATGAGTAAAAAGCGCAAAAAAAAAATGAATAACTAATATGCCATTTGACATCTTAGTTTTTTAACTGTTTTAATTGTTGTTATACGCTGTTACATATAAATTTCCCAAAACATTTAAATTTGTCGTGAATACTTTAAAATGTATATTTATTTGTAAATTTGTAGGCAACAACTTAGGGAAATTTTTATTAACTTACTTGCGTGTTTGTTTATTGAAAAATATGAACTTGTGACACTGTAAAATAATGGTATTATATTCGTATATTGATTTAACCCACATTAAAACTTGGTACCACTGTGAAACTTTCTTGTGTTGGTTCATTTCAGGAGGATTTTATTATCTCATAGTTTCTTGGTCGTATCTTTTGTTCTCTGGTGCCATAATATGCAATGGGGTGGATTTTATCTTCAGCCCTAAAATATTAATTGCATTATTAATCATTACTTATTTTAAAATGGCAATATTGAAATATTTCCTTACCTTAGTTCAGTTTTGTAACCGTACGAAGTTACCATTTAGGTCCCATTTGTTTTCATTTAAGGTAGCGACCTTATTTGCACTTTTTCCAGTTCCAACATTACTTCACATTGTCTTTAAATGTTTCTATTTTGATCTGCCATCGTTTTCTTATTATTTCTCTGGATCTGTTTTAGAAAATAACTAAAAGAATGAACGATGGTTAGACGTAAACAAACAGATCATATTTATACGTACACAAATTGCATTGAAAGTGAGGTTAAGTTGATGCCGGTATATTATACCGATCGATAGTTGTTATTATATAAGGAAGCTTTACGTGCACTGTTGTTATACGTTATTAGGTAATAGTTTACTAGGTGTTACCTACCTTGTGCAAATGGTATATCTTATGTTATTTTTGGTTGGCTAAAACTTTGTTATGGTTCTCTAATTTCTGATTTTCAATTGACGGTTGGCATGTCTTATTTCAGCTACTCGAGAAGTTCTTTCGTGCCAAGTACTAGATGTTTTTCGCTCATATCACTTAGTCGTGGATTCCTTTGTATGACAACAAATATGTAAAGCATGTCTAGGCCCAACAGTTCAGCAGAACTGAACTGAGTGAGAGATTTCCTTGTTGTTGTTGTTGGAGGAGAATAGCCCAAAGGTACTGCAATTCGATTTGATTAATCAAAAATAAATTTGCTACTAACTTCTCGATATTAAAGTCATGTATAAGTCGACTACAATCTTCTGGTAATGTCATCTGCAGGTAATCAAATTTTAGTAATTTCCCAGTCGGTAACCTGTAAGGTGCTGCCCTCTATTCCAAAATTTTTTCCATTTTTTTCAAAAGGGACTTCAATGAATTAAAGCGAGATAGGACCACAATTCTGTTCTGGAAGGTTCGGTTTTTGATAGATTTCGAGGTGGTGCGTGGGAGCGAAAAATATTGTTCGCGATTATTGGTTCTAACTTCGACGATCGAGATTAAAAAAAAAAATTATATTGTATTATAATTTTCCATAGTTTTTGGGAGTAAATTCGGTCGTCTATAATAAGTTGAAATTTTCGGTTTATTGTGTGCAATATAATCGTTGAAGATATTGTGCAAATTTGTCTACGTTTTGCTGAACGTGTTCTGGAGAATTTCATTTCTGCTGAGCAGGATACGGTGCCCATTAGTGATCACGCTACAAATTTTTCACGGAATCATAAACCCTCCATGAGGGTTTATATTGATGGTGTTTTGTTGTTGAACTTGCACTGATCAACCCTGTGGCTGTGGTGATTTGTGTAGCCAAGTCCATTCACGAATACGAGGGCTGATCGGTAAGTGCGTTCCATTTTGTTTTTCTTTTCAACTGCAAAGGATTTCTTGTCCCGGCTACGTGGAGCAAATAGAACAGTCAAGTGTCAGTTACCTGGTGTTTCTTTTTATTCCTAATTTTTCTCTCATAACTTTAACTAGATAATTTTAATTTTTCTCTCATAACGTTAATTACATAATTTAAATACGACAGCAATTTTGAGTAATAATTTTGTGATTGTCGGAAGAAAAGTATGCGATATGGGATGTGATATAATATTATCTAAATGTATTAAGGAAAACAAAAATAAAAATAATTTTGTATGCCGATGTGAGCCGATCGTGTGCACGACTGCGCAATCTAGCTGTAATTTAAGTATAATAATTCGAATGATCTGACTGATCAGTAGGAAAACATTTATCAGCATTATTTTTTTTTTTTTGTATATATTTTCATTACTTTAATTTGACTAAATTATGTAAATGTTTTTCTTTTTTTTTTTTTGAAAATTACAATTCAATGAATATAGTTCATCTTCTAAATTTAACACCTTGCGATTTTTTTTATTACTTTATTAATGTTCGATTAATTTTTTTTTTTGGGTCTAAGTCAGAGGCAACCGGAAACCGCTGGTGTTTCATAGTTTTTTCATTGGTTCCAGTCTGTTGTGGGTATAGCGACGTAAAACTATGTGGCGCCCTATTATACTACCTTTAAACCCTCGCCCATTCTCGACTTTGAAGCTGGCGGCCGTTTCTATATTTACGTAACAGACTGGTGTATGGGTCCCGGGGAAACTTGACTAGCCTAAACGTTAAAGTTGCGTTACATAAAAAAAGGGCGTTACATTTTGGCGCCCAACGTGGGGCCTTTTTATTTTGACAGGTGTCATTTGGTAATAAAAAGAAAGACGGTTCTATTGCGCTACGATTGATAGTTTTTTTTTTTTATTTTTGTCAGGGGTTTTTTCCAGGTTTTTTTGACAGGTTTCATTTTCTCTAGAAATCATCTAATATCTAGAGTTATTTTTTTCCGTGTTTCTAGTGGTACAAGTTGGGCATATTAAATATACGAAAGATCTAATTTAAATAGATACTTACCTTTTGTCACAGTTCTATTTTTTATAAACTGATTGATATTTAAAGTTGAATCAGATAAGTAAAATAAAATTTGGGAAAAGAAATTCATAAATAAAATAAATAGAAATCAGATAAATATAAGTTTAAGATTTTGTAGGTACAGTCAAAGGAATAGGTACTTATTGTTTGAATCAATAATTTTGTTTGTTAGTTGAATTTTTGATAAAACCATATAGGTATTATAATTGTTTTGTCGCGCTAGATATAATACATATATAGGGTGGAATCTTTTCGTAGTATACGGAATGAAAAACAAAATAATAATAATGTCGCGTAAAATGCAAATTGCGAGGCTCAATCAAGATGAACTTGTGTACGAGCTCGCTTATAGAGGTATCGGTGTCGGTACTGTCGAAGAGATGCGGCAGCGACTTGCATTAGCTCTGAAATTCGAAAAATCGGGTGAAAGCCTTAACTACCCTAAGTATCCGTTCACTTTTGAGGAAGATTCAAAGGTAGTGGCCGATAAACTTAATGAGTTCTCGGATACTATTGACAAGTTTTCCGATTCATCTAAGAGTGGATGTTTTCTTAAATTGCAAACAAAAATATCACATGTTCTGAACCGTATAGATCATATGGAAGCTGGGGACGACAAAGATATGCTTTCAGAAAGATCTGATTTTGTTGCCAGAACTTTATCGTTGATGGATTTTCTGAATCGCAAAGTAGAAGAGTACGAAAAGAGGGTTCATGATCTTCCTCCCAATTTGAGTGTCCTTGAAGAGGACGGCGAAAATAGTGACGAGGACGATAGCTTTCATTTGAATATTGGGAGTGTGCCTCGTTCTTCAGTAATTGCTAACCCAAAGCCATCCACCTCAACTGACTCCGCAGTGCTCAACATTAAGCCCATTATGCCTGATAAGTGGAATCTAAAGTTTTCGGGTGAAAAAAAGGGAATGTCAATTAGTGCATTTTTAGAGCGGGTGGAAGAGCTTCGTAAGGCTAGGCGAGTAACTAGGGATATTTTGCTTGAGTCGGGAATCGATTTGTTTTCGGGTAGAGCATACCAATTTTACACCGCTAACCGCGATTTGGTTTCGTCTTGGGATGAGCTCGTACAACTCCTCCGTGAGGAGTATCAGAGTGACGATTATAGCGAGGAGCTCCTTGATGAAATCAAACGCAGAACTCAAGGCCCCGATGAGTCCATCGGTACGTACCTTGCTGTCATGACCGCTTACTTTAAGCGCTTAACGTGTTCGATTTCTGACCATGCGAAACTAAAGATTTTGCGCAGAAATCTTTCTCCTTATTACCAGGATCAAATTCCTGCTACAGAGGATATCACTTCAATCAAACAACTACGTGACATAGGCAAAAAGATTGAAGCGAAACGTAAAGCTCGCGATAGCTATTGCGCTCCGTCTAGACGCGCCGGACTCTTGGAACCAGATTTGGCATATGTCCAGGCTAGTTCTGAGTCGTTGCAGCTATCGGCGGTGGAAGAAGCGGCAACGGTGTCTCCTTCCACGAATAACCAGATAATTTGCTATAGGTGCAACCAACCTGGTCATAGAGCCGTAGGCTGTGCTGCATCTAAAAAGAAATTTTGTTTTCGCTGTAAAAAAGAAAATGTTACAATTAGAACTTGCCCAAATTGTAATTCGAATAATCCTGCGCCGGCGGGAAACGCCAGCAGGCGTTCTTAGGCCATCGCATTAAGGACGCCTGCGACAGTTCAGCGACAAGTAAAGTAAAGTTTGTCTTAGATTATATATTGGAACATGCGCAGAATGATGAGCGCCCATATCTGCGAATCGATATATTAGGTCGTAAGGTATTGGGGCTGCTCGACTCTGGCGCATCGCGCACGATCCTAGGTGGCGCTGGATGGCAATTAATCAAAGATTTAAATTTGCCTCTAGGTGAGAGCCAAAGTACTACTTGCACAGTAGCGAACGGTGCTAGAGTCGCATCAATGGGTGTATGTAGCATTCCTATGTTAGTTCGGGATCGTTTAAAAATATTGAATGTCTTAGTTGTGCCTGAACTTTCCCACGTATTAATTTTAGGATTAGATTTCTGGAAGGCAATGGGAATAGTCCCCGACCTTCGTCATGATGAGTGGCATTTCTCAAATAGTGACACTCAAATCAGTAGTATAGCTGCAGAGAGTCAGACAATTCTTAAAGCCGAAGAGCAAAAACGACTTAAAGAAATTATCAACAAAAATATAGCGTTAATGGGCGACAAATTGGGATGTACCAATATAGTTGAACACGAGATCGTGTGCAACGCCAAACCTATCAAGCAGCGTTATTACAGGGTATCACCCGTTATGCAACAACATATTGACAGAGAGCTAAATAAGTTATTAGAAGAAGGGATTGTGGAGCCTTCTAATAGTCCTTGGGCTTCACCCATTTTAATGGTAAAAAAGAAGAAGTTGAATCCTGACGATGAAATTTCTTATAGGTTATGTGTTGATTATCGTAAACTTAACGCGGTGACTGAACGGGACAGTTATCGGCTCCCAATGGTGTCCGATACATTGGACGAATTACGTAACGCGCATTACATCTCGAGTTTGGATGTGAAAAGCGCATACTATCAGGTCTCTGTTGAGAAAAGTTCGCGTCCATTTACGGCTTTTACTGTGCCAAACCGGGGTCTTTTTCAGTTTCGTAGGATGCCTTTCGGGCTCCATAACGCCCCCGCGACATGGACAAGGCTAATGGATAGAGTTTTGGGCCCGGATCTGGAACCCTACGTGTTTGTTTATTTGGACGACGTGGTCATTGTAACTGAAACTTTCGAAAAGCATATCGAAATCCTTGAGGAAATCTTCAAGAGGTTGCGTGCCGCAAATGTTACGATAGGCATTGAGAAATGTCAATTTTGTCAACCTAAATTAAAATATCTCGGGTACGTGGTAGATGGCTTGCACGTGGATCCTGAGAAGGTTAGGGCAATGCTAGATCTTCCAATTCCTCGAAATATCAAATAAGTACGTCGCGTACTGGGTACTTTCAGCTGGTATCGCCGGTTTGTTCATGATTTTTCATCTGTTGTGGCACCGATTGTTTCTCTTCTTCGGAAATCTAGAAAATTTGATTGGACTTTGGAATGCGATGAGGCGTTTCGCTTAATTAAGGAAAAACTAGTAGCGGCACCCGTGCTGAGTTGCCCGAACTACTCTTTACCTTTTGTCGTACAGTGCGACGCATCCGGTTATGGCATCGGAGCAGTTCTCTCCCAGCCACATCCAGAGGGCGATAAGGTTGTGTGTTTTCTTAGCAGGTCATTGAGTCGTCAAGAACGACAGTATACCACTACGGAAAGGGAGTGCTTGGCTGTATTATGGAGTGTGGAAAAGTTAAGGCCTTATGTTGAGGGATTACCTTTCACCGTAGTGACAGACCACTATAGCCTTGTTTGGCTACAAGGACTCAAGCACCCTACCGGACGATTAGCCCGTTGGGCCGTCCGCTTACAAGAGTACGACATGAAAATTATTCATCGCAAGGGGAAAGAGCATGTAGTGCCGGATATGCTTAGTAGAGCCGTACCCATCATAGATTCTATTGAGAGTACAACTAAGTCCACTTGCATTTCGACAGATAAGTGGTTCGTTAAAATGTTAGAAAAGGTTAGAAAATACCCACTACGATATAGTAACTGGCGCGAGCAGGATGGTAGTCTGTGGAAATATATAGAACAGTCGTTTCCTGAATTGAGTCCTGCCACTGAACAATGGAAAAAGGTTGTGCCTAAAGAAAATCGTTTAAATATTATCCGTTTAGCGCATGAACCTCCTACAAGCGCACATATGGGAGTTTTTAAGACATACCATCGGATTGCAGAAATGTATTTCTGGCCGAAAATGAGGGCCGATGTCGCCAAGTTTGTATCACATTGTAAAACATGTGCAGCTCATAAAATACCCGTAGGAAAACCTACCGACAAAATGGTATCTCATCCGAAAATCGGGCGTCCATGGGAAATGATCTCGACAGATCTCATGGGTCCACTTCCTCGGTCTAGTAATGGTAATGAGTACTTGTTAGTTGTAACGGACTATCTTAGCAAGTTCTCGCTTTTGTTTCCATTAAGAAAAGCCCTAACTTCGACAATAGTACGTCGAATAGAGTCTGGAGTTTTCTTACTCTTTGGCGTACCCCGTATTATAATATGCGATAATGGGCCCCAGTATAGAAGCAGAGAATTTCAAAAATTGGCGGCGAAATACAAGTGTAATATAAAATATACCGCATACTATAATCCGCGTTCAAATCCAACCGAGCGTGTCAATCGTACAATTAAAACCGTTATTCGAATGTACGTAAAAGATAACCATAAACGCTGGGATACTCACTTGGATGAGATTGCTTGTGCTATTCGTACATCCAAACACGAAACAACGAACTTAACCCCCTATTTCGTAAACTTTGGGCGTACCATTCCCATTCTATCAGGGGATGATTATAAATATGTACCTCAAGTTGAGGACGGAACACAAACCGCGGATAGTACCAAGAACGTTATTTTTAGACAAATGTATAGTGATGTTAAGTTACGATTAGAAAAATCCGCCAATAAAACTTGCGACCGATACAACTTGCGGCGTAGGGAAATAGAGTTCAAAATTGGGGACAGAGTGTGGAAACGGAACTATGTTCTGTCAGATAAGTCGAAGTCCTTTGCTAAGAAATTAGCCCCGTTGTATGTCGGACCCTTTGTAATAAAAAAAAGGATCTCTCCTTGGACTTACGAACTCCAGGATGCACATGGAAGTCCTATAGGGGTTTGGCATTCGAAAGATTTAAAGCCGGTATTAGGTATAAAATAGTGATTTACGTAAATATTGGACTGATTGACCGATTCCGGTCAATCATCTTTAGGCAAGGGGGGGAAATGTTACATATAAATTTCGCAAAACATTTAAATTTGTCGTGAATACTTTAAAATGTATATTTATTTGTAAATTTGTAGGCAACAACTTAGGGAAATTTTTATTAACTTACTTGTGTGTTTGTTTATTGAAAAATATGAACTTGTGACACTGTAAAATAATGGTATTATATTCGTATATTGATTTAACCCACATTAAAACTTGGTACCACTGTGAAACTTTCTTGTGTTGGTTCATTTCAGGAGGATTTTATTATCTCATAGTTTCTTGGTCGTATCTTTTGTTCTCTGGTGCCATAATATGCAATGGGGTGGATTTTATCTTCAGCCCTAGAATATTAATTGCATTATTAATCATTACTTATTTTAAAATTGTAATATTGAAATATTTCCTTACCTTAGTTCAGTTTTGTAACCGTACGAAGTTACCATTTAGGTCCCATTTGTTTTCATTTAAGGTAGCGACCTTATTTGCACTTTTTCCGGGTCCAACATTACTTCACATTGTCTTTAAATGTTTCTATTTTGATCTGCCATCGTTTTCTTATTATTTTTCGGGATCTGTTTTAGAAAATAACTAAAAGAATGAACGATGGTTAGACGTAAACAAACAGATCATATTTATACGTACACAAATTGCATTGAAAGTGAGGTTAAGTTGATGCCGGTATATTATACCGATCGATAGTTGTTATTATATAAGGAAGCTTTACGTGCACTGTTGTTATACGTTATTAGGTAATAGTTTACTAGGTGTTACCTACCTTGTGCAATGGTATATCTTATGTTATTTTTGGTTGGCTAAAACTTTTTTATGGTTCTCTAATTTCTGATTTTCAATTGACGGTTGGCATGTCTTATTTCAGCTACTCGAGAAGTTCTTTCGTGCCAAGTACTAGATGTTTTTCGCTCATATCACTTAGTCGTGGATTCCTTTTCTTAAGACCGTATGACAACAAATATGTAAAGCATGTCTACGCCCAACAGTTCAGCAGTACTGAACTGAGTGAGAGATTTCCTTGTTGTTGTTGGAGGAGAATAGCCCAAAGGCACTGCAATTCTATTTGATTAATCAAAAATAAATTTGCTACTAACTTCTCGATATTAAAGTCATGTATAAGTCGACTACAATCTTCTGGTAATGTCATCTGCAGGTAATCAAATTTTAGCAGTTTCCCAGTCGGTAACCTGTAAGGTGCTGCCCTCTATTCCAAAATTTTTACCGTTTTTTCAAAAGGGACTTCAATGAATTGGAGAGAGATAGGACCACAATTCTGTTCTGGAAGGTTCGGTTTTTGATAGTTTTCGAGGTTGTGCGTGGGAGCGAAAAATATTGTTCGCGATTATTGGTTCTAACTTCGACGATCGAGATTAAAAAAAAATTATATTGTATTATAATTTTCCTTCCATAGTTTTTGGGAGTAAATTCGGTCGTCTATAGTAAGTTGAAATTTTCGGTGTATTGTGTGCAATATAATCGTTGAAGATATTGTGCAAATTTGTCTACGTTTTGCTGAACGTGTTCTGGAGAATTTCATTTCTGCTGAGCAGGATACGGTGACCTTTAATGATCACGCTACAAATTTTTCACGGAATCATAAACCCTCCATGAGGCATGTAGTCTTGCCGTCAGGTTTTGTTTTATGTTACCTAAAGAGTTCAAATATTTTAGGGTTTTTATTGATGGTGTTTTCTTGTTGAACTTGCACTGATCAACCCTGTGGCTGTGGTGATTTGTGTAGCCAAGTATATTCACGAATACGAGGGCTGATCGGTAAGTGCGTTCCATTTTGTTTTTCTTTTCAACTGCAAAGGATTTCTTGTTCCGGCTACGTGGTGCAAATAGAACTGTCAAGTGTCAGTTACCTGGTGTTTTTTTTATTATTCTTAATTTTTCTCTCATAACTTTAACTAGATAATTTTAATTTTTCTCTCATAACGTTAATTACATAATTTAAATACGACAGCAATTTTGAGTAATAATTTTCTGATTGTCGGAAGAAAAGTATGCGATATAGGATATGATATAATATTATCTAAATATATTAAGAAAAAAAAATAATAATAATTTTGTATGCCGATGTGAGCCGATCGTGTACACGGCTGCGTAATCTAGCTGTAATTTAAGTATAATAATTCGAATGATCTGACTGATTAGTAGGAAAACATTTTTCAGCATTTTTTTTTTGTATATATTTTCATTACTTTAATTTGAGTAAATTATGTAAATGTTTCTCTTTTTTTTTTTTTTGAAAATTACAATTCAATTACTATAGTCCATCTTCTAAATTTAGCACATTGCGATTTTTTTTTTATTACTTTATTAATGTTCGATTAATTTTTTTTTTTGGGTCTAAGTCAGAGGCAACCGGAAACCGCTGGTGTTTCATAGTTTTTTCATTGGTTCCAGTCTGTGGTGGGTATAGCGACGTAAAACTATGTGGCGCCCTATTATATTACTTTAAAACCCTCGCCCATTCTCGACTTTTGAAGCTGGCGGCCGTTTCTATATTTACGTAACAGACTGGTGTATGGGTTCCGGGAAACTTGACTAGCCTAAACGTTAAAGTTGCGTTACATAAAAAAAGGGCGTTACAGCATTTATAATCCACACATCCCAATTCAACACTGTACGTGATTCTAACTTTTGTTTTGATCACACGGGTTAATATTGCCTGCATACCGTCGCATTCGTCTTTTATTGCTATTTTATACTGAATAAGAAGCCGACATACCTTTGTTTAGTGATAATATCCAAATTACACTCGTCGCCACTTGTAATGTTCACTAATTAATGATATTTTATAGTAAATTAAAACACAGATTTGTTACACATACTTTTAATGTTAACTATTCGGATGTTCATCTACAACTAACTGATTTTATATTTTATTATAGAATGTCTCACTTTTAGCCTTAGTCATCTATACAATATTAGGCGTAAAAAGATGATAGATATGGAATTATGATATGCTTATAATAATAAATAGATATGTACTATATACTACAGAATATAATAATAAATACGTATAATACTATACTCTACAGAAAAGTTGCTGATAATTCATTTTTATCTAATTTTCGCGTTGGGTGTCGCCAATTAAAAGACATTTCTGATGAATTTGAAAGAAACCACGTAGCTATTATAAATATAATTGCAGTTATGGATGTAACAGATGTAGCTGCTGAAGAAACAGTTCGTAGAGACTTTATTATAAAGTATAATCAAGTTGATGCTATTTTCTACGACCTTATTGATGCTCCTGCTCAAAAGGAAGAACAATCTTTACTTGACAACTCTCATATTACTACTGTTCTTCGTAAAAAGAAAGCCAAATTTCCCGAACTTGCTTTGCGTAAACTTTCTGGTGACTTTAAAGATTTTCCTTCATTCATTGCTGTATTTAATTCTCTGGTACATACAGATGATTCATACTCAGATGTAGATAAATTTGCTTCCTTGATATCGGCCTTAGAAGGGCGACCTTTACGAGTGGTATAATGTTTCAAATTGGCAGACAAACAATACAAAGCTGCTTATGATTCACTTACTGATAAATACTCTAACACAAGACGTTTAGCTGATGCATATTACGCACGAGTGGGATTTTATACCCATGCGCATATGGTATTAGATCGTTTAGATGCTATTACACTTATATCCTTTGAATGGCAATAAGGCTCTAATACTACCCCATCATATACTGATGTTAATAATTTTTTTAATTAAACTAGGCACCGAACGATCTAAAATCTCTTACAGAAACTTCGAGTGCTAATAAAAAACAAAATTGAAAAACACATTTTATAAATTCACCTCGTAATAGAGATTTACAATATCGACCTAAACATTCTTCAACATTTTTGGCGAATGCGCATACAAATAATTTGTAAAATACTAAACCGAAGTTTAATGAATTCATTTAATGTAGAGGTAATCATATAATATTTCAATATCCGTCGTTTTTGATTAAAACTCCACATCAAAGATTTGACATCATTATACAAAATAACTGCTGTGTTAATTGCCTTGCTTCATATCATTCTACTAATAAGTGTTATTCACAAAAGAGATGCAAAAAATGCCAAACTTGCACCATACTTTATTACATTTTAGTGTTTTTAAGTCCTCTGATGAGACTTCTACAAATAATATTAATCGTAACGATTCTGTTGCGAATAATTTTGAAAAGGCTAGTACTTCAATTGATAATAATACCATAAATAATACTTCTGCACTTACAGGATTATTGCCGAATCTTACAAATGTTTTATTATCTACTTTACAATTAAATATTATGGACAATTGCGGTAATTATCACAAAGTTAGGGCATTGATTGACTCTGGAAGTCAAATTAATTTAATAACGAAATCATGCGTTAATAAATTAGGGTTATCTAAAATGCATACGTCCCTTAATGTACGAGGGCTAGACAAAATATTAACTTGTGCTTCAACTAGTGTTTCTTGTACAGAACGTCCGTTAAATCATGTAACAACTGTTTTAAATATAAGTGCAGTTATTTTAGATAACATTTACGCTGATATGCCTTCCACTTACATTTCAATTAATAATTGGAAGCATATTTCTAATTTGAATTTAGGTGATCCTACCTTTAACAAACCTGGTGTAATAGATTTGTTATTGGGTGTTGATGTATATGCTTCTATTTTAGAGAACGAATCTGTTAAAGGGAGTTCTGATCAACCACTTGCTATAAAAACTTCTTTTGGTTGGATACTTTTCGGAAAACTTCCTTCATTTACTGATACCTCTATCCATACATTTTTTACATCTCATAAATTATTATCGGTTTATTTTAGTATGCAGAGATTTTGGGCGGTTGAGGAACTTCCTAATGCGAACGTGCAATACCCTGATGATTCTTATTGTGATAGTTATTACAAGAGAACTGCTTATAGAAACAAATATGGTCGGTTTGTGGTTTCTTTGCCATTTCAAAATGAAACTTCTCAGTTCGGAGATATACTTACTCTTGCACAGTGGCGTTTTTATTTATTTACTTAATATTTTGGTATTGAAATAATATTCCATGGTATGCAAAATGCGGTCGCGGCTAGAACGAATCGCTATCGCGGAGCAAAAACCTATTATTACACATTAATATATTATAATTTATAATACACATGAAAAGTCATACTAAATCACTTGAATGATAAAATAGCCAACTTGGAACTAGAACACAAAGCTAAACTTGATAACAAAGAGGTTTGGTGCAAATATTTTTCCGTGTAATCAATTACTATATATCAGTGAGGGCTTGTCTGTATGGGCAAGTCCCCAGAACACTTTAGGCAGGCCACACATCAAGGAAACATGAAACATGAAATGTGAAACTAGAAACATGAAACACGTTTCATAAAATAAGTACACATTGCCGTAAATGAGAATACGCACATCAGAGAAATATGTTTCATGTGACATCATAGCGAAGCAAATCCTGTAGAAACATGTTTTCATGAAATAGGTTCTGTTCTATATTTTTGTTTCTTGTTTCCCGTTATTGCGTTGCAGGCAATATTTGATCAGTTTCAAAATGAAAAACGACAAAGAATTTAATGTAGTGTTTGTGTCAGTTATTGAAAAACATGAGGTTCTTTATAATTACAAGTTGGAGAAGTATTCTAATAGAAACTTCAAGGAAAAAGCGTGGCGACAGGTGTCTGCCACTATATAAGAACCATGTTTAAGACCCAGTAACGTCGTTTCTTTCGTTTTGATTTATAATAATGTGGTTACAACCCCAACTACTGCGTCGTTATCGGTGTCCATTGCTAACTGAAACAAATTATTTGATTCTGGTTTGTGCATCGATGAAGCAGAAACTTTCTGTTTCGTATTTCATATTTCATGTTTCAGATTTTATATTTCATATTTCACGTTTCCAGTTTCTTTGATGTGTGGCCTGACTTAGATTCTTACCGTAATACTTACCTAATATTATAAAAAGTAGCAGCTACCTGCTCTGTAGTTACTAGAACAAAATTAATTGAACCTACCGGATCACGGATTACCTAAAGTGCTTTGGTAATTTTTGATAAATTTTATATGTCTAAAAGGATTTAAATTTTTGAAAAGTAGTCGCAACTGGTATGAATAATTCAACTTCGTTTTTCAGCTTTAAAATTTGAGAGATACGAAGTCGGTACCATATCATAGACAAATTAAATGAGAGACCCGTTTATGATTTTAAGTGAATGTTAGGCAAATCTTTAAAATTTTATAATGTGCACAAAGCAATATGGATAGTATTCATAATAAGTTGGAATATAACTTTACAACAGTTCTGTTGAATTGAGGTAAACCCAGGTACCAATGGTTGTTTTTTAAATATTTTAATTGCGGTCATTTCCGATAATAAGATTACCAATCGGACTCTCAACGCGAAGGTCTGCGTCGATAAATCGTGAAATCTGGAGGAGTTGAGAGAAGCTATCTGAATACAAGTGAGGCAATTGACATCTCAGCAAAATAAACAAACATAGCAATGTCATCTAATTTCAATGTTTTTCTTCATAACATAAAGGTCAATATTTACTTTTTTAATGACAGAAGGGGTGTTGTAAATAAAAGTCAGTGGCGTAGTAGAATCTTTTGAAATCGTGGTTGCAGTTTCCAATAATAAATACATACCTACGCAGGAAATGCCGCTTTTTTTTTCAAATATAATTTATTAAATAATAGATGTCTGGGATTAAAAGGAAACATAACTACGTTATGAAAATATTTATTATTAAATGCAAAGGTATATAATTATGAATTTTTGTTTTAACATTTACTAATTATAAGAAACCACATTTGAAATGAATCGTTTCTCATTCCTAGACCTGAGAAACTGAATCTGTTTCTACTAAGTTTAGACAAGACAAAAATTATTATGAAACTAACAAAAAAAAAACTATGTGGACGGTTCTCAAATAAAACTTCGACGGTTCTTGACTTATTGCAACTGATTAGATGCTTTAATGAATAATGAACGTATTAAAACAATACAATTATTATTGATAGGGTTTCAGACGAACTTGCTGTTAATGTGCCACTTTTTGATATATCCATGATCTCCACATTATGCTGGGTCAGGCTGAAAAAAAAATTTTAATTTATTGTTGCGGTGACCAGTATGTATGTGATTAGAATAGTTTTGCACATACTATTCTTCCTCAACTTCGCACACAGACAGGGTTTCTGAAGAACTGGCTGTAAATGTCATACTTTTTGCAACCTCAGCTGTAGACACTAATCCGAGGATAAAATGTTAAAAATATTTTCAATAAATTGTGATATTTCTAATCGCACAAAAATATCAACTTACTGAACATAGCGAACAGGAATGGCTGCGTACGATATGCATGTTTGTTTTCCAAATATTCTAATGTCACTTTGGTTGAAATAATGTTATGAGGAAACATAAGAACTTTTAGTGATCGTTTCAAAACTTAAACCAAGAGAAGTACACCACTCTTTTCTAACGGCTTGATCACTGGGAAACCTACAAGAATTATTGTACTATACTATAAATAAAACATGAATAACTGCTATGAATAGAATAAACAGGATTATAGTGCCTACTTGCACCACATCCCAAATCTTCCCTTTATCGTAAGGTACTTCCTTAAAGGTCTGTGCATATCATCATACGTGTAACGTAACGTTTCCGACCCTTTCAGACACGATCGTTTCAATTCCAGCAAACAGTTTGTCTCTATAGCAATAATAATTATAAGTATACTTACAGCGTAACCTTTATTTATTTGTCTGATGCGTAATACAGTTTGTCATTGATATTTTATATAATATTTTGTATCTTCGCTCAAGCCTAATGAATTTGTCAACTGGATAAAAATTTAAAAACAATTTTGACATAATTTTTCCGGATATGTAGGTATATATTTTGTATGTAGCAGAACAAGACCCAATTTGAGACTAGGAAAACACTGCAATTTCAATAGCAAACAACAGTACGAAAGTTAGATTATCCATTAAAAACTTTGACACTCTCCGGCTTTCAGCAGAATATTCTCACCGAGAATACTGAACGGAAGGTATATGCAAAGATCCAGGTCTGACGGTAGGCGCATTATTTCATATAAAAAGTACGTAATATTGTTTCCTAGCGGAAACGTTACGTTACATGTGATATGATACTATTAATGCACAAATTATGAAATATAAAGCATTTTATGAATTTACAATTATTATTGTTTATTATATTACTGTCTATGTTGCAACTAGGTGTATAGTAGATTTAAACAACTCATGTCAACTGCTTTCGCTGCAAAATCCCAAAATCTACGCCATTATACTTACTTGTGACACGTAACCTGACTCGGAAAATCACTCGATAAGCAAACTAAACACTTTTTCTCCCCATTATTTAAAGGAAAAACAGTTTTACATACTATAAATGCAGTAAAGTGGAAGAGTCTCGTAAAATTCACTTAATTCGGGTTATAAAAGTGTACGTAGCACTACTCGCACCCCACACGTCAACGTGAAATGTAAATAATAAACAAATCCCTCCGCGGGGTTACCACATATTTATATCCGTAGAACTCTATTTTTGTGAGTCATAATATATTTGATTGATTTCTTGACGTTAAATAGTTTATGAACATATAATGGAAGCCGAATATAAAAATAAATATTATGAATATTGTATAGTTCTGCAACGTAAGAACAATGTGACCAACCCTAATAAAAATTTACACTGGGATGTGAAATCAGAGTTCCAATTCTATGAACAAAACGAACAATTTGCAACAGTGTTAGAATTTATTAGTAAAAAAGTAAAGGTTATGTCGGCTACAAACATTTTTGTGATTATTTTCCTGTTATGCCACTTCTATTTTTGTTTATTTTTCTGAGATTGACGTTGATTTGTGTAAGAGTGTGATCCTAAACTTTGAGGAACGACTACAACAGCGCATTACAGAGAACGGACGTCATCTGCCTGACATTATTTTCATAACGTAATTTTTTTTTTATTCTTACATGGTAACACTTAAACTCTAATTCTTCCTAACATTTTTTTAAAGTAACAAAACAGCTGAGTTAGTTTTATTCTTAAAAGACCCTTCCATTTAGCCTCACCCTGTACATTATACCTCCTTTTTGAAATATCCTGTCCTTTTCTAAAGCATATAACCATAGAAAAGGAGGAATTAGTCCAACCCACACACATATAATACTCGATATAGGGGTTCAGGTAAAGAAATTATATGTTACCCTTTTTTTAATTTTTTGCCAACTTCGACATGTCAAGAAACTCTGAGATTAGTTGGTACCTGACCGTCGGCTACATTAGTTCATGTTTTGTAAGTAAAGTTCGAGACAAGTTTTTATAAAGTTATTTGAAGTTTTTGAAGAAGTGAAGTTATTGAAGTCTACAACAGTTTACAAGGTAATTATTTAAGTTGTATTTGTATATTCTTTTAAATGAGTAGATATTTTAGAATAATTATTTATTATTGAAAATTGTAATACGAGGCAAACGTTATCCAAGTAATGCCTATTATGTATAGTGTACAGTTTAGTCGTGTAACATTTTGGACATCATCTCTCAATAAAACTGCATCAGTTCAACATTTTCAACCCTGAACTATTTTAATGTCTATTTTCCTCTGTAATTACCCTTACTTACCTTATACTACTTGAGTATTTACATATTCAATCTTATATCAACGTTCTCTGCTTAGTTATACACATAATCGTTCCTTTTGAGTTATCTCCTAAAATCTCACTTTCTGTTTAGCTTAACCTCAACCCTCTAATAGATTATCTGATACATTTTTCAATATTTTATACTAGCATTGTATCTTTTCAGACTGATTTATTTTAATCTTATTCTATAACCATTTACATAAATATTACAGTAGGTATTGGTATAATATTCAATTTAATATCAATTAATTTAATTACTCAATCAATACTTTGTCAACCTTTAAATATGTCTTAATTGTCAGAAATGTTCGACTGCCAACTGTAATTGTCACTTTCAACTTGTTTTCCGCTTACCTGAAACCTGCAATTAAAAATTGATTAGAGGCGTTTTAAAGTCAATAATTTTCGTCTTTATTATTATGAGTATAAGAGACGCAAAAAGATTTTCTTATACCTATTTTTTACAATGTTTCATGTGAAAATCTATTCTATTTTTTTTTTTAATTGTTATTATAGACGCTATGTTTTTTATAAATTATTCCATATTTGGATGTTGATTGGGAGGATTGCGCACATACATTTTATCAAGCTGCCTGCAATTTCCAGGGTCTTATCCTTTTGCCTTTGGCTAGGTGACGGGACTAGTGTTTCGTCTCCAAGAGACCTCGCATAATAATAATAAGAAAACATTTACTGCCCAACAGTTTCCCAATTACAGGACAATACATACAAAACCAATCGATATTAATTCCAACAATATATAAACAAACTTAAGCTTATAAGCTATTACTCTCACAATACACACTTTATACTATAAATGCTTCTGCAGCTAACATTTTATTTATAATATAATAATATATTATATAGAGAGTACTCAACGAAGGAGAATCGTGATTTTTATTGCTTCTAAAACTCGGAGTTTGCGTCGCCGAAATTGGAGAGAGGACCCCCAAAAAAAGGAGGTTTGGGGCAAGAGAAACTGGCGGAGCATTTGGACACATGTGCTCCAACTCAAGGGAGACTTCATGCTCCGACCTGCCAAGTCTCCAACCATCATCTTCAACCCTCACTACTCAGAAGCGCAAATCGAAAGTCTCCCCGTAACTTCTTTTTGCTCCAATATTTATAACATTTTCTTTTTTCCACTCCTCCAAATACCAACCAATCAAATTGTCTATTCCTGGCGTCGGTCGGTCGTACCGTATTTGTGGAAAAATGTCAATCAGCAAATTTTTTATATTTATTAGATTATAAATAATTAATCAGTGAATATCCCCCTAACTTCCCCAAAAACGGAGCGACCCCGAAATTACAACGAAATCTGGACACCCTGTACGTTAATAAGTAGTTTTAAAAAAATGTCTGTCAGTTTGTATGACCTTTGTATCCACGATACCATGTCTATGTTAAAACCTGTTATGTTAATTAAAACTGACATTTAGGAAACAGTTATGAGCGTAGGCAAGACGTTTTAAAAAGGGTTCAAAAGAAAAAAATTTATAGTTCTTAAACTTATCCAAAATATTGCATAATTTTTCATTGATTTTATAGAATATAACCTAGAACATTTAACATAGAAAACTATTTTACATTGGCGTTCGAAAAGGGTGTCAAAAGGGGTCAAAAACTTAAAAAAAACATACTTCCTTAACATAGCAGAAAAAATATTGTCTAGATATTTATAGCTTTGATAGAATATAACATATAAAATGTATCATGAAGAACTTGCGTACATAGGCCTTCGTAAATATTATTTTTCATAGTTGTGATAGAATATAACCTAGAAAATATCACATAGAAGAATTGCCGCATACAGGCGTTGGTAACCTGAACAAAAATTGTAAAAAAAAAATTGATATACGAGGTTCAAGAAAATAAATTAAATTAGTATTAAAAACACATGACATAAAAATTATGTACCATAGGCACCACGGTTAAATTTAATCTTCATCAAGTCAATTTAATTCCAGGTGCTATCACAGACGAAAGTCTCCATTTCAGATTCAAACTGAAATATTATTTTTGAAAAGTACTATTTACGGTAAATCTTAATAAGCCTCCAGCCAGTATACAATTATAAAATGCATGCCAATATCAAAACCCTCTAATTTCGTTAATAAGTGAGATTTCATAGTGAATAGAATAACCAAATTGCTCAGAAAAGATCGCTCTTTAATTTGCCATTATCGAATAATTTCTACTTTGATTCGTTCACGCCACGGATTGCTCCAAAAGTTAACATAAAAACATTAAGGGCCAATTGCTTAAAACTATAGGTCAAACTACATTTCTAAAAATAATCATCTCAATATGTTAGAGGGTTCAAGAGAAAATCGCTGTTAAACTTAGAGTAAATTTTGTACTCTCTTGTAATCATGTAATTTTTATCTCAACTGATGATGATGCTTGCTTCGGTAGTACAAGTATTGATTAGAATAAAAGATAACGAATTAGAATAATTCAGTGGATGGGATTGCGTTTAATTTGCCGATTTATGGTAAATTCCTGCCGGTACACAAAATAAATAATCATGGGTTACAGGTCTCTTGATTTCTTTGTGGCTACAGAGCACGCGGAGTTTGGCACCGGGAGGGTATAGCATTTTCTTTAATTTTTTATTTTAACTCCAAGTTCAATAATATTGACGACCACTATTCTACTTAGTGGACTCGTTTAAATCGCTTGTGTCCCAATATTTTTTAGTAAAGTTCATTGCGAGTACTGTACATTATAATTTAAAACCTTAATTACGAAAAATTTAAAATCTAAAAAATACACTATTATTTATATTAATATAATTATTAAAATTATAAAAATTAGAATAATAACATTCTAAACTGACCAAACTATATCTACTACTCTAATCAAACTGCATTAAAGTCGCAACCGTACTATATATTTGTAACTTTGAAAACACAATTTTCAAATGATGTATCACTCGACACGTACTAACTGCTATTTAAAAATTCGAGGTTTGTGCTCACTCATATCACAAGGCTAAAGCGATTTCAACCAAAAACTAATGGGTTCACCCTAGTACTCCCCTAAACCTATATACCAAAATTTAGCTCAATTGGTTAAAGCGTTTAGGCGCTATCGTGGAAGAATAGATGCAGACACACAGACAAACTTCCATCTGGAAATGGTCTTCACCATCACAGGCAACTTCAAACTTATATCCGTGTTGCTCTAAATTTTTTTAGCGTGTTCACAATACTTTCCCTATGGGTCGGGAAAGTAATAGTGAAATTTTTGTCTGGAATTTTCTCAAAGATTTGTACACGCATACCAAGAATCACAAAATGGCTGTTCAAGCCTACAATAATTGATGATGATGATCGGATTTATTTACTATTGGTTTTTACTGAAATCCCTTTGCCTAAATTAGACAAAAAAATATTTCGACGTGTAAGAAGATTAATTTTATGGTACTATTTATATCTACAACTAGGTATCTAGATAAATTAAATAGGTAAATTTCAGCACAATAATTGCATTCTAATAAAATAAAAATACATTTTTTAATTGGTTTCCATGAAAGGATAGGTAGCTAGGTACATAGGAACTCCAAGAACTCCAGGTAGCTGGAAATTTAGGTTATTAGTATTCATAAAATTACCTGGAGTGTAGGTATAAATATCCACATTTTATTCTGTGATTCCTTAGTTATCTGAAAAACTTCGAAGTGAAAAGTTAGTTGATTTCTAAGTTTATTCGTATTTAAAAAATATATAGTAATTCTGAACGCGAATACTACTTTAATTCAAGTACCAAATTAATATAATCGTATACAAATCAGAGAAAATGTAAGTATTTTTTTATTTAAAAATTACTAAATATCTGCCAATAAAAAATTAATTTTTACCGAAGTTGTCCGTACTTAAAGCGCAGTCTAACAAATATTAAAAAAAAAGTCTACTCAATAAAGTTTAGTTATATATTGCCATAATCAGTGGTTTCAGAGAAATACCTATATATTTATTGCAATTTTTAACATTTGTGTAAGACTAAATAGAAAAATTCAAACCAGGTGTGTTAAAACTTGATTGAGTTGATCACTTATTTTACAAAAAAGCTTTTCTTACTTTAATGTTAGAACTGTGGATTTGATTTATCGGATAGCATTAACAACAAAATGTATAAAATTCTAAAGTTGTAGGTAGTTGATGGGGTTTGGAAACCAGGAATATTGCTGAATAGACTTGTTTTAAACCAAATTGTAGTTGAAATAATTTTTGTTAATTGATGTCAGTTCTTGCTCTTTTTTATATATATATATATATATATTATGTATACAACGTTTTGTCATCGCATAAATGTGCCATTCAGCACAAGCCATACTGGTGTGGACGTCCAATAATATGGAATTAAACACTGTCACATCCACCAAATTATTTTATTTAATAGGTCATCAAACCATTCTGTCAAAACATGTTTCGGCCCTAGCAAGGGTCATCATCACTTGCACACCCCTTGCTAGGGCCGAAACATGTTTTGAGAGAATGGTTTGATGACCTATTAAATAAAATAATTTGGTGGATGTGACAGTGTTTAATTCCATATTATTGGACGTCCACACCAGTATGGACTATTTCATTAAAATTTATATATTTGTTGTTACAGATGGTTCATGTATTATATGTGCGATGCGTAAAACGTTGCAGGATTCGCAACAACGTAATGTGAACGCGATCCGTCCATTATTAATTTATAATAAATTACGTTTACTGTGTCAACATTTGACACCGGGTAGGCAAGAAGATGCGCATGAGTTTTTAAGGTGAGGCGATTGATTAATTTGATTTATTGAATTGCAATTAAAGATCCAGGCTTATATATAGAAAACAACTATGTGGAGTAGTAATGAGTTTTTCAATTAGAGGTGTCATTTTGATTTTTAAGAAAAAAACACGTATTTTTTGTAAAATATTTGATTTTTATTTCATTCGATGCAGAAATGTAATAGAAGAGATAATAATGAACCCCTTTTGCAGCCTCTTTGATGAAATTTTCTATCACATTTATCTATTTTATCAAGAACGGCACGAATATCATCTTAAAAAATAAATAGCAGCCGTCGCGTCGTATTATAGTTATAAGATAAAACTCTCTTTTATCATGTAGATATGATTGGATAATGTAATATCCCAAAACTTTTTGGCAAAACATAGACATATAAACTAGACAAATAAATATGATAACGAAAACCTTCTTATAATTCAATACAAAAACAAAAATTTTAAGTTAAAAACCCATTTAGGGGTAATGTAACAAATGATACTTAAATCGGTAGATTTGGCAGCACTGCCTTTCTCGTCGGCGCTACGTGTATGCACGGAAACATTATCCCCAATCCACCCATTTAGAAAAAGACTCAATTTTTTACTGGTTTTTCTATAAACTGTGGTGTAGGTAAAACCTGTAATTTTGTCCGCTATGCCACAAAACTATTTTCCATTTATTGTATTTACGGACACAAAATCCATTTAATTTTGTTATAATTATTGTTTTAGATATCTCGTCGAAGCGATGGAAAAATCCTATTTGAATAGATTTAAGAACAGCAGTCAGTTTGATTCGAAGACAAAAGAAACAACACCTTTAAATCAAATATTAGGAGGTATTTGATCGAGTACTTGTTCATTTTTTGTATATCAGGATTTATTTATTTTTATGTTTTAGGTTATTTAAGGTCAGCAGTACATTGTCTGAAATGTGGTCATGTTAGTACGACATTTCAACACTTCCAGGATATGTTACTGGAAGTAACTAAAGCTCAAACGTTGGATGAAGCGTTGCAACTGTATTTTGCCGGGGAATCACTGGATGATGAATCATATCATTGTCAGTCATGTCAGAAGAAAGTAAGTCAACTACTTAATTATTGATTAGAAAGTTGTATTTTTAATGTATTTTGTTTTGTCTCTAGGTTGCGGCAAGAATACAGTATTCCTTAGAACGAGCTCCGATGGTACTTTGTATACAATTGAAGAGATTTTCCGTCAGCAACAATAAAATTACAAAACATTTGGCACTTAGACAGAGATTAGACTTGGCTAAGTACGTTTTATTTTAAACCTTTAAAGTGAAAATATTTATTTATTTATGATTTTTTGAATAGGTATGCGACACATCGACCAAATGGACCACTGATTTACCGTTTGGTTTCGCTAGTAACTCATGTGGGGCCTACTGTCAGTCGTGGTCATTATACGGCTGTGGCACAAGCGCCTTCTTACGACTATTATAAGTTCGACGATACCATGGTGAGTATGAAAAGTTTACATAGTAGAGTTTGTTGAAATTGTTTGGATGATTCAAATTTTGTAAATTCAAATAACATAAAATTTTAATCGTGGTTTCTCTAAAGTCGCAAAGCTACAGACTCAACTTTAAACGCGCTCTTTTAACTTTTGTGGATTGGTTTTAGTTAGAGTCATGTCACCAGTTAAAAATATCGGTTGTGTCGCCCCAAAACTTTTCCGACAAAATATAATAATATACTCTAAAAATTATGCGACCTGCGTAACGAAGCAGAATTTTAATAATTACTATTATTATAATTGTATTATTTTTATTATTTCCAATAAACTAACCTAATAAAGTAACTGCTCTATACAAAAATTAGGAATAAAATAAATTGTTCGCTTATTCGAATTAAGTTTTATAAATCTATAAGATATATAAGCATCTACCTTACTTGTGAAATCTTAAACGAAATTTCTTCGTGAATTATGGAACAGGCAGATATCAAAAGTAACCTATTGCTGTAGGTAATGGAGATCCAAAATGCTTCCAAATGATGCGTAGCATTCGACGCCTACTGGTATATTATATGAATTTGGGTTGGTGTTCCACTATCACATAGTTAAAGCGATTTCAGCCTAAAACTAATGGGTTCATCTTAGGACTCCCCCAAAATTTAGCTCAATTGGTTTGTTGGTCAATCGGCACTAGGAATTTTCCAAGAGTTCAAACCTCGAGAGATGATGATTCAATCGACAATGCCCAGTGAATATCCAACCACGCTGTGCATATGAGATCACTTATACCCAGCAACTCCCTGGCCCTTCATTTCGATGGGTTAACGAACTCCTTTGAATGTACCAAACCTGGATAATTTTGACAACATTTTTGAAATATTGTGTCATCCAGGTATTAAGTATGTAATTGGAAGTGCTAAAAGATATGCCAGTTGCGAGTTCTGCTCCGATAAATTCTCCTTCAGCCCCATCTCTTGCCCGATAGAGGGCCATTTCATTCCCGTTTAGACCAGGGGCAGATTATTATTGCTCCCGACATATGAGAATCTGTTTTGACAATTCCAGACGCGTCTCGATGAGCTTAGTGCCTTTATGAGAGGATTTTTATTGACTTTGGCGCATAGTGCTCGGGCTCCGGAGTACACATACAAATGGTATAAATGGTATAGAGATACCCACTAGCTGAAGCACATGTGGTTCCTGCAGGTTTTCCTTATACATATTCAAAACAGCCCAAAAATGTAACCGCGTTCAAGCAAAGTTGCCTTCAAAAAGCTGACAAACATTGGCTAATGACGCAGAATATTTTTTTAAACTTAGGTTTTACTCCACTGCTTCATATTGGTTTACATTTTAAATAAATAAACGAATAATCGCCTTTCAGTGTATATGATTACTATGTATTTGATTGTATGTTGAGTATTACATTGGCATGTTTTTCCAGGTTCAGCATATATCCTCTCAAGACGTATTCAGCTCGAACAACGCATATATAATGTTCTTCGAGCTGGAGTCACGGTTCCCACATGCATCCACCTTAACCACAATCAAATCGAATATACCGAGTACTATAACGGAAAAAGAAGACCAACAAAGTACTACGACAACAACAGCAACAACGCCACAAATCAACATGTTAATACCACACAAAACACCAACAAGCAATTCGTTACTAATAAATAACAAAAATATTAATTTTAACACAAATCAAAAAGATCAAAAACCTATTACTAGTATATCAATTAAATTGAATTCCGTGCCTTCTACTAGTAGTATCCAAGTTGAAACTCCAAATAGTGCTGTGGGTATCACCAGTAATAAACTGTATGGGCCTCAATTGCCACCGATTCTTAAGTTACGTGCTGATTACTCGGGTGTGAGCAGTGCGAAAGTGGCTGTAAATGGTGACGCTGTGAGCTCGTCGTCGTCTTCATCATCTAGTTCTGCTCATAACAGTGGCGGTAATAATGATGGTGAGAGTAGCAGTGATAGCAATGGGTGTCTGGATAATAATACAACTGTAAAGGTAAGTTTTTACTTTATTATAGTGTTTGACTCCTCTATCGTGTACAAGCTATGCTGCTTTATACTCAGTTGATGCTGGGGATCCAACTATTCAAGTGGTGTAAAATTAATTCAAGAACAACCATAAATGAAATTAATTGTTTCCGTCTGTGACAATTTTCAGTCAACAGTGTTTTACAGCCATACCCAACGTGTTTCCTAAAGTTTTAAAGCCTTCAGGAGGAAAACCTGCAAAATACCCATCCGCTCTCCCTTCTCTATAACATTGCTTAGATCCTCGTCTGGGCAGAAAAATGTGTCTATTATGCCTTCGCACATAACACACACATACGTTGACGATGATTTCGCTTCTCCATGATTTTGCAAATAGGGCAAATGTTTTTTGAGGAGAATTGTTATTCTATTACTTCAAAATCAAGTATTGATCAGCCCACCAATAAAAGCCTTGTTTATTTATTACTTATACTACACCGTGCCCACATAATATGCAAGCGTTTGAGAGTACATAAAGCCAGGAAGGCTACGATGTTTTTTGAATATATACCACAGAATTTTAGTTAAAATTTACTATGTATGAGGTGAAATTTATATTCAAATGTCAGTACACAAATGTCATCGTTTGAGGACTAAGTTGCGCATCTAATTCACCGATAGATTTACATGAGTTTCAATTGTTCTATGTTAAGACTATGAAATCGTGCAAATCTTGATTATCTATGCAAACCAGAGGCATTAATTGTTATTCAATTTAATTCCTATTTTGAACTGAGGTGTATTTCATTGACTATTGCCCACATCTTAACCCTACGGGAGGCGCGTGAGATTTTCGCGCAAGAAGGAGCGTGTCGGTCTAGTAGGCCGACAAACAAATTCATCCATAAAATCATACAAAACGACTGAACAGAACTTGTTTATATCTCAGAATATTCAACTCTACGGGTTAGGAAAACTTTATTTTATTATTTTAAGAACATTTTGAAGCCTAGTAACAAACCAATAAAATAACTTAGAAATCCTAAAAAATATATCAAGATATTAAAACTTAGAAATACATGAAAGATTTTTAATCCGGCATATAATGGTAATTATTACACATCGCTCTATATGTTCTAAACAAAGAAAATTTGAACACACGCGACAAAAGAGTTTTTCGAGTTACTTGTTCACATAGGGCGCGTCGGTCTCACGCACCGAAAAACGGAATAAAAATGAACTCATTAAAAAAGGCAGGTACTGTGCAACTGCATACAATGTTGCCATATTTTTGCGAAATATTTGGAAACAAATAACTTGTCGGTCTCTGGGACCGCGCGCGCCCTCTCTAGGGTTAATTTCAACGAATCACAAACGCGCAATTTTGATTTACAATTGGTTTGTAGATAGAAAAACTGTATGACAGCAACTGTCAGCAGTTTTTTCAAGTTTACCCGCGGCAGAGCTCGACAACTGTTGCCACCAGACTCATTCTTCTTGTTAAAATATTACTTGTCCACGTGTTATTTCCGGAAAAGTTAGATGCCCTTATGATATTACTTACCAAAAATCCCAACTTTCAGTAAAAGTATAATGTTTTAAATTTTACTTTCCAGACAAGACCAGTATCAGTTATTGGAACAACAGTGGCTTGCGCATAGATTCGATCATACGAATAAGGCATGGGTGCAACATCAGAATGCCCTTTGATAGAAGAATATTATACCACACAAATGACATCGTAAATGTAACATATTATATTATAAGTATTTAACAGTTATTGATATTATGATCGCTGATCAAAAAAAAAATAGAAATAAAAAATTATATAATTTAAAATCTATATAAACTTGTTTTATTCGTTGAAAAAATATTACACAAGTAGAGTTGCCGCGAGACACAAGACGTCTCGTCTCGACTCGAAGCCGATTTGTCTCATCTCGAGAGCATTTTGTCTCGAATATCGAGACGAGATAAAATCCTTCGATACAAGGTCGAGACGAGACATCTCGAAAAATTGTAATGACTTAAAACAATTCAAACCATTTTGAATACAAATAATAATATTTTAAATTTTAATTAATAAAAAAACAGCATCTTAGGGTGTGATCTGGTAATACGTGCCCTTAATTATAAATAAAAAATGAAATTTAGAATAAAATATAAAACCTTTATTAAAGAAATGTATTGTGCTTTAGAGTAAAAAAAAAAAACAAAAAAAGTTAAGTATATTATCTTATATTAAAAATTAAAATATAATTACTAATAATAAATAAAAAATAAAATTAATTATTTTGCATATCAGCAGAAACAAATTTTCGTGAGTATAAATAATTTTTGGGTTACATGATGTGCTAAGTGCTATACAGCGAAATCTTCCAGAAGTTCATCAGGAGGGTAGTTGCAGTCCTTCGTGGGCTTGGTAATTTCGACCAAGTACCTAAAGCGAAAAGGGCCATTTGCGTGTTTGGAGGAATAGTTTACCTACTACTATCACACACTTACTCTATCACCCAACAGAAAACGGGACCGATCCATAGCGGAAGTAGGTGATTACTTTGTAAATTGAAAAGGTACACTATGTATATTTATAAGTTGTTGTTATAATGGTTATATTGCTTATTTAATTAACTTACCAATCATATTCTTGCTTACCGTATTAAACCTCATTTTAGACAAAAACTGTGTTCAAAATTTCCTGAAAAACAAGTTTTGAAAGAAACACTAAGGCATATTAAGTCTATTTGACTAATTTGTAGGTATTTACTGTGTATTATTTCAACGTATAACCAGTGGAATAGTTGTTTTGCATTGTTCTCTAAATGTATATGTTACGGGTAAAGTTAGACAAGCGAGTAAACCTAGGTTTACCCGGGTAAACGTCGAAATACCCAAGACTCTTGCGTAAAATCCAAAATATATTTGGAATTGTACACGTTTCGGGCTTTACCCGGGTAAACCGCGTTCTATCCGTTTTCCCTTGGTTAAAGTTGGGTGTAGGAATTTATTATTGCGTCATCTTTTACCACCGCCGCGTGCATTTTGACAGTGGCAACCGGCTCGTTTAAAACAGTATTTCTATGAAGTTTTCGATGAGTTGGTGTCTTCTAAAAGTGCAAACAGTTTTTATTTTAATAATGAACAATACCAAGAAATGTTGGAATCAGTTCAGTTAGCAAAAAATGCTAAAACCAAGTCCACTCTCAATATCGACGTTTGAAGAGGTTCGACATATTATGTTCTGTTCGAGGCATCGAAAAGCTTATTGCTCGGGTATCATCAGGTGACTCCAGCATAAAATATTACGTAACAAACGACGAAATGTTTGATATTTTGCATGATGCACATTTAGCGTGGAAAGAGCAAATCAAGATATACAAAATATGCTCATGACGGGGATGGACGATGAAAACTACTATAGGCGATGGTCACAAGGTTTGCGATTTGTCCAAATAATGAAAAACAGGGCATACCACGATGGAATAAAACGAGCTCCTTACGCCGCCATGTTTGGCATGATATTAAAGTCGGCCTATCCACATCAGCTTTTCCAAAAGAAACTATTGAGAATCTACGAACCGAAGAAGAGCTTGAGAAAGTCGTCAGGGAATTTGGTGTAGAAGAACAGCGTCAACAAGAACAATACGAAGACCAGTCTATGTATAGTGGACCACAAATAGACAATCCGCAAGAAGATACTGAACTGAAGGTGACAATATGGAAGACGTCGACAATAATTATAAAGAAAAGGCCAATAATATAGAAACTTCAGAAAATCATACCAAATGTGCAGAATATGATGAGCCAAGTACATAAAGTAATATAAGGTGTGAACTTTGCTTGTGCCAAACAAATATTCAGTCAAACAGAAGAGACGCAAAATAAATTTAGAAAATCAAGCAAAGAAGATGAAAGCTTTATCTAAATCGAAGTTCCCCCCATGTTCTGTTGGAGATACAGTGAAAGTGAAAATTCCAGACGTTGATCGAGGGAGGGGCGATTTTAGAAACATTCTCTTATCGAGAAAACCGATGACGATTTTTATAAGCTAGCAAAAGAGAAAAGAACAATAGAGGAAATGTTTTCCAGGAACCAATTTTCTGTGTGCAGTGAGAAACTTATAGATCTGGAAAGTGTATCACCAGAAAAGAAGAGCTTACGTCAGCTTGCAAACGAATAATCACTTTTAGGAGGTTAATGAAATAAACGATATAACTGTAAAACTAAATGCATGACCAATAAATGTAAATGTAAAGCTATTGGAAATCTTTGCAACTCGAAATGTCACAGCTGCTTGCTGTCTTCTTTGAACAAATAAGCACTCGTGAGTAGATTACCTTT
Source organism: Apoderus coryli (assembly GCA_911728435.2). Classification (NCBI taxonomy): domain Eukaryota; kingdom Metazoa; phylum Arthropoda; class Insecta; order Coleoptera; family Attelabidae; genus Apoderus; species Apoderus coryli. The sequence goes on along the minus strand of OU452214.1, from coordinate 7,379,314 downwards.
AAGAGAATACAGTTTTAGAATTCTAATTTTTATTTGTACATGTGTTTTTTGAATTAAATATGTTTTTCAAACATTAATGGAATTGTCATTTATGGTACATCCAACTTTAACCAAGCGAAAGCGTATAAAACGCGGTTTACCCGGGTAAAGCCCGAAACGTGTACAATTCCAAATATATTTTGGACTTTACCCAAGAGTCTTGGGTGTTACGCAGCTTACCCGGGTAAACCTAGGTTTACTCGCTTATCTAACTTTACCCGTAACATATACATAATTTCGATCACACTTCTTATTTCTATTTCATTTGCTACCTGACAGTAAAATACCTACACGCTTCAAATAAAATGTCATCATCATCATAATATTCAAGATATTGTTGTGTATACAGTAATTGTTATTGTGATCTACCTGGTGGGAATCCACATTTAAGGTTCAAGTTGTTACAAAATGTTTTCGTCCAATATTAGGCAGGTGTATTTGTATTTTGAAAAATATTTCAATAATATTGTGTTATTATACCATGGGAATTTTGTAAACTATTAGAGAAACAAGTTATACGCATTTTTATTGGCTTTTAGATTTAGTCCAAGGGTTTTCAAGCATACAATGTTGCATTTTATTTTATAGGATTAAAATGTTTTTACTTATTATTGTAACCTTCTGGAATTTACTTGGCTTCACACGTCTTGGCCGACTATAGAAACTAGATTTTTTAGAGCACAATTTTGACTTTCTTATGGCCGCCATAATGGAACATTATATCATACTTACTACAATACTTACAACATATATTGTAGATGGGCAACGACTATGGTACTCTGACGTTGTTTTTATATTATAGATATGTACTACTGTGCAGCAGTGTTTTTTGTCGGGTAGTAATATAAAATTATATGGTATACGTATACCTATCTACGCAAAGATTAATGTGTATGGACGAAAATAAAAGAAATTACTATAATAGTATAAATATACAGGGCTGGTTCATTAAATGTTTTAGACAATAACTAAAAATAATATTATTTTAGTCATTTAATTTTAAATTTCGGATATAAGGATGCATCAAAAAGTTATATTTAAATTAACGAAATTTGGCGTTATAGATAGGACTTCCGGTTATTACCTGATTCAGTTTTAAGGATCAAACTCAAACAGCAGATTCAACTTGTCGTTAACATTATGAAAAAATAAATCTCAGAGGCGGGTAAATTAAAGGGGCATACAGGCGTGAAATGCTACCCTAACTTTTTTATGCACATTTTTTGCGTGTGTTTCAATTCGGAGATGTAAAATCTAACAAATTATATACGTAATAATAAATGTATCCTTCTGTGATATTGATAGAAAGTCATCGTTATCGCGTAATATCGATTTTAAGAAATGTTAATATTAAAAAGGCTATGCTTTTTACAAGTTGCTGAAGTAAATAAGGTTTGAAATTTCCAGCATGACAATAATTATTTAAAAAAATACGGTTTCGAAATGCAGGATGTAAAAAATTAGAATTTTTAATCTGTTTTTAATGAAAATTTAAATCTATTGAGAAATGTGGTTCAGGGTTTTTGTGAAATGTATTTTACTCCAAAGATTCTACTCATCGATTATAACCGAATTAATTTACTCAAAAATATCTATACTAGTAAAATAACACAATTATCACAATTAGGTTCAAATTCTGCAACGCCGATTTGAAAAAAAACTTACAGCCTGCCTAATATTGGTTTTTGTGCAATGATCATAAAACTTTAAAAAACTAACGATTTATGTAGATTGTATTGTTAACACGTTTCGTAAAAAGCTTTAAAAACCCACCAACAGGGTGTTAAAAGTATCACGACAATAACTTTTTTCATGTTTTAACAAGTACAATCGTCTGCTTCAGATTGATCCTTAAAAACTGAATAACAGTTTCTCTATATAAAAAAAAAATAAAACTCGTAAATATCATCCCCAAACATTTAATTTGAATACAATTACATAACACCATATTTGAAAGTAAATAAAAAAAACAGCATTACCTAGTTTGACAGATTTGCAAATTGCAAATCAAAGTATCTATGTATACAGGGTGTTGCATAAGTACTTGTACAAACTTTAAAAGGTGATTCTTTGACTAATTTTAAGATACAAATTTCATATGTACATGGGTCCGCTACGGCTTGGTTTTTGAGATACAGGTAGTTCAAAAAGAATATTATATTTACGATTATATGCTTGTTCAATAGCATCGCAATTTGGTGCAATTCGGGATACAGGTGTATTGATGACACCAGAGCTGTCAAAAGAACTAATAAAAAATACGAAAAATAACAAAATACAAATATCATTCAAAAGACAACAATGCACATAATAGTCGGTACCAAGCCAAATAGGTAGTAGGTAAATATAGATTTATTTTGTTTAAGGCTTGGGCTTGGCACCGACTTATTGTAATCAAAACTACCCACCAAACGGATACATTTAATTTTACGCAGATGCTCAAAATGTCAACTTTCTTTCATTAATAGAGACCTGTGAAGTGAGCTTACCTCTTACGCCCACGTATTAAGTACTAAGTTTCAGTTATCAGTTATAATTTTTTATTTTCCAAGAAAGCGAAACGAGATATTTAAAACGGCATTGCGCCGCCCTCATGTATACCTCCGGGGGCGGCATCGAAAATCGCTACACGTCACAAACTTGTAAATGCTTAGAACTACCCCTATGTCAAATTTCTATTTTCAATCTTTTTTGTTTGATACCCAAAGCCCTATTCCTACCGAACTTATTATTTACCCGAAGAAACATTAAAAAGAAGTAAAATTTAAGTACCTAAACCGATAAAGTGGAACTTATACCTGAATTTATAACCCATTTTCTGCATCGATCTTCTTCTTTAGGAAATCGAAAGAAATGTACCTCTCGATTGTTTCTGTAACTGTTGTTACAATTTCGAAAAGCACATTGGTTACGACTTAATTTCGAATTGTTTCTTTCCATTTTCACAAATCACTCAAAAATTATTTAGTCACTAACTAGGCAGTTTCTCAAATAAAAAAAAAATCACAACACAAAATAATATAATTAGTCTAAAATTAGAAAAACACAAAATAAGTTCAAAAATATTCACAAAAAAATAACTACGCAGCCAAAGATTTAATTTAATATATTAATTCTCTTCAAAACAAAATCAGTAGGTATGAAAACAATGAAAATCACAATAACAGAGACAGACTATTATAATAGGTATACCTAATATAATATATGTAGCACTGATAATTTTTTTAATATAGGTATTATAAGATCTACAACAATCTTGTTACATCTTTGCCACATTGTCTACGTGAAATATTTAAAATATATGTAATAAATTGAAAAAGTACCTAGTCCATTCTTAAGTGGAGTTATAATTTTGACAAAGAATAATGTACATTAATACCTACTTGATTTCGGTATTGGTATAAAAGTCTAATATCCACGAAATAAATTTAATATACCTAATAATCATTAATCCATGCCATACAACATGTTTCAAGACTAGACCAGTCCCATAATCAGTGGCGAGCAATAATTAAATCAAAAGCTTTTAGCTTTTAGATATTTAGATTTTTTTATATACATCAACAAATTATTACAATGGAGTCAAAAGTATGTTTCTATCTAAAAGCTATTCATTTAACGATTGTTTGCCACTGATCATGGGACTGGTCTAGTCTTGAAACATGTATGACATGGATTAAATATTATTATATTAAATTTAATTCATAGAGATTAGACTTTTATTTCAATACTGTACTTGTAATAAATCACCCTGTGTGTTTCTTTTACCGACGAATCGGCAACAGCACGACACACACCACATTCGCTTGTTTTTTTTCTACCCTCCCTGCGTATCCCCTCCAGATTAATACAGAATTTCATCAATTTCTCTCTCTGACAATACAGGATTGCCGGTGCATATCTGTTGCAAATGATGTAAATAATTGTTATACGTTGCGTTTTGTTTCTGATATTAATAAACTACAAAACGGTTTCTGGTTGTGACAATACTGCTCTATGCTGTACACGCTAGTATACGCCACGTAGTGGCAGGCATACTTAGAGATGTTCTGATTTTAATGCATTGGGCACCTATATGAGATATTTGCAATGGGTGTTCATGAAAATCTGTTGCAATATTGATTCAAAAAGTAATGTCAAAATCAAAATACAAAAATCTACACAATGCTGACTTACTTCTGCGTTTTATATTATTTGCTAAACATCGAATAAAAGTTCCGAAACAAATTTTTTATAGATTTTCATGCTTCTCTGAGCACGTGGTTAAAGTTTTTGTACTGAGTGATAGATAGATATATATCAAGTTCTTAGAGAACTAACGGAAAATTTAATTCAACCAAAACTTATGCGCATTTTATACAGCCTTAAAGTCAACTGGCAACATTGTAAATCTATTCATATCACAAATTAAAATATGCAAAAATACCGATTATCTCATACCGGTGGAGAAAGCACAACAACAGACAACATAAATTATTCACAGTGTGTTTGTGGTGAGACAGAAACTCTAATTGGTGATGATGTTTCAACACTATTTCGAATCCATCTGGGGCATAACATTTTAGAGACACTTAAAGAGTCACAAGAAATTGTGAAGTTTAAAGAAAAACATCTTCATAAACGTACGCTATTGAAGAACACGCTTAATGATTTGAAGAAACTCACAGAAAATGATTTCACAGCGTTAGAAGGCTTCAAAAAAAACAAAAACTTCGCGAGAGCTTGAATGTATTGGCTAAGAAAAGATCAATGAAGAAGAAAATCAAGTTTGTCATGATGAAGAATAACGAAGTTAGTAAGCGGAAGTTACAGGGTAAGAGTGAATAAAGTGTTACTGTTATGAGATATTGTTATAGGAATGTAGTGTGTGACTGATTTTTGAAAAACTGAGGTTGATAATTTTCAACTAACATTACCACTTTTTTGTGTACCTACCTATCGGTACCTAATTTCTGTCGTGTTTTATAGTCAACTTGTGATCGTTGGTCGCATTTTTTTTTATTTTATATCTTTATAAAAAATATGTTTTGATTTATATAAGTGTTAAAATTATAATTATGTATAACTAAAGTATCAAATTAATCAAATGTATATATTTTTAATGGTTGGTTTTTGTTAAGGTTAAAATTATAATATGTAAAATTTTAAAAATTAAAAGTAGAAATTTAATATTTCGTTTTCATATCTTAAATTTAAATAATTTTTTTTATCAGTTTTTAATAATACTAGTTCGAAATATTTTATTTGAAAATGTGTTTAAATAAATTATGTTTTAAATATTTTTGTTGTATTTTTATTAATACTCATACCAACAAGTTATAGTATGAAAATGATACTAAAACTCTGTTTAAGTAGATCGGGTTTATATGCACTGTGTCTCCGGATGAGTGAGACAACTCATGTAAATGGCAAACAAATTTCGAGGTTAAATTTGATCTTCTGGGATGCAGTCCTGATTGGTGTGAAACTAATTTGATACATAATTTTAGTTTTGAAAAATCAAATATGTCTTAGAAATTTTGAAAATACAAAATGTTGAAGAAAGTTTCTCAGAAAACGAAGGTGAATAAGACAGTATTTATTAAAAATTATTATTTATAATAAACATGAAATATTGAAGAAAATTTTATTTGAAAAAGAAAAAGATAAAAAAATTCAAAATATAGATAGACGTTACTTTCTTTCATCTTCTCTTTCTGGATAACTTTCTTCAATAAAATTTTGTATTATCTGCTACTAGAAAGTCACCATTATAAGCATAAAGAGAGAAATAAAGCAAACAAGGTAGGCCTAGGATATTGAAATTTTGTACTGTTACTCAGATTTTTATTGTGAATATCTTTTCTTAACTAACATTTTGCATGACTTTTCAAAACTAATATTATCTTAGTTAGTAATTAGTTTCACACGAAGCACGGCTGGACCCCAGAATATCGGATTTAACCTTGAACATTATTTGTCTTTTACAAGAGTCGTTTCACCTAACCCAGAACACAATGTATACTTAAGTAAATCTGTATGACCACTGAGAAAATTAACATAGTACTTTTCATTCCTGATATTCTAATATAAACTTATCTAGAGGTTCTGAGGTTTACTTCTCAAATTTTCAAATTGCTGGCTAGACTGAAGACGATATAAGTTGGGTAGCACAGTAAGCTGATTTGAAAAATATTTTATATGGAATTAATCAAAATTTAAGTTTTTGATTTTCTAAGTATAAATGTTGAAATATTTGATATTAAATCAGCAGCAGAACATAATTGATCTCAATAAAATTACACGATTAATATTGAATTTTATGTTAAGACGTTATGTAAAATTCTTAGCACAAATCATATTTTGACTTGTTGGAAATTCATATCAACTTATATTATTTTCACTTAAGAAATCAAACAATCTTAAAGTGATAATAACATAAGTTTAATCTAGTTTCCAAATGTATATTTACTTACATTATTTGGTTGATTGTCACCCGGTAGTTAATGTGCAAAGGAAAAACATTACTACACAAAATATGGTTTAAGAGAACTTTTTTATATGCAAGTACTAAAAATGTAAGTTTTTGATTTTCAAACTAGAACTGTTGAAATCTTCTTTAACATTATCTACATAAGGAGGAGGAGGACAACGTTCTAATTAAATGAAAAATAATTTCGTTGAATAGCTGACAAAATGACTGGTTTTACCTACACAAGGGATTTTGTTTAATTTAGGAGGGCCTCAGTCTAATTCAGTAGAACCAGACCGAGGCTTGGGTAGACAGATCCTGACGAATGCGTTCCGCTCTTATTATGAGTTCGTCAGAGTACCATAGTCGACCCATGCCTCGGTCTGGTTCTACTGAATTCGACTGAGGCCCTGCTAAATTAAACAAAATCCTTTGTGTATGTAAAACCAGTAATTTCGTCCGCTATATGCCACGAAATTGTTTTTCATTTATATTTACGGACGCAAATTAATTTTATACTTAAATTCTTTGTTTTTATATTTTTCTTGGGGTGTTGGTTCCATATTAAAAATTCAAACAATTTTGGTTATTAGTGTTTTATATTAAATCATGTTGTAGTTTTTTTCCTGTTTGTTGCTACAACGTTTCGGAATGTTTTTTTGCCCTCCTCAGGTAGGGTATTTTCTAAACAAATATGTAATTTTTTTAGATATTAGTTAAGTGTTATGTAGTTTTTTATAATTTGAACATTACAAAAAGAAATTCTATCATTATACTTACGCGTCGTCGTATAAATAATCTTATAATGTAACAAAATAAAAGAAAAAAATCATTTGTAGAATACCCTACCTACCTACCCAAAAAATTGATATAGAAGGTTCAAGAAAATAGAGCAAATTTAATCTTCTAATTAGTCGAACTATTGATTAACAATTTGTACACAGATTAATATCGGTTCTTGTGTTAGTAATGTTATGCAAAATTCATTATTTTTATGTAATAAATTGAAAAACGTGAATATTGGAAAGCCTACTTTGGATTTCTTCTTTTGGTGCGTTGCGGCCTTTCTAATGATATCCAGTGCACATATCAATTTCATATGACTTGAACGATCGGCGTGTTTAAGAGTAGAGTACTTTTAAGAAAAATTATACGTGCGAATCTCTATTTATTATGGCGCAAAAGTATACAACAAAAAGTTTAACTATAGAGCTGTATATTCATAATGAATATATATATATATGGAGGCAGAAATAAACATTCTTATTATAGACAATATATTGCATATAGTAAAATAATAATAACATCAATGCAATAGAAATAATATATTATTGAGGAAGACAGAACGTAACAAATAATTTTTTAATTTTTCCTTCCAAACAGTCTTCGAAAAATATTTTTAATTTCGTCTCCGAAATTAAAGTTCATGAGTTCCTTAAAAAAATTCTTAATCTTGTCAGATTAGAGGGGGGTCGCAAACTATTGTAATCTAACCTACTAGTACAAGTAAGCGTAAATCATTTGTCTCAAATGAAACAACCTATAGATTTTCAAATGTTCTGAAATACTAACTAACTAACCTAAAATATAAATATTTCACGTAAACAACTTTTCACCACGATTCTTACAAGAATCGTAAAAGAGAAAAAGGTCACAAAAATATTACTTTTACACTTAAATAAATATAGGGAGCTATTCGTGCCTCGAGAGCGACAGATTATTTAATTTTTTTTTCGATTACGGATCCTACACAAGCAGTAAATTTAATACAACTTTTATAAACCAATATTAACAAAGAATATAAAGTGATTGTGTAGCGCGCAACTCATCCTGTATTTATTGCATTGGCCATCTACACAAGTCGTACATTTATCGTGATTTTGTGACGTTGAATGCGTTTTACGTTTTCTCCTATAGTAAACAGTTTATTTTTTGGCAGTAATTTCAAAAGTTCTAAGTACACACAGCGTTAGGGCTCCAAATTTGATCTTTGATATGAGTGAAAAACTTAATGATGTTATCATGCTCAAAAAACTCGTGAATCACAGCAAAAAATATATTTGTCTTTAAAAGGTGTGTTTTGTTATTATATGTACAACATGATTATTCAAATATAAATTCTATTTGTTAGTTGATACAGTAAGTATAATACGATAGTGCTCATGATTTCCAAAGAAAGGTCTTATAAATTGGTAATATAGGATGATTTGTATTAATAAAATTTTTGTACGAGGTAATTTTAGACATTGGTTGTTTGTCTTATTGAATCCTCTAAACAACGATATAGAAAAGATCAGTAGGTAGTATTTTGTTCAGACGGTTAAAGTAATTACCTGGCCATCATAATGGTCATAAAAGGATTAAGAAATGAGTTGAAACACGGCTATATTCCTAATCTACTAATGTGATTATACTATAATAAAAAAACTGTATAATCAGCTTCCCAGAGCACTGGGTTAATTGACGAAAGTTTGTCTATATTTGAAAAATGTGTAAATATTAATTATTACGAAATTGTTTTTTTTGTGTTTTTTTCTCTCTTTTTTTGCTTTCTTTAGTAAAAAATATCGGTGTAAATTCACTAAGCTTCCAGGTGAATTAGACATTTACCTAATTGTATAGTGTTATCTATTTTTTTTTTCTTAAACTTTGGTATGTGGGATAAAATTCTCAATGCGTATTTTAAGCCTTGTTTTATGCAGACAGGCTATGCTTAAACAAAAACAAGGTATTATATTGGTACTAAAATATTTTATGATGTATCTACGATTTACATATTTATTGCCGAATGTTATTATATTTTATTATTTTGTTAGTGGTTAGTGCATTTGTGAATTACCTATGTAAGTTAAAAAGTGATGTTTTTGTGTAAAAGTCAGACTTTTCATTGCTAGTTGTCAGAAAAAAAAAACTACAATTTCTATAAAAAAAGTGCTTAATTTTAATAGTTATTCTCATGAAAAAAAAATGAAAGTTTCTAGAGCTAACAATATATTCTTAACATATTTGGGGGTTAATGATTTGTGGTAATTAAGATTTTAAATCAGGGCTGTGAATCTTGTGGTCTATTCTTACCATATTTGAAGATTAACGAGGATCCATTATAGGTTACCTAGTGCATTTGTCAATTACCTATGTAAGCTAAAAAGTGTTAGTGGTAGTAATTAAGGGCTTTAGAACACAATGATGCGGAATATAAAAACAATTATCATCAGGATTAGTTTTCGAGATAAGTTCCATATGATGCGAATTCAAATAATCTTTCATAAATTCGACATATTGCGTTCGCAAATCTGGATTTGATTTCAAGCGCGTTTCTAGACTTAAAAAACGTCTTAAAGCATAAGTACGAGAATCAGCAAATCTAGGCGTAATCATCTTATGAAAAATGAGCGGAACAACATACCTACCAGAAGGTAATCTATAGTGCGACCTTTTAAAAATATTCTCGCAATCTTCCCACGCGGGATCAAGAATTTTACGTAGCGGGGGTTCTTCAATTTCCCAAAAACGTGCGGATTCAAAGTCTTAGCCTTGCCCATGATTATCCAACCAAATTCTGTGTTAATTGCGGAGGGTTCACCATCGTTACCATGTATAATGCCATCTTTTAATATTTGATGAAATACATCAGCGCCCAACAGCATATCAATTTGGGAGGATTGATAAAATTGCGGATCAGCAAGATTTAATGTTTTTAAATATGACAAATTGTATCCAATATTGGTGTTTGGTAAATCTGAACAAATCTTTTCCAGTACAACGGCTTCCAGATTCAACGCGGGTTCCTTCTTACCAATGGGTTTAATAACACACATAACTCCCCCTGAATGTCCCATAGAATTATTCATACCTAATCCACGGACAGACATTGACAGATTATAGCGCAATAGACCCAACCTATTAACCATCCTTTTCGTAAGGCAACTGACCTGCGATCCACAGTCCAAAATAGCGCGAATACGTTGATAATTACCTCGAATATCACGTATATCTAAGAGAACCGTCGATAATAGAACTTGCGAATTTTCTTTACCACTAGTGTTCGAATATTGAACATTTAAACTAAGCGCACCAGTACTTTGATTTGAACCCGATGCACTACCTTGTGGTAACACTGTAGATTGTTGCATACCGGCAGTGGTCGAAGGCGTTGTAGACAATTGTTTCAGAGTTTACATTAGTAAAATGTAACAGCGAATGGTGTTTTGAGCCGCATGAGCGAGACGTAGATTGCGATTTGCAAAATTTCAAAATGTGTACTCTACTGAGACAGTTAATGCACCATTTATTTTGCTTCACTAAGGTATAGCGTTCTTTAGGAGTTTTAGCAATAAAGTTATTGCATTTGTATAAACTATGCGCACCATTACAAAAAGAACAGCGTAGATTAGCATTGTCGTTAGTAGCATTTCCAGCTGCTAATAATGACGAATTGTGCACCTAAAATAATTTAGGTGCACCATCCAAGACGGACAGTAAAATACTAAATTTTTCCACATTCGAGTAAACGTCATTGTTATGAACAATAGCATTAAATATTTGAATGAACGAGTTAAAAAATTTAATATCACCCGAAAATCTAGATATTTTAACTTCCGGTGTTCTTATGCGTTGCGTGTTTACGAGGGATGTATCTAGAGTTTGAGTCATTCGAAGATTCACTTTAAATAAATCATTATATATCGACTTGATACCAAAGTAATCATATTCGAATGACGTACGAGCCTCATCTTCAGTAGCCATAGCCGCATCTTCTGTACCGGCTAGGCTAGACACGATAACATTTTGATTCTTTTCGAAATCATCCCGTATCTGATCTATATTAATGTAGCGTTGTTCAAATTGAGAGCGTATCGATTTATCAGTGACTGCTTGTCTGTCAGTGGCCATTTTAAACCCGAAATTTGTAAATAAATTTAGCACAAATAGCACACTACAACAGCGTATATGAAATATTATTATTATTATAGGTATAAAGTACCTATATTTTGGACACTATAAAATAATATTTAATGTATATATTTTTTTGCGGAATACCTATCGTATACCTAAATGTACATACTATTAGAATATTCTAACTACGGTAGACAATAATGCGTTGAAGGAAAGAAAATATATGGGAGCAAAACGACCTATTAAATATTGTTTATAATAATAATGGATCAAAATGGCATTTTAAACAAGAAGATTTATAAATATTCGCGACATTAATCTAATCTAATTAATCCGGCTGACGGAGGACCAATAAATGTAGGCGTGCGTTGCAAAATTAGGAAAAATGAAATCTACGTTATGCGTTTTCAGGCGCATACAAACTCAAAAAAAAAAATAATAAAAGGCAGCGTAATTCACTTACCTTTATATTCTTGCAGCATCTGTTGCGCAGGGCCCTGCTGAATTCCAGTAAATCTCTCCAGTCAATTACAATACAAAGCGGGTTTAAGCAAATCGGAAATTCACAAATATTAATAATCGTAATTATAATAATTTAGTACTTTTATATATATATGGCGAACAGCGGTTTTTCTCACGACGGTCAATCAACGTCTCTGCTTCTGCGCACTTAGTTGGTGCAGCGAATTACGCGCAAGCGTTTTAGGATAAAGTAAAGTAAATTTAAATATTGATCAATGCAACACGCACCACATTCTATGGTTCCCCAAGAAGCTAATTGCCTAACCAACTGATATAAATCATTATGAAATCAATAACGGAACAAAATGAGGCGCAAACACTGTCGCTTTTTTTCAAATATAATTTATTAATAAATAGATGTCTGGAATTAAAAGGATACATAACTACGTTATGAAAATATTTATTATTAAATGCAAAGGTATATAATTATGAATTTTTGTTTTAACATTTACTAATTATAAGAAACAACATTTGAAATGAATCATTCCTAGACCTGAGAAACTGAATCTGTTTCTACTAAGTTTAGACAAGATAAAAATTATTATTAAACTAACAAAAAAAACTATTTGGACGGTTCTCAAATAAAACTTCGACGGTTCTCAAATTATTGCAATTGATTAGATGCTTTAATGAATAATGAACGTGTTAAAACAATATAATTATTGATAGGGTTTCAGACGAACTTGCTGTTAATGTGTCACTTTTTGATATATCCATGATCTCCACATTATACTGTAAATGTCATACTTTTTGCAACCTCAGCTGTAGACGCTAATCCAAGGATAATCTGTTAAAAATACATTCAATAAATTCTGATATTTCTAATCGCACAAAAATATTAACTTACTGAACATAGCGAACAGGAATGGCTGTGTACGATATGCATGTTTGTTTTCCAAATATTCTAATGTCACTTTGGTTGAAATAATGTTGTGAGCAAACATAAGAACTTTCAGTGATCGTTTCAAAACTTAAACCAAGAGAAGTACACCACTCTGTTCTAACGGTTTGATCACTGGGAAACCTACAAGAATTATTGTACTATACTATAAATAAAACATGAATAACTGCTATGAACAGAATAAACAGGATCATGGTGCCCACTTGCACCACATCCCATATCTTCCCTTTATCGTAAGGTATTTCCTTAAAGGTCTGTGCATATCCTCATACATGTAACGTAACTTTCCCGACCCTTTCAGACACGATCGTTTCAGTTCCAGCAAACAGTTTGTCTCTATACCAATAATAATTATAAGTATACTTACAGCGAAATCTTTATTTATTTGTCTGATGCGTAATACAGATTCCCATTTATATTTTATATAATATATTCAGTGTGTGTAGGTTATACCTATTAATATACCAATGTTTTTAAAATGTGTGTGATAAAGTCGCCCGTAGCCCAAATTTAATTTATTAATATAGTTAAATTACCTATGCACCTAACACAAAACTGTAAAGTGTAAAGTTATTTGTAGTTTAAGGAATTTTAATTATTGTGTATTTTGAAATAAAAACATTGAGAAAGTAAGCGTAGTTATAGGTACGTGATTTTCTAGGTATAAGATAAATAAGTAGCAGTTTAATTTTACTATAGGTAGTTCTTTATTCCTTACTTCTATTTATATGGATACCTATTATAGGTATATGGCTACTTGTTTAATATAGGTACAAAATCACATATCGATATTTAGTTTCATTGAAAGTTTTTAATATACCTACTACGTAGAATTTTTGTAACAAAAACAGTAATGAAAGAACTGATTCGGTACCAAAAGATTAAAACTATGTATAAGTATTTTAGATTCATTTGTGACGTCATCCTGTACATAGGTTACAACTCAGATCAGCTGTAAAATATTTTGGGGCACACATTGTTCGACTCTAACCTCACACACTTTTTTTGTTGTATAAAAGGAACGTGCGTTTAAAATAGGTGAGTGAAAATTGCTACTCCTCGTTGTGAAATGAGATTTAAAGATTAATACTTGTTCAATGCAATTCACGTTATTTTTCGATAGGATTGTTACTAACAATATACGAAATGCATGTCCCATTTTCTAAGAATATAGTCATGAAAATGGCTTTCAAAATAATTCGACAAATCCCAATACAGTTGCACCTCTAGTTTCACGTCATAATTTGGTTTTGGTAAGATTGTTTTTTCTAACCGACAGACAAATTGCTTGTGTCAAATACTTTCTAATAGCCTAACAGTTTTTGGCATCATTTTCATGTTTAAGATCAATGTTTAAGATCAATCCTCCTATCAACATGTTGTAAATTGTATTGTTATAAAATGGTTACTAAAAATAGTAGTAGTAAATTTAGAAGGTGCTATTGTGTATTTGAAGTAATTTTACTGAAACAGTGTTGTTAACCTAAAGTGAGCTGTCACATGGATGGATGTGATCATATATATTTCAATAACTTATGTCAGATGGATGGATGTACAACGTCTCGAAGATTTTCCAACATTTTTAGTTTACAATTAAAAATCTAATAAAGGGCCGTACCATACCGTAAAAGTGCACTCCCGTGTTTAGAACAGTTCCTAGTATAAATCAAAATGCTTTTATTGTATGTGTGGATGTTGCAAAAAGGTAAATTTATTGATTTAGTAGTAGCATTTTTTGAAGTTTTGTACTGTTGTTTTCTTTATTTTCCTCGTAGAAAAAGTTATTCACCTCTCACTCACTCTTTAATTTCGGTTTTGTAGATCTAAATATATTAATAAAATACATAATTTTAATCAATCATCTTTGATAAGTAGCCTATTCACATGAGAAAAAAATAAAGTTCCCATATCGGCAAAGCTAGGGCCACGCCTTCGGCGTGGCGTGATGCCATATCCGCCCAACTTTTGGCCTTTTTTTCCCGATTTTAGACAAAGACGCGAAGAGCACTCGTTATTATATATAAAAATTTTCAAAAAAAAAATTCAAAAATTAATTAAAACAAAGTATTGCCAGAGCTGAAAATCTGAAAATGTTTCTATCTATTATTGAAAATAAATAGAAACATTTTTGAGTTACCTATCTACGGGGTAACTCTATGAGGTTATAGTTTAACTTTCAAAAAAATCTTGATTTGAAATCTAAAGAAATCAAAAAATTATTCAAAATATTACTTTTTTGACCTTAACAAAATAAAGAAATACATTTTTGATTCACCCCGTATATAAATTTGAGCTTATAGTTTAACTTTCAAAGAAAACTTTAATTGAAATCTAAAGAAATCAAAAAATTATTCAAAATATTAATTTTTTGTCCAAAATAATGAAATACATTTTTGACTCAACCCGTATATAAATTTAAAGTGTATGCTACAAATTTCTCTTTTAAAGAAAATAAAAAGTCACCTATCGCTGATAAGTTCTGCTGTGTTTAAAAGTCTTAAATAATAAATAACATTAATAAATATTTTTGAGTTACCCCGTAGATAACCTCTAGGAGGTCATAGACTTAGACTTTATTCACCATTCTTACATACTTTGTACATTTGTGGTTCGCATAGCAACTAAATTATATAAATTAACTAAAATGTGTTACAAACTAATAATTAATTATCTACCATAATAATAAATTCAGCATCATAATGGCTGACCTATATAAATACATCAACTGAAACAACAATAATTCAACTAAAAATAACAATAATTACACTAAAAATAACAATATTCAAACTAAAAATAACAATTTTTCCCACCTAATCGTAATTAAATATGTAATATTCATTAATATTATAGAAACACTGACTTATGAGAAATTCTTTGGAAAATTTACAAAATTTTGTTAGTGTCATATCTTCTATATTTACAAATGGATGCAATTGCTTAATCCTATTGTATAAGTTTACATCTAATTTATTGTCCTGCGTTATACGAATCCTCGAGAACGGAGCAACCAACTCACTCGCATGTCTAGTTCCATATGCATGAAACGCGGAGTGAGCTTGAATATCAAGCCTTTTTTTATGTACATTAAGAAGGTTCTCGAGTATGTACACGCAAGGTAGTGGCAAAATTCTGTATTTAAGAAACAAGGCTCTACAGTGATCTCGGTGACCCGCGCCATCAATAATCCTCACACACATAATTTAGGTGACTGTGTATGAGAGCAAAGTAAATCGTTTTCATGATGTCATTAGAGCATACCAATGAACGCATCTGCCTCATGACAAAAAGTTGACTTGACAGACGCGCACAAAGTGCCGACACATGATTAGACCAGTTCAGTGTGGAGTCCAGCGTCAACCCGAGCAGCTTAACCGGATTTGATCTAATTGCAAATTTATCAGTATCGAACACTATTTGTTGTGTTTTGGCCTCATTTAAACACAACTTATTAGCACTGAACCAAGTTTTCGCCGCATTAAAACACTCATCTCTATCTCGCGCACTACGCGTTAACAATGACGTGTCATCGGCAAACAAAACTCTGGTCCCGTTACCTAATATATCTATATTAAGAGCTAAATCATTTATGTACAGCAAAAAAAGGATAGGTCCTAATACCGATCCCTGCGGCACACCATTCTTAACACAAACAATACTTGAATTTACATTATTTACAGAAACTAACTGCCTTCTATTAAGCAAGTATGATGCAAACAGTTTTAGCGGCGTACCTCTAATGCCATAGAATTCCATTTTACTGATCAAAATATTATTATCAACGCAGTCAAATGCTTTGGTAAGATCACACAATGTAGCATGAGTTATCTTACGCTTATCAAAACCCTCGACAACAAACTCGACAAATTTTAAAATTGCCGATGTTGTCGATCTTTGTTTTTGAAAGCCGAATTGTTGAGGACAAATTATTGAATTACTCGTCAAGTATGATAGTAACTTCTGCTTCAGTAATATTTCAATTATTTTGGAAATCACAGGAACCATAGCGATAGGTCTATAGTTTTCCATATCATCGATGTCCCCTTTTTTGTGAATAGGTGTAATTCTGGAAATCTTCAGTACATTTGGCCAATTACCTTCGTTTATGCACTTATTGAAGAGTACGGTAAGGGGTATCTCTAGCGAATCAAGGGCAGCCTTCATCATCGGCGCATTTAGATCGTAATAATCAAGGGACGGTTTATTTTTAAGAGATAAAACCGCCTCACGAACATCAGATTCTATGACCGGTGTCATAAAGAAGGAAAACGCCGGCTTATCAAGCTTTTTAAGATAGTGCAAATGATTCTCGAGTGAAAGAGCTAAAGTGCTTATTATCTTGTCACAGATGTTGGCAAAATGATTATTAAAATCATCTACGTTCCCAGATGGGGACGCACCAGACCGCTTTGAATTCTGTCTCTCGTTATTCACTATCAGCCAGATACGTTTAGATTTATTCTCAGATGCAACAATTGAATCCGAAATAGCTGCCTTTTTAGCCGTTTTTAAAGCTTTTTTGTAGTTGTTTCGTCTCTGGCAGTAGTCTTTCCAATCAGATATATCACATGTTTGTTTAAAAGTTTGCTTACTAAGCATTACACTATTTCTCAGCGCTCTCAACTCACTCGTAAACCACCGTACACCCGTATTTCTGATGTTTACGTTTTTAAGAGGAAAGCACTGATTCACAGCTGACGATAACATACTTGTCAAAGTTTCAGCATATTCATCAGAGGATAATTCGGATGCTGTCACACTTGCCCAATTTACGCAGTTAATTGCATTTCCAAATTTTGCTAAATTTATATTATTTACAAACCTTTTTTTACAAAAAACATTATTACTAATTTTATACAAATCAAATAACACATAAATTCCACAATGGTCAGACACAAGTGGCTCGCAAACCCCCGCGCCCCGGCCGTCCACCACGATATTCGTAACAATATTATCCAAACACGAACTGGTGGCCGCCGAAATTCTCGTGGGTTCACGAATCAGGTGCCTAAGACCATAAGTCTGAAACATATTAGATAACTTAATAGACCATACGCTTTGTGATTCTAAATCCAGGTTAAAATCACCTGCAATAATGATAAACTTAAATCTATAGGACAAGTAATCAATCAGATCCAACATATAATCAAAAAAATTTTGCATATTTCCTGTACTGCTTGATCTATACAAACTAAGAACAACACAGTTTGTGTTTTCGAGTACCGCAGCACATATTTCCAAATCAAAAGCATTACAGAAAACGCCAACATCGACACTACGCATTTTAGTATTATCGCGCACATACATTGCAACACCCTTATGCATCTTTGTAGATCTTCTGCAATATGAAGAAACCAACGAATAATTTGGGATTCTAACATTATTTAGTTTATCACTGTCAAGCCAATGTTCTGATATACAGAGAATCTCAAAAGGATTGTCCGTTAAAAACGCATCCAAAGCTGCTAGCTTATTAGACAAACTTTGTACATTCAAATGAAAAATCGAACTTTTAAAATGTTGGGTTGAATTGTTGAGCCTCTTTGACGTTCGGTTTGGTGTGCTTTTTGGAATGAAAAAACCTATTTATAAGCACCTTTTCGGGCCAAATGTCATCCCTCAAGATACTAGTGGCTTCTTCGGATGGTAGCTGAATCTTAAAGGACGCGTAAATTTCGGGCCTACGTGAGTTCAATGTTGTCACTGAAACGTGTGGTGCAAAACTGTTCAAATATTCTGCAAGCTCCAATTCCTTTGTGTCAGGATCAAAATTTGTTACATGATAATATTTTGTATTGTTAGCATACAAACTTGAGTTTTTTGGGGCTGCCCGAAACCGACAGTCTGACTCCGAGGACTTGCTCCCCACCAATATTTGTGGATTCGGTTTCTGTCTCTTTTGGAGTTATCTCTGATCATTGTTGGGTCCATCATTAGCTTCCAAGTTTATGATGTTATTGAGAGTGTTCTTGGTTTCTGCCTGATGGACTGCAAATGCCAGTTCACAATTTTTGATAGCACCAGCATCCTGAGATGACAAATTTGTAGTTTTCTTCTGTGGCGGCTTCAATACTGATCCAAGTTGTGCTGTTTTCGAAGCTGTAGTTTTCGAAGATGAAGCTATATTCGTATTTTGTGATGAGTAATCGGCTTCAGAGGCACGTCGATTTAGTAAGAAAACTTGTTCTTGTAACGCTTTGATCGCTATATCTTGATTTTTAATTGTTTCATCTTTTTGATGCAACAAATCGGTCAGTAAGCCTATTTTTTCTGGAAGGACCTGGGTAAGATCTAATTGGAACCCCGGCGTGGTCATCACCGATTGATCATTACCTGTTTTAGAATCCAGTACTGTTTTGGAGTTAGTGATAGTTTAACTTTCAAAGAAATCTTGAATTGATATCTAAAGAAATCAAAAAAATATTCAAAATATTACTTTTTTGCCTTAACAAGATAAAGAAATACATTTTTGATTCACCCCGTATATAAATTTCTATACATTTAAAATTTCTTAAATGTGGGCTAATAATTGTTTTTTTGTATCACCCTGTACATCCTGCTTATGTTGTTATAATCTGAGAAATACTTAGCGCATAGCCAGATTTTAAAATAACGTTAACCTTAATAGTGGTGGACGTTATTTTTGGGACTACAGTATCTTGTATTTTGGGTTCGTTGGTTTTTCATAATTTGGTAATATTTTTTTCTAACGATGGTTTCACTTATTTTAGTTGACACTTCTAGTTTCACGTCATAAATAAATAGGTTATTTCATGGGGCTTGGAGGTTAAAAGTAAACAGTAATAGTATGCATTGTAACTTGTAACTACATTTGATAAAAATAAACTGTGCTGGCTGTATCCTACTGAGAAAGGGCAAGAGGCCAATAGTAAGTACTCGCTTAGGCGGTAATTTAAAAAAAAAACGAAATCACTTGAAGCATTCAAAATATGGACGTACAGGCAAGAGACAGAAATCAGTTTGGAAATGGAAATTTGGTCGCCAACATCCGCTAATAATAATAATACGTGGTGTATAAAATAAAAAGTGTAGTTAATTCTATATTGATTTGTTGTGTTTACGGTTTATAATTTTTGTGTGTTTAAATAAAAACATGATAAGTATACGCAGCTGGTTTTCTATCGAAAAATACGTATAGTAACTTAATTTTAGTTAGTTAACTACTTACTATTTACACAGAATATTACTTATTCTGTGCTATTTATATGAATATACATAATGGCTATACTTACCTAAAGACTTAAACTTAACAAAATTACGTACCTATTTTGTTTCATTGAATGTTTTTGATCTAGGTTATCATCTGTAATTACTTTTTAGACAAAAACAGGTAGGTAATCTTTGTAACGCAAGAATAAATTCGTTATCAAGAAATTAAAACTAAATGTAGGCATTTTAATTTAATTTAGTAGTGGAATTTGTAAATTAAAAAAAAACCCTAATTTTTTGATAAAAAAATCGTAAGATAAACAATGTGACGTCATCCAAAACATATGATAAAATTCTACAACTCGGTAGAGTGGCTAAAATAATGAGCTGTCATTAATATGACGTCATTTTAAATAATATTATTGTTCCACAGATGACAATAAGTTCACTTATATCAAGATGCGAATATTTGTGATAAAGTGAAGCAAAATTTGTCACGCAATGAGAGAAACAAAGACAAATAATACTGCTTTATGGCTGGCTTGCGCGCTCGGGCCGTCGTTTATAATAGTTCATTGCTTTATAACGATATGTAGAAAAAGAAGAGTTTTTGTACCTATCCACAGCACCAAAACAGGTATTTATTTCAAAGTAATAGCAGTACTTTATAGTGTTTTTTTCTTTATTTTCCTTGTAGAAAAAGTTATTCACCTCCTTCTCATTCAGTAATTTAGTTTTTGTAGGTGAAAATTAATTAGAAAAATGCATTATTTTATCAAAGTCATTGACGTTTGGAAAATAGTAGATGTAAAAGTTTAAAAAAGAAATTTTCAATATTTTCTAAATTCGGCCTTTTTTTCCCAATTTTAGAGAAAGACGCGAAGAGACTCGTTATTATATATTAACAAGAAATCCCTGCGGGGTTTCCCAGTCGTTGTGTGGTAGTTTTATCTATGAAAAAAGTCATTGAGGGTTATAAAAAAAATTAAAAAAGAAAATTAAAAAAAAAAAAATTAAAAAAAAAAATTTAAAAAAAAAAATTAAAAAAAAAAAAAATTAAAAAAAAAAATTTCAAAAAAAAAAATTAAAAAAAAAAAATTTCAAAAAAAATAATTCAAAAATTAAAAAAGTATTGCCAGAGCTGAAAATCTGAAAAAGTTTCTATCTATTATTGAAAATAAATAGAAACATTTTTGAGTTACCCCGTAGATTACCTCTAGGAGCTTATAGTTTAACTTTCTAAAAAATCTTGATTTGAAATCTAAAGAAATCAAAAAATTATTCAAAATATTACTTTGTTGACTTTAACAAATTAAAGAAATACATTTTTGATTCACCCCGTATATAAATTTGAGCTTATAGTTTAACTTTCACAGAAAACTTGAATTGAAATCTAAAGAAATCAAAAAATTATTGAAAATATTACTTTTTTGACCTTAACAAAATAAAGAAATACATTTTTGATTCACCCTGTATATAAATTTGAGCTTATAGTTTAACTTTCACAGAAAACTTGAAATGAAATCTAAAGAAATCCAAAAATTATTTAAAATATTACTTTTTTGTTCAAAATAATCAAATACATTTTTCACTCACCCCGTATATAAATTTAAAGCCTATGCTAAAAATTTCTCTTTCAAAATCAAAAAATTATTCAAAATATTACTTTTTTGTCCTTAAAAAAATAAAGAAATACATTTTTGATTCACCCCGTATATAAATTTCTATACATTTAAAATTTCTTAAATGTGAGATAATTCATGTTGTTTTTGTATCACCCTGTACATGCTGCTTATTAGTTAATGTCGTTAAAATCTGATAAATACTTAGCGCATACCCAGTAAAATTTTTCTATTACGTTTTACCATACCTAAAAATATTGAAAATACATAGAAACATTTTTGAGTTTGAGTTGAGATCACAGGTTTCACCACCCTATGCAATAATTTCGTCAACTAATCTAAAAAAATCTGAAATTTATTGCTTTGTACTTTATATAACAGATAACGTAGGCAACACTGTCCTAATATACCTAGTTGGTTATGCTGCCCTTTATCAGCTGATCTATTATAGGATTCTATCAACGACATACGTAGGTATATCAAAACATATTACTTTCTTGACGGATGGAGAACCTTTGTTATAAAAACTACTAATGTATATATCATCAAGATTATAAGAAATATATAATTACCAGAACAATAAATACCTATTATCAATATAATATACTAATTTGAATTAATTAAACAGGCAAAGTTAAGTTTTTATACGAAAATTGTAAATCTATAATAAAATTAGCCAGCTAAGTACATACGTCGTTAGTTATTTGGAAACTATCCTGTGCCTGACCGGATGAAATTGACCTAGTAACCTTTAGTTTAGCTGTCCTAATATAGTACAACATCAACGACGTAGGTATCTCAAAACAAATTCTTCCTGATAAATGGCGAACCTTTGTTATAAAAACTGTAAATTGTAAACCTATTATAAAATTGAAACGCCAAAAAAAGCAGACAAACACTGATTAAGTGTAGGTACTTCGTTGATTATTTGGAAATGGAAATTGACCTAGTAACCTTTAGTTTAGTTTCAAACAAATCTAAATAATAACAATAGATAATAATAATAATGTACTTACCTACGTACGTCTCCTTTTTTTAAGTATTTTCTTCAAAATTATAATATACCTATGAAGTGGTGAACTACCTAGTTTGTTGGTATTTTCAGATATCTAATAAGTTTCAGTAAATAGTAGAATTACAAAGTAAAAGTACTTACTTGCATTGATTGCAATAGGTATATTTCTGTGTCTATCACTTTGTTGTTTAATATAACCTTCATTACGTATTTGAAGTAGGTAGCTACCATTTCTATTTTCACTTAATTTACACTGTTAATGGTTACATTTATTAGGTATTCTACCTATGTTTCTGTTTGCAAAAGGTGATTTCACTGTAATTAGATATTGTTGTTGTTTTGATCATAATATAGGTAGGTAACAGCAACAACGAATGTATTACATTGTGTAGTAGTAGCACCGTGAATATAAAAATCCTCGTCGTAGTATATTTTCGATGGTAGTAGGTGTTAGTAGCCTAAATTATAGAATATTATGTAAAATACTTACTGTGCAATGTTACGAATGTTGTTTACTCATTTCGATAATTTGTGTTATTAGTTCTTCTTTGCGGAAGTTTATGGGTGGCCATTTGCAAAATTGGAGTGACTGGTCCCGAAATAAGTCGAGGCGAAAACGATGTGCGCCATTGTTGCCATATTGGGCCACATTCTACAAAATCACTCTCTGGCATTATTAGATTTGGAATTAAAGCAGTTGTTGAAAAATTAGATAAGCCTTCACTGTTCATGGCAGTATTTTATAGGTTATGTATGTATGTATTATTTTCAATTGCAATGGAAGAACGAATTTGAATGCGTTTGTTTGTGAAAAGGGTAGGCATCATAGCCAAATGAAACATATTATTCATTTCCTATGTGTTATGGTTAGTGTCGCCTCTATAGTGAAGAGAAAAATCGTTGTCATCGCTATGATGTTATGTGAATTTTCGCACATTTTGTAATTAATGTTGGAAATGTTGCGTATATCAGTGTCTTTTAAATTTTGTTCTTTATATTTAACATGTGTTTTTAAAGTGTGTCATTGTATATTTATTTGGAAAAATGTAAAAGAACGTTATGTGTGACAGCTGAACTCAATTAGATATGTCAATTTTAAGGAATATACCAGTCGCATTTAAGGTATGATAAATTAATAAAAATTAACGAAAAACGCAATAATTGGGGATACAGGATATGAAAAAGGCACAGAGGCGTCCCAAATATGCTTGTACGTAACTTTAAAATTGTTTTTGTAGCGATCCAATGCATAAAAACAGGTATTTATTTCATAGTAATAGCAGTACTTTATAGTGTATTTTTCTTTATTTTCCTCGTAGAAAATCGTATTCACCTCCTTGTCACTCTAAAATTTCGTTTCTGCAGAGGTAAATAAATGAATAAAATACATAATTTTAATGCAGTGAATCAGCTTTGATAAGTATCCTATACGGTGATGCAAAAAATAAAGTTTCCATATAAATAAAGCAATGGCCACGACTTCGGCGTAGCGAGATGCCAACTTACACGCAAATCATGCCTTTTTTTCCGGATTTTCGACAAAGACGGACTGTACGCTCGTTAGTATATATTAAAAGAAATCCCTTCGGGATTTCCCAGTCGTTGTGTGGTAGTTTTATCTATGAAACAAGTTATTGAGGGTTATAAAAAAAAATTAAAAAAAAATCAAGAAAAAAAATTTCAAGGAAAAAAATGTTTCTATTAAAAAAAAATTTCAAAAAGAAATTAAAAAAAAAAAAAAATTCATAAACAAAATTCAAAAATTAATTAAAAAAAAGTATTGGCAGAGCTGAAAATCTGAAAATGTTTCTATTAAAATAAGGAAATACATTTTTGATTCACCCTGTATATATATTTGACCTTATAGTTTAACTTTCACAAAAAACTTGATTTGAAATCTAAAGAAACTAAAAAATTATTCAAAATATTACTTTTTTGACCATAGGAAATACATTTTTGATTCACCCTGTATATAAATTTAAAGCCTATGCTAAAAATTTCTCTTTTAAAGAAAATAAAAAGTCACTTATCGCTGATGAGGTTCTGCAGGATGTCTAAAAGTCTTAAAAAAATAGAGAAATACATTTTTGATTCACCCCGTATATAAATTTAAAACCTATGCTAAAAATTTCTCTTTTAAAGAAAATAAAGTCACCTATCGGACTTTTTTGTCCAAAATAATGAAATACATTTTTGATTCACCCTGTATATAAATTTGAGCTTATTGTTTAACTTTTAAAAAAAATCTTGATTTGAAATCTAAAGAAATCAAACAATTATTCAAAATATTACTTTTTTGACGATAGGAAATAAATTTTTGATTCACCCTGTATATAAAATTAAAACCTATGCTAAAAATTTCTCTTTTAAAGAAAATAAAAAGGTACTTATCGCTGATAATGTTATGCAGCATGTCTAAAAGTCTTAAAAAAATAGAGAAATACATTTTTAATTCACCCCGTATATAAATTTAAACCCTATGCTAAAAATTTCTCTTTTAAAGAAAATAAAGTCACCTATCGTGTTAAAAAAAATGGTAAAAAAATAGAGAAATACATTTTTGATTCACCCTGTATATAAATTTAAAGCCTATGCTAAAAATTTCTCTTTTAAAGAAAATATTCCTTTTTTGTCCTTAAAAAATTTTATACTAAATACCTACTATAAATATATTAGTTAGGTATTTTAAATCTGCTAGCCTAAAAATGGCTGCCGATCATCATTTTATAAACCTACCACATCTGTCTATTTGAAAATCGTTGGTGTTCAATTAACGTTAACGTTAATAGCGGCGGACGTTAATTTTAGGACTATCTGTCTATCTATTTTGGCTTCGTTGGTTTGTCATAATTTGGCAGAATTTTCTTCTGACGTTGGTGTCACTTATTTTTGTTTTGTTGACACTTCTAGTTTCACGTCATAAATAAATAGGTTATATTATGGGGCTTGGAGGTTAAAAGTAAACAGTAGTAGTATGCATTGTAACTATATTTGATAAAAATAAACTGTGCTGGCTGTATCCTACTGAGAAAGGGCAAGAGGCCAATAAGAGTTAGTACTCGCTTAGGCGGTAACTTAAAAAAAAAACGAAATAACTTGAAGCATTCAAAATATGGACCTACAGGCAAGAGACAGAAATCAATTTGGAAATGGAAATTTGGTCGTCAGCATCCGCTAATAATAATAATACGTGGTGTATAAAATAAAAAGTTTAGTTAATTCTATATTGATTTGTTGTGTTTACGGTTTATAATTTTTGTGTATTTAAATAAAATATAAGTACTATTTACACAGAATATTATTTATTCTGTGTTATTTATATGAATATATATAATGGCTGTATTTACTTTAAGACTTAAACTTAACAAAATTACGTACCTATTTTGTTTCATTGAATGTTTTTGATCTAGGTCATCATCTGTAATTAGTTTTTGGACAAAAACAGGTAGGTAGGTAGGTAATGAGACTTGTATTTTATCCAGTTCTTTGTAACGTAAGAATAAATTCGGTATCAGGAAATTAAAACTAAATGTAGGCATTTTAATTTAATTTAGTAGTGGAATTTGTAAATTAAAAAAGAAACCCTAATTTTTTGGTAAATAAATCGTAAGATAAACAATATGACGTCATCCAAAACATATGATCAAATTCTCTCGGTCTTAGATACGTACGTCGTACGTATGATGTCATTTTAAATAATAGTATTGTTCCACAGATGACAATAAGTCCACTTATATCAAGCTGCGAATATTTGTGATAAAGTGAAGCAAAATTTGTCACGCAATGAGATAAACAAAGACAAATAATACTGCTTTACTTCACATGCAGCCAGCGTAAGTATGCCCCTACAGATATTGTGAAATCCGTTTATATAACAGATAACGTAGGCAACACTGTCCTAATGTACGTAGTTGGTTATGCTACCCTTCACCACCTGATCTATTATAGGAATGTAGTAACGACGTACGTAGGTATATTACTTTCTTGACGGATGGAGAACCTTTGTATAAAATTAGCCAGCTAAGTACCGTACGTCGTTAGTTATTTGGAAACTATCCTGACCCTGACCGGATGAAATTGACCTAGTAACCTTTAGTTTAGCTGTCCTAATATAGTACAACATTTATTATTAACCTATTATTAATATAATATACTAAATTTAATTAATTAAACAGGTAAAGTTAGGTTTAATACGAAAATTGTAAATCTATAATAAAATTAGTCAGGTAAGTACGTACGTCATTAGTTATTTGGAAACAACCCTGACCGAGATAAATAAGATGAAATTGACCTAGTAACCTTTAGTTTAGTTTCAAACAAATCTAAATAATAATAATGTACCTACCTTCCTTTTTATAAACTTCATTAATAAATACAACATAAACGACATACCTACCTAGGTATCTCAAACAAATTCTTCCTGATAAATGGCGAACCTTATAAAAACTGTAAATTGTAATTGTTGGTATTTTCTGATCGAGAATAAGTTTCAGTAAATAGTAGATACTTAGTTTTACAAAGTACTCACGTTGTTAAAAGCATATTTATGTAGCTGGATGCAAAAAATGTTGTCTGTATTGTGGCCTTTTTATAGACTTCATTAATAAAAAAATAACTCTACTTGTAATTGTTTGTTGCTAGTGATAGATCTCGGGTAAAAGTAGGTACTTCCTTACTTGCATTGTTTTTGTATATTTCTGTATCTATCACTTTGGAATAACAATAATATGTTGTTTGTATTTGTTACTTACCGTTGATGTGGTGGTATAATGTTTTAATTTTAAGAATATTAGCCTGTTTATATACCTAGTAGGTAGCAAACAACAACAAATGTTTGCCTAAAATATTGAATACCTATTATGTATTTGTATTAAACTACTTACTGTGCAAGTGTGTATGGTATATTTAAAAATGTTTATTAATTTCGATAATTTGTGTTTATTGTTGTTGTTCTCTGCGGAAGTTTATGATGAGTGGCCATTTGCAAAATTGGAGTGACTGGTCACGGAATTAGTCGAGTCGAAAACGATGTGCGCCATTGTTGCCATATTGGGCCACATTCTACAAAATCACTCTCTGGGATAATTAGATTTGGAATTAAAGCAGTTGTTAAAAAATTAGATAAGCCTTCACTGTTCATGGCAGTATTTTATAGGTTATGTATGTATGTATTATTTTCAATTGCAATGGATGAAAGAATTTGAATGCGTTTGTTTGTGAAAAGGATAGGCATCATAGCCAAATGAAACATAATATTCATTTCCTGTGTTTGGTCGTTAGTGTCGCCTCTATATTGAAGGCAAAAATGGGTGTCATCGGTATGATTTTATGTGGTTTTTCGCACATTTTGTAAGTAATATTGCAAATGCTGCGTATATCAGTGTCTTTTAAATTTTGTTCTTTATATTTAACATGTGTTTTTAAAGAGTGTCATTGTATATTTATTTGGAAAAATGTAAAAGAACGTTATGTGTGACAGCTGAACTAAATTAGATTTGTCAATTTTAAGGTATATACCAGTCGCAATTAAGGTTTGATAGATTAATAAAAATGAACGAAAAACGCAATAATTGAAAATATAGGATATGAAAAAGGCACAGTGGCGTACCAAATATGCTTGTAGGTAACTTTAAAATTGTTTTTGTATCTATCCACAGCACCAAAACAGGTATTTATTTCAAAGTAATAGCAGTACTTTATAATGCGTTTTTCTTGAATTTCCTCGTAGAAAATCGTATTCACCTCCTTCTCACACTTTAATTACGTTTCTGGAGAGGTATATAAATGATTAAAATACATAATTTTAATGCATTCAATCAGCTTTGATAAGTAGCCTATCGGGTGATGCAAAAAATAAAGTTGCCATATAGGAAACACTGTTGGAACGCCTCCGGCGTTCCTTTGCGTTTATTCGCACACACTTTTGTGCTTTTTTTCCCCATTTTCGACAAAGACGGACTGTACGCTCGTTATTATATGTAATTTGTCGGCAAAGTTTTGGTGTGACACAACCGATTTTTTTATTTCTCCATAAATACCTATAATATGATATGCAATATTCTACAACTAGGGTAGGTATCAAATATGGACAATTTAAGATCCACTTTTTAAAAATATTGCTAGGTAGGTAAATAGGTAGACTAGTACTATATAAAAAATCTGTCATGTTACCCAAAAAACTTCTTCGCAGGTTTAACTACCGCCTCAATAATTTGGGGGTTTTTGTGGTAGCTGATTACGAATCTGAAATTATATTTGAAAACTGCATGATAGCAAATCAAAAACAGATTTCAGATTTGTAGTCAGCGACCCCAAAAACACTGGTATAAATACCAAAATTAGCGTAATTCTTGTCTGCGATCTTGTATCCGCCATTTTGGATTTAAGCATTTTAAGAAGAATTTCAGATTCGTTATCAGCGTTATCTACTGTCCCTAGGTGGGGAAAGTAAAAAACGAATTCAAATAGTTTTTTGGTATACCTAGAACTTTACCTACAGAATAGGTATAATATAAGATATAACATTAGTTTCGTAGGCCATCTATAAAAGGGATAAATAAATAGAGGACGAAAATTAAATACACGGTGATTTTTTTTTAGACTAGCCTATTTAAATTTCTACAAAAAATATTATTGTGAGTAAAGCGTCTAGAAAATTGTTTAAAAAAGGTTAGGTCTCATAACTTAATCGGGAGTCATAAAGGAAATTTTATACAATAAAATTATTTTTATTAAAATAAATAAATTATGTACCTCTACCTAAATGTGGCAGCATACTCATTTTGAAAATATTATATTAGTACGTAAAGCACATCTGCTTATAGAAAATGACAAAAATAATAGGGCAGAAAGACTCATGAATATTGTTGCCAGGTTTAATATGGGCAAAAGGTTAAACCTAATTCAAAGAGGCTCATACGAACGTAGGATTATTCTTTCCGGATTATGCCATAATAAAAAATCCGACTGGCATTCAAGTCCATACAAACCGGTGACTGGGCATAGTCCAGGGAAAAACTTTAAAGTATTTCTCAAAAAGCAGGAAAGGCAGAATGAATTCAGAAGCAGAGAACGTTTGTTGAAAAATGACGATATTCAAGAAATTCTGCCAAAGAAAATTAAGAAAACAAAAAAAATGAAGATTACGGACCGAATGCCGAAGAGCCAGAGAAAGATGAAGCTCTCGTACGGAATGAAGTTGATGAAAATTTAAACCGATTACAGGTAAAATATTCTACCCATAAGTACCAGCACTAATTATCTAAAATAGGTAACAGAAAAAGAGAGGGATGTTATACAAATCCAAACTCAATGACAATTTGGCAACGAATGACTGAGAGGAACATGAGACTTACTGCATCAATGATGGCAGGGTTATAAAACGAAAGCCGTATGCACCTTGTCATAAGCCAGTGATTATGGAATCGCGAAGTTGCTTTGATTCAAAAAACCCAAAACAAACACGTAATTGACTCTGGATAGTGAATAGATTTAGAAAATGGATTCCTAGGAGCTTCACCAGATGATAGCTGAGTTTTCTACCAATTTCCCTTGATTTTGGATGAAGATGCTATTATTGACGTTAAAAGCATGTTTTCAGCTTCAAAATTAAACCTTAGGGAAAATAATATTGAAGAAGTAGTTAAGCTGCTGAAAGGAAAATGTTATTTACGAAAAAATAAAAATGGTAAAATTCAGCTAAAAAAAATCATCAGTATTATTTTCAGGTATATAAAAAAAAATATTTATTTGGCTGACAGTGTTTTGTACTCAAATTTTTTGGAAAGAGAAGATATTGCCAAAATTAAAAACATTTTATGGTGATTGTATAGCTCCTGAGATAGTAAGAGACAGAATTGGAAAAGGGAAACGATGTATTGACCCAGAATTTATTTTGATATCAATAGAAGCACAAAGGCAAAAAAAAAGAAGAATCCGCGAAATCTCTCTAACGTTATTGCGAATATAAAATGTCACATAGAAGAATTAGTTCACACAGGCATTCAGAAATAGTATAAATGGTTGTCAAAAATAAAAAAAAAAACCAATCCACACAAATTGGCTAATCATATATATAGTTTTGATATAATAAAATCTGCAAAATCCAGCATAAAAAATCTTGTTTACGTAGGCGTTCATAAATAGTAATAAAAGAGTCAACAAAATTATATTGTAAAAATGATATATTCAGCCTTTTAAGTAGTTGAATTGGTGTTAAAAATACACGACAAAAAATGTATGTACCATGGGAGTCCGTGAAAAAAAAACTTAGTTGAAGTCTGCAATAAAAAAAATAATATTTGATTTAGAAATAAAGCTTGTAGCGAGAACAACTGTTGACAAAAAGCTCACAGAAGTATTACTTTTACATTGCAATATAGAGAGGTATTCGTGCCTCGAGGGCAACAGTTTGTTTTAATTGAGCTGATGTTCTTTCGGTTACGACAAAATTATGTTATGTTACGTTATTAAGATAAGATATTCAAAACGAAAAACTGAGTAACAGTACGATATTTCAAAGTAAAATTTGAAAGCCGTCTGTCCATATTTTCAATGTTATCCTTTTCTTTTTTCTTGTTTGAAAATATCCTTGAATAATTCATGTTTAATTTATATACCCATTTATAATAAATAGTGTCTTATTCATTTTCTCTTTCTGAACAACTTTCTTCAAAACATTTTGTACTATCTGCTACCAGAAAGGAAAAAAAAGAGAAAAAAAGCAAAAATTCAAAGTAGGTCTAAGATATTCGCACAGTTACTCCGTTTTTCATTCTGAATAACTTTTCTTAATCACATTTTGTCGTAATTTTAATTGATTGTCGTAAATTAGTTTTACACCAAGCAGGGCTAGATCAAATTTAAACTCGAAGATTTTTTGTCTTTTACATGAGTCATTTCACCTATCCGAGGACACACTGTAGTGTGTTATTTTTCTTATTATTTGTAGTGTTAGTGTGTGTTATTATTATTTGTAGTGTATAGTGTATGTATTTTTCTTAGGGAGAGTGAAAGAATGGCTTCCAGCCAAATTCTTACCTTTTGTTGAGATTGTTACTATCATTGTAATTGATTTTATACCTATTTGTAATTGATTGTAGTGAGAATGATTTCATAATAAATGAATTATATAACTATTTGTTTTATTTATCTGATATAGAATAAAATACCTATATGTACCTATAAATAGTGCCTCATGTCTAATATAAAATAAATATTTTATTTGGATATAATAAATACCTAACCTAACCTAACCTAACCTATAAATATAAATATTTTTAGAAATATAAATTATTTTGAAAAGATTTAAATCTTAATTTTTTAGTAAAAAATCACAGATACTATTCAAAAAGATTTGAATCATAAATCAAAAATCATTTCCTGAAAATCAGAGTAGGTAGGTACCTACCTATTGAAATAAAAAAAGTACCTAATTAAATAAAAAATAAAGAAAATTCACACTGATTTGTGAAAGCTCTGATTACAATATTATATTTTCGTTTCAATTTTATGTGCGGTTTTTATTTCTTAAATTAAATAAAACATAAAATTCCTTACCTACAATGTTCTTATTAGATCGCAGTAATAATAAGTAAATACCTAAGTAATTAACCTAGGTGTAGCAAAGATTCAAATATTTTTCGTAGCATATTTATACAGATCTACTAAAGAATGGGAATCCATTATAGGCATCTAATTCGCAATATTTAATTCAACGTTGAGAATAATAAAATACCCCGACTAAATAGATCAAAATCCAACTAACAACCTTATATCGAACATAACTTGCTTATATCTTGTATATAGATATAATACCTAGGTACCAATAATATGTTATACTTACAGTCTGTATTACATGCGAATATGTGCACAAAAAAGAATAAAAATAATGATTACCCAAAATAGAAATAATACATTTTAGTGCCACTATGTATAGGTTTTGGCGACACCTAGTGAGGAGAAGAATATATTAAAATATGTTGTAACTTCAGAAATGGATATTTTTAAATGAATACAGCCTTAGGCAACTAAGAATACGACCATACTAGCGGACATTTTTGTAACTAACCGTTTCAGATTCCCCTCTTAAAACGAACTAAAACTCATTTGCATATTTCCACCGGTTGCAGAGCAATCAATAAATCTTAAGTTTTTAATGAAAACTTTAACTGTATCTCAGCCAACTGTCAATATTTTTTCATACATAATTACCTCCTGAAGTTTGGCGCACTTATTTACTAACACCCGTATATAATTTTTTTTCTGCACATTAATAATAATAATCGTCTTTATTCAGTCAAAAAAATACAATGTACAAATATTAAATAAAAGCGTGGCGGGATCTAGCATGCGCTATTCTATCCAACCACAATCTTGCATACAAAGAAATAATAAAAACAACAAAATTTAATTCAGATACATTACAATATTATACCTACATTCAATAAAAAAAACAATTTCTCTTACTAATTAAAAGTAATTTGACCTTTCTCTTAAATGTGTTTAGGGAGGCAGTCTCTGACATTTTGTGAAATAGAATTAAAGAAATTTACAGCATTATAGGAGAACGACCGCTGAAACAAGGCAGTGGCATGTCCAGGCACAACAAAAAGTTTACGGTATCTTGTATTCCGGCAATGAATATCAGGATTTCTTTGCATCTTTGCATATAGATACTCCGGCTGCATATACTTATTTCTTTTAAATAGTAGTGTCGCGATGTGTAAAAAGTAGCTTTTAACCAATTTGTCAACTGAAAATACGTTGAAATATGATCAAACTTTCTAACACCATAGCAAAATCTTACGCATGAATTCTGAAACTTTTGCAAACTATTTTTGTTAGCGATTGTGAGACACGACCAATATAGAACATCACAGTACGACAATCCAGATAGAACAAGCGTATCACATAGTCTCAATTTTATATCAGTAGTCAATAAATGCTGTGACATATACAAAAGTCTAAGTTTACTGCCTGAGAACTCTCTATTTTAAAAGAATGATATAGCTGAAAATCGTCAGCATTTGGTGGGATATACACGTTTTTAAATAACTACTAAAATCAGCGGTATCTATATATGGAAAAATAGCATTGGTCCCAACACACTACCCTGCGGCACGCCTCTGTCAGTCAGTTTACAGGCTGATTCAGCACCATTGACAATTACTTTCTGTTTCCTGCAGTTTAGATAGGCTTTTAAAAAATTTACAGCAGCCAACGAGAGACCAAAAAACTTCCATTTTAATAACAACGTTGAATGCTGAATTGTATCGAAAGCTTTACTGTAATCCAACAAAACCAAATTTGTGATCATACCTTTTTCACAAGCTCTTATTATGTCATCATTAACACGAAGCAGTGCCGTGGTTGTGCTGTGCAAGGGACGAAATCCAGACTGCGTAGACGGCAGTATATTATAACTTTTGAGAAATTTTTGAAGTTGTTTCGAAATTATTTCTTCTAACAGTTTTGACATAGTTGACAAGATACTAATTGGCCGAAAGTCCGTTATTTGCAATGCATTTGTACATTTGGCTATTGGTAAGACAGATGCAATCTTCCACTGAGTGGGGAAGCATGAATTCCTCATGCAACAATTTATAATATGGTTGATATAAGGAATAATATGAGGAGACGATACTCTAAGCATTCTCAAATCAATGTTATCCGGGCCTCTAGCATTTGATTTCAGTTTTCTCAGTAGTTCTTCAACCTCAAACTCAGTTATTTCAAAAAAATTAAATTAGGGTGAATAGTTATTAAAGTACTTATCCGCATAGTTTTCTAATATGTGATTGTTAAAACTGTTATTTGAGGGCGGAACAATGTCAACGAAGAAAGTGCTAAACAACTCTGGATCATCGCTAGGCAAAACATGATTCTGTTCAGCATTTATATTCAGTGTTTTAAGAACCTTTCAAAAATTTTTAGAATCAGTTTTAAACTTATAAGTTAAATACGCTTTTTTCTCATTCCTAATAGAACTAGTGACAAAATTCCTAATTTGTTTATATTCATTCCAACTTTGTTCGTTTTTAGTTTTTTTATATTTCAATAGAGCTTGTCCACGTAATTTTATCATATATTTTAAATACTCAGTCAGCCACGGGGCCGGAGGTTTAGACACATTAACACAGCAATGAATATTTTAATATTTAATTAAGGTTTAAATAGGTACTTTATGTTAATTTTTAGTAACGATACACCCAAATAATAGTAATATACTATAGTTATATACTTTAAAAAATAAAAAAAATAAAAATAGAACTTAAATAAATTATACGTCATAAAAACAACACATGAAACTAATATTTCTTGAGTAAAAACAGGTAATTTAAAAAAGATCTTAATTACTAGCTCATAATTATTGAAAAGAGTAAAAAAATAAATTATAAAATATTGTTGGAATAACAAAAACCTTATTTGCTTATAAGCCTTGTAAAATATCTATTTTTCTTCTCTTAGGTAACGCTTTTTTACAAAAAGTTGTTCGCGTTAAATAATATAACAGGCATATTCACACTTACATAAAACTATGTCCATATTCTCCATTCCTATCACAAGGCTAAAACGATTTCAAAACCTATATACCAAAATTTAACTCAATTGGTTAAAGCATATAGGCGCTATCGTGGAAACCTACATACAGACACACAGATAAACTTCTATCTGGAAATGGTCTTAACCATCACAGGGAACCTCAAAATGGTTATATCCGTCTTGATCTGAATTTCTTTTTAGCGTGTTCACAATACTTTCCCTAAGGGTCGGGAAATTAATAGTGAAATTTTTGTCTGGAATTTTCTCAAAGATTTGTAAACGCATACCAAAATTACAATATGGCTATTCAAGTATACAATAATT
Source organism: Apoderus coryli (assembly GCA_911728435.2). Lineage (NCBI taxonomy): Eukaryota > Metazoa > Arthropoda > Insecta > Coleoptera > Attelabidae > Apoderus > Apoderus coryli. The sequence goes on along the minus strand of OU452214.1, from coordinate 7,343,834 downwards.
GATGATGATCACAGGATTTATTTACTATTGGTTTTTATACTGAAATCCCTTTGCCTAAATTAGACAAAAAAATATTTCGATATGTAAGAAGATTAATTTTATGGTACTATTTATATCTATAAGTAGGTATCTAGATAAATTAAATAGGTAAATTTCAGCACAATAATTGCATTATAATAAAATAAAAATACATTTTTTAATTGGTTTCCATGAAAGGATAGGTAGGTAGTTACATAGGAACTCGAAGAACTACAGGTAGCTGGAAAATTAGGTTATTAGTATTCATAAAATTACCTGGAGTGTAGGTATAAATGTCCACATTTTATTCTGTGATTCCTTAGTTATCCGAAAAACTTCGAAGTGAAAAGTTAGTTGATTTCTAAGTTTATTCGTATATAAAAATATATAGTAATTCTGAACGCGAATACTACTTTAATTCAAGTACCAAATTAATAGAATTGTATACCTATAGGTATATCAACCAGAAAATGACTCAAGGTCCATATATTACGACAGCCAGCAACGGTGGAGAAAGCGCAACAACAGACAACATAAATTATTTAAAGTGTGTTTGTGGTGAGACAGAAACTCTAATTGGTGATGATGTTCCAACACCATTTCGAATCCATCGCGGGCATATCATTTTAGAGACACTTAAAAAGTCACAAGAAATTGTGAAGTTTAAAGAAAAACATCTTCATAAACGGACGCTATTGAAGAACACACTTAATGATTTGAAGAAACTCACAGAAAATGATGTCACAGCGTTAGAACGATTCAAAAAAAACCAAAAACTTCGCGAGAGCTTGAATGTATTGGCTAAGAAAAGATCAATGAAGAAGAAAATCAAGTTTGTCATGATGAAGAATAACGAAGTTAGTAAGCGGAAGTTACAGGGTAAGAGTGAATAAAGTGTTACTGTTATGAGATATTGTTATAGGAGTGTAGTGTGTGACTGATTTTTCAAAAACTGAGGTTGATAATTTTAAACTACCACTTTTTTGTGTACCTACCTATATGTACCTAATTAATGTCGTGTTTTATAGTCAACTTGTGATCTTTGGTCGAGTTTTTTTTGGTTTTATATCTTTATAAAAAATATGTTTTGATTTATGTAAGTGTTAAAATTATAATTATGTATATTAACTAAAGTATCAATCAATCAAATGTATATATTTTTAATGGTTGGTTTTTAATTTAATTTTAAAAATTAAAAGTAGAAATTTAATATTTCGTTTTCATATCTTAAATTTAAATAATTTTTTTTATCAGTTTTTAATAATACTAGTTCGAAATATTTTATTTGAAAATGTGTTTAAATAAATTATGTTTTAAATATTTTTGTTGTATTTTTATTAATACTCATACCAACAAGTTATAGTATGAAAATGATACTAAAACTCTGTTTAAGTAGATCGGGTTTATATGCAGTGTGTCTCCGGATAAGTGAAACAACTCATGTAAATGGCAAACAAATTTCGAGGTTAAATTTGATCTTCTGGTATGCAGCCCTGATTGGTGTGAAACTAATTTGAGACAATTTTAGTTTTGAAAAATCAAATATGTCTTAGAAATTTTGAAAATACAAAATGTTGAAGAAAGTTGTGCAGAAAACGAAGGTGAATAAGACAGTATTTATTAAAAATTATTATTTATAATAAACATGAAATATTGAAGAAAATTGTATTTGAAGAAGAAAAAAGAAAAAGATAAAAAAAAATTAAAAATATGGATAGACGTTTTTCAAATGTTATTGTATTTCATCTTCTCTTTCTGTATAATTTTCTTCAATAAAATTTTGTAGTATTTGCTACTAGAAAGTCACCATTATAAGCATAACGGGAGAAAAAAAGCAAACAAGGTAGGCCTAGGATATTGAAATTTTGTACTGTTACTCAGTTTTTTATTCTGAATATATTTTCTTAACTAACATTTTGTCGAAACTTTAGCCGAACAGTATTACTGTAAAAATCAGTATTTTCGAAATTTTCAATGAATGCTAGACTTTTCAAAGCTAATATTATGTCTCCAATTAGTTTCACACGAAGCGCGGCTGGACCCCAGAAGATCGGATTTAACCTTGAACATTTTTTGTCTTTTACAAGAGTCGTTTCACCTAACCGAGAACACAATGTATCCTTGAGTAAATCTGTATGACCACAAAAAAATTAACATAGTACGTTTCATTCGTGATATTCTAATATAACCTTATCTAGAGGTTTACTTCTCAAATTGCTGGCTAGACTGAAGACGATATAAGTTGGGTAGCACAGTAAGCTGATTTCAAAAATATTTTATATGGAATTAATCAAAATTTAAGTTTTTGAATTTCAAAGTATAAATGTTGAAATATTTGACATTAAATCAGAAGCAGAACATAATTGATCTCAATAGAATTACACGATGAATATTGAATTTTATGTTAAGACGTTATGTAAAATTCTTAGCACACATCATATGTTGACTTGTTGGAAATTCATATTAACTTACAAAAAATGTATATTTACTTACATTATTTGGTTGATTGTCACCAGATAGTTAATGTGCAAAGGAAAAACATTACTAAACAAAACAGTGCTGGTTTAAGAGAACTTTTTTATATGCAAGTACTAAAAATGTAAGTTTTTGATTTTCAAACTAGAGCTGTTGAAATCTTTAACATTACCTACATAAGGAGGAGACAAACTTGACGTTCTAATTAAATGAAAAATAATTTCGTGGAATAGCGGACAAAATGACTGGTTTTACCTACACAAGAGATTTTGTTTGATTTAGCAGGGCCTCTGTCTAATTCAGTAGAACCAGACCGAGGCTTGGATCGACAGATCGTTATATTTAATAATATACCAAAAAATACAATCAGATCAAAAAAATATGTATGGAAAATATTTATCGAGTTTTGTGCGACCAGAGAATACGAACTGAATGCTGAAACGAGTTTGCATAATTTGGCTAATATATTGAGAAATTATGCGGTAAATATGAGAAAGGCTGACGGAACTGAATATAAAGAAGCAACTGTAAAAACAATTTGGAATACTACGAGTAGGCTACTCCAGGAAAAATACTTCAATGACTTCAAAATTGAATTCGACCCGTTTACCAGTGTGATATTCAAAAATGCGCGAGATGCAAGAAATGCAAAATGTAAAAGATTACAGCAGGATCCAAACAAACGAAAATGCAGTTCATCAAATTTGAGTTCAAGTGATTTGGCTAGAATCATTGGTCGAATACAATTTTGAAGTCATCAATCAGCTGTGTATACATTCATCCCATAATCCAAATTATGGGATGAATGTATACCTACACCAGAAGGTTTACAAAAAAAAAAATTACCATATTGTAGCTGTTGCGTTAGCTTGGCGAGGTGGTGAACCAGCTGGTGGTTGCCTTATAGATGATTTCATGATTGAGAAAAATAATGATGGAACGCCAACTAACAGAATTAAATACAATCCAATATTCAGTAAAACATGCCAAGGAGGATCGAAAAGTTGTACAAATAGTAAGTGGCTTGTTCCAAATATTGCAAACGAAAGTGCATGCCCTGTTCGGTTATTCCATAAATTATTGTCCAAAAGGAGGAAAAATATTACTTCCAGTCGCCTATTCTTGAGACCAAATCGTTTCTGGAAATCCGAAAGTGACACATGGTTTGACAATATTTATCTTAAATAAATAAATAAATATACCGGTAGGCAAGACCACAATTAATATGTGGACCAAATCATCCGCGCAAGCTATGGGTTTGAATACTAAGTGTAAAAAGATATCCAATCATTCGAACAGATCAACTGCAGTTAGCCATTTGGCATTTCTTGCATCTCGCGCATTTTTGACTATCACACTGGTAAACGGGTCGGATACAATTTTGAAGTCATCAATCAGCTGGTTCACCACCTCGCCAAGCTAACTCAACAGCTACAATATGGTAAATTTTTTTTTGTAAACCTTCTGGTGTAGGTATACATTCATCCCATAATTTGGATTATGGGATGAATGTATACACCATGCACTTTCGTTTGCAATAATTGGAACAAGCCACTTATTATTTGTACAACTTTTCGATCCTCCTTGGCATGTTGTACTGAATATTGGATTGTATTTAATTCTGTTAGTTGGCGTTCCATCATTATTTTTCTCAATCATGAAATAATCTATAAGGCAACCACCAGCTGGTTCACCACCTCGCCAAGCTAACTCAACAGCTACAATATGGTAAATTTTTTTTTGTAAACCTTCTGGTGTAGGTATACATTCATCCCATAATTTGGATTATGGGATGAATGTGGTGAACCAGCTGGTGGTTGCCTTATAGACTATTTCATGATTGAGAAAAATAATGATGCAACGCCAACTAACAGAATTAAATACAATCCAATATTCAGTACAACATGCCAAGGAGGATCGAAAAGTTGTACAAATAATAAGTGGCTTGTTCCAATTATTGCAAACGAAAGTGCATGCCCTGTTCGGTTATTCCATAAATTATTGTCCAAAAGGGGGAAAAATATTACTTCCAGTCGCCTATTCTTGAGATCAAATCGTTTCTAGAAATCCGAAAGTGACACATGGTTTGACAATATACAGGTAGGCAAGAACACAATTAATATGTGGACCAAATCATCCGCGCAAGCTATGGGTTTGAATACTAAGTGTAAAAAGATATCCAATCATTCGAACAGATCAACTGCAGTTAGCCATTTGGCAAATAAAGGAATTTCTGAACAGCAATTAATAAAAATAACAGGACATAGCAGCTCTAATACAATTAAACCGTACTTGAATATTAACCAAGAACGCCATGGTGAAATAATCAACACCATGCGAGGAATTTCTTCAACAGTGGAAATTAACAATCCGTCAACTTCAGCAAACTCTTCTTCCAATTTAACATTTACCAATTGTACTTTTCACAACTGTAGTTTTAAATAAAAATGAATAATATTTGTTTGATTAAAACTAATACATTTTGTATTGAAAATTATTAAGCGTCAGATTGACAATCAAATTTTTGATATCTACAAAGTAAAAAATTATCTTATCGAATACTCCTCGGGCCTTGATAAATACTCAAAATTTTATCATAGAGAATCCTTCAAGCGAGTTGCTTAAGGATAATAGTCCTCGGCCTGCGGCCTAGGGCTATATCAAAAATATCTATCGCCTTTCGTTAAAATAATCCCTGGATCGTAAAAGAATCGTTTACTAAGAACAACACGAATTGAAACTCTCTATTTAAACTAATAACTTATAAAAATTACATTAGCACAAATTAATACATTAAATCTCTTGAAAACTATCTGACATTAATTATTCTTTTGACATTACATTTTATTATATTAGAAATACTATGTGTCTGTACAATTTTTTACATCCTCCCCGGCGGCTTGAATTTCCAAAGGGTAGAGTAACCGCACTGGACGCTTTAATTTAGTACGATTTGCCAAAACAATTTCGCATGCACGAACTTTTCCATCTCTTCCTTTAAAAACGTCACTTACTCTAGCTAATTTCCAAAGTAATCTTGGTACATTTTGTTCGTATAAAAGTACGACATCTCCAACTTTTATAGGGTTACATTTGACATTATTTTTATGATGACCAATGCGAAGTTGTTGCAAATAATCATTGGACCAGCGCTTCCATATTAAATTAAGAAGTTCTTCTCTACTTTTCCATTGTTGTAAAGCATAGTGGTAAGTCATCTTTGGTATTTCCAAATCAGTTGTGTACTCGTAATCTCGAGTACCTATTAAAAAATGTGAAGGGGTCAATATAAACAAATCGTCTGTATCATTGTGGATATAGGATAATGGTCTGGCATTTACTGTAGACTCAACTTCTGTCAACACCGTTACTAATTCTTCAAAACTGATTAATCTTTTCCCTAGTGTTAACTTCAAAGTATTTTTAACAGATTTTACTAATCTTTCCCAGAATCCACCCCACCATGCGGCTTTTTCTACACTAAAACGCCATTCAATACGGTGAGCGTTAGAAAATCTTTTTATTTCATTATTACACAGAATTGCTGATAACTGAGAAATGTCCTTCGAAACCCGTTTGAATGTTTTAGCATTGTCTGAATATATTACATCTGGAACTCCTCTTCTTGATATAAAGCGTCTTATTGCTTGAACACAACTTTCGGCTGTAAGATCGGTTACGACTTCAAGATGTATTGCTCTAATAACTGCGCACGTAAATAACATAATATAGGACTTAACTTTCTCTCCATTATTAGTGGTAACATATATCGGTCCTGCAAAATCTGTTCCAGTTATCTTGAATGGAGCAGAATTTTCAAGAATTCTATTTCTCGGCAGAGGAGCGAACGATTCATTTGCTGCTTTCACTCGGAATTTCCTGCATATTAGGCATCTATTTATTATAGCTTTAATTCGTTGCCTAGCTTGAATTACCCAATATCGTTTTCTAATGCTAGTCAGAGTGCTAGAAATACCTGAATGATTAATTTGCTCGTGTTCTCTTTTTATTATTAAATCAGTCAAAATAGATTTTTTCGGTAGTATAATTGGATGCTTAGTTGTATATGGTAAACTTGATTCTTGAAGACGACCGCCTAATCTTAGAAGACCATTTTCGTCGAGAAATGGGCTTAAAGTTAAAATTTTTGAACTCGATTCTATTTGTTTGTTTGTAATTAATGCATTAATTTCTATGTGAAAAATCTGATTTTGAACAGCTTTTATTACATATTTCTCACTTTCTTTCAATTCTGGAACCGACAAGTAACTTACATTCTTTTGATCACGGAATTTCAAATTATTCACAAATCTTCTAACATAGCTCATTATTCTTATAACTTTTTCCAAAGAACTATAATTTTCTAATTTAATTAGTACATTGTTATTACTGTCATTCTCATCAACATTAACTAGCAGACTACTTACTTCTGTACACATACTTTCATCATCGTTATTCGGCCAAGTTTCACGGCTTTCATTTAACCACCATGGTCCATGTTTCCATAAACTTGAATCTATTAACACTCTCGCTTTTACTCCCCTCGTAAGTAAATCAGCCGGATTTTCAATTCCTGGGCAATGGCGCCAATTTTCTATGGTCAATTTCTGAATTTCTGTCACTCTATGACATATGTACTGTTTCCATTTGGTAGCTTTTCTTTTAATCCAGTAAAGAGATATTTTTGAATCGGTCCATAAAAAACAATCTGATATTTGAATTTTTAATGAACTTAATATGAAGTTCTGTAGTCGTGCTGCACAAAGCGCTGCCGTTAACTCTAATTTTGGTAAAGTTAAACAAGCATTTTTCTGTTTGTCGATTGGAGCCACTCTGCTTTTTGCCATTAAAATATTGACGTCTCGCGTACCCTCATTTAATGACCTAATATACGCCACTGCGCCATAAGCTGGTGGGCTTGCATCTGCAAATATGTGGAGCTCTACTTGGTTTTCAGCAAACAGTGCACATCTCGGTAGGTGAAAATCATTAAACTAACTGACTTCTGAACACCATTTGCGCCATTCGCAGTCCAAATCGTTGGGTAATAGTGAATCCCATCCTATCTTTCGCTTCCATATCTCTTGCATAAGCATTTTTGACCTTATTAAAAATGGTCCAATATAACCAAATGGATCGAAAATTTTTGAAATGCTTTGCAATACATTACGTTTAGTTGAAATCTGTGTATTTACTAAATCTATAGAATTAACATCAATACTTATTTCATCTGTATTAATATTCCATAAAACACCCAGCACTTTTTTCACATTACTTGTTGTACTTTCTACATCATTACCATTCATAATATTACGCAAAGAAGCATTATTTGTACACCATTTTCTTAAATTCATATTGGCCTTCATTAAAATGTCAATACTGTCTTTATAAATCCGTTGTCCTTCTTCTACTCTATTGATTGCTACTATTAGATCATCCACATAAAATGATGTCTGTAATATTCGGGCCGTTTCGGGATAATCCCGTTCTTCCAATTTGAAATGATTCTGTAAGGTTGCTGCTAATAAAAATGGGCTACACGTTACTCCAAAAGTGACTCGCATCATTCTGTACCTAATGATTTTTGGCAAATTCAGTACGTTGGTTATGGGAGCTTCATACCACAAATAGCTATGCGAATCTCTGTCATTTTCGTCAATACTAATTTGTAGAAAAGCTTTTTCTATATCAGCAATAATTCCAATAGCACCAATTCGAAAATTGAGAAGGACGCTTAACATGTGAGGCACTAAATTTTCTCCCGAATCGAGCAAGTCATTTAACGATGGGCATCCTGGTGCATGTGCAGATGCATCATAAACCACTCGAAGCTTTGTCGTTTCTTTATCGTCTCGATAAACTGGTCTATGAGGCATATAATAAAGTTTACATTTTGTAGAATCAGTAGTAGGTATTTCTGCGCAGTCGTTATTGATATATTCACGGATCGCATTATCATATTCAAGCAATTTATCAGAACTGATTAATTTATTGGTTAATGATTTTACTCGGCTTAGCGCACTATTATAATTAGAGTCTATTGTTTTAAAATTGTTTATCCACGGTAGCTTTATTGAATATCGGTTATCTTTAAATGTAATATTTTTGTTCATGAAATCCGACGTTTTATTAAAAACTGTTATATTATCTTTAATACCGATTGTGTCTAGTTCCCAAAATTGTTTTAAGTTCAAATTATCATCCTGGTAGTCAGATTGCACATGTAAAACGTTAGAAACATTAATATTTACCGTGAACGCGTAATCGTTACTTCCACCATGTAAAGTCCACCCGAATTTAGTATTTACAGCCGTTAATGTCTTTGAAAGTTGCAAAACTTCACTGCTTACTATTTTCCAATACATATCTGCACCGATTAAAACTGATATACCAGCAATAACATCCATATCATTGGGTGGTATATCTGCAAGATTATGTTTAATACTGAACGCTCTTATAACTGGATCAGAAATTGAAGGTGCATTTAAAGAATCGAAACATATTTCCGGAACTTCAATCGCGTTAACATTTATAATTTCGTTATTGTTTAGTCCTTTTAATTTAAGCGAGACTTTCCGACAAATTCGCGCGGGTGCTTGTTCACTATTACCGAAAGCCGTTATTGAAATTTTATGCATCCCGATAATTGGAAGGTTTAACTGACGCGACACACACTCTTTAATAAATGTCAGTGGACTACCACCGTCTAAAACCAATCGCACATATGATTTAGGAACATTAGACGATAATATTTCTGCGCAGGCAGTTTGTAAATACACGTTATCAATTCGGCCGTCTGCGAATAAATTTGTGGAATTCGTATTTGCGTTATTTTCAACTTGTGCTGCAACTCTGGACCCGACGCCACTGGTGCTTGCACCGGCTCTGTTATTATAAGTTGGATCACACATCGTCGTAGCGTGTTTCCTCTGACACTTTGCACACACAATTTTTGTGCGACAATTCTTCGAATTATGGTTAGCCTTTGTACATCTGAAACACCTCGAAGAACTTTTAAGCATATTCTTCTTTTGGTCAAGAGTTACGTTGGCGGTATTACAATTTTGCGTAAAGTGGCATTCAGATTTACAAAATAAACATTTTTCTTTTGCAGCAGTAAATAGACCTGCTGCTGAGCATGTGTAATCATTTTTCTTATGAGAAACATGTTTTTCGTTACGTTTTGAAACAAGTTTTTCGTTATGTCCCTCATCAGCAAAAAAACGAGCTTCTTCTACAGAGTCAACTTCCACTTTTATAAAGTTCAAGAGCTTAACTAGCTGTATTTCAAAACTATTGTCTGTTCTGGAATTATCAGACAACGATTCACCGGTGCGGCCTTCAAAATCGTTAGTTGCCTGCTGTTTGTTGAATGCAATTCGCATACCAAATGGTAATGCTTTGAAAACTATTGATTTCACCATCATACTGTAATTATTTGGAGCTAAACCTAATGTTGTTAGAGATTTTAGTGTTTTTGAAGTGGTATTGTAAAGATTCTTTAGAGTGTGTAAATCATTTTTTGATTTGACAGCGGGTAAGGATAATAACTGCTGAATATAGCTATCGACTATTTTATCAACATTACCATATTCTTCTTTCAATAACTCGATAGCGTCTTTATAACTAGCTTTACTTGACATTAGACCATTGACAGTTACTGCAGCATCGCCAATTAATACAGATTTTAAATAATTATACTTTCCAGTGTCATCTAATTCTGGGTTACTATGAATACTAGATTCGAACTGTTCCCAAAAAGCAGGCCACTCACGATAGTCTCCATTATATTTAATAAGATCTAATTTAGGTAATCTTACCGAATATCTTCCATTATGATTGCATTGACTACGAGAAATAGTGGTATTACTGGTTGATGAGTCAATCGTTGATAGTACCTGAGCATTTTGAGTTACATCCAATATGCGTTCTTCTAACCATGATATTGCTGAGACTGCCTTATCATCGTATTCCACAATTTTTTCGCATTCTGCTTCTTGTTGTTCAGCTGTCAAATCGGCTGACACTTTTTCATTAACATTAGTTAAGTTTAATCTAACTGCTTTAATTCTTTTAATTAATATTTTAGCATCTGTAATATCAAATATATTAGTTTTATATTCATCCATACTATTAATGAGTTTAGTTAATTGTCCGCGATAAGTTTTCTTTAATATTTGATCCATATCAGACTTTATCGTTACGTTGTTCGTTAAAAGTTCGTTAATCGTTAGTTAGTTTACGTTACGTTAATATTAACAACTCGCGCCCGTCAGTGATTTTCAGTAAACGACTCCCTGGTTTCGGCACCAAAATATCAAAAATATCTATCGCCTTTCGTTAAAATAATCCCTGGATCGTAAAAGAATCGTTTACTAAGAACAACACGAATTGAAACTCTCTATTTAAACTAATAACTTATAAAAATTACATTAGCACAAATTAATACATTAAATCTCTTGAAAACTATCTGACATTAATTATTCTTTTGACATTACATTTTATTATATTAGAAATACTATGTGTCTGTACAATTTTTTACAGGCTATTATCGCAAGCAACTCGCTTTCGGCATTCTCTATGACAAAATTATCTCGGTATTATCAAGACCCTAGTGGTATTACTACTGATAACCTACAGTAAATAGTCTAAATTTGAGTCGATGAATGACAGTAACATTTAAATCATTATTTCTTATTAGGCAAATTATTAACAATTAGTACGCCATCCCACCACTATTCAATGTCTAAACCACGATTGTGGTAACAAATTCTGATTGGCTATTCGGTACCTACTATTTAAACAAGTGCGGGGCCGAGCCATCCCTACCACCATAATATTTAACAGCGACTACTATTGGAGGCGAAATCATATCTACCTGAGGCGTACCTTCTAAATAAATACGGCGGTTTCTGTACCTTTTCTTCAATACGTACCTAACAGTCTTGTTGACAAGTGCTTGTTTGTGCGTGAAGTAAAGCTCGTGAATAAAAACAAACCGAAAAATCATTCGAAAAGTTTATTCAGTGTAATAAATAAGCGTTATATAGTGAAGGTCAGAATAATAAAATCAAAATTATTAGTGATATTGACTGTCATATTGATATTAACGAATCGTTCTGTGCGAAGCTACGCGAACAAGTTTGTGTGAATTGTAATAATTTTCGGTTGAAACATTCGTTTTCGAAGTATATAAGAAGACCTAGACCACAAAAAGTGCAATAATGATTGGTGATTACGCTTGCAGAACACGGACAATGAATTATCGTGATAAAGAGTCTGAGGAAGCTGTTGATGCTAGTTCGTGTACCGAAACGTTGAATGCTATTGTGTCTGTACCGAATGAAAAGTGGGTGTATAATACGCCCCGCAAGCAGCGCATCGTTGTGCCCTTGACGCAACCCAAGAAAAACGCATTGCAACCGGTTATAATGTGTTCGGACGTGCACCGGGATTGCAATGTGTGGTATGAGCTTCGGAATGAGGATGATCTGGATCACAAAGATGGTATTGATGAAACGGTGTTGAGGAAGGTTGGTGGAATTTATAAAATGCCAACTAGACGGTGTGATGATAGTAATTCTATGTTTGATGATGGACGTATGGGGACGCAGCGGCAGAAGGAGATGTGTTATATACAGCGCAATGATGAAGATGTAAGTAGTTTTTTATAATTATACGAACATAACTTTGGAAATAACTCCAGTGAGCTCGATTTAATTTTGTACTGAACCTTAAGTAAACTAAACTATTTATTTTATTGTTTCAGAACCTCGATCTGTTTACACAACCGTTCAAAAAACCTTCATATCTGATGTGTAGTCTCAACTTACCGAAACTAATGAAAAGACTGAATTTCGAAGAAGACCCTCCATCGAGTTACAGGCAAAACAAACAATTTCAATTCCGTAACAAAGCAACAAAACGCGATTTTTCAATTTATAATAGTCACGATATCAACAATGAGTTTATGGAAAATAATACAAATAATATTGACAAAGATTTTACATTTGTCGAAGATGATGGTATATTTGAAATGCAAAGTTCACAAGCAACGAAACGTCAAAAATTGATGACAACGCGTCAATAAGCGTCTTGTACTTACATGTTTCGTGATCATGTGTTTGGTATTGGTGGTAGTAATGGGAATTTTAATCCAAAGATTTTCGATTTCGTTAGTATGGAATAAGATATAATAACCTATTTATGTAGGTACTTCTTTCTTTCTGTATAATAAAATAAAAAAGTTTTAATTATCAAACTGATTTCTGATTGAGTAGTTATTAAATTATTTGAAATGAGGCTAGTTTTTTTCAGGTATTAGGTCTTAAGTAAATATTCTGATTTTCTCTTTTTGTTAAGCAATATAATAAACTGAAGTTATATGGCTGAAAGTATTTTTTCTTTGAACAAACTGTACTATATTTAATGCATGTTTTGTATTATTTCATTTTTAGGATTCCGTAAATTAACCAACCTTCTGTCATGAATCTTTGACTTGGGGGACTGTCTGTGACCTTTTAGTCATATATATGTATATATATATATATTATTTGACCAGAGTATGGAAGTATTAAATTCGTTTATATAATATTGTTTTATTTAAAAACAAACTGACTGACATTGATATTCAACTAGTGTTTTATATTTCAATATCCAACATTTTAACAGCTTATGCCACATTTTTAGATTATACTATTACTATAAAATTAGAACTTTGTTATTACTTACCGATTTTGAAATATTAAAAATTTTTTAAAGAAAGACAATTTATTTCTAATGAAATACTATATATTTAGTACCTTGTTTAAATGAAACACTCTTAGCAATTATAGATAACTAGATGATACTACTACTAGAAATACTCCAAATAAAAACAAATGCATACATCCTCCTCATTTTGATTTTTTTTAGTCGTACCTACTGGGGTCATTTTTTTTTACGTTTAATATTACGTTACTAGATGCAGGAGGTTATAATAAAAAATCGGATATCTTGTAATACGTAAGATATCCGATTTTTCAGTAGGTATAAATGTGAAGAAGACAAATAATGTATAGTTTAATTAAAATTAGAATACACATAACAAGGAAAGTTACAAAAAACGTAACGTAACTATTTATGAATGTACTTAAAATGACTAAGTTAAGATGTTCTATTTGAGAAAATTGACTTATGCGTATATTTAGTAGTAGATCATACTACACTAATTTGTGACCACCATGTAACCTGCTATGGGCAATCTGTCAAGATAATAATAATAATAATAATGTGTAATATTTGTAACCGTATGTCTAATGATTTGGATATATTAGAATCAAGTCTGTCATGTATAAAACGTTTATTTTTTAAGTAATAAGCTTAAGTTATTAATTAGATATTATTGTTATTTTCATGTTATTGTATTATTTGTAATTTTTACCTGCCCTTTAATTGGATATTTATCTGCTCTTAAATAAATAAATAATTAAAACAACTATCATAAGTACAAACACATTCGGCATGACTTGCTTAACTTACAACTTACCTATCTCCACTGCTTCCAATCCTTAAACCCACCAACGGGCACTGCATTTAATAAATTTGATGCCTCTTGCCACAGTTTTTTTGACGATTCCATAGACAAATTGCCCCAAATTTGCCTGACAGCAAATTGGAGTGCATTCTCACAAACTGGGCAAGAAGGGTTTTTTGCTCCGCATGTGTATTTGCAGAGCGCTTTGATGTTTGTTCTCCCGTCAACTCGTCTTCATGCTTTACACAACAATAATAATAATAAATAAATACACAGATTTGGGAGTATTAAATAAATTACTAATAAAAACAATCACGAAAAACTAATAACAATTTAAAAAATTCTAACCTTAAAACATCAAACCAATAACAAAAAATATACGTCATCGAAAATTTCATAAAATCTAAACATTTGATTGGTTGATCTCTGCAAAGATGACTCACAACGTTGCGAGTGAGTGAATCTTTTGCGTGCACGCAAGTAGGGATACACGTTTAATCGCAATTTCAAATAAGGCTCTTCGCCCAAAACAAGTTGCGCATACGAACAAATTAATGCAACTTCGCGTGCACGTAAATATTTGCGATCGAATCAAATAAAGCCAGAAAGATTCGTGAAGGTTAAAGATGTTATAAAAATCTGATTAGTTTTGAAGGATTCATCCTTTAACAAATTAATTCACGTTGTAGCATATTTAACTATATAGATTTGTACAGAACTGTAATACCTATAGGTAGACCATTATTTCCAAAATTTCTTCACTTCGCTTCATGTGCTGAAAACGATTGACGTGTGTTTTTTTATTATCTCTAACTCGAGTCTCGCCTAAAGCCATCAATGAGGTACCAGTCAAAAAGTGTGCGGGTTTCAACACTTCATAACATTCTGGATCAGCCCTGAGGGGAATGGAATAGGGAGTATTGAATTGATTATATGTACAACCTGGACTGATAAATTGTAAAAATAAATTGACTATTCGTTATAATTCTTTTTAAATTATATTTATTAAGTTTTACTGCCGATTCCCATATTGCCTATATGGGGTGATCTGGATGGAATAATATTGCAAGCTGTTTTGTTATCTAGTAGAAAATTACATTACGCGAAAACAAACAACACCCTTCTTCAGCAAAGCCTCTAGCAGTGCGCCTGCAACCTATGGGCCAGTATAGGTTTGTCTGATAAAGAAAAGTATGTAAATATTTAAAAAGGAATGCCTAACAAAACATTTGTAATATATGATGCTGTCCAGGGAGAAGTAGTCGATGTTTTGCAATAAAATCTGTATCACAATTTTTAAGCGATGCGATGGTTAAATTTCTTAATCTATTTCATTTGACCCATAGGTTGCAGATGCACTGTCAGATGTTTTGTTGAGAAACTGCGTTGTTTGTTTTCGTAATTTTCTACCTGTTAACATAATAATTTGGAATTTTATTCCACCTATAGATCACCACATATGGGAGATTTATGGGAATCGGCAGTAAAACTTACTAAATATATAAAAAGATTTATAACAAATAGTTCATTTATTTTCGAAGATTTTTACACTTTTTCAGTCCAGGATTAATCTATAATCCAGTCAAGACCTCTTATTACCCTCACGGCTGATCCAGAAGGTTATGAAGTGTTGAAACCCACACACTCTTTGACTGGTACCTCAATTGATGGCTTTAGCCGGGACTGCATTTAAAGATAATAAAAAAACATATGTCAATCATTTTCAGCACATGGAGCGAAGTGAAGAACTTTCGGAAATAATGGTCTACCTATACCACAGTTCTGTACAAATTTATAATATAGTTAAATATGATCCAGAAGGTTATGAAGTGTTAAAACCCACACACTCTTTGACTGGTACCTCAATTGATGGCTTTAGCCGGGACTGCATTTAAAGATAATAAAAAAACGTATGTCAATCATTTTCAGCACATGGAGCGAAGTGAAGAACTTTCGGAAATAATGGTCTACCTATACCACAGTTCTGTACAAATTTATAATATAGTTAAATATGCGACATCATGAGTTAGTTTGTTAAAGGATGAATCTTTCAAAATTATGTATTTTTTATAAAATCTTTCACCAATATGTTATCATTGTCATTTATTTTATTTTAGCTTATATATGTTTGTTGGGAATAATTTAAAACTCAATATTTGGGTATTTCGCCACTATTTAAAATGCTGAATGTTAAGCAATTAAAAACAATCCTTTCGGATTAATAGTAAAAGCCACTGCGTGATTGAAAAAATGTAAATTTCTCAGTGGCTCTTATATTAAATAAAGTTGGATAAAACTTAATATAAACAAAAACATAAATTAAAAGACTTATTTTTAACGAGTCCTAACGTTTCAGGAACCATTCTGTTCCCGTCAACAGAAGATAAAAACAGTAATAATTAATTTGTATTTGAAGTAAATGTTAGTATGAACAATTTTCGGATATTGACATTTGTCAACTAATCAATTGAGTGAAGAGATTTCCAAGGTGCAGTGGATAGGACAAAAATTAGATGCAGGTTGCTTACTGTTTTTGATATAAATCTAGTATACAGGGTGATATTAATTTTTTGCCATCTCATAAGGCATAAAGATTTTGAAATTTAAAATAGTGAATTATTTTGCTCCACGTTTACAACGTTTTGACTATATTTTCTTTCTTAAGCTACAATTTCTACTTATCATGATATTGTGTTTTAGATTTGGTGCGGGCGATCTCATCATATACACAAGTCGGAAAATTGTTTCCTGATTTTTATTGATTTTAGAAAATTTGTGCCTAAGTAAATTGATTAAAATTAATGTGCCAAGATTACTGAAATTGTTTTAAATACCTGAAACTTTAAATCAGGTGAGAAAGTGCAATTTAAATAGTACTGAGTATAATAACTAAAAGGTTAAAAGTGGAAAAATCCAGTAAATTCGAATTTATAGATAAATACTATAACTTTTTGCTGATTTTATTGAAGTTCGTATACAGCCCGCACCAATTACCAGTTACAAATTGCCAAATACAAAGTTTTGTTGATAGATTCAATGGTATAAAGTATTATAATTTGATTCTAATCACCACTCTGAAAAGCATGTCTGCCACGAATAAAAATTTACTTGAAGACATTGATACAGCACAACTATCACTGGAAACTAAACTGCTTCTACAAGCAATAGTTAATAGCGAAGAGCGTATAAAACAAGAAAATAAGTTAGAGAATGAAAAGCTATATAATTTGTTAGCTGAACAGACACATAAGATCAAGATACTGGAACAACGGTGTTCAATAATTGAGGATCGATATGTAACCCAGGAGAGACGCTTAAGAAAAAACAACATTTTGATATTTGAAGAAATAATCCATATATAACTGTGGAGTGCAAGATTAGTTGCAATAAAAATACAAACGTCACCTCCACAAACTGTTTATTATTTAAAAGTGGAACATGTTTCGGGATATCTCAGATCCATTTTGCAGCTTTGTGGTGGCTGATGATGGGATCTGAGATATCCCGAAACATGTTCCACTTTTAAATAATAAACAGTTTGTGGAGGTGACGTTGGTATTTTTATTGCAACTAATTTTGATATTTGGTCTCCAGGATCCAGAAAGTAGTAATAATAATCTCTTTATTATAATAATAATAATAATAATCTCTTTATTGTCTAACAGGTATAACTACCCAATTACAAGACAAAACAAAAATATATATTATGATACAATGATATAGGTGATTGAAAATAAAAAAAACTAATAAAATTAACAAAGGTATAAAATAAAATAAAATGGCCACTCAAATAACCACCTAAATAATATCAATTTCATTAGCCTGTAAGTACCCGCGCAGGTCACGCTTAAATGAATTGAGTGATGCATTAAAGTAATTAATATTCTCATGGATAGTCAGACGATTGCAGTAGTTGCAAGCCCGAAAAAGGGGCGCCCTAGTTTCATAGTTTGCGTGAACCTGGGGCACCCAAAATATATCAGAAGCTCTTGCGTGTAAGCGGGGAACACGAAACCCAATCTGATGAAGCAGCCGAGGACAGTCCAGCAAACCGTTTATTAATTTGAAGATAAATATTTGAGAAACGTAATATTAAAGACACAGCTTTGAAGGTCCTTGGAGAGCCTCCAGGTGTTGAAATAAGCTTAGCCGACAGAGGCAGAAAATCTAAGCGTAAACTTGAGGAATCTCAAAAATTGGCCCGGTCTGAGAACAAGTTCGGCAAAATCATTGGTAACAATTTGAAGGTTGAGGAAAGTATCTTCACGATTGAACAACTTACTGAGCTGTTCAAGAGCACAGATCCAGTTTTAACGTCTTCTAACCCTCAGGAAAACAACCAGAATCAAATTACTACTCAACTGCCATTGAGTCATACTGCAATATTCAAGGGATAATACGATCATTGAATGGTAGTGAGATTCCTAAACAACCGAAAGACGGAGATCGCAAAAGAAACCATGAGGAAGATATTGGGGAGGCATCAACGACTAACAAGACACTGAATACAACAAATTTTATTAGGTCATCTGAAAGAATACGAACTTTTTCAAAATAGTGAGTTGTTTTAGATTATTCCACTTGTTTGTATGTTTTTTTTTTCAACTGTCCTTTGTTGTAATCCTTTTAATTAGTATAAATAGGTTTTATTTAAAATCTTTAATAATCATTGTTTTAACGTGCCTATTTGTGTTATAATTGTATATTGTCAATGCTATTGTGCTTGTATAGTTGGTTATTGTGAGCTTGATGTTGGGCAGAATCTGTACTCTAATATGAATGGAATAAAGTGTGCACATATGAATGTCAGGTCTGTGGTTCCGCATTTTTCAGAGATTAAGAATTTAGTAGTCGACAAAGATTACGATATTGTAGGGCTGTGTGAAACATGGTTGAAGGACACTATTTCTACACGCACGGTATCGTGCTACAGCTTTGTAAGATGCGATCGTGGGGCAACGGGTGGTGGTGTGGGATTATATATAAAATCTAATATTCGATACTCGCTCATAACTACAATTACTGTAAAAGAACAAGTGTGGGTAAAATTACATATTTTAGGAACCACATTGATTGATGATGGTTGTTTACCGTCCACCACATTTAAACTATGTAGAATTTATAAATGGTTTGGAAAGTGTGTTCAACTCTCTTGTGGGGGCGGCTGATTATGTTGTCTGCCTCGGAGACTTTAATATTGACATGCTCAATACTGATTGTTGTATGAATGCTATGATTGTGGATATATTTGAGGGTCTAGGTTTAAAGTAGGTCATCTGCTAAACCACAAGAATTGGAGCTACTAGCAGTACACTGATTGACTAGATTGTTACCTCATGTGAGGACATTGTGACACAGATTTGTGTGGAGCCAATCCCGGATATCAGTGATCACGAATTAATATCATGTAATATATCAATAACGTACAAAAAGCCAAAGGCGGTCTATAAAGTTGTAAGAGATTTCCAGAATTTTCAATATGAGAACTTTTGCAATCATTTGAAGATGATTCCATGGAGAAATATCTACGACTATGATAACATTGACGATAAGGTGTGTTTTTTAACTGAAAATATTAATTTTTTACTTGACATGTTTGCACCTTATCGTCAGTACAGAATTTGTAAACCTTTTGCTCCTTGGTTTAATGATGCACTCCGTGCCATGAAGAAAGGTAGGGACAAAGCTCTTGCTAAATATAAGAGAACAAAAACCGAAAAGAAGCACGAAAATTATAAGTCTCTTAGGAACATGTTTACGGTTGCTGTTAAAAAAGAAAAGAAATGTTTTTTTAGTGAAAAACTTAAGAATAATGATCAAAAACAAATATGGAAATCATTGAAACTACTTAACATCAATAGGAAATCTGCTACTGTATTACCCAATCCAATAGATGATGTGAACGACATTAATAATTATTTTTTAGATTCTATTCCTAATTTGAGTCCAGATGGTGATGTGCTGCGTTATTACGAGTCCAATACGACCAATCTTAGGTTATCGATCTTGCACTATATTGGTCTGACGCCAAGTGCAACTGAGCTATTTAAAGATTATCTTAATGAAAGAACACAAGCAGTTATCTATAACGGCAAAATCTCCAATTACTTGTCCTTAACCAGGGGTGTTCCTCAGGGATCAATTTTTGGTCCACTGTTGTTTAGTATTTAAGTCTCAAACTTACCTAGAGCTGTGTCATATTGTAAGCAACATTACTTTGCGGATGACGCTCAGTTGTATTTGGCATTTCCATTAAAGGAATCTTCAACTGCTCTCGCGCAGATCAACTGCGTCTTAAATTCATTTAGGTAGTTTGCTGAGAGTCATTGTCTTAGGTTAAATGCAGGATAGTACAGACTTTCAATAATATTGTTTGGTCGCAAGGCCGATAAGCTTTCATTTTTGGATATGTACAGCAACTCTTTAAGGATAAATAATACAGTCATTAATTTTCAGAGGAGGTCAGAAACCTTGGCCTTGTAATGGACGATGAATTGCGCTTCTCGGGGCACATTAGTTGTGCTCTGCAGAGAGCATACTTGAATCTGAAAGTTTTATTCCACAATCGCCAGGTGTTGACTCGAAAACTTAAAATATCATTATGTGAGACGCTAGTATATACAATAATAGCAGAACATGCCCTACGCGTACTTAAAGATGTCAAATTAAAACGATTTAGGAGCGTATCATGTGGAAATCCAATGACTGGATAAACTCCATCGCTACGAAACCACAGAAGCTTAGCGAAACGACGTTGAACACGTTCCATACTAGCCGAATGAAATTCATATGTAGGACTCCACACAACTTAGCCCTAACAAATAAGCTAATAATTAGTTTGTATATGTTTGTTGTGACGTGAAAAAGAGTCATTGACAATTTAGATGTCTTTTTATTTTTAATTAAAGCAGTGACTTTTATTAATAAAACGAAAGGGATATTTTTTAATATAGACCTAAAAAAATTAACTGTAAGCTAATAATGTATTTTTTTATATTTTCTTAGACTTGGCAATACCTAAAAACAAGGACGAAAGTAAAGGAGGCGCCACTTTAAGACTAGCCAATACATTATTATTAATTAAATTATTATAATTGAATTTAAAAAATGAAATAACTCAAAAAAAAAAACATTTGAATTAAAAAATGATTAAAAGATCAATCACGCGATATTCAAAAATTAAATATTTTTTGATGTGAAACGTCATAAATAAAATAAACTGACGCCTTGTCATGGATTGCGTGTGCGAAAGTTGACTTGCGATCGGTATACCCCCATGCGCAAAAGCTGCAGGTGGTGCAAATTCATATCGCTCGCAGTACATTTCAAATATGCCGTACACTAATTTGTAATCGCAAATGACGTCATTTGCAAGTTACACCGATTTCAAATAAAGCCCCCCTGTGAGTTATTAATGTTGGATGGTAGCAGTACCTATCCGCAAAATAGCACATCTGAATATAAAACTATTAAGTAATAATACTCCATGTTCCGCTGAAAATACTGTGAGTTCGTTGTAATGTTTTAGTATACTTTCTTAACCAATAAATTTTAATTTGTAATTTCAAGACTCTGAAAGAGAACACGCCATTGAGGGTCGCAGAATAATTGAGTAAAATATACTATAAACAAATTTGTTGAAATCAGTAAAAACTGTTCTAAATTGGTTAGACAATTTAAAATTACAAAAAGAGCAGATAATAGGTTTTGTGTCAATTTTGCATTTTCTTTGCGAAATGTGGAACGACACATTTCAAATTTCAACGTCAGATAAATCCCACAACAGAGTCAATAAATGTGCTGTTTAGGGAATAATGACTATTGGTTCAGGATTTTCCCATTCAGAAGAATTTCCTGCTGCTTTAGATATTCCATGTATATCTAAGTGCATGATGGAATATCAGACCTTTGGGAGATGTCTTGTTTCAAGAGTATGAAAGAAGCAGCAGCAGAGGAAAAGTCGTTTGCTATACTCAATGGTAATGTAAATAAAGACGGTACTCCTATGATACAGATGGAAGTTGGGCAAAACGGTCCCACCGGAATAATTATAATTCTCTAGCTGGGGCTGAAGCCATTGTTGGTTACCGTACAAAAAAAGTTGTAGCCCGAAATAAATTCTGTACTATATATCATAATCTGGCAATTGGAGCGGCTCTTCGTCTAGTCTAGAAGCACTATGGACTTATTTAGATATAATTTGGAGAAATATTGTGACTATTACTATCATATTTAAATGGGAGTCTTTGCACAGCGTCTTAATAGCACGATATATTATTTATGTGTTATGTGTATGTTTAAGGGACTATCCAAAACCTTGCCAAAAATAGGGTGTCTTATCTACAAAAACATAACTTTGATATGCATGTATTTTTTGGACAGCCCTGTATACTTGCAGTCTTTTGGAAAATGTGGCCGTGTTAATTCTACATACAATCCCATTGAAGAAAAAAATCAAATTTGCTACAGTCTTGATACAGTAAAACGACGTGAATTGTTAGACTCACCCAGTGAAATAAGTATAAGTAAGCTTCTGCCATAAGCTTATACAAAAAATAATTTAAACTTGGGTGGACCACGCCTTTATCTCTGTTAATACAAAATTCGTTTGATTATGCCACTTTACGTGTGTGTTAATAATTATGATTACAAGGGTCTACATCTGAGCTATTCAAGTTTCGCAATTGTAACGGAATAAATCTCATTTGAAAAAAACACATTTTTATCATTAAATCTTTTACAGAATTTGACACACGTCAAAAATTTATTGCGAGTGACACATGGTACAAAGCTTTTCCTATAAACTTGTGGATTTTTTTTTAATATTCAATAGCAAAATTATAAACAGCTTCGAGCCAGGCCCTTGTATTTTATACTCGGGAGAACAGCCTTAAAGCAGCCGATAACCGGCTCTTAACTTTAGAAGCGCCCAGGGGTGATTTTACTTTTAAAATTAATTGTTCTAAGTCTTTTGATTTAAGGGCACTCTGATTTTTATTTTTTTCATGTTATAAACACGTCCAAATAAGCTTTATCTTGTTTGAAATATTTTTTCTTTGTGTGGTAGTAAATATTCAAATCACTTTCCCCACTCAGTAGCTGAACGCATGATTTGTTCAGGTGAAGTAGGACGAGTCACTCTACCTGCCGACACTCGTTCCACGTTCGGTTTGTTTCTAAGATCTGATATTTTTTGACGAACGACCAACTCGATTACAGCACCTACTTGGTTTTATGAGCAATCCATAAACTTTTCTTAACAAATACACCAGATTCAATCCATGAAAAGCAATATAAAAAAATTCCGATGGCAGGCAGAGAGAGAGGTAGATTTTAGATTCAAGCATTTTAGGCCTCCTGTCACTATTTGCAAATAGTTTGAAACTTGAAATTTTGGACAATAATGGACACTATTTAAAAAATAATTAGAAAATTCTAATTTTTAAATAAAATGAAAAAAAAAAATAAGTCACATACATTTTTTGTCACCCAGTGCTTTAAGATAAAACTTTTTCAACGTTAAATATGTGTGCAGTTAATTAACTTGAGCTGTGTTTTATTTAGAGCCATGGGAGACGAATAGTTAACCAAATAAAAAGTTCAAGCAGGTTTATATTTAAAAATATTTTATTCAAAAATATTACAATCTAATAATAATTAACACAAGCAATATTACAAATAATCTATTAGGTACCTACAAAAGTAGAGTTGTAGTAGACAATTAATACTATATGATACAAAAACTTAATATAATCATTTATTCAAATTAAAAAATGAGACCGTTAAACAGTTAACAAACTTGATACATTTTTACAACTAATCTAATATTACTTAGTCATTGACGAAGTCCTACATTTAATATTACGTAACTTCACATACTCTGGTGCAACCTCTTCTAACCATTCACCTTCAATAGTTGTTAAACCTCGGAGGTAACATTTGCTTGTTTGCACCACTTCCGTAAATATTATATAGCGAGGCTCCTGACCATGAAGTTTCGAAGTTGGATGGATCATGGCGACTTGCTTTTTATCCAACTGTAAATAAAATAAAAACAAACTTAAAAAAGCAGAATTGGGCAACGATGCATTTACGTTGGAATTTTGTTGATCCCAAAATAAAAAAATCGCTGACCAGCCTTTGTCTTGGTTTGAAATGTGCAATGTATAGATACCCAAACGATTAACACAATATAAAATATCATCTGTCAAATGGTGGGTGAGGCAAACTAGAATTTGTAGTTGTTTTGTTTATAGGCTAGATCAATACACATACAATACTTCAAAGATAGAGAAACTAAATATAATTTAGGTATATTTCTGAATATTGAAATATTATTTCAAAAAATATTTAAAATTAAAACAAAAAATAGTTCATACCAGACATCTAGATTCTAGTTAGTTTAAAATCAACCGAACAATAGAATAAATGAATGTTAAAAACTTACCGTTACATATTGTGTGTCCTCTTGTAACTCAGCGACATTCATAAACAGTCCTGTCAACAAACATTTCCGCAACTGATCGATGTTACTACCACATGACGATAACACAAGATTCAGTCTCTTACAGATCTCTTCTAATTGCGACCTAATTTCTCTAGCATGCAAAATATTCTTCAAATGAATATAATTTTCATTACACCAATTCCGTTTATTATTTTCACCAACATTTACAAACGCGTGATATATATTCAATAAGATCAGATCATCACCAAACGGTGAAACGAACTTTTGGCGTGAACTTTCAGCTTGCTCTCGACTGTTTGGTGCATTATTCAGAATTGATTCACTAGACAAAAGTGCAACGATAGTTAAAGCCTCTGCAAGACAACCGTACTCCTGTGCTGACAATAAAATTTTACTAAATCGTGGATCTAATGGAAATTGACTCATAGTCTTTCCTAAATGAGTCAGTGATATCGTATCAACACTGTCAATAGCTCCAAGCAGCTTTAGTTGATCATAGGCAGCATGTATAGCATCTTTGGGTGGCGCATCCATAAAATCGAAATTTAACATGTCAACACCTAAAGCTAACAGTTGAAGTGCAACTGACTGTAGATTGACTCGTTGTATCTCTGGGAGAGTATGTGGTTTCATTAGTTCAAATTGAGATTTGGTGTAAATGCGGTAACAGATGCCTTCGGATTCTCGACCTGCTCTTCCTGCACGTTGACATGCTTGTTCCTGAGATATTTCTTGGACTTTTAGTACTTCTAGACCTGTTGAAGGATGCAACGTTCTGAAAATAATCAAATGAATGATTTTAATTATTTTTGAAGAAGAAATAAATTTGTAGCCTATCGTACAAAATTGTGGTTTCAGAAGTCTAAACTACATTACATTTTGTAAATTTTGAATTTAAGGAAATTAAACATGCAATTACATAGACACTCACCTTACTTTGCACATGCCACTGTCTATTACATACTTTATACCGCTGATAGTAACGCTAGTCTCCGCAATATTTGTGGCAATAATAACCCTCCGCGTTCCAGCAGGAGACGGTTCAAATACAGTCATTTGCTGATTGCTGGACTGTGCTGCATATAATGTAACTACTTTAACTGGTGGTCCTACAACTTCCGGATCTTTTGATAAAAGACGGATTTGCTGAGCGCATAACTCAATTTCTTCTTGACCAGTAAGAAATATTAGAACGCCATGTCTAGAAAAAATAAAAACATATTAACACCTACGTCAAACTCTTAGATTATAAGTAAAACAAACGCTTCTATTTTGGTAATAAATTCATATTCCAACAAAAAATATTCTAATTGCAGTTGTGAAACTCTTGCCACATTTAATAAACAAAGCTTCCACAACCATGGGCAGACATGTACATTAAATTAGCTTCATTTTAATTATTAATATATGATTATTATATTAAATATATTAGACAGTCGACTCTCGATGTAACCAAGTTTATGATTAATTGAATTTTTGGCGGGCGCAAAAATACGCTATTATTTCGTAGTTAAAGGGTTTACAATAAAAAATTCAGATATTACTTGAATAATCGTCAAGCTCTTAGGCATTACAAAATGTGCCCTTCAATAAACCTTATTGTCAATTATAATCTGATTATCAAATGTGTTTCTTTCATGTTGTATACCCGTTCATTTTTAAAACTAAGAGTTTTATGAGTTTCAAAATATCGTCAATAATATCTAACCATTTATTCTTTTTTCCATTCCCCTGAATTTAATTATATCGATAGTCGACTGAATTATGCGTTGCATTTTTTCCAAGTTAAAGACCCGTCTACGGTAGACCTTTGTAATAATATAATAATGTGAATGACTTGCTGCATCTGTTTTACTTATATAATGTAAGGTCAAACCTAACATCAACTGACATCATCAGTTTGATGTGACGACTAATATAAAGAGGAGTGGATTCTACAAAATTTGATTGACGCCGCATATCAATATTTTTACAAAATTAAATGACTAACTATAAATTTAAAAATCAAAAAATTCATAAACTTACTCGGCAGGAGCCTCTGAATGTATCTTGAAGAATGTTGCTACACAAGTCGTCTGATAATCTTCATGCTGTTTGATACTATGCATAAGAGTAACTGGATATGTTCTACCTTCCAAATACACGGCTTGACAGTTATCGAAATACTTTGAAAAATGATCCACATCCATAGTAGCAGACATTATGATAATCTAAAAGAACAAAAACAAAGGAAATGTTAACTGCTTATACAACGAAGGGTATTTCACTGGCCACAATATTTGCTTATAATCAACGAGTCTTTGCTAGGTCTTAAGCCACACACTTTTCGAGGATAAGAAATCAACGTGTAATCTCTAAACTAAATAGCAAAAGGGCGAACTTAAACACCAAAGGCATTAGCAAAATCTTCATATTGTTGTTGAGCGAACAAGTCTAAACAATAAACATGTTTCCGTTTACTTTAACTCTTGCACAAGATAAAATATGATCAAGGCATTCTATAATTTTTAATTTTGTGAAAAGTGCTAAACTTATTAACGAAATGTCTGTAAGCTTTTCTGTCTTTCGACATACCTTCAACAGGTTCATAGCGTCCGCGCTTCGGTTGAAAATGAGTCTATAAAAGGATTATTTGGACACCCAGCCTATTATCTCTGCCATAAAACAAGCCAGAAAATCCACAAGCCGTTTAATGTGGTTACACTAACATTTAAAAACTTTCTGGATTTCAAATCGGTACAGAACACAGGTAACTTTTTTAATTCAACTATAAGTATCATGTCCACACATAACCTACAAAAAAGTTCAGACTCTGAATACAACAGCTTAACCGGTAGCAATGAAATTGGAGATTATCTACCAGAAATCGACGCAGAAGACAATTGAATGGAATTCTATAGCTTTATTCGGGTTTCGAAATTAGAATCTTTCTAGGATAGTTTTCAAACTGTTTAAATAACAGCGTGGCACTGGTTGTGCGTTAATTAATATTTTCGGACCGTTCTATTACTGTTCAAAATTGTGAAAAATTAGAACGCTCATAACGTCAAACTAATTTAAGTAAAAATATTAGGAGCCACTTCATCTAATCATCCTCTTCACCACACGAAGATGATTCACTACAACATTCTAGAATATTTATTAAATTCATAATTTTAAAATTTCGGACTTGGAATTATGCATTTTTATGAGGTTAGGAATAGTATATTGTGTAGTAACACCAAAATATAATAACATGTTTATCGAGAAGCGCAGGCGTGTCAAATAATCCGAAAGGATCAATTTTGACAGTTCTCGAACGATTCTAGTTTAAAGCAGAACACGGTACTTCTGGTTCTAGAACTGTCCTAAATCAGTTCCAGAAAACCCGAATAAAGCTAATATAATATAGGTAGGAGTATTTTTTTTATTTAAATAAGTAACCATAAGTTATGTTTGTCGTTCTTTACTTTTTATACTCAATTTTTTCGATTGTTTAAAACTATGTGTGGCTTAGGCCCTTGCATATTAGGTGTCGATATACTCGGGTACCTTGAGTTGTTAATATTCAAATAAAACTTCCAAAATACTTACTTTCAATTCACTTAATCCTTCCTCTTCTCTAACCCTTTGAGCATTTTTAACCACGCCAAAAAGCACATCCGTGTATACTGTCCGTTCATGAGCTTCATCTAATATTACAACGGAATAATCCATTAAGAGTTTATCATAAATTGATTCCCTGAGTAACATTCCATCCGTCAAGTATTTGATTTTAGTCTT
Source organism: Apoderus coryli (assembly GCA_911728435.2). NCBI lineage: Eukaryota > Metazoa > Arthropoda > Insecta > Coleoptera > Attelabidae > Apoderus > Apoderus coryli. The sequence continues at coordinate 7,315,596 of OU452214.1, read as the reverse complement.
TTTCGATGTGACATCCTCAAATCTCACCGTATAACCAACAAATTCACCCACATCCATCCCATTATCCACTTCTTGAGTCACTCTCAACGCTACACTTATCGCACCTACTCTTCTTGGTTGCGTAATAGCTATTTTACAATTTTCGTTGAGTCTTGCACCATAAATGAATTGTGGAATTTGTGTTGTTTTTCCACTGCCAGTCTCACTAAGTATAATTAAAGTCTTGTGTCGGTTAATCAATTCTATTAGTTGGTGGCGTTTTTCAAATACGGCCAGTTTACGCCTTTGGTCCTCCAAACTGATCTTTTGGTTTTTGCCCGTTTTTTTGTTATTCTTTTTGAATCCATTTTTAACACATTTTTTATTACTCTTGCCGTTTTCTTCTGGTCTCATTTTCTTAGCAGAATCTTTAGATCGAATATTTTTTTCACTTTTTGAAACTACACTATTTTTAGAATCCGGAGCCATTTTATTTGTATGAATCACTTTTTTTAATTCAAACACAGTTCAATGCAACACTAAACACTACACATAACACAGATTTAAACAAATTAATTTTTTTCATTCACCGTGCGACTGCCGTGGGTAAATGTTTGCCTACAACTGGCTTCTGCTCACAATACTAACATAGAAGTAATGTGTGTACCATCTAAGAAACTGACCTGACCTAGGATGGGATAATCAACTGTAAGAAACTACCTGGTTAATCCTATTGTGTAGAAAATCACCAGGTAAAAAATGCAAATGTACTACAGGTCTGTAATACTATATAAACGGATTAAAATTATTGCAAGCCGTAACACAAGTGAACACTTCTACCTGGCCGAGGCACAAAATTACCTGATTTCAGAAATTATAATAATTAGTACAATCCGGTCTTTTTACTTTTATGGTAGACATAGTAGAAATAGGAAATACCTTGCTTTATTTTAAAATATTTTTGTGTACTCAATCAAGTATCTTCAGATTTTTCATCATAGGATTTTCTGGCTCTTTCTCGAACTGTTTTACGAGGGTTGGTATGCATCAGCTTACCGTCTTTAGCTCTATATACAGGGTGTTTCAGAAAGACATGGCCAAAATTTGTTAGCGAATTGGGGACATCTAATCATGAAAAAAACCTAAATTGTAATTTTTGGGAAAAGTCCTTATTTACAACACCTAGTTAAATGTCGTAATGAAATTGAATAAAAAAGGATGGCCATAGGCAGGTAAACGTGGGGGACCCTTGCCTTAAGTATAACCTAACTTTTGTTCCTTGTGATTTTTATTCATTTTGTGTCAAAAATGTGATTAAATAAAGTTTTCTACATAAAAAAGCCTTTCTTGTTTTTTCTCAAAAACTTAAAGGTTTTCGAGAAATTCGAGTTTGAACATTTTAGTACAAAACTGGTCCTTTGTAAATAGCATTAATAAAATCATTAAAATACAGTTTGCTAAAGAAAAGTTTTCCAGAATTTTATTAATGCTTTGTACTAAGGACCAGTTTTGTCCTAAAATTTTCAAACTCGAATTTCTCGAGAACTTTTAAGTTTTGCGAGAAAAAACAAGAAAGCCTTTTTTATGTAGAAAACTTTATTTAATCACATTTTTGACACAAAATGAATACCAATCACAAGGAAAAAAAGTTAGGTTATAATTAAGGCAAGGGTCCCCCCCGTTTACCCGCCTATGCTAATCCTTTTTTATTTAATTTCATGTCAGTTTACGACATTTAACTAGGTGAATAAATACGCTACATTTGGTTAATTCATCTTTACTCGTTTCGAAAATATTTCAAAAAAATCGTACTCAGGCAGTCATCTTTAACACCCTGTATCTATGTAAATAAGGACTTAACGAAAAATTACAATTTAGGTTTTTTTCATGATTAAATGTCCCCAATTAGCTCACCAATTTTGGCCATGTCTTTCTGAAACACCCTGTATATGTAATATTATATTATACCTACTATATTTATGGAGGCTGCTAGTTTAATTAAAATAATTAATTTTTTAATTTCAGCGGAAATGCGTGTCTTCGGTTATTTTGTACAGGGTGTCCAGATTTCGTTGTAATTGCAGGGTATAGCTCCGTTATTGTGAAAGTTAGTGGGATGCGGCAATGCCCTAATCATATTTTGGGTAACACATATGTAGTTTTCGAGATACGGGTGCGACATCAAAAAAATCACCAAATAGTGATTTTTTTGATGTCGCACCCGTATCTCGTATCTCAGAAACTTTAACAGATATTGGAAATATATAAAAGGCGTTTTATAGATGTTTTTAGAAGGAGTCCATCGGCGTACATTTAATTTAAATTTGTGTTTTTTTAATGGTACCACTCTCCTTGCAATATCAAAAATCGAAAGCGCTATTGAAAAATTTAGTGTTATGAGGATTTTTGGACACCCTGTAATTTTGGCATAGTGTTAACTTCTGTCGCAATTATATTATTAGTCTTTAAAATATCAAAATTCTAAGTAGGTTCAATAAAAATTGCCGTTTTGATGCCTTAATGAACAACAATGTGTAAACTTATATTTCTACAAGAACAAAGAAATATGTTTTTTGAACCTATATAGTTTTATGTGATTTTAAAAACTAATAACATAAGGGATAATTAACAGAATTTAACACTATACCAAAATTACAGGTTCTTCAAAAAACCTCATTACAATAAATTTTTCTAGAACGCTCACGATTTTTGATATTTCTAGAAATAAAACTAATAAATTAACTTAAAATAATTTAAGGGCACATTCTACTTAAGACCAGAGTGGCCAGGGACCTACACCAGAGTCAGATTATTGTTCCTCCCGATATTAGAGAGCCTATATTGTGAATTCCACACTGTTCTTAGTGTGGATCTTGATGAACATAAGGCCCTTATGGCCGCTTGGCTATCAGAGAAAATTTTTATTGACCATCGCGCATAGTGTTTCTGCTTGAGCTCCAGAGGACACAGATGAATTGCCAGAACTTCTAACGGTATTACAGTAGCGTAAAATCCGAGACATTCTATTCATTCATGTATCTAATATGTACGTTTTTTTTTCAAGAAAACTTCTACCAGCAACTAAACTTATACGAACAGAACGCATGATTTAGTCAGAGTCGTTGATTCTATAACATATTTATTTTCTTATTTTAATATTTATCGGTAAATTTTTCCATTAATTAAATGTTTTTTCTTATACCTAAATATTTTGCAAAAATAATGCTATCTACCTCTTTTAGGAGAACAGATTTAATTTTTACAACAATTTCCATTTCATTACCTAAAATTAATGAAATACAATGTAATAAATATAACAGTATTACGGCCTTGAATTCTCTAACACTCATTATACTGATAAAACTTTTGTTTATGTGGTTCTATCAATAAACCGAACTGTTGCTACTGGGCAGCAGAAAACAAAAGTCACGTTTGGAATGCTGTAGAGCCGTCTTCGAGTGATCGATACCCTTTTTTTAATGCAAAAAGAGCAACTGTAATTGCCGAGCGGTATGTTTCCATCTTGAAAACCTTTTTTTCCCAGAATTGCAACGACGAAGAATTAACACAAGAAATGTTTAGTTTCAACAAGATGGTGCCACACACATACAGCCAGATCCTCAATGGAAGTTGTGCGTTGCATTGTTCCTTGGCACGTGATCTCCCGTTCCATTCTGCCCCACCTTGTACATTTTATCTCCTTTTAGAAATATCGTACCCTTTTCTAAAGTATGTAACCATAAAAAAGTATGAAATAATAGTCCCACCCTCTGTATACCTAGTTCTCGATATAGGGATGCAGGTTCCAGGTAAAGAAATTGTATGTTTACCCTTTTTTCATCGGAAGAAAATCTGAAATTAGTTGGTACGTGACTGTCGGCTACATTAGTTCATGTTTTGTAAGTGAAGTTCGAGAAGTTTTAATAATTAATTATTGGATTGTACAACATTTTACAAGGTAATTATTTAAGTTGTACTTTATATTCGTTTAAATTAGTAGATATTTTATTATTGAAAATTATAATATGCGGTAAAGGTTATCCAATTGCTGCCAATTATTTATAGTGCGTAGTTTATGCATGTATTCTAAATCAAGTGGTTTTAGTTCTTGTCAAATTAAGCTCAGAAAGCTTCGGAAGTTTTAGAATAAATTTACTAGTTACCATGGCCGCCGGAAGGGGGGGGGGGGCAAGACGGGGCGCTTGCCCCCCCCTGGAACACGTAAATACAGGAAAATATCACATACATAAGTTTAGTGGTAAATGATTTAACCCGTATCCAAGATATACAGAATACTGCAGATTCTATCAACAAAGTTATTAAATTTTTTCGTGACAGTCCATATAGAAGAAAATATGTCCCTAAAATCCCATTATTTTGTGACACGATGGTCCTCAAAGTACAAATCCATCAGAATATTTTCCGAAAATTGCGAAGAAATAAGAGGGGCTTTGGGACATTTGGCTTATTCAATAGAATTCCGCACAGGGACATGATCAAAAGCTAATCAATTATTAGCTGCAGTTTCGACTTGTAAATTCATAATCTGTCTCCACATCATTTCACATTATAGTGCTAAATTGGAACCGGTGTGCAACATACTACAAGGAGAAATAATAAATCTTCTTTCGGCAAAAAACCATATTAAAACACTTTTGTCTGCACTAAAAAATCACAGATCTGACGCTGAAAAATACTTTAAGGAAATTTTCCAAAAATCTGAAAAAGTTGGTGATAAATTTGACATACCACTAAGAATTTCTAGACGGATCAAATCAAATTTATAGAGCTAATTACGAAACGAAGTCTTGCGAGGAATATTACCGTGTTTCTTTGTTTATTCCATATCTAGATTCAATTATCCGCTCAATTGAGATAAGATTTTCGGAAGAAACAGAAATTGCATTTTCTTTGTGCCTGTTTCATCCAGAGTTAACTGTAACAGAAGAGTATAGGAAATTAATAGAAAAAATTCCTAACATAGCCAAAGTATACGATTTAGAAAATTTAGAGACTGAGAGTGAAACATGGGATGAAATGTGGATAGAGAAAAATGAAAATGAAAATATTCAGTTAGAGAGCCGATTTATTGGAAAAACATTGTGAGTTTTTCTCTAGTAACAAAAAAAGCAATTGCACAATTATTGAAAGATCGTTTAGTACCTTAAGACGGGTGAAGTGAGTGAAGAAAGACTATCTGGATTATGTCTTTTCAGCATACACAGAGAACATGTAAATAAGAACAAAGACGTGTTTATTAAAAAAGTGATAGATCGATTTTCGCAAAAACGAAGAAATATTCTACTGCTATTTTCTGATTAGACTTATGTTCAATTTATGTTATAACCGATCAGGATCAGTTTATCTTAAGTTTTTTTTTATTTATATAATATTTTAAGTACTTAATATATAAATTAAACTTCAAAAGAAGTTGGATTGACTGTATAAGTATAGGTATTTTGCCACATATTATATACATAATCAGGCCCGTTCCTGGGGTACCTGGCGCCTACGTGCAGGTTTCTTTGGTGCGCCCCTAGTCATATTTTTTTTTTTGTAAGATGTTTCGCGATGACTTAAAATGTAAAAAACTGAACAAAAAAACAAAATATATATTTATTAAATAAAGAAACAAAATCACAAAACTATTTGGTAAGTATATCAAAAAAACCGTTATAGACAGGATACCTACTAATAATCAATGTATCATTACGATTATTCACATTATTATATTATTAGAAATATAATAAATAGTAGGAACTAAAAGCAGTACATTCATAATAAACCTAAAAGAGAATAAAATTAACGTAAATAAAGTAAACAATAACAAAAACACAAAGTAATATTTTACCTAGTAGGTACTTATATGGTACGAAGTAAAACGAGCACACCACTACTTTATTATAAAGTCAGGGACTAGTTTCGGTCAATGACCATCATCAGCCTATTATAAAACCATTAAGTTTTACGTTGCCAAATTTCATGTAAATGACTCCATACTTTAATACTCACTCTGCACATCATTGTCGGAGATAACTCTTAAGTTTGTTAAACAACGAAACCTAGGCTGATGATGGTCATTGACCGAAACTAGTCCCTGACTTTATAATAAAGTAGTGGTGTTGACTTCGTGCTCGTTTTACTTCGTAATACAACCACACCACTTTGAGAAAACATGGATAACCTTCTCCACTTACTTATATGGTAGGTAATATTTTAATAAAAAAATAAACGTTTCAAAAATACTGTTTTTGTAACAAACAAAACAAAAAAAGGAACGATACATTTATACCTAAAACAAAATGCGTCTGGCTTGCACGGATGCAAGCTCGTTGATCATCTGATTATGATCAAGAGCCTCAGAAATATTATTTTCAATCGAAATAATGGCCAACTCTGAAAGGCGTTCTTGACTCATAGATGTCCTTAAAAAATTCTTTATTAGTTTTAATTTAGAAAAACTTCTTTCACCTGAAGCTACTGATATGGGTAATGTAAGGTATATCCTTAAGACTATAAATAAATTTGGAAAGAGAGACTGTAGATTTTTTTTAGTTATATAATTTAAAATGTCTATGGGAAAGGTTGAATCAGTAGTATTTTTAGGATTAAGAATGTTATATGTTGAAATTTCATTATGTAGATCTAAGCCTTCAATGTCTTTAGATGTCACTCCATTAAGCTCAACTTGCAATGCGGTATCTAGATTTACACATGATGCTGAACAGGGCACAAACATTGCTCTAGGATTTACATTTTTAATTTGAGCTTGAAGACCTATATGCTTGCCAGACATATTTGCGCCGTTGTCATATCCCTGCCCTCTCATATCATTTAAATCGATTTCAAATTTTGACAAAATTTCATTTTTTAAATAATGAAAAAGCCCTTCCCCTGTAGTATTTAAAACTTTAAAAAAGCCTAAAAAATGTTCTCTTATTTCTACTGCTCCAGGGGCGCAATCAACAAATCGTATTATAACAGTGAGCTGTTCAGTATGACTAGCATCGGGAGTTTCATCTAAAATTATTGAGAAATGTTTTGCCTTTTTAAGACACAATAAAATCTCTTGTTGAATATTTTTCGACAACAAACTTATTAATTCGTTTTGAAAATGATTACTTAAATAATGAGGCATATGTTGATTTAAATTTTTAGATTTCTGAATATTATTTATATGCTCCATTAAATTGGATCAAATTTAGCAATCATTTCAACTAATTTTAAAAAATTGCCATTATTTGGTTGATAAAGGGTTTGGCTTTCTCCCCTGAATGCTAGATTTTGGCCAGCTAAATATTGCACTATGCAAATCATCCTTTTAATTATTGCACGCCACCGTTTTTTCTCAATCTCGTATTGTTTCTGTTGCTCTTTATCAATAGTACAACCTTTATCCAACCGTAATTTTAACTCGCACCATTTTTGAGCGCTTCTCATATGTGCTATACTAGTTTCGTGACGGGAAATATTGGTCGATAGGTGTCTCCAATCGGAGTAACCAGATATTAATTGATGGGACATCGAGCTGAATATCTTACAAAAGATACAAAATACAACGTTACATGTTTTAGAATATACTAGCCAATCACTATGAACTTTTTCACCGTTTGGTAATTTTATTGTATATTGGATGGATGAAAATTTTCTTCCCATTTTATCAACTGGAAAATTTTCAGAATCTTCTGTAATCTGCACAGCGCCTTTCGTGACAATTGATTCAACTAAATTGTTGCTTAGTGAATTAGGCCACGTAGTTGGGTCGGTAATATCAACATTCATATTATCTGTGGCAGGTGATAAAGTAACTATCGTTTCTCGATCATTGCTTACTGGAATATTGCTGATGTCTGGCTGCTGATTATCAATTATCGCTTCTTGACCGTTGCTTAGCGAAATGCTGCTACATGGCTGCTGATTAATATCAACCAACATCTCTCGATGAATCTCTACATTTGATGGAAGCGGTTGTGGAGTAGAAGAGTTAGATTTGAAAAATTTGCTTAAAGCCCTACTTAACTTTTCCCTTTCTGCATCTAATTCCATCCGCCGTTTTTTAAATTGAGCTCCAGATAATTTCTTTTTAGAACTATTACTCATATCTAAAAATGAAAACGTGAATTAATTAATATTTATACATATACTATAATACTTAGGTGCTGAAAAAAAAAAAATCTTTATTTATTCCTTAATTGTTTTTAATTTGTTTGCCGAATGTTAACTCAATTTTTGTAATGCACACTTACCTACAATTTTACATAAACACCTTTTAACGAAATAAAAACAATCGAAACTCGTAACGAAACGAACGAAAACAACTTGCAATTCATGCACTGTGCGGAGATTTCCTTTAACCTGCTTTAACCATCTTTAACTGTAACTAACAAACAAATACTGATATACCAAAAATAAAAATATTATGCCTGAGCCTGAAAATTTAATTTCATCCCTTTTGTTTAAGCCGGCAGCGAAAAGCGGCATAATAAATAACGTGCTAAATAAACCGCCGCCGTCGCGCCGGACCGACGCAAGAGAGGCGGTATCCTTTATTCTATATACGGCTTCCACCAAAGAAATTGCGCATAGAACACATTAATTTGTGCTAAGGCAAACGCTTCGTAAAATGTTTAGACCTACTTATTGAAATGATAAAATCGAGAAATTTTTATTTTGATTTTGAATTAGTAATAACGAATATCTTGAATGACCGTCGATTTTGCGCCCCTAAAATTTTGCGCCTGCGTGCATGCACGTCCTGCACGCTCGCCAGGAACGGCCCTGTACATAATACTTTTGTTTTGCTTACTTAGTATTTTTTGCCTTGTCCTCCCCTAATTTAATTACTTCCGGCGCCCATGCTAGTTACTTTGGCAAGTTATATGCTATTGCATATTTATCATTGTCTAATAGTTAATTTAATGGAAACGTATATTATAGTATTTCATTGCACTGATTGATACATATCAGTATTCTGATAAAGGTTATGTTAAGAACGATGCTGAAAACATTGACGCATCGCAGTGACCTTCAAAGTGTATCTAAATATCCCCGATTAAATATTTAAGGACCCCGATTCTTCTCACGGGCAAACACGTTTATGACTTTCTCATTAAAATTTGTTTAATAAATTTGCTTTCAATTGCTAAAACTGCCAAAGCTGTTAAACGTTCATTGATTTGCTCAAAAATGTATTTTTATTATGGTGAAAAGTTTCGTTCTGTTTTATATTCTTCTCATGTATAGATTAGATTACTGACAATTCTGTTTTTAATAATATTATATGTATTGACTGTGGTGTAAGCAAATCTTTTTCAAGGAACAAAATATTATATTTTGAAGATTTAAAAAAATATATCTAATAACCAAAATTTAGCTAAAGTTTGTGTAATAATCAAAATGGATATTACACAAACTTACATTTACCACGACACAATCACACCGACCTACTAATACTTATTAAGATAATACACACATACAAATAGGCTGGATGACTAATTGTCGAACTGCAACCAACTAGCTATACGTATTTTACTTCCCGACCCATAGGGAAAATATTGTGAACGCTGTAAAAAAGTTCCCTGAGACGATTAAGACCATTTTCATATGGAAATTTGTAAGTCTATATAATAATAATATATGTATTCTTCTATGATAACGCATAAAGGCTTCAACCAATTCAGCTAAATTTTGGTATACGAGTTTGGGAGAGCCCTAGGATGAACCAATTAGTTTTGGATTCTTAGCCCTGTGCGATAGGGGTGGACACAATCGTCAAATTTTCAAATTGCAGTAGGGGCCGAGTGATATATCATTTGGAAGGAAGCATTTTTTGTTTATTATCAGCTCTATAGGTTACTTTTGATATTTACTTTCATAGGTGTTAATTGGGTTTAAATGTTACAAATATTATGTAGTATCGCTGAATCACATATTTGCAACTTTAATACAATCATTTGGTTATTTTTCTTTTACCTAATCGGCGTGGCTTTGAGTGCGGAAGGTCCTGAGTTCGATCCCTGCTCTTGGAATTTTTTTAATTTCTAATTTTTGATCAAAGAAATTAGGTAGGTAGTTGGGTTAGTTTATCATGTAATATTTATGATTTCTCCATATCAAATAATAACTAATATATGTATATGGAGGCTATTAGTTTCATGAAAGTTTATGGAAATGCTCACTCGACCTTAACTCTTGCATTTTTTTGTTCTAATTTTTCGCCAAAAAGAGGTTATGTTATGATGATTATTTTTAGCTCTCCATATCATGTAATATAATATGTATACGAAGGCTATTTTTTAATTGCACCGGAAATACATGTTAATTGGATTAATTTTTAGGAATCATTGAGAGCAGGCATGGGATTTAAAAATTTAAAAAAGTCATACTTCTTAAACTTATCCGAAATATTGAATAATTTTCCAATGTTTTAATACATAACAGCCATAATGGCAATAGATGACATTGGTGTTCGAAAAGAGTGTAAAAAGGGGTTAAAACTTAAAAACATATAAGAAATATTGACTAGTTATTTATAGCTTTTATATAATGTAACCTATGAAATTAATCATAAAGAACTGAGGCTACGAAGTTTCTTTTGAACGACATATACGTTGATAATATAGTTTCAAGTTGCCACAATATTGAAGAGGCTCTTGTTCTTCAGAGGAGCTTATAGAATCATTGATTGAAATACTTCGGAAAACAATTTAAAAATTCCTCCGTTATAAAATATTCTAAAATATCGTCAATGGGAATCAAGTTAAACTCTGATTGGAAATAATAAGAAGAATAAATATCAAGACTCTATTACGAATAAGCGCGCAATCTAGGTACGCACTCTAAATAATTATATTAAACTTAAATGGTCCAACTAATTCAAAAGAACATACAAATATGGTAACTTTAGTTAATTTAATGAACTATCACTTTACAAAATACAATACTCCCAGTGTTGATAAAAATTTTGACATTTCTTTGCTGACAAAATATAACCTAATCATACGCCAGGAAAGCACTTGCGAGGTACATTTATGTTTAAAATACGCACGCGCAAAATTGTTATTTGCTACTGTTAATGAAAAAACGTAGCAACGCTGCAAGTAAATTATTAATTAACATGCCAATTTTCCACACAAAAATACAATCGCCAACTTTTTCAATAAGCACCAAAGTAAAAGAAACACGAAAATATAAATTTACAGCTCAGACTCAAATTAAGAACCCAATACAGAACTAATGAACCACAGAAACTGCGACAATGCCAAGATTTCAAATAACTTTATTAAAAATTCTTATCACGTACTAAGTAGGTATTACAATTCATTGATGAATTAAGGAAAAAGTCGTCCAATGACGAAACAAAGTGTGACTGGCAATATCAAGAACTCAACGCACAATAATTAATTATTATATACTGGACATTTCCCTGGAGCTACTTAGGATTAGATTCTTAATTGATTAACTTGTTGGTAATTAACGTTATTTTATGATGTTATTTTATAACGGAGTAATTTGAGGTGAACACGTTACAATATTGCTGCGAATTATTTCGATCTGAATACTAATATCTTAATTTTAATTTCAGGTATTCAACAACCAGTCCGGACCAAACAAAGGCAGTATTTTCTCAACGAAGACCTAGGTACATTAATTCTTAAAAGAAAACCACATTTCAGGCGATCGGCTCGCATTTTAAGCAGCTAATTCTACAACAAGTTTGCGTGCATTAGAATAACTTCCAGATAACACATTCGTTTTTGACAGTGGTTAAGGAGATTCAGACCACAAACAGTGCAATGCTTGTACCCAAAGAAGAGTGGGTGTATAAAACGCCGCGCAGCCAGCTTTACGTTGTGCCCTTGACACAATCTAAGAAAGACGCATTGGAAATAGTTTATTATGAGATGCTCGTTGGACGGTGTGATAATGGTAGCTATATGTTTGATGAGGGTTGTATGGGGATGCAGCGGCAGAAGCAGTTGTGTTGTATGGAGTGCAATGATGGAGATGTAAGTATTTTTTATATATTTTTTTAATAAAGACGAGTTAATTGCTCAATTTAAAAAAAAAAATTATTGTGCTATCGATAAACCATTACTAAATTTAATAAACTTTTCTCTGGAAACTCGTAGGATTCCGTCTGCTTTGAAAGTTTCTGTTGTCACTCCGGTACCTAAATATAGTCGATGAGTAGAACCTTTGGCGTTGAACACTAAACTGACAATTCCGGTACCTAAAGTTTATCGGGTCGTAGACGCTAGTGATCTGAGGCCAATAAATATGTTATCAACTATCGAAAAAATAACTGAGAGAACTGTTGGAGTTTGTGAATACAAATGATGTGCTTTAAGTAAATCAGTCAGGGTTTCGGAAGGGTCATGGTTATGAAAGGCTGTCCAGAATATATTGTTTGACTGGAAAAGTGACTCTGATTGTGGTCGGATAATAGGGGCTGTATTCTTGGATATCAAGCGAGCTTTCGAGACTATTGATAGGGGAAAACTTCTATTGAAATTAAAAAAAAATGGGAATTTCAGGAACTGCTTTCGCTTGGCTTGCCGACTGTCTAGAGAATAGAAAACAAAGAACAAAAATGAATTGTTTCACCGGAGATATAGAGAATGTTCATGGCGTACGACAGGGTAGTTCTTTGGGACCGCTCTTGTTTCTAATCTATATTAATGATGTTGTGCATTCCGTTGATCACAGCAAAATTCATCTATTTTCTGATGATACTCTTATCTATTTTTCGAGTAATAGCCATTCCGAAGTGGTAAAGTATTTGGGTATTATTATCGATAGTAATCGGACTTTTAAAGACCATGTGTTGTTTGTTATTTCAAGAGTCTCAAATTCTGTACACTTCTTAGTTAGAATAGCCAGTTCATTGACGAGATATTCAAGATTGATGGCTTACAATACTCTTGTATTGCCCCATTATACATTTTCTGCCTCCACGAGATAGAACGGCTTCAGAAATTGCAGAATAGAGCTATGAGGGAGATTCTTGGTGTAGGTCGAAGAACTCCCATACAATATATGTTACGGTCCCTGGATTCGTTTTCGGTGTCTGAGTATTTAGAATTTAGGACTCTTACACTGATCCATAAAATGAAACTCGGTTTGACGCCAGGTTATTTGACATCCAAATTGCTTGTGAACTCGGATGTTCATGACTACAACACAAGAGCAAGAAATGATTTCAGAGTTACAACAAAAAACAAAAAATGCTCTGGAAGAACATTATTTCATAAAGGCCTTGTAAGGTATAATGAATTGGACGTATCTGTGAAGGTCTGCACTACCATTGCGGCCTTTAAATTGACTTTATCTCTAAAGGGAGATCAGTAGACTGTTTGTGTTTTTAATTATTTTATGTTCTGTTTTGTAATTGTGTTTTAATTTTTTTATTGTTTACAAATGTATACTGATATTTTTTGTTTTTTTTTATTTATTGTTTTTGTATGAATTTATACATCAATGTAACTAGCATGTATGCTAAATAAAGGATTATATTATAACTAAATTTTTTATTTTATTGTTTCAGAACCTCAAAATGTCTACGCCACCATTCAAAAAACCTTCATTTCTGACGTGTAGTCCCAACTCGCGGAAAGCAAGGAGAAAACTTAATTTTGAAGAAGGATTTCCGTCGAGTAACATGCGAAACAAACAATGTGATTTCCGTTTTTTACATTATGATAGGCACGATATAAACGATGAGTTTATAGAAAATAATACGAATAATATTGACAAAGATTGTACATTTGTCGTCGAAATTTATGGTACCTTCGAGAGGCAACGTTCACAAAGAACAATACGTCAGAAATTGATGACAACAGCGCCTCTACTTCTATGCTTCGGGATTATATGTTTAGTATTGATGGTATATATAGAGATTTTAAGGGATTCAAAATAAGAAAATAAATTCTGCCATTTCATCAAATTAACGTTGCTGAAATTTCAAAAATATTGTGGGTGTTCTAAGTTTCAGCTACATTTACCTGAGTTTGTGAAAAAATTTAGGATTGATTAAGGTATGTGCAATACGATTTATGCCAATATTTAGTGGTTATGAAATTATTTGAAGTACGGTTAGTTTTAATTAGGTATTAGGTCTTATGTAAATATTGTGATTTTTGTTAATCAATGTAATAAACTAAAGTTATGTGATTGATATTTTTTTTATTTGAATAAACTGTAATACTTAATGAATATTTTGTATTTAATTTTTAGGGTTTAGAAAAATCAACCCTCATAAACCTCATTTGGGTGATAGGGGTGCACACAATCCCCAAATTTTTTAATAGCAGTGTGGGCAGAGGAATAGATCATTTTTTATCGGATGTACAACAATAGGTTACTTTTGATATTTAAATCTATAAATTATCGAGAAAATTGCATTAAAAAATTCACCAGTTAAGTAGATGGTAAAATATAGATTTTAGAGATACTTTTAAAACTTAATTTGCATACGCATTTGTGTGGCTAGTGGTAGAGTGCGGCCTTGGAAGCGGAAGGTCCAAATCACAGCTAAAACAATTTTTTCTAATTAAATTTCAGGTGTAGACACAACCGCTAAATTTTCATTTATCAGTAGGGGTCGAGTGATACATCATTTTAAAGCATTTTTTATCTGCTTTACAGCCATAGGTCATTTTTGATATTTGCCCCATTAAATCAAATACCACAGGTGCTACCGTGGCCTCATTGATAGATAGAGCCTTCGCTTCGTATGTGGAAAATTAGGGGTTCGAATCCCAGCTCTGGTAATACTTTTTTTCCATCTAATTTTTGAATAAAGTAGTTAGTTTGTTACGGTTGCCACGGTCCCCGTCGATATACAATAGAATATCGATAGAGTGTGGACAAAGCTACACTAATAGTGAGGTGGCCAATAATAAAGAAGATATATGGGGAAGTTGTTCCACTGGAAGTCAGGCACACCACTAATACATCGGGCCAAAGTCCCGCTAGCTATCTTATTGCTCGTAGAGGGTCGTGAGTAACATATAATATTATAGATCTGTACTATTGCCGGTAGCGCCACCTAATCTTATGCCCCTTTGGTATATTAGTGGTAGCTGAATTTTGAAATCAAGATTAGGAAAATAGCCTGTAAGGGATAGCAGTCAACAACTATATATTTCACAGGGGAATTGGGGTGTAGCGGGCACCAATCTAACCTATACAGTATACTATTATAAAAAGAAGAACTCCTATCACAGCTGTTGCTGACTGACAATTACACGCCTAACCTTAAAATATAAAAATTAACAATTTCAATATGATGTCACAAGAGATGAACTCTATGACAATCAGAGAGGCACTAGCGTACCCTGATATTAGTAAACTTATAAGGGCGTAAGTATAATACGAGTATATATATAGAACCCTGCTGTACCTTACAGTAGGTTAGAATTATCTATTAAACAGTATACGATAATGTTTATTAGGTATGACAAGAGGGACAACGTACAATTAACAGTGGTAGTTTCCCTATGGTCACTATGTCGTGGCCATCACGCTATCATGACGTCATAAAACGCTAACAATTATGCACGACAAGGTACTTCCTAAAGATACTTAAAACAACAAATATGTGTATAAAACAATTATAAACAAATAAGCATAAATAAACGGGAAAACTGATACGAATGTGAACAAAACTTATAAGTAACACCATGTATATAGTCTATATTTATGTAAATTAAAGTGAATGCATATCACTTATCTGCGGAGCCCGGATCTAGCGTTGGCTCAGTCCTATCCTATATGAGAATCTGGAAATTTCAGGTAGGTACCAATACCTCACACAGCCAGTCTATCATACCATTTAATACAGCATCCACTTAGGTGGGATACAAACTACATTCTACCACTATTGCTCAAAGCTACCACAGTTGCACCAAAACCATAGCAGACCGTAAACCGGTACTTTACGCACAAAGCAGTGGTAGCCACAAAGCAAGAGAAAGAAAAAGAAGGCCTAAAAGCAGCAGCACGAGAGTTATACTGAAAGCGTCTACGATGTTCTATAATTATGACCTACCTTAGATGTTAGATGGCCTTATGTGAATTGTGGGAATACCAACACTTAATTGCAACGAGAAGTTACCAAACATAAAACCATATATCAAATATGTGTGGAGCACTATAAATACCAAATTTTATAACGAAAGTGCCTCCACAATTACTGGCTTAACAAAATTTGAGTTTAACTTCCTCGCTACTGTCTGGATCCACACCCGAAAATTGTAATGGAGAATTATCCTGTCAGAAGGTTGGGTTTAACCGCGAAATGCGACAGTATTGATACATTCTCCTGTCGAATTCAGCGACATGACAGCCGATCAGCAAAGGCAAAACAATAACATTGGGATACTGTTTGGATATTGTAAATAAACAAAAGTAAACAAACACGAGCCGATATTGAATAACTCAACTCTACAAAGAGGAGTGATTGGAGGTGGGATTTCCGTTATATTTCATTAATTTTTCCGACTAAAGACAACCCTAATTGCCCTATGTTCTATTTTAGCTGTACCAAAGCAACGAGCAGATCATCGGAGCACTATTCAATGGTACTTGCGGCCGGTTATTATGGATAAGCATATGGATTATGCGCTCTAATTGAACAAAAATAATAAATCAAGGATACAATAATTAAATGGAAAGTCTATAGTAATAGGAAAAGACAAGAATGTAGAGTTTACACGTATTCATGAGGTGATACCATTTGATGTTAAGTGTTAAGCAAGAATGTTTATTAAAGAAGTATCATTCTAAGGTAGGTGGTTTTTCTAGCAACGTAAACACCCCACCTTAAAGAAAGTTTCCCGAAACTTTCTAAATAAAAAGAACAGCTAATCTAGGTTAAATCTCAAAGTACTAAATACACTACTTCAAAAAAAAATAATATATACACACACCCGTACTCTATAGAAATCATAATACTAATGCCAATTCAACAACTTACAGAAGTAATGAACGGACTCAAACCATGGACAATCACAGACCGACGTACGGAGGACAGGCACCAAGGAATGTCACTGATCATCAGGTGGATGAGCCTTTAGGTCTTTGGCATGCCAAATTCCCACACTCCTATCATTCTCGTCAATGAGTTCGTACGTCCAGTGGGATACAATCGTTTTAATCCTAAAGGGGCCTATAAATTTTGGTGCAAGCTTCGCTGTAAACGCTGCGGCGGCATCGGAATTCACATAATTTTGCTTCCACACCCTCTGGTTCAGAAGGAATTTATCGTCACGCCTTCGAAGATTGTATGTCTCTCTACTTTTATAATACGCGTCTGTCAGTCTCTTTTTAACGTCTTTAAAAACACGAGTCAAAGCCTCAGCACGGACTTCCGGATCGGCAACCGCTGTCGGTATCAAGTTATCGTCATCCAAATGGTTAAGATTAATCTCACGACCGTACACCACAAAGTTCGGAGTCAGTCCGGTGACGTCATGTCTAGAAGAATTAACAGCACAAGCAGCTTTAGCCAGGTAGTCTTCCCATGTTCGATGATTATCCTGAACATGGCCGAGAGTATGCTTTTAAGGACACGGTGAACGCGCTCGACAGGGTTAGGTTGTGGATGGTATCTCGCGACATATTTTATCTCGACATTATACTGACTCATGAATTCTCTGAAAGGCCGTCCCGTAAACTGGGAACCATTGTCAACTATGAGTTGTTTTGGAGCGCCAAAAACAAGAAAAACGTGATTCTGCAGCCACCGAATTATCCCTTTTGCATTAGCACTACGTAGAGGGAAAAACAAAACAAACTTCGAGAAACAGTCAATCACAGACAAAACATAGACATACCCATTGGTAGATCGGGGCAGCGGACCGACAAGATCGATACTTATCAGCTGCCAGGGTCTAGATGCGGAAGGCTGTGCACTAAGCATATGGCCAGTAGGACGCTTCTGCTCCGGTTTAGTTTAGATACAGGTAGTACAATGGCGTATATACTTGGCGATGTCATATTTTAATTTCGGCCAATAATATTGCGTTGATATCCTCGCAATCATTTTCGCAACGCCCATATGTCCACAGACAGGCGGATCATGGTAAGACTTGATAATATTCAGTCTATCCTCTCGGGGAACAACGATACGCCAATCAGAGGACGCATCGGAAAGATCGGGATAAGGTGGTTTAACAAACTTATACAGCTTCCCTCTCTCGACACGCCACAGAGGAAATTTCTTTGGCGTTTTGGCGACCTTGCTACACATACCTGCATACCATCCGTCGCGAACATCCGGCGGGGTTCCATCACTCACCAAATCAACAATCGGCACGGCACGGGAAAGTGTGTCAGGGACAACGTGATCTTTGCTCTTACGATGTATGATGTCAAACGTGTACTGTTGCAACCTGACATGCCACCTAGCTATTCTACCAACAGGGTCCCTGATAGAGCTCAGCCATTTAAGGCTATAGTGGTCGGTAATTACTATTGTAGCGAAAATTCTCACGATTTTCTGCTACACTTATTTTATAAATAAAATAAGGTTTAACTAATTGAAATGGAATAATATTTTGATATTTTTTAATGTTACATAGTGTGTTACAAAAGTCACACACTGTATTTATAATTGTAATTAAGTTGCGGCACTCTGGATATATAGAGATATTACTCTTATTGGTGGAATAGGTCACATGGTGACGCATATTTTCAAGGTTCTAAACACAATAAAAATCTAGAAGAGGATTATCGCTCTCTCTGCATTGGTATGTCGAACAAATAACATCTTTTTTCTTAAGTCCTGAACATCAAAAAGGATACATACAGAGGATGAATTTCTGAAAATCAAAAGGTAAAGTTGAAGGATGATGTAAGTGTGTACTAGCGTAATTGGATAACCATTAAAGAAGCGTGTTGACGAACATGAGTATGATAATGGGAATGTTTGTATGAAAGGAGAAAGATCAAATTTCGATGCGTGGTAGCACGTGCATCGCCATCTTGTTGATTCTTTTGTGAAGGTAATGTTTTTATGATATTATAACTTACATACATCTCTCTTATTAAGATCCATTAATTTTCAAATTAGAATCGATGTTACATATTGACCGTGATAATCAATATCGATCACAATACATTCAGGAATTTATTCCATCTGATTTTTGACAAATGAACTCTTTGTGAGGATTTGTGAACATTGGTGAATGACACAGCATATACAGATTTCATAAGCTTACCTTACCTTATCGCGTATGTTATAAACCTATGACTTGATCTAAGGTTATAACTTTTTGTCGCTGTTGCTTTGTCTTCACGAGTGGACACATGTAGTCTTCTATCATTTGTGACATTTTCGACGACCAGTTATGTTTGGCTGAATGAAAGCATAGTTAGCTAATGTTCAATATCTTTTCCTTTGGCATAATATACCGTATTTTTTTAACTAGAATAAAACATCATTGAGACATTGAAGAGAGATAAAATACTGTGAAGTACAGGGTTACTTCATAGAACACGAGTATCAGGGTTGTACTGGGGTTACTGTAGGGTCACCGAAATTAGACAGGACTTGTTTGCCACTTTGTTGTTGGTGCCTTGCATGAACGATCACGGTGGAACACTGGTGTCGTTGTAATATCTTGCCGTTTCTTAAAAAAAAAATAATTTGTTTTAGAGAAACTATTTTGTCGATTCCTTTGAGAAGGAATATTTTATCGAATTTTCCCAAATTTGAGGGAAAGTTATTGTCTTATCGTATCTTTTAAATATTATACCGTTTGAATAGTATTATATACCAGAAGTATATAATACATTACCGTTATCTCAATTCAATAGTTTCATTGATAGTACAAGTACCGTTCTCTTTATTCAGTAATTTATTTGATCATATAATTACCGTTACCTTTATTTAGCTGCCTAATTTAAATTATCGTTTTCTAAAATCTATTAAATTATCGTTATCTTTATTTGAATTATATCGTTATTAAATATATGAATTACACACAGGGTGTTCAAGATTGTGTAGATTCTTTGATCAACTTTATTCTTGGATACTATATTGTACCAAAGTTCCTTTGAGTGCATCTTTGTGTGTATGGTAATATATTTAATTTGTTTATCTGAACTTGAAATTAGCTGAATGTGCCTCGACACCCTCAAATTTAATTGTGAGTGTTGAGCATTCGTCAAATATTGAATTGTCTGACAGTTCAAACTGTCACTTATCGTATTTATTTGTAATTAATTACAAATAAATATTTCCCGGACTTGATGTGGATGTTTAGACTTAGGTTCAGATATTCCTATACTCATTTTAGTTATTGAACGAATGAGCCAGGCATTTATTGCCAATAGCATTGCAAACCTTTTTATTATTTGAATACAGACTGCAATGCTATTTATTGATTTATAAAGATTTGAGACTTGCGAAACGAATCAAAATTTAGTTTAACGGGTTCGGCTTATTAGAGATAACCCAACTGACTTGAATCATTAATAGATACAGATGTGTACAGATTCGTCAGTGATTATACTCTCTATTTGATTTGTGATCAGTCAGGTTTGAACTGATCTTAATTTGGACAAATCAAATACTTTAATATTTAATGCTTGTTGGTTGTTTAGTAACATTCATTAGATATTTATATATATTTATAACGGACTGAAATGCTGTGTAGCGCGTAAAATCCATAAGAGTAGCGTTCCTGCAATATTCAGATCCGCATTATTATTATTTCTGTTTATCGTAAGATATATGTGTTTGGGAGCACATGGGCTTTGTGTAATCTAATTTCTCGATATTAAGTTATCAAACATTTTTCCTAAAAGATACACATAGCATTCACTTTTCGTTTTCTTTCTTTGGATCTTCTACATCGATAGGTTATCGATTTGATTTTGGATTTTGTATTAATTTTCTATTAGCTTACCTGTTCACAAATATTCAGCAGTTCGTTGAATATTTTCTGATATTTCAGATAATATAACTTTCTATTTCTTCCTCAGATTTATTCAGAGTGAAATCATATCTTTGTTTCCGTGGTGTATTCACACAAAATTTAATGACGGGTGTCGCTGACATTTGTCAAGTGTAAGAATAGTAATGCTGTTTAAATTTTACATGTTTTAGGAACATTACCTATTGAATCATTGTTTGAAATATTCAACTATTGAAGCAGCAGGAATCATCAACAACAATTACCGTATCTGAAGAACTTTTCAAAGCCAATACTCACTGGAAGGTTGAAGCAGACTGGAGGACCATTTTGTGGATGTATAGGTACGTTTCGATTCTATTCGGTATTGAAAACAATACAAGTCTAGTTAATTCCTCTGATTAAAGACAGATCTTTGCTTATCGTACTTATTCAACCAACATTTTCTGGCTGCTGATATTTTTCAGTGTGTTGAAAGCTTATTGAATTTACTCTGGCACTCTGCCAGATATTACTGTAAAATAGCTTCGCTGTTTAATAACGAGTAGTTTCGATAGATTATTCTTTCCATTGAAAATTAGTTTTTTTTTGACTTGTAAAGTTTTCAAAATTGAAATTATTTGAAATTGTTTTTCTTCCAGCATTTTTTACTGATTAATCATTAAGGTTAGCATAGAGATACTCTTCGAGATATTTTTCCGTACACTGGTACTGGAAGTTTTGTTGAGGTAAAGGACTTACAATCCCTTACATTCCTTTTATTCTCTCTAGAGATTCTTTTTGCTAATCCTTGTTAACTTGAATAGTCATCGGAATTCTCTGCTCTTTGTTAACACAGCCTAGTTAACTTTCCTTTATATGTGTTTGTTGATATGATAGAGATTGTTTTATTAAGATAGAAAGACAACTATTCTATTTGCTTGTCATTTTGTTGTAAGCATACGTTATTGCTTAAATTGAGAGATCAAGTAACTTTGTCATAATATTTAGAATAACAGATTGAACACCAATTCTGAATAACTGATTGTGAAGTTTTGAATTTGTGATTTCTGACAACCAACTTCAGTACTGAGTGTTGTGACAGATTGTAATAAGTAAGAAAAAACAGAGAAATCCGATGGTTATTGCCTTCATTTGAGTAGCTTATACTAATTCCTCGAATTTTCTTTCTCCGTGCTGTGCATGCATCCTCATCCATCGGGACACAAAGTCAAGAAGTAAGACAGGAGACAGTCTGTCAATATTAACGACTCAAGAAGCATTGTCAACTCATTGAAAGCCTGTTACTCTCGATTGAAGTGAGAGTGGTGCAGATCTGAGGAGAAAAAGGACGGACGGAGGAAAGATAAACTTACAGAACACAAATTTGAGCTGCATACGGAAGTAGTAACCACGTATTGTATACTGTTCATTAGACATAATTTTTACTAGTCAGTATTGTTGAGAGGTGGTGGAATTGTGATATTAGGTTAGGGGTTTTATCATTAGATTAATTGATTTTAGAAAAAGTCTGTTGTTTTATTTCGTCATTCAAAATCAGGTAGAGTGATCTAACTATTCGGATAGCACGTTGAATTCTGAATCCTTTTAGGAATCCAATTTTATTATCTATATCTTGTTACACACAATATTTTTGTATATTTTTTCATTAAAAATATTCTGGCGCCCGCTATTGGTTCCTCAATGGTTTGGAGTTGGACTTGCTGGAGTTGCTAGAGAACGGGTCGGACCTAACTGACTTTGCTAGCCTGGTAAAGAAGTGATAGCGGCCTAGCAACTTCCTTAAATTAAAATTGTTATCTACTTTAATATATAATAATTTGGTTTGCTACACGATAGGCAACCACGATTAATTTTGACCGCTACACTATAAACTTAGTACCCTCGATGTATGGCCGAAACTTCTCAATGCAAACAGTACTGCGAAGCATTCCTTCTCGGTGGTGCTATACTTTCTTTCACTCTTTGTTAGGGATCTGCTGAGGTAACAGACGACCCTTTCGGAGCCATCAGGGTGTGTTTGCGTCAGGACAGCGCCCAGTCCAAAATCAGAAGCGTCTGTCTGAATGACAAACGGCAAATCAAAGTTTGGGCATGACAAAATTGGTGCAGTCACTAAATGTTCATTTATTTTGTTAAGTGCTTGACCACACGCATCGTCCCATATAAATCTCCTATTCTTGCGGAGTAAATTAGTCAATGGTGCAACAACGGTTGAAAAGTTTGGAACGAAACGACGATACCAACTCGCTAGGCCCACCACTCTACGTACTTCCTTCACATTCCTCGGAACGGGTATCTTCAATATGGCCTCCACCTTCTCTGGATCGACAAGCAACCCTGATGAATTCACAACATAACCCAGATAACGCAATTTGGGCCTACAAATAACACACTTCTCGCGGCTCAGAGTAAGACCGGCTTTGGTAAGGCGAGATAACACTTCACTGAGAACCTCGAAATGCTTTTCAAATGTAGGTGTGCAAATAATTACGTCATCCAAGTAAACGAACACGTAGGGTTCTAAATCAACGCCTATAACCCTATCGATAAGTCGCTGCCAGGTAGCGGGAGCCGAATGCAGACCAAAAGGCATACGCTTAAATTGATAAAGTCCGCGTCTAGGGACTGTAAATGCAGTTAAGGGTTTCGATTCTTCATCAAGCAATATATGAAAGTACGCGCTCTTTATATCTAAAGTGGAGAGGTATTTCGCGTCACGCAGCTTGTCGAGAGTCTCGCTAACGTTGGGTAAGCGTCTGGTTCAGTGTTCTTATTTAAAACGCGAAAATCAACACAGAAACGGTACTTATCTGAGTTCTTCTTTTTCACGAGTACAATAGGGGAAGACCACGGCGAACTAGAAGGTTATATTATGTCATTTGCCAACATATCATCAATCTCACCATGTACATATCGCAATAGAGTAGGGGATAAGGGATAATACCTCTGCTTGATAGGTTCCACACTCGGTTTAAGCTTAATCTTGTGTTTCACCAATGAAGTACAGCCTAATTGATCACCAAGACACCGAAAGGCACGATCCATCAAATCGTCAAAAAGTTTGCGTTGTTGGACGGACAAATCATCGTAGGCCTGCACGGCAGAAAGGGTAGGAACAGAAGTAGGGGACCGAAAACTCCATTCACCTGCGGACAAATCTGGAATAATTTGCATTCGAACCCAAAATTCGGTTCCCAAAGTAAGCAAATGAGGAAGATCGGGGACCACCAATATATCAAAAACCTTAACGCGATCTCTCAACGCAATAGGTACTGATATGCTACCCAAGCTACGACAGGTTTGACCGTTAGCCACTGTACAGAAATCCGAATCACCACTGTTAAGTGCGCAAAATGACTGCAGGATCTTCCATCCAGGACCACCAAGAAAAATCCTAGAAGCTCCAGAATCAAGCAAGGCAATAAACTCCTTACCAAATATGGATACCTGGAGGTGTGGACGTCGATCCCCAGTCGCACTCGCAAATACATATTGTAGAACATTCTGACTTGATTTGAAATTATGAGTCACATCCCCAGGAAGCAGGCTGTCAGCATGACTCTCTACTGACGACCCGTGTAACCGTTTTTTGGAAAACTCGTACAAGCTCTCGATGTCACACCTGGACACCCGCACTTAAAACAAAATCGTTCCAATGGAAGACCACATCGCCTGAAAGTATGGCCGGTGCGTTGGCAATTCCAACATTTGGACTGGCTAGCACGAATTGGTGCATTCGAGGAAGAAGACGAAATAGGGGTGGTATCTGGCGGCGAAGTTGTGGAGGGATTAAGAGATAAAAGAGAAACGGAATTAATCTGACTATTAACTGGAGCACCTCAACGGGTGTCTCTATCGCGATGACCTTGATAGTTCAACTGTGGTTCGAGGAGATTTCTATAGTTGGCCGGTGGAGGCTGGTATCTCAGGTTTTGATTATCGACCTCCTCCAGTCTGCGACCCAATATAATAAGTTCTTCTATAGATGGAACATCATAAAGTGCAAGCCGGGACTTTACTTGTGGGGAGAGATTTTTCCTGATGACTTTAAGACGATCTTGTTCAGAGGGGTTAGAGGATAATTTATTAAATAAATTTTGCATACAATCTACATAACTGCAGATATCCTCCCGTAGACCCTGTGTTCGTCTATGGATTTCCTCTAACAAGGAGTCGTCATAATCGAATGGTAAGAATCTCTGTCGCAATTGGGCAACTAGATCATCATAGGATGAAAAATTTCGGACACGCCAAAAATTCAATGCTTCGCCCTCCAACAACTCTGGAGCGGCTCTAAATAGTCTATCCTTAGATATTCCGTGAGACACTCTAATTTCCTCAATACGTTCAAGGAATGAGGTCACACTAGTTCTTCCACTGAACCTCAAATTTATAAAGCGCAAATCGAAATTATCACTATTTTTTAGCGCAGTGCTGAACAGGTCGCGATGTTTGTAAAGGCAGCTGTGGACCAAGGGATGTGCCACGTATACTTTGGATAGCCTGCGTAATAGCATCTAAAATCTGAGATATACCACTATCAGAACAAGGCGGGGACCCAGCAGTAGCCATTTGCGATTCATTACGATAAGGAGAGGACTGAAAATGAATATACGGGGCACGAAAAGAAGAAGGATGCATATAAGTCGACTTGGGATTTACTCTATCACGGTCTCCACATTCATATTTCGAAAGCGGGAACCTATTCCATCGTTGGAAAAATTAACATGTCGGGAATCACGATCACTAGAAATATGCTGATTAATATTCGAAGACGGATCGGACTCAATAACCGGATTGTTTGGCACCGGCTCATCGAGAATACTGACTCGGCGATCGTCACCAGACAAATCAACCAAGTCGTCAGAAACCGGAACTTCATATGGTCTTAATGGCAAAGGTAAAGATAAGTTTGTCGGAGCAGTATCGACGTCACGACCACCACTCACTGACGTATTATTTCGCCCAGTGTTGGTGTTATTATTCTGGACCCGACTGGTACCACCATTCGCACGCGATAACTGGTGAACAGCACCACTATTTGCAGCATCCTCCGTATTATTACGAGAAGATGAGGGCTGAGGATTTTCGTCAGCGTTGGCCGCCTGGGTACAAGCAGTATCGTATTTCTCCTGGACCGAATCAAGAAGTTGCGCTGCTTTAACGCTAAGATCTCCTACCAAGTCCTGGACGCTTCCCGGTGTGATCCGATTAACTCGTGCAATGACATGTAATAGTCTTGAGTTTACTCTACGAAATTCGTTATCCCTATTTGCCACACCAAAATGTTTAATATCCCTGGCGAGTTCCAAAATTTTATTCGAACATATCCTGACCTCCTCCTCAGGATCCAAATTAAAAACATACGGACGTTGTATGCCGCACATCCTCTCGGCTCTCAATGCTCCACGCAACGTAGCACGCTTCTCATCAACGGTACCGTGACAGTCCAAATAACGGATATAAAGCTCATAAGTTAATTCGTCGCTCTTAAGTCTGTGAATGTCCATGTCGCCGACGAAGTACTCAAAGAGAGAAAACAGGCAGGAGAGACACACGTTGCCAAAAGCAACCCCCACCCCAACCAGAATAAAATAAGAGCAAAAAAAAATATGTAAAATATTTTCCTCAAGAAAAGCAAATCTAAGAAGACAAAAAAAAAAAAAGAAAATAGCCGAATAACACACGTTGAGGCGCCAAATTGCCACGGTCCCCGTCGATATACAATAGAATATCGATAGAGTGTGGACAAAGCTACACTAATAGTGAGGTGGCCAATAATAAAGAAGATATATGGGGAAGTTGTTCCACTGGAAGTCAGGCACACCACTAATACATCGGGCCAAAGTCCCGCTAGCTATCTTATGGCTCGGAGAGGGTCGTGAGTAAAATATAATATTATAGATCTGTACTATTGCCGGTAGCGCCACCTAATCTTATGCCCCTTTGGTATATTAGTGGTAGCTGAATTTTGAAATCAAGATTAGGAAAATAGCCTGTAAGGGATAGCAGTGAACAACTATATATTTAAAACAAAATGTAAATATAGATTTATTGTAGAATATATATATATATATATATATATATATATAAATATATATGTGGCGCAACTGACTACTTTTGATGTCTAAATTGTAAAAATTGAAATATACATTTTTTCACATATAGCATCTTTTTGTATCTTTACAAAATAAGGTTTTCTTGATTCCAGGCTGTATATTTCCTTTCATAATCCGCACAATTTTGTGTCCAATTTTCAATATATTTTTCATTTTACAAACTATTTTGAGTCTGGCGTTGTTGCCAAGTGATACACATTTCTGTTAAGATTAAATATTCATACATGATACGTTTTTAACTCTATTTACAGTATATTTGTTTTTTTTGGTAAAAATGATTATATCTTTAAAAATTAAGCATTAAATTTGCAAATGTACAGTGTGGTCAATTTATCTTGATATCATTTTGATTATTTGATGTATTTTTTTTATTTTCAAAGATAGAATGCAGAACGAAAAATGTATTGTAGGGTATCTTGCTAAGTTTTTTGCTAGTAGAAAACCAAAAGACTGTCATTTTGCAACAGATACGAGCACAAGTTCGTTGTTTTAACACGCAGATTATTGAATGCTCGTTAAAGACTGTGGTTTATTCTGATTTTATTGATATATGACACTTTATGTATTGTATCAGTAGTTTTCGATTAATTTGCAAAAAATGACCGAAATTTTAGCACTCAGGCCTGGAATGATAAACGTCAGTTTGAGACACATTTTGTTCTAATAATTGTACGTCAGGTTATATGAAATCAAAATAGTATGCCGTATAAAACGGCATGATTACTAGGGTGGGCCGAAAATATGGATTTTTAAATTTATTTTCGGAATTGTGAAAAAAAGTTGCATTTTTTTATTACAAAAAAAAAAAAGTTAATAAAAGTTTTTTTGATTGAAGTGCATCTTCTGCCCCCTACCATAACCTAAAATTATAAAAATGTCTGAAATTCAAAATTTTGTATTTCGATATGTAATAGCTCGAAAGGCCTTGCTTTGGATATGTTAATCAAAACATGTATGTAAACTTTTTTACTATCAGTTCATATTCTACCCCCTATCGGCCCTACAACCTTAGAAAAAAAAATAACGACCTTTTTGATCGAACGAGGTTAAGTAGCAAATGAGCTGCTGAGTTTTCCTGGATTCTGGTTCGCTAAGCCCGCCGAACAATGCCTTAAGATATTGCGAGGCAAATTTTGTTAAGGTATCTCTGATCAGTACTTATGTCGCAAATATTTACTTCTGGTAATTTGCAGTCAATAATTTTATATTTTATAACTGGTAAATTTTCACAGTGGGCTGTAAGCTTTCCCAGCGAACTGAAATCGCCTTAGGACCCGTTGTTTGTTCATCATTATGGTGAAAAATATGTCTTAAAGGTAGCTCATTGCCATGACGCTGACAGACGACTCGTTTAAAAGGATGTCCTAACTTTGATTCAAGTTGAGCTATGACTCCATTTTTTGATCCGGTGTTGACTACTGTGCCATCACAAGCCACAACTAGTAAGTCATATACCCTTTCCTGTATGAATTCAACTATACTTCGACAGATATCTTTTGCTGATCCAGAAGAAGGTATTGTATGACCCAGAAACACAGAACCTGGCTCTTGCACCAAAGAAACATGTTCTTCCACTAACGTTCTTCTGTGAAGCCTGCCATCTATTTTTTTCAAAAGACAATGTTTCATGTTTTCGCCCGTCAAAGTAAATTGAATTTATTGCTTGCCTGGATTTTGAAAACTGTATGCAAAATTTTATTTCTTAAACTCTCTCTAGCGCTTTATAATTTATTTGTATCTATTACTTGCACTAAACATTTTTTTTATTACAAAGGCAACATCTTGTAAAATAGGCGATGCAACTGCTGCACCAGATCTGTCTAACAAACCATATCTGTCAAACATTTAAGCGGGAGTAGGTAGTTTAGTTCTATTTTTAGAATTGCTCTATAAGTTTGTAAAAGATATTTCCCAAGCTGCATTGAAGTTAAACCAATTAGAAGCTAACGTTTTACTGTTGATAGTGTTCGTCTTCGAAGAAATATTTTGTCGTTTTCCGTGACTATAAACTCGTAAACGATTCTTTCCTCCTTGCATTTTTTCAAATCTTCTAGCGTTGTTTGTTAATTGTTTGGCTTGGTTTTTTGGATCAATACCCCCTATAAATATGTTTCTTGAACTTCTCTGCTCTTGGAGAAAGTAACGTTCTTTTAACGGCACCTGTAAGGACAACCCTAGGATGGACAAATAACATTTTAAAGTAAAATAACAAAAATCGTACGTCGTTACAAAAGCTTTAAATATCTATCGTGTTGTGTTTTGATCATTTGCAAAACACGTTTACGGGTTACTGTAGGAATTGCCGCTTTCTCCCACAAACTTAGAAGCTTGTCAGCTAGTGTATTAGAAATTTGGGAAACTATTGCCTCTTTGCCACAGTGCGGTGGTTATAGACTAAACCTTATCCATAAAAAGCACTTTAACAAATCTTCTTGGGTAGGAAGAGTATTATCTTTTAAATCTGAAGGTGGTCCCACTAACGGACACTCGGTGCTTCGTCTTGGGTAACAAGTTTTTGAGAAACTCATAAATCTATATTAAACTTCAAAGAAAAACATCTCATCTAACAACTGAAAACTGAATAGAAATACAATAATCACTTGCTTATGAGCAGCCGTCGATACCACGATCCGCTGCTATTAATCGTATTCAGGCTAGCTATTTATAACACATATTATGAAGTTTTTAAATTTCTATAAAAGTAGTGATGAGTTTTTTTTCAAATACTAAAGTATATCATCAGGAAAAATAAACCAAAAATAACATTACAAGCTTATCTTTAAGGGCTGGTAGGGGAGAGAAGACAGATTACAATAAAAAAACCGTTAATAAAAATATTTTTTGGAACAACAAAAGGCATCTTTTGTGCCCTGTTTTAAAACCAAATTCCAAAATTAAAAAAAAATGGTTTTTCGGCACAAGGTGATTTCCAAGGCCTGGTAGGGCACAGATTAGATTAAAAAACTGTTAATACAAATATTTTTTTTGTAACAACAAAAGGCATCTTTTGTGCACTATTCCAAAACGAAATTTCAAAAATTAAAAAAAAAAATGATTTTTCGGCCCACCCTAATGTATACTATATTAACAGTTTCAGATGGCGCATTATTTTGAATCCAAATATCTTACATGGAATCAAAATAGTGCAGCACATGAAACAAAATATATATTAGAATCAAAATAGTGTGCCGTATCAAACGACATGTATATTATTTCAATATACATTTCGTTTTGTATGACGCATTATTTTGATTCCAAGTATCTTACATGGAATCGAAATAGTGCAGCACATGAAACAAAAGTATATTGGAATCAAAATAGTGTGCTGTATCAAAAGACATGTATACTCTCTCAATATACATTTAGTTTTATATGACGCATTATTTTGATTCCAACTATCTTACATGGAAACAAAATAGTGCTTCACATGAAACGAAATGTATATTGGAATCAAAATAGGGGGCCGTATCAAACGACATGTATACTCTCTCAATATACATTTAGTTTTATATGACGCATTATTTTGATTCCAACTATCTTACATGGAAACAAAATAGTGCCTCCCATGAAACGAAATGTATATTGGAATCAAAATGTGTGCCGTATCAAACGACATGTATACTCTCTCAATATACATTTAGTTTTATATGACGCATTATTTTGATTCCAACTATCTTACATGGAAACAAAATAGTGCCTCACATGAAACGAAATGTATATTGAAATCAAAATAGTGTGCCGTATCAAACGACATGTATACTCTCTCAATATACATTTAGTTTTATATGACGCATTATTTTGATTCCAACTATCTTACATGGAAACAAAATAGTGCCTCACATGAAACGAAATGTATATTGGAATCAAAATAATGTGCCGTATCAAACGACATGTATACTCTCTCAATATACATTAAGTTTTATATGACGCATTATTTTGATTCCAACTATCTTACATGGAAACAAAATAGTGCCTCACATGAAACGAAATGTATATTGGAATCAAAATAATGTGCCGTATCAAACGACATGTATACTCTCTCAATATACATTTAGTTTTATATGACGCATTATTTTGATTCCAACTATCTTACATGGAAACAAAATAGTGCCTCACATGAAAGGAAATGCATATTGAAATCAAAATAGTGTGCCGTATCAAACGACATGTATACTCTCTCAATATACATTTAGTTTTATATGACGCACTATTTTGATTCCAACTACCTTACATGGAAACAAAATAGTGCCGCACATGAAACGAAATGTATATTGGAATCAAAATAGTGTGCCGTATCAAACGACATGTATACTCTCTCAATATACATTGCGTTTTATATGACGCATTATTTTGATTCCAAATAACTTACATGGAACCAAAATAGGGCCTCATATAAAACGAAATGTATAATCTGTCAATATACATTTCATTTTACATGACGTACTATTTTGATTTCATTTATGTAAAATATGCATTTTGATTTTTATACGCATTATTTTGATTCCACGTATTCAACTAAAGAAATTGCTAAATTAGGTAATGGGTAATATTTTAAAGGGTTATTTTTCAGCAAAAATAAGCAAAGCTAGAGCCCTTTAAGTTTAGGGAAAAAGTTGTTTTTATTTAATAACTCGACTATGGAAGAATTTGGAAGAATGAAATGTAGCAGTTAACTGCTAATAAAATGTGAGTTGCTGGTAGTTTTGATAATACTTATTCGAACTACTATAGTGTCTCCTAAAATTGACATGTAACTAATTAAAATTCCTAAAAGAACTCATCTCAATTATTATAAGTCATAGCGCTTTATATAATTTAATATTGTCTACAATAGTAAACGAAATCAAGCAAACATCTACATAATATGCTATTTATGTCATAAAAAGTAGGGAAATAAGGAACACCTTTAAGGTTTTTGATTTACTTTAGTCAATATATCATCCCCGGGGTGGTATTGGAGCGTGCATATCGGTGATAGGGATGAAAATTCAACATACATAATTTTTATAATGTTTTAATTATAATCTGAAAACTAAGCGTTTTTTGCGACAAAAGTTGACTGAGATATCATCGCCAAAAATGTGCCAGTTTTTGTAGCTCGTTTACTTTAACATAATTGTTATTTATACATTTGACAAGACCATAGGTTTTTACTCAAGTTAACTTGTTAATAATAAATAGATAATATTTTCGCATAAGTAAATTGTGATAGTTTTTTAACGATTAATTATAATTAATGAGTAGAGCCTTTGGTGTAGGTAGACTAATTTGAACAAAACGTTTTATAAACCTTCACCACTTCTTTAAAACTTACGAATTAATTATCATAGTAAAATAATCGAGGTCTTTCGTTTCAAAAAATTATAATTTTAGTAGGTATTTATATTTTTGGAGGATTTTAAGTACGGAATTAAATATTTTCGTACATTTGGTTCTAGCTCTTTAATCACAATCTCAATAATATCTCATCCTCTAATATAATAAAATTTAAATATTTCTAATAAAAAAAGACATATCTCTGTACATAATATTAAAGATATAGTATAATTAATTCATTTAAAAAGCAATAGAGTTTTACAGAACTGTGAAAATATTTATGTATTGTTATCAGATTAACTTGAAATACTTTGAGTGAAACTTAATTATCTAGTAAAAAGTAGATAATAATTAAAACTATTCCATAGTGAACACCAGAAAATAAAAAAAAAAGACTAAACTTGTTGAAGACACCATGTGAACGGATATTATAAATTTATTTTATTTAGTTTTAATTAATTATCAATACATATACCTATGTCTGCTCAGATGAAAGATACGAGCCAAAAACAACCAAAAAATAGTATTTACCTAGTTTTTAAATTGTTTTAGAATATTTTTTGCATAAAAAAATATGGAAAATTAGTTTCTCTACAAAAAGTTTCCTATTAGCTATACCTGAATTTTTCTTACTTTTCGAATTATAATAATTATTGTATTTCAACCCTATCTCTAGTATGCAGATTTATTATAGGAACTGAGAATTGATAAAAACATTTATTTCTTATAATTTTAAAGGAATCAAAATAACGCGTAATATTGTAAGTTATATACAACAACAGTGTTGTCATGTTTTGTAACTGTGGTTGAAATAAAGGATTCAATACAGTGCTCCTTATAAACAAAAAAATATACTCTATTGTATATTAACAGCGCCAAAAGAAAAAAATTGCGGAATTTCCGTGAAGTAAAATTTATTATACTTCTTTCATAAATAGCATCAAACTGATTCCCCTATCCGCTTAACGTGACCAACTAAGAGAATGCCATTAAATACGATAAAAAATAGACTATGAAAAAAAATGAAAGCCCTAAGATCTGTGTCTGTAACTCCAATACTATGTGAGATATAAGGCAAAACTATTTTGCGTCCGATATTCGGACGTAAATTAGTCAAGGAAACAGTTTGATATGTGACGAGCTATAAGAGGGACGCAAAATAGTGTGCGGGATGTATATATATATGGGATATAGAAACTTTGCGTCACGTTCTAGGCCGCATTTTTTGACCAATCGAAACAAAATTTGGTTAAAAAATCGGCTAGGTCATGGAATCGCGTGAGTTCGTTGGCGATTGAAATCGGAGAGCTAGTTTCAGAATGGCGACCTGTCAAAGTTTTAAAAAAATCATATTTTTTTCGTTGTTAATAGAAAATACCGATGTTATATATCAAATGATAGAGCACTTAAATCTCTACAATATTTATTTGGAGAGTTTTTTCATCGCTGGCATATTTAAGTAAATGTACGTCAATATAAAGTAACAAAAAATAAAAAAAAAATATCATCACCCGCTATACCTGTAATTATTTTGACAAATAAACACCTGTGAAATAACAATAAGACCGTACTTACGTATGTATTATAGTATAATGGGTATTTCAGTTAAAATAACTGTCAATATGACACTTTGGTTATATTTGGCGAATGTCAGAATATTCCATTATTTGTTTATTAATAGTGGGTGTCAGTGGTAGACTAAGTATAAATAAAAAATACATAAATCAAAAATCTACTTTTCCGACTGGCTGCCATGGGGATTTTTTGAATTGAAAATGGCTCTAAATTTAACAAAATCCACGGCCATATTTTAAAAAACAAGTTGATGATGGTTTTTTTAAAACGAAATGTCGTAGTGAAAATTTGTAAACGCTATATTTTTCTCCTGAGAGAACGTGCTTTTCACTTTTTTATATCTGTAAAAATAAAAAACTAAAATCACAAAAAATTGTCGAAAACGGCTAAATTTAGTTTAGTTTTGAAAACACCATTTTTTGCTGCGTGCATGCTCGATAGTGTGCTTAACATTTAATTTAGCTGTGTATGATTTGTTATTGTTTTTTTTTTTAATTTTGCAGATATGAAGTTATCGTTTGGTTTTGTTACTTGTTCTAACGTTTAATTAGCAGAAAATATTAAATTTATTTAAAAAATTGACCATGTTTTTCAACAAGTTGATTTTTCTCGAAAACGGTTACTAATTAATTTCTTTGTGCCCAGAATGGGAACGCGGCATAATAATCTTTATTAGCCATCACAGATACAAACAATGTACATTGGAAAGTCAATTCAATTGAATTACAAAACATAACGAATCTTGGTTGCAAACAAAGGCAAGAAAATAAGTGAATACAAAAAGAAAGATAAAAACAACACATGTCATACATCTAAAATCAGTTAATAAAATAGCCGAAAACAGACGAATCATAGAAATATCATAACTACGTCCAACAACAATAAGCAACAGCAAAATACAAATAATCTAATATAATATATAAAACGAAGTTACGAACAGACATACAACAATATATTATGACATATGATACAATACAACAAATAAATAAAATATATACTGAAAATAAAACTATACTGAGGCAGTAAATTCATGTAGGCTGTAGAACGCGGCATTTATTAGAAAGTTTTTTAATAATTTTTTAAAATCCGATAACATTTGCGTTTACTACTGCAAGAACTAATGTTGCGTACCAAAGTCTATCGTACTTCGGTTTATAATCGATATTGTACGGAGCATGATCTCAATAGTTCTCCCCTTTACGCGATTGTTGGTTCTGTGTTGGATGGTTAACATTTGCATCTTTTTTTTTCTATCTGTTCTCATTTGTTTTTTATTTTTTATGTACGAGTATATATTTTTAATAATAGTTAATTTAGTTTTTTTAGTTTTTTTCATATTTGTGAATTTCCTTTAATTGGGGGTTACCTGTTGGTAATAAAGGCTTATTATTATTATGATCAAGAGTACTTTTTTTGTGTAGAAAACATTGCCGCTTCAAATGGGTATCTTAAAACCGTACTTTTTCCAGTGGCGTAGAAATTGAGGAGGAAAACACCCACCACCCCTTCAAAATCTTCACCAATAATTATGAATTAAAAAAAAAATCCCGATGGCAGCCAGTCGGAAAAGTAGATTTTTGATTTATGTAGTTTTTATTTATACTTAGTCTACTACTGACACCCACTATTAATAAACAAATAATGGAATATTCTG
Organism: Apoderus coryli; assembly: GCA_911728435.2. Lineage (NCBI taxonomy): Eukaryota > Metazoa > Arthropoda > Insecta > Coleoptera > Attelabidae > Apoderus > Apoderus coryli. The sequence continues at coordinate 7,280,029 of OU452214.1, read as the reverse complement.
ACAGTCGCCAAATATAAGCAAAGTGTCATATTGACAGTTATTTTAACTGAAATACCCATTATACTATAATACATACGTAAGCACGGTCTTATTGTTATTTCACAGGTGTTTATTTGTCAAAATAATTACAGGTGTAGCGGGTGATGATATTTTTTTTTATTTTTTGTTACTTTATATTGACGTACATTTACTTAAATATGCCAGCGATGAAAAAACTCTCCAAATAAACATTGTAGAGATTTAAGTGCTCTATCATTTGATATGTAACATCGGTATTTTCTATTAACGATGAAAAAAATATTATTTTTTTAAAACTTTGACAGGCCGCGATTTTGAAATTAGCTCTCCGATTTCAATCGCCAACGAACTCACGCGATTCCATGACCTAGCCGATTTTTTAACCGAATTTTGTTTCGATTAGTCAAAATATGCGGCCTAGAACGTGGGACAAAGTTTTCTATATCCCATATAGATATATAAACTTTTGAACTGAGGTCATTTTTAGGATCCATGGGTCATAAAATGAAGGACTGCATAAAATTTTTTCAAAATTTCGGTTGTGTCGATCTCCTGAATAGTTAGATTTTTTTTTTAAATCTACTAATTACACAAACCATTATTATTAGCTTATTATTTATTAGTTGAAAATGCTTCGAAAGCCGTTTTCTGTACGATAAACAGTTTTTTTTCACTCTGAATCTCGAAAATGGTGCATTTTAAAAGTAAGTTAATAGGAAGACCCTGTATTTAAGCAATTTCCTTCTTTAGTTTGTATTTTTTGTGCATTTTTCTAGAACTATTTGCTCCTGAAAGCATATAATGTTTCTTAGGGTTCTAGAAACAGGAATTTCCTAATCAGTTAACTAAGGAGAACTTTTTAATCGCATGTGCTAGAAGTTTCAAAATAAAATTTCTCAATCAGACTTGCATTACTGCGGTTTCCTCAACAGGTAAATAACATCCGACAATGGTTTGTAGTAAATATAATTCAAACAGATTTAAGTTTTTATAGAAAGGTATAAATATGACAGCATAATATTATTTAGAATTCCTAACAATACATGCAATTAAATTTAGGATATTTTGTTATTAGGAAACGTCTTAGACAAGTAGGTATATTTTTACCGATTGTACGAGGGTTTTTATTGTATCTTTGTATTTAACAACATTATTTTTATTATATTTATGGGTTAAAAGGGTACAGTGTTTAAGGAAAAATTTGATATGATTATTAAAGGGTAAGGTCGGGTGAGCTGTCCATCCTTTGGACAATGGCGTAGGTAGTAAAAGAAATTTATCTGGATGGGGGGCTTAACAAAATGAAAAATTCATTTAATTTTTATTGTTTTTTGTTATTGTAATTTTATTAAACATGTCCTATGATAATAATTTCTACTTATCATCATACAATTATTGTTTTGAATTATCTGTTATCATTGACAACAAAACTAAAATGTCGCAAATAAATGGATTTATCGAAGATTGAATGAACGATAACTAATAAATTCGATATGATACTATCCATATTTCAATGTCGACCAACATGTTCTTGAAAATTAAATTGTTCTAAATTTTAAATGTTTGAAAACAGTATTGCCAATTTATTACGGCAAATCACCTTTATGAAGTGTAGTTTGTGGCATAACCGGCGGATTACTGGCTTTAAATATACACGGAATTTTGTTTAAATTAGGAGATTCCTTGTTTAACCAGACTGACTCGTGGGTTGACATATTATAGTGACAATATCGAAAAAGTAGTCCATTCTTTAGTTAAGTTGTAATTTTAGTGTTGGAATGAAAGTCAAATCTCCATAAAATAAGTTTAATAGAATTTACCAGCCATACATGTTTCGGGACTAGACCAGTCCCATCATCAGTGGCAAGTCAACAATCAAAAAAAACTTTTCACTAAGACATACAATATGTTGGTCCAAAAATTCCATCGAAGTCACTTTATGGATTTTTTTTTTCATTTTATTTAATTAAATTTCATATTTATGACACATCAGGGCCTAATTAAAATACTTTCGATGGTATTTTGGACAAGTAATTTCCAAAGCTTGAATAACACATCGAAACTCAATTGCAAATTACCCAGAAACTTTTTAACTAGAATACATTTGTTTTGTAAATAAAAGAGTTCATCCTCCACCCCGTTGTGACGCCTCTGAAAAAAAAAATTGGAGTTTGGGATAGTTGTAAATTACGTACCTTCAGTAATCCGGATTTTACCTTTTTTAAGTACTTTTCGAATTAAAATTTGACCCGAATACCTGCATTTAGTTTTACATATTTATCTTCTTTCAGGTTATTTCATGTTGTATTTTCCTGATTGGCTGAATAAACAGGCAGGTAGACTCTAGGAACATAATAAATTCCTGGACACAATTCCAAAATATGTTAGTACAGTTTGTTAATTTCGTGAGAAAGCTTGTCTTGTAATATCATATTTGTTAAATTACAACAAACTATTAATCATGTGTGACATATCATTGCCCGGTTCGTCAAGCGAGAGTGCTGTTAGTGTTTTATCATTGTCCGATTGGTCAAGACAGAGTGATGATAGTGTTGAACCTCTTGCATCATTGCTCGGTTCGTTAAGAGTGAGTGCTGGTAGAGCTGTACATCCTCCATCATTGCACGGTTCGTCAAGTAAGAGTGCTATTAGAGTTGTACCTATTGCATCATTGCTCGCTTCGCCAAGCGAGAGTGTTGATGGTGTTATACCTCTTGTATCATTCTTCGATTGGTCAAGCGTGAGGGCTGATAGTGTTGTACCTCGCGCATCATTCCATGGTTCGTCAAGCGAGAGTGCTGCTGATAGTGTTGTACCTCGCGCATCATTCCATGGTTCGTCAAGCGAGAGTGCTGCTGATAGTGTTGAACCTCTTGCATCATTGCTCGGTTCGTTAAAGGTGAGTGCTGGTAGTGCTGTACATCCGCCATCATTGCACGGTTCGTCAAGAAAGAGTGCTATTAGAGTTGTACCTATTGCATCATTGCTCGCTTCGCCAAGCGAGAGTGTTGATGGTGTTATACCTCTTGTATCATTCTTCGATTGGTCAAGCGTGAGGGCTGATAGTGTTGTACCTCCCGCATCATTGCATGGTTCGACAAGCGAAAGTGCTGCTGATAGTGTTGTACCTCTAGCATCATTGCATGGTTCGTCAAGCGAGAGTGCTGCTGATAGTGTTGAACCTCTTGCATCATTGCTCGGTTCGTTAAGGGTGAGTGCTGGTAGTGCTGTACATCCTCCATCATTGCACGGTTTGTCAAGCGAGAGTGCCGCTGATAGTGTTGAACCTCTTGCATCATTGCTCGGTTCGTTAAGGGTGAGTGCTGGTAGTGCTGTACATCCTCCATTATTGCACGGTTCGTCAAGCAAGAGTGCTATTAGAGTTGTACCTATTGCATCATTGCTCGCTTCGCCAAGCGAGAGTGTTAATGGTGTTATACCTCTTGTATCATTCTTCGATTGGTCAAGTGTGAGGGCTGATAGTGTTGTACCTCACGCATCATTGCATGGTTCGTCAAGCGAGAATGCTGCTGATAGTGTTTTACCTCTTGGTCGTGAACAAACTATAGAAAGAAATCATTGAAAATACTCGTGTACATGTGTGAAATGTATAAATCCAGAGGTGGTGTGGTGGTGTGCTGCAACAAATTGGGACAAACAGGAGTTAGAACAGTAATAAAAGTTTTTTTAGTTGTAAGTAAATAAATACCTGTTATAAAATGTTTATGATTAAATACCTACAAATAGATATTAAGTATATTTTTAAATCAAATTTAATTTGAACAATTCGAATAATGTTAATGTATCCATTTTATGTAATAATAGGTAACTATAAAAAATAAAACAATATTTTTAAGTAGCTATGTGTGTTTCCCTTTTATTACCTGAACAATGCTATCCATATTATTATATAGTGCAGGTTTTAACAGCTCCTAACATAAACTACTACATATAAAAGAATTATAATATCTACCTATTTACACATATTAATAAAATTTAGTTTTTGTATACGACATATTGTACACTTATTTTTGTTTTCTATATTGTATTGCTCATCCCGTTTATACCTATTTAAATTGCTTCAGGTAGTTTATGAAATTTATTTAATACCCTCTATTAATTTTGTGTTATTTTAAAACCTATCCTGATATCTAACCCGGTGTTAGCGTGTTCAATGTCAATTTTTTGGAATTGTGAGATCAAAGCGGCGGCTTCCGACTTAAACTGCTGTAAATCTTTATGCTGTGTCACAACTATGAAAAATTATTCCATATTTCGAATAAGTTTAGAAAATATATATTTTTTACTTTTTGACCCCTTTTCCACTATTTACGAACGCCTATGAAAATAAGTTATTTATAAAACATTTTATAGGTTATAATATATCAAAGTTATAAATAACTACTCAATATTTCTGCTATGTTTAAGAAACATACGTTTTTTTCTAAACTTTTTACACTTTTTTCGAATGTCAATGTTGTCTAATTGTTTATGTTCAATATTTTAGGTTATATTCAATTAAATGCGTAACAAATTTTATTTGTTTGTAAATATGTATATTAATTTGATCTTGGTTAGTTAAGTTTGACTTAAATGTATATATGTACCTATATTAATATAATTCATATTTTCACTATTTATATTTGTGTTTTTTTTTGTTTGAGCGTTTTTGGTCTAATTAGAATTTATAGCTAAAAATGAAGGATCTTTTGGTTTTGATTTCAAAAAAGTGTAGGTTATTGATTGGTACTAGCTTCAGCCGTTCTTGACATTAAATATTTTACCAATCCTCGGCGGTATTTGCCTTTTTACATTTTATAAATTAATTTGCACAGATTAAAATAAAATATTTATTTTATTAAACGAACACAACAAATATAATCGATTAATGCTTACTTTTAAAAATAACTTTGATGAAATGTTCAATAAGTTTCATGTCGTACTGTTACAGGCAGTCAATGAATTTTTGCCTTTTAAAACTAAAACAATACACTATACAAACACAAGAAAAATTTGGTTTAATAACGAATTAAGACAGCTTCGTGAAAAACTAAGATTTTTTATTGATTTTAATAAGCAAAATCCAAATTTGTCATTTGATAGTGAAATTAAAAAAATTAGGAACACTTATAAAATTAAAATTAAACAATCAAAAAAAGAATATTACGAGCGATTAATTTCTAACTCTGATGTCAAATCGAAAACAATTTGAAAGATTATTATTAAACCCATTGCTTCAAAATAGCAACACCAAAAAACCATTTCAAATAAAGCCATCTGATTTCAATGCATATTTTTTAAATATTGCATTTGATGGAAATATAAATGTTGGAAATTCAGATCATGTGGTCATGTGCGCGCGATTTCTTGGTTCTGCCAGTAACACCCTATATTTGTCACCTATTGAGGAGCTGGAGGTTGTTAAGATCATAGAGAGTATGTCTCGGAGCGTCGCGAAGGATGTATTCGGCTTGAGCAATAGTCTCATCAAAAAAATTAATTATGGAATTTGTGTACCTTTAAAAATAATTATAAATAAATGTTTTAGTGATGGAAAATTTCCACAAAAACTAAAACTTACTAAAGTGTGTCCCTTATATAAAAAGGATGATCCTGGAGAGGTTAGCAATTATCGACCTATTTCTATAATACCAATCCTCTCTAAGCCAATAGAAATCGCTTTCAATAACAGGTTATACGAATTTTTAGAGAAATACCAACTTATCTCAGAATCACAGTATGGTTATCGAAGGCGAAGTTCTCCAAAACAAGCAATCCTAAGGTTGGTGCGGTCTATTGTTGATGCAATGGAGAGGGGTGAGACTCTTACATCAATATTCTGTGATCTTAGCAGAGCATTTGATTCTGTGACAGGTTTTAACTGCTGAACTCATAGCTCAAAACTGGCAAGGCGTGCCACTTTGAAATTTATAGCATAGATAGTCCTCTACATGTCCTTTGAACTCATATATGTTAGAATGACTTACACCCCGTCAAAGCCGTACTATATGATATTTTTTTCCAAAACATGTTTTAACTGCTGACCTCATATCTCAAAACTGACAAGGCGTGCCACCTTGGAATTTACAGTATATATAGTCTATTACATGTACTTCTAACTCATATATGTCAGATTGACTTACACCCCGTCAGAGCCGTACTATATGATTTTTTTATTCCGGGATAATATTTTAACTGCTGACCCCATATCTCAAAACTGGCAAGGCGTGCCACTTTGGAATTTATAGCATAGATAGTCCTCAACATACCCTTTGAACTCATATATGCCAGAATGACTTACACCCCGTCAGAGCCGGACTATCTGATTTTTTATTCCGCGACAGGTTTTAACTGCTGAAGTTATAGCTCAAAACTGGCAAGGCGTGCCACTTTAAAATTTATAGCATATAGAGTCCTCAACATACCCTTTGAACTCATATATGTCAGAATGACTTACACCCCGACAGAGCCGGACTATCTGATTTTTTTATTCCGCGACAGGTTTTAACTGCTGAACTCATAGCTCAAAACTGGCAAGGCGTGCCACTTTGAAATTTATAGCATAGATAGTCCCCAAAATGTCCTTTGAACTCATATATGTCAGAATGACTTACACCCCGTCAGAGCCGTACTAAATGATTTTTTTATTCCGGGGTAATGTTTTAACTGCTGACCTCATATCTCAAAACCGGCAAGGCGTGCCACCTTGGAATTTATAGCATAGAGAGTCCTCAACATACCCTTTGAACTCATATATGTCAGAATGACTTACACCCCGTCAGAGCCGGACTATCTGATTTTTTTATTCCGCGACAGGTTTTAACTGCTGCACTCATAGCTCAAAACTGGCAAGGCGTGCCACTTTGAAATTTATTTGAACTCATATATGTCAGAATGACTTACACCCCGTCAGAGCCGGACTATCTGATTTTTTTATTCCCCGACAGGTTTTAACTGCTGCACTCATAGCTCAAAACTGGCAAGGCGTGCCATTTTGAAATTTATAGCATAGAGAGTCCTCAACATACCCTTTGAACTCATATATGTCAGAATGACTTACACCCCGTCAGAGCCGTACTATATGATTTTTTTATGCCGAGAGAGGTTTTAACTGTTGACTTGATAGCTCAAAACTGGCAAGAGATAGACGTAGCTAGTCATTTGCATGCCCTTCCAACTCATATTTCAAAAATATTCTAATTAGTATCTACGAATGTCATTAACGTGGATAATTCTTGACCAAGTGTCATATTTATTTGCTTTCTACAACCATCATGGCCATCTAAAATCAATTAAATTTAAAGTCCTATGTCCTATCACAGTTATAGTAATAGAAAAATGTAAAATTATTGGCAATATTATGAAAACTATAAATTTTGGGATAGACATCTTTTCATAAACTTGCCGATATTTTTAATTCAACAAAATATATAAATTGGGAGTTAAAAATTTTGAATTTTAACACTTTTTTCAATATGATTTTAATCCCTTTTTTTTTCAAATACCCTGTATTTATTTATTAGAACAATATACATAGGCCCCTAAAGTTCGTCTATTACTACTAGGATATCCTAACAAATTAAATTATTAAAGCTTCCATATAATAAAAAATTGTTATTATACCTTATGCTGCAAACTTCATTTCATATTTCGAAAATGGCTGGACATAGTTATAACATAGGTATTATACATAAACTATGTTTAGAATTACAAGTAGAATGCAAAATACGAGTAATATATAATTTATATAGGGTCGTATTTAAAATAAGGAAATTGACACCCTTTTCGGGTATAATCGGAAGCACTAGATTCTTGAAAATATTTTAGCCGAATTGGCCCTATCGACCTAAGTACACCAGATTTTCAGATTGTTCCACAGTGTAGTTTCTCCATAAACGATCGAAACCCTTCCCGGTGGGACACCCGGTACAGCATTAGAAATTAGAACGAAAATTGACGAAAAATAAGAACAAGATATGCTAAAACAATGAAAACACCCTCAAAAATATCAGCAGAAAGATGGGGTATGGCATCTATATGAGAGTGATATTATTTTAGAGTTTTTTAAATACAAAATATTTTTTATTCGTATAGCTACTTTGGATATATTAGCTCATATAGTAAGTTTTATTTGTTTCTATATACCTCACCTATATAGGTGATAATATTCTAAATGCTTTTTCTTAATTATATTTATCACCTCCCTAAAAATGGCTATAAAATTTAGATTTTTTTTTTCAAAGTCAACTCAATTGAATTTACGAGACATGATCACCTCCCATTCACTTATTTTTCTACAAGTAATTCTGGCAAAAGGAACGCGCAATAGATTGGGATGATGGTAATTATCAGATATTTCAAATTAAAGCAAAATTCCTACTATAGTTCATTATTATAGTCGTCAAAATCCAATCTTGATTCACAAATCTAAATCGTAAACGCACAAATATCTGCCAAGAAATATATTTATAGGTCTATTTGCTAAACGATAAGTTGTATTAATTTAGGGGAAAAGACGTTTTCCGCCTATGCTTTAATAGATAGACAAGTTTACCATACCAGAACTTATTTCAATATCATTATTCCTTAATAAAAAGCAAAGTAACATAGTTATATGTATGTATTTTACATCAAATAAATTTATGTGTACAGTAGTAGAGTAGGTAAGTAAAATGTATCTGTGTATTTTTTACATAAATACATAATCGGCGTTACGCATCTGAAAATTTTCATTCTGTGCCCGAAGTCTGAGTTCATTATGGGTACTGCCAAATAATAGATACGTACACTACATAACCCTTTCGCACTGAACTAAGTGAACAATCTGAAAACTGATTATTATATACATCAATTATTTTTCATGGATAATAAAATCATAGAATAAGAAAGCTAGCTTTCTTATTCTATGATAATATCATGGAATAAATTATTTTCCAGTTTTCAAAGCAGGTTTGGTTGTTTTCACAAGTTTTCGAGGTTAAGTGAAAGACAATTACAAAAAAGATGATCTATCGGTTTCGCCAAATATTCAGTTCAGTATAATTACATTCAGTTTAATCAAATTAACTTGTTCAGATCAATCACTACGAATGAATAACCCTATAATAATGCATTTTACTTAAAAATGATTTTAATGGGACGGATTATTTTTGACATAAGTGGACCACAACTAACAGATTCATTTCAACAAGGAGGTAGCAAAATCATATATCATATACAGTGTGTCCCGGATAGATGAAATGACTGTTAAATTTGATCATCTGCGGTCCAGCCATGCTTGGTTTGAAACTAATTTGAGACACAATTTTAGTTTTGAAAAATACGCTTTGGACATTTTGAAAATATTGTTTTTTTACACCAGCAAATTCGGTTGAATATCACGATAAATTGTTATTTAAGAAAAGTTATTCAGAATGAAAAAGTGATTAAATGTTCAACATTTCAAGATTCTATGCCTACTTTGATTTTTTGCTTTTTCTCTCTCTTTTTCTTGGAAAAGTGCCTTTCTGATAGCTGAGACTAAAATCCTTTCCCTGTACGGGAAAGTAAAATGTTATTGAAGAATGTTGTTCAGAAACAGAGAAGATACGGCAGTAACATTTGAACGCAGTCTGTCCATATTTTGAATTTTATCGTTTCTTGTTTGAAATTATACAAATAAAAAAAACTCGATTATTTCTATTCAAAGCTACTTGTAGAACTAAATACTGTAAGTGATTGGGAGGTGATCATGTCACGTCGATTCAATTGAGTTGAAAAAAATCTAAATTTCATAGTCATTTTCAGAGAGGTGATAAATATAATACACAATACAAGCATTTAGCACAATATTATATGTGTAGAAAAAAATAAATTTTACGATATGAACCAATATATCCAAAATATACGAATAAAAAATATTTTTCATTTCAAAAATTGTAAAATAATATCACTCTCTGTCGCGGAATAAAAAATCAGATAGTCGGGCTCTGACGGGGTGTAAGTCATTCTGACATATATCAGTTCAAAGGACATGTTGAGGACTATCTATGCTATAAATTTCAAAGTGGCATGCCTTGCCAGTTTTGAGCTATAAGTTCAGCAGTTAAAACCTGTCGCGGAATAAAAAGTCAGATAGTCCGGCTCTGACGGGGTGTAAGTCATTCTGACATATATGACTTCAAAGGGTATGTTGAGGACTATCTATGCTATGAATTTCAAAGTGACACGCCTTGCCAGTTTTGAGATATGAGGTCAGCAGTTAAAACATTACCCCGGAATAAAAAAAATCATATAGTACGGCTCTGACGGGGTGTAAGTCATTCTGACATATATGAGTTCAAAGGACATTTTGAGGACTATCTATGCTATAAATTTCAAAGTGGCACGCCTTGCCAGTTTTGAGATATGAGGTCAGCAGTTAAAACATTACCCCGGAATATAAAAATCATATAGTACGCCTCTGACGGGGTGTAAGTCATTCTCACATATATGAGTTCAAAGGACATGTAGAGGACTATCTATGCTATAAATTTCAAAGTGGCACGCCTTGCCAGTTTTGAGCTATGAGTTCAGCAGTTAAAACCTGTCGCGGAATAAAAAGTCACATAGTCCGGCTCTGACGGGGTGTAAGTCATTCTGACATATATGAGTTAAAAGGACATTTTGAGGACTATCTATGCTATAAATTTCAAAGTGGCGCGCCTTGCCAGTTTTGAGTTATGAGTTCAGCAGTTAAAACCTGTCGCGGAATAAAAAAATCAGATAGTCCGGCTCTGACGGGGTGTAAGTCATCCTGACATACATGAGTTCAAAGGACATTTTGAGGACTATCTATGCTATAAATTTCAAAGTGGCACGCCTTGCCAGTTTTGAGCTATGAGTTCAGCAGTTAAAACCTGTCGCGGAATAAAAAAATCAGATATTTCGGCTCTGACGGGGTGTAAGTCATTCTGACATATATGAGTTCAAAGGGTATGTTGAGGACTATCTGTGCTATAAATTTCAAAGTGGCACGCCTTGCCAGTTTTGAGCTATGAGTTCAGCAGTTAAAACCTGTCGCGGAATAAAAATATCAGATAGTCCGGCTCTGACGGGGTGTAAGTCATTCTGACATATATGAGTTCAAAGGGTATGTTGAGGACTATCTGTGCTATAAATTTCAAAGTAGCACGCCTTGCCAGTTTTGAGCTATGAGTTCAGCAGTTAAAACCTGTCGCGGACTAAAAAAATCAGATAGTCCGGCTCTGACGGGGTGTAAGTCATTCTGACATATATGAGTTCAAAGGGTATGTTGAGGACTATCTGTGCTATAAATTTCAAAGTGGCACGCCTTGCCAGTTTTGAGCTATGAGTTCAGCAGTTAAAACCTGTCGCGGAATAAAAAAATCAGATAGTCCGGCTCTGACGGGGTGTAAGTCATCCTAACATATATGAGTTTAAAGGACATTTTGAGGACTATCTATGCTATAAATTTCAAAGTGGCACGCCTTGCCAGTTTTGAGCTATGAGTTCAGCAGTTAAAACCTGTCGCGGAATAAAAATATCAGATAGTCCGGCTCTGACGGGGTGTAAGTCATTCTGACATACATGAGTTCAAAGGACATTTTGAGGACTATCTATGCTATAAATTTCAAAGTGGCACGCCTTGCCAGTTTTGAGCTATGAGTTCAGCAGTTAAAACCTGTCGCGGAATAAAAAAAACAGATAGTCCGGCTCTGACGGGGTGTAAGTCATTCTGACATATATGAGTTCAAAGGGTATGTTGAGGACTATCTGTGCTATAAATTTCAAAGTGGCACGCCTTGCGAGTTTTGAGCTATGAGTTCAGCAGTTAAAACCTGTCGCGGAATAAAAAGTCACATAGTCCGGCTCTGACGGGGTGTAAGTCATTCTGACATATATGAGTTCAAAGGACATTTTGAGGACTATCTATGCTATAAATTTCAAAGTGGCACGCCTTGCCAGTTTTGAGCTATGAGTTCAGCAGTTAAAACCTGTCGCGGAACAAAAAAAATCAGATAGTCCGGCTCTGACGGGGTGTAAGTCATCCTGACATACATGAGTTCAAAGGACATTTTGAGGACTATCTATGCTATAAATTTCAAAGTGGCACGCCTTGCCAGTTTTGAGCTATGAGTTCAGCAGTTAAAACCTGTCGCGGAATAAAAAAATCAGATAGTCCGGCTCTGACGGGGTGTAAGTCATTCTGACATATATCAGTCCAAAGGACATGTTGAGGACTATCTATGCTATAAATTTCAAAGTGGCATGCCTTGCCAGTTTTGAGCTATAAGTTCAGCAGTTAAAACCTGTCGCGGAATAAAAAGTCAGATAGTCCGGCTCTGACGGGGTGTAAGTCATTCTGACATATATGACTTCAAAGGGTATGTTGAGGACTATCTATGCTATGAATTTCAAAGTGGCACGCCTTGTTAGTTTTGAGATATGAGGTCAGCAGTTAAAACATTACCCCGGAATAAAAAAAATCATATAGTACGGCTCTGACGATGTGTAAGTCATTCTGACATATATGAGTTCAAAGGACATTTTGAGGACTATCTATGCTTTAAATTTCAAAGTGGCACGCCTTGCCAGTTTTGAGATATGAGGTCAGCAGTTAAAACATTACCCCGGAATATAAAAATCATATAGTACGCCTCTGACGGGGTGTAAGTCATTCTCACATATATGAGTTCAAAGGACATTTTGAGGACTATCTATGCTATAAATTTCAAAGTAGCACGCCTTGCCAGTTTTGAGCTATGAGTTCAGCAGTTAAAACCTGTCGCGGAATAAACAAATCAGATAGTCCGGCTCTGACGGGGTGTAGGTCATTCTGACATATATGAGTTCAAAGGGTATGTTGAGGACTATCTGTGCTATAAATTTCAAAGTGGCACGCCTTGCCAGTTTTGAGCTATGAGTTCAGCAGTTAAAACCTGTCGCGGAATAAAAAAATCAGATAGTCCGGCTCTGACGGGGTGTAAGTCATCCTGACATATATGAGTTTAAAGGACATTTTGAGGACTATCTATGCTATAAATTTCAAAGTGGCACGCCTTGCCAGTTTTGAGCTATGAGTTCAGCAGTTAAAACCTGTCGCGGAATAAAAAAATCAGATAGTCCGGCTCTGACGGGGTGTAAGTCATCCTGACATATATGAGTTTAAAGGACATTTTGAGGACTATCTATGCTATAAATTTCAAAGTGGCACGCCTTGCCAGTTTTGAGCTATGAGTTCAGCAGTTAAAACCTGTCGCGGAACAAAAAAAATCAGATAGTCCGGCTCTGACGGGGTGTAAGTCATCCTGACATACATGAGTTCAAAGGACATTTTGAGGACTATCTATGCTATAAATTTCAAAGTGGCACGCCTTGCCAGTTTTGAGCTATGAGTTCAGCAGTTAAAACCTGTCGCGGAATAAAAAAATCAGATAGTCCGGCTCTGACGGGGTGTAAGTCATTCTGACATATATCAGTCCAAAGGACATGTTGAGGACTATCTATGCTATAAATTTCAAAGTGGCATGCCTTGCCAGTTTTGAGCTATAAGTTCAGCAGTTAAAACCTGTCGCGGAATAAAAAGTCAGATAGTCCGGCTCTGACGGGGTGTAAGTCATTCTGACATATATGACTTCAAAGGGTATGTTGAGGACTATCTATGCTATGAATTTCAAAGTGGCACGCCTTGTTAGTTTTGAGATATGAGGTCAGCAGTTAAAACATTACCCCGGAATAAAAAAAATCATATAGTACGGCTCTGACGGGGTGTAAGTCATTCTGACATATATGAGTTCAAAGGACATTTTGAGGACTATCTATGCTTTAAATTTCAAAGTGGCACGCCTTGCCAGTTTTGAGATATGAGGTCAGCAGTTAAAACATTACCCCGGAATATAAAAATCATATAGTACGCCTCTGACGGGGTGTAAGTCATTCTCACATATATGAGTTCAAAGGACATTTTGAGGACTATCTATGCTATAAATTTCAAAGTAGCACGCCTTGCCAGTTTTGAGCTATGAGTTCAGCAGTTAAAACCTGTCGCGGAATAAACAAATCAGATAGTCCGGCTCTGACGGGGTGTAGGTCATTCTGACATATATGAGTTCAAAGGGTATGTTGAGGACTATCTGTGCTATAAATTTCAAAGTGGCACGCCTTGCCAGTTTTGAGCTATGAGTTCAGCAGTTAAAACCTGTCGCGGAATAAAAAAATCAGATAGTCCGGCTCTGACGGGGTGTAAGTCATCCTGACATATATGAGTTTAAAGGACATTTTGAGGACTATCTATGCTATAAATTTCAAAGTGGCACGCCTTGCCAGTTTTGAGCTATGAGTTCAGCAGTTAAAACCTGTCGCGGAATAAAAAAATCAGATAGTCCGGCTCTGACGGGGTGTAAGTCATCCTGACATATATGAGTTTAAAGGACATTTTGAGGACTATCTATGCTATAAATTTCAAAGTAGCACGCCTTGCCAGTTTTGAGCTATGAGTTCAGCAGTTAAAACCTGTCGCGGAATAAAAAAATCAGATAGTCCGGCTCTGACGGGGTGTAAGTCATTCTGACATATATGAGTTCAAAGGGTATGTTGAGGACTATCTATGCTATGAATTTCAAAGTGACACGCCTTGCCAGTTTTGAGATATGAGGTCAGCAGTTAAAACATTACCCCGGAATAAAAAAAATCATATAGTACGGCTCTGACGGGGTGTAAGTCATTCTGACATATATGAGTTCAAAGGACATTTTGAGGACTATCTATGCTATAAATTTCAAAGTGGCACGCCTTGCCAGTTTTGAGATATGAGGTCAGCAGTTAAAACATTACCCCGGAATATAAAAATCATATAGTACGCCTCTGACGGGGTGTAAGTCATTCTCACATATATGAGTTCAAAGGACATGTAGAGGACTATCTATGCTATAAATTTCAAAGTGGCACGCCTTGCCAGTTTTGAGCTATGAGTTCAGCAGTTAAAACCTGTCGCGGAATAAAAAGTCACATAGTCCGGCTCTGACGGGGTGTAAGTCATTCTGACATATATGAGTTAAAAGGACATTTTGAGGACTATCTATGCTATAAATTTCAAAGTGGCGCGCCTTGCCAGTTTTGAGCTATGAGTTCAGCAGTTAAAACCTGTCGCGGAATAAAAAAATCAGATAGTCCGGCTCTGACGGGGTGTAAGTCATCCTGACATACATGAGTTCAAAGGACATTTTGAGGACTATCTATGCTACAAATTTCAAAGTGGCACGCCTTGCCAGTTTTGAGCTATGAGTTCAGCAGTTAAAACCTGTCGCGGAATAAAAAAATCAGATATTTCGGCTCTGACGGGGTGTAAGTCATTCTGACATATATGAGTTCAAAGGGTATGTTGAGGACTATCTGTGCTATAAATTTCAAAGTGGCACGCCTTGCCAGTTTTGAGCTATGAGTTCAGCAGTTAAAACCTGTCGCGGAATAAAAAAATCAGATAGTCCGGCTCTGACGGGGTGTAAGTCATTCTGACATATATGAGTTCAAAGGGTATGTTGAGGACTATCTGTGCTATAAATTTCAAAGTGGCACGCCTTGCCAGTTTTGAGCTATGAGTTCAGCAGTTAAAACCTGTCGCGGAATAAAAAAATCAGATAGTCCGGCTCTGACGGGGTGTAAGTCATCCTAACATATATGAGTTTAAAGGACATTTTGAGTACTATCTATGCTATAAATTTCAAAGTGGCACGCCTTGCCAGTTTTGAGCTATGAGTTCAGCAGTTAAAACCTGTCGCGGAATAAAAATATCAGATAGTCCGGCTCTGACGGGGTGTAAGTCATTCTGACATACATGAGTTCAAAGGACATTTTGAGGACTATCTATGCTATAAATTTCAAAGTGGCACGCCTTGCCAGTTTTGAGCTATGAGTTCAGCAGTTAAAACCTGTCGCGGAATAAAAAAATCAGATAGTCCGGCTCTGACGGGGTGTAAGTCATTCTGACATATATGAGTTCAAAGGGTATGTTGAGGACTATCTGTGCTATAAATTTCAAAGTGGCACGCCTTGCGAGTTTTGAGCTATGAGTTCAGCAGTTAAAACCTGTCGCGGAATAAAAAGTCACATAGTCCGGCTCTGACGGGGTGTAAGTCATTCTGACATATATGAGTTCAAAGGACATTTTGAGGACTATCTATGCTATAAATTTCAAAGTGGCACGCCTTGCCAGTTTTGAGCTATGAGTTCAGCAGTTAAAACCTGTCGCGGAACAAAAAAAATCAGATAGTCCGGCTCTGACGGGGTGTAAGTCATCCTGACATACATGAGTTCAAAGGACATTTTGAGGACTATCTATGCTATAAATTTCAAAGTGGCACGCCTTGCCAGTTTTGAGCTATGAGTTCAGCAGTTAAAACCTGTCGCGGAATAAAAAAATCAGATAGTATGGCTCTGACGGGGTGTAAGTCATTCTGACATATATCAGTCCAAAGGACATGTTGAGGACTATCTATGCTATAAATTTCAAAGTGGCATGCCTTGCCAGTTTTGAGCTATAAGTTCAGCAGTTAAAACCTGTCGCGGAATAAAAAGTCAGATAGTCCGGCTCTGACGGGGTGTAAGTCATTCTGACATATATGACTTCAAAGGGTATGTTGAGGACTATCTATGCTATGAATTTCAAAGTGGCACGCCTTGTTAGTTTTGAGATATGAGGTCAGCAGTTAAAACATTACCCCGGAATAAAAAAAATCATATAGTACGGCTCTGACGGGGTGTAAGTCATTCTGACATATATGAGTTCAAAGGACATTTTGAGGACTATCTATGCTTTAAATTTCAAAGTGGCACGCCTTGCCAGTTTTGAGATATGAGGTCAGCAGTTAAAACATTACCCCGGAATATAAAAATCATATAGTACGCCTCTGACGGGGTGTAAGTCATTCTCACATATATGAGTTCAAAGGACATTTTGAGGACTATCTATGCTATAAATTTCAAAGTAGCACGCCTTGCCAGTTTTGAGCTATGAGTTCAGCAGTTAAAACCTGTCGCGGAATAAACAAATCAGATAGTCCGGCTCTGACGGGGTGTAGGTCATTCTGACATATATGAGTTCAAAGGGTATGTTGAGGACTATCTGTGCTATAAATTTCAAAGTGGCACGCCTTGCCAGTTTTGAGCTATGAGTTCAGCAGTTAAAACCTGTCGCGGAATAAAAAAATCAGATAGTCCGGCTCTGACGGGGTGTAAGTCATCCTGACATATATGAGTTTAAAGGACATTTTGAGGACTATCTATGCTATAAATTTCAAAGTGGCACGCCTTGCCAGTTTTGAGCTATGAGTTCAGCAGTTAAAACCTGTCGCGGAATAAAAAAATCAGATAGTCCGGCTCTGACGGGGTGTAAGTCATCCTGACATATATTAGTTTAAAGGACATTTTGAGGACTATCTATGCTATAAATTTCAAAGTGGCACGCCTTGCCAGTTTTGAGCTATGAGTTCAGCAGTTAAAACCTGTCGCGGAATAAAAAAATCAGATAGTCCGGCTCTGACGGGGTGTAAGTCATTCTGACATATATGAGTTCAAAGGGTATGTTGAGGACTATCTATGCTATAAATTTCAAAGTGGCACGCCATGCCAGTTTTGAGCTATGAGTTCAGCAGTTAAAACCTGTCGCGGAATAAAAAAATCAGATAGTCCGGCTCTGACGGGGTGTAAGTCATTCTGACATATATGAGTTCAAAGGGTATGTTGAGGACTATCTGTGCTATAAATTTCAAAGTGGCACGCCTTGCCAGTTTTGAGCTATGAGTTCAGCAGTTAAAACCTGTCGCGGAATAAAAAAATCAGATAGTCCGGCTCTGACGGGGTGTAAGTCATTCTGACATATATGAGTTCAAAGGGTATGATGAGGACTATCTGTGCTATAAATTTCAAAGTGGCACGCCTTGCCAGTTTTGAGCTATGAGTTCAGCAGTTAAAACCTGTCGCGGAATAAAAAAATCAGATAGTCCGGCTCTGACGGGGTGTAAGTCATTCTGACATATATGAGTTCAAAGGGTATGTTGAGGATTCTCTATGCTATAAATTCCAAGGTGGCACGCCTTGCCGGTTTTGAGATATGAGGTCAGCAGTTAAAACATTACCTCGGAATAAAAAAATCATGTAGTACGGCTCTGACGGGGTGTAAGTCATTCTGACATATATGAGTTCAAAGGACATTTTGGGGACTATCTATGCTATAAATTTCAAAGTGGCACGCCTTGCCAGTTTTGAGCTATGAGTTCAGCAGTTAAAACCTGTCGCGGAATAAAAAAATCAGATAGTCCGGCTCTGACGGGGTGTAAGTCATTCTGACATATATGAGTTCAAAGGGTATGTTGAGGACTCTCTATGCTATAAATTCCAAGGTGGCACGCCTTGCCAGTTTTGAGATATGAGGTCAGCAGTTAAAACATTACACCGGAATAAAAAAATCAGATAGTCCGGCTCTGACGGGGTGTAAGTCATTCTGGCATATATGAGTTCAAAGGGTATGTTGAGGACTATCTATGCTATAAATTACAACGTGGCACGCCTTGCCAGTTTTGAGATATGGGGTCAGCAGTTAAAATATTATCCCGGAATAAAAAAATCGCTGACGGGGTGTAAGTCAATCTGACATATATGGGTTAGAAGTACAGTATAGGTTAGACTATATATACTGTAAATTCCAAGGTGGCTCGCCTTGCCAGTTTTGAGATATGAGGTCAGCAGTTAAAACATGTTTTGGAAAAAAATATCATATAGTACGGCTCTGACGGGGTGTAAGTCATTCTAACATATATGAGTTCAAAGGACATGTAGAGGACTATCTATGCTATAAATTTCAAAGTGGCACGCCTTGCGAGTTTTGAGCTATAAGGTCAGCAGTTATAATGTTGTTGGGGGCTTAAAAACTAATAATACGGCTCTGATAATTATATCACTGAAATATATATGTTATTTATATATGAATTTCTTGATATTAGTAGTATATAACCACTCTGAACACAACATTTGAATTAATTGATATTCTAACCTCAAATATGTCTGTCGAAATATTTATTTATTGACAAATAATTATTACCATATAAGTAAATTAACTTATATTAATTAAAATTCTAGCAGTTATTTCCGAACATTGCCGAATGGAGTATACCGGGGTGATTGATGATGTACATCAAATTGATGCAATGCAAATGCAAACTACATGTAATATTAATATAATATATTTGCCAATAATTAAATATTTCGACAGACATATTTGAGGTTAGAATATCAATTAATTCAAATGTTGTGTTCAGAGTGGTTATACACTTTGTTTAAATTTTTTATCCAATACTTTTTTTTTACGCCAATTACATTTTCCTCTCGATAAATGGTTGACACTGATAATAGTCACCCTGTTATTTTTTTTTTCAGATATTTAAATCACATTCTTCGTCATGTTCGATTTTAAGGCACTCGGAGTGTAAAACTTTTCTAGATAAAGACAACATCCATCTTTATTTTCGGCAAATAAATTAAATAAAATGACAACGACGTTTCGTTACTAATTAGTAACTTCTTCAGGTTGAATACATTTTTCTGAAATTACATACACATACAAATTATTTAAGATAATTGTCTATATAATATAATATACATATCTATATTTCATTTTAGCTCTCCATATCATATAATATGTAATATATGTATATATGGAGACTATTAGTTTCATGAAAAAAAAATTTTTTTTAATTTCACCGGAAATACTTGTTTTTGGTCATTTTATACATAAATAAGTAGTTTTAAAAAAATGTCTGTCTGTCTGTCTGTATCCACGAAAACGCAAAAACCGCTTAACAGATTTTAACCAAATTTGGTACAAAAATACTATTGGACATGGCAAGGAGCTGATTAGATTTTGAGAAACATTGAGCGTAGGTAAAGGGTTTAAAAGAGGGTTCAAAAATTAAAAAAATTCATAGTTCTTAAACTTATCCGAAATACTGCATAATTTTTTATGCATTTAATTGAATATAACCTAAAATATTGAACATAAAATATTAGACCACATTGGCGTTCGAAAATAGTGCAAAATGGGGTAAAAAAATTTAAAAAAACGTATTTCTTAAAAATAGCAGAAAAATTAACTAGTTATTTATAGTTTTGATAGAATATAACCTATAAAATGTGTCATGAATAACTTACTTTCATATGCGTTCGTAAATAGTGGTAAAGGGGTCAAAACATAAAAAATATATATTTCCTAAACTTATTCGAAATATGGAATAATTTTTCATAGTTGTGATACAATATAAGCTAAAAAATATTCCATAAAAGAATTGGTTCACACAGGCGTTCTAAAATAGTTTAAAAAAGGGTCAAAAACGAAAAAAAAATGTTTCTCAAATATACCAGAAAAATTGACTAATTATATATAGCTTTGATATAAGATAACCTAAAAAATGCAGCATAAAATTTTTATTTACATGGGCGTTCGTAAATAGTAGAAAAAGGGGTAAAATAAAAAAAAAATAAAATGTAAAAATTTGTATATTTAACTAGATGAATTGGTGTTAAAAATACACGACAAAAATTGATGTACCATAGGCGTCCGTGAACATTCTATAAAAGGGTCAGAAAAAAATTGTATCCGTGATAACTCAAAAACCACTTAACGGATTTTAACCACATTTGGTACGAAAATACTACAGGATATTTATATGTGGTGATTAACATTGAGCGTAGGCAAGGGGTTTAAAAGAGGGTTCAAAAATTTAAAAAATCATAGTTCTTAAACTTATCCGAAATATTGAATAATTTTTTATAGTTGTGATAGAATATAACCTAAAAAATGTTACATAAAAGAATTAGTTCACATAGGCGTTCGAAAATAGTCTTAAAAAGGGTCAAAAACGAAAAAAAAATGTTTCTCAAATATACCAGAAAAATTGGCTAATTATATATAGCTTTGATATAAGATAACCTAAAAAATGCAGCATAAAATTTTTATTTACATAGGCGTTCGTAAATAGTAGAAAAAGGAGTAAAATAAAAAAAATTAAAATGTAAAAAATTTTATATTTAACTAGATGAATTGGTGTTAAAAAGACACGACAAAAATTAATTTTCCATAGGCGTCCGTGAAAATTCTATAAAAGGGCCAGAAAAAATGTGTATCCGTGATAACTCAAAAACCACTTAACGGATAACCTACAACATGCAGCATAACAATTTTGTTTACATGGGCGTTCGTAAGTAGTAGAAAAGGGGGCAAAATAAATTTTATAATAAAACTAAAAAAAAAAAATTAATTTGCGTTCAAGAACATGGCCTAGATCTGAAATATAAAATATATGCGTATAAATAGTGCATCCAAAGAGAAGAAAAAGGCACAAAACCCGATACTTAAAAAAAAAATAGCTGATGTCTAAAACAAAACAAAAATTTATTAAATTTAGATAAATGACAAAAAGGTCATAAAATTATTTCTTTTACACTTAAATATGGAGAGCTATTCGTGCCTCAAGGGCAACAGTTTATTTTTTGTGTTATTACCCAACACAAATTCCATCACGTCAATATCAAAAATAACAAACAATTTTCTTTATAATTACAAATAGAACATTTAAAACATTCAAATATAATAAAACTCATTTTTATTTAATGATATTTTATTTTCATACACGCACCAGGATAGAATATTAATTATTATTTATTAATTAAATTAATCACAGTAGTCCCTAAGGTTTGTTGAGTGTTTTTTTCAATTCATTTTATGATAGTCCCTACCAGGTAAGCGGATTATACAAATAAGGACATAGATAGGCAGAACATTTCAGCAAATCTATTTAGTAAACAGACAATAACAATGCCAATACCTAGAACCTA
Organism: Apoderus coryli; assembly: GCA_911728435.2. Lineage (NCBI taxonomy): Eukaryota > Metazoa > Arthropoda > Insecta > Coleoptera > Attelabidae > Apoderus > Apoderus coryli. The sequence goes on along the minus strand of OU452214.1, from coordinate 7,258,147 downwards.
TCATCTACCTGTTCTTAATATGGGTCGCTAATCTGTTTGTACCTGTTTTATGACTGAAAATATTTTGCATATAAACCTCAGCGGAAGGAAAAGGTTTTCACTCTACGTATTGAAGGCTTACTTGGTGTTTATATTTTATAAAGTTTTGCTTTTTGTACAACCAGTTAGTATATTCACTTTAAAAGTCAAGATGTGTACATTAAATAAATCGAAAGACAACAATGATTGGGAATGTGAGTTGGACGCCGAAATATTTGGTCTCGACGTCTGTTGTAAAAATTGGCATAATATGGGACACACGGATACAGACATAGAATGTGTTATGTACAATTTGTACAATTCATTCGATGAGTCTGAAATTGTGACTGATGAGAAGATGTCATCAAACGGAAAACGACGAAGGGGTACAATGGAGGAGGCTGAAGATAGTAAACCAAGAAAGAAGACGAATAATTCTAGTGAGGGTGATAATGTGCAAAAAAAGTGTGATATAATGTGTGAAATTGATAATTTAACACGTGCATTTGAATTGTTGAAGATTTCACATTAGCTGAATCTTGTGAGAGTTCAACTAGTAGGTATCATATTTTTGGATTTTTTTTTTGTACAGACATTTTTATTTATATTTTTGTTATGTGTGTTATAATTAAGTTGTTTACATTTTTTGTATTAACGTGTTCTATGTAGTATGTACTTTTAGAAAAATTAAATTATATTGTATTCTATGAATATTCTATTTATTTTAGTCACCTAGCTTAATTTTTTTTTGCATCAAAGAAATGTTTATATATATATATATATATATATATATATAAATAAACAAACAAAGATATTCAACTAAGTTGACAGAGTATAGTATATCACCGATATACAAAGAAAAATGAAATAAACTAACTTGTACGAATCAAAAAAATCTCGTGACACAAGCTGGATTTGAACCAACATCTCCCAATTGCCGGTCAGGTGTTTTAACCAATTAAACTATCGTGGCACATGAATGAAACTTCTTTAATTCGTACATGCCTTGCTTCCTATGTGCTGTGATACGCCTCGACCTTTTTTAATTCAAAGGCAACATAGACTACACACTGCCATAATGCAATGTTATTTCTCTTTTGCTCATCGCAAATAAATATAAATATAAATAAACAAACAAAGATATTCAACTAAGTTGACAGAGTATAGTATATCGGTGATATACTATACTCTGTCAACTTAGTTGAATATCTTTGTTTGTTTATTTATATTTATATTTATTTGCGATGAGCAAAAGAGAAATAACATTGCATTATGGCAGTGTGTAGTCTATGTTGCCTTTGAATTAAAAAGGTCGAGGCGTATCACAGCACATAGGAAGCAAGGCATGTACGAATTAAAGAAGTTTCATTCATGTGCCACGATAGTTTAATTGGTTAAAACACCTGACCGGCAATTGGGAGATGTTGGTTCAAATCCAGCTTGTGTCACGAGATTTTTTTGATTCGTACAAGTTAGTTTATTTCATTTTTCTTTGTATATATATATATATATATATATATATCCTGCTATCAATGCTACGTCCGTATTACGCCCTTTTACGGTTAATATTGCATCCGAAGAATTGCTGCGTCCGTATATAGGACGCACTAAAGTCACGGCCTTATATCTTCGCTCTGTGAGCAGATACGACTATGAATTTTAGATGGACTCGTCGGATTGCTACTCAGCTTGAATATATTTGATATTACATTTTCCGGTAGATCTCCAGAAGACTGTAAAATTGGAACAAAAAGGGACGCAGCATCATACAAAAATTCCTATGAAGGTTCAGCGTGTTGCCGTAGAGGGCTCTGATGTTATATACATTTAAAGAATTATATATGGGAAAGTATACATTAGTGCGTCCCTGATGTGGCAACATTGTTTGCTTATTTTCTTTTCACACTCCCGCATTTTAACATTTATTTTAATATTGATTAGGAAGGATTAATTAAATATAAATGTTTTACAAAATATAAAACCCAATCAAGATATCTGTTCATTTAAAAAACTAAACAAAAATATTTTATAAACAAATATAAAAAACATAAACTGGCACGACATTCTTTCACATAACAATATTAACACCAAAACTGAAATGTTTATACCAACCAAAAATGACAACATAAACCGAGCTACTTCAGAAATTAAAATAAAACAAAAAACGAAAACCTTGGATTACATCTGAAATTATTGAATTAATAGGAAAGCAGTGATAAATATTCTTTCGTGTCCTTTTTGAGATCAAGACAGACTAGTCTTTTCGATTACTCACTGAACCAAACAACCCTTAAATGACTAAATTAGATATGGGAGTTATGCTTGATAATGGTTTGATTTTCGTATTCCACATATAACTTCAATAGTCAAGGTTGCTGGCATTACACGCTGGTCACTGAGGTTTATGCATGTTAATTCTCTGAACCTTCTTTACACAAGTTTGGTCAGACCATGCCTTGAGTATGCCTCAGCGTTTGATCCCCACATTATGCTGTACACCTAGTGAAAATTGAGCGTGTGCAGCACAAATTTCTCAGATACCTTGCCTACAAACTGCATATTGACTTGGTGGTATTTGATGATCGTTTTGAATTATATGCTGACTTAAAGTCCTATCTTGGCATTGACACGCTGAGTGGTCAACGCCATTATTTGATTTAATTCTACCATCTTATCAATGGAAGGTTGACATGTCCTGATCTTTTAAGCAAAATTGAAATTCGTGTTTTACATCGTTCAACACTTGCGAGCCCTGGTGTCATCAAACACATTCCAGAAAAAAATATGGTTGCAATTCGTTCTTGGCGCGCTCGGTTCGTCTTGCCAATGACAGTGAGGTGACGCTTTTTTTAATTTTGTTGTCCCGAGAAGAACGTTTTTGGGCTCAGTAAGGCACCTATTTGATAGGTCCTAATTGATGTATATTGCTTTGTAATAGTGTAGAATGTTATTATATTGTTATCCAATTTATGCGTAATTAATTTGTATGTTGATTGTGTACTTCTTTTGAATTATTTTGAACTCAAGTAACTTGGCGGCTTTTAGGGACAACACGTCTCCAGCTTGCACGATTTCATGCCCCAAGTATTTCTTGTGTTGGCTTCTGAAAGCGGTGTATTCTGGTACTAGGTGATCAAAAGTTTCTTCAGCCTCCCTACAGAATCTGTAGTCATCGATATCTTCAAGGCCTAACTTTGCCATATGTTTCCTAAGGCGACAATGTCCTGTAAGAATACGTAGCCTGATATCCAAACAGATCTTCGATCTTGCTTGGTTGAAGTTTCCAAGGAATTTCTTGGAGTATATCAATCCAGGTAGATTTTGCCTGAGTATTACTCTGTCTGTTCCTTCTTAATTCTGAACTTCTTCTTGAAGGTGTGTTTCCATAAGTCGCAGAACGGTTCAGACCTAAAAAAGGGATTGACACACCCTGTTTTGCTAACTTATTGGCGGCATCGTTTCCCCTGATACTAGAATTTCCGGTATCCAAACAAGGGAAACTCTGTTATTCTTGCTAAGTTAGAAGACCTCTTAAGCATTCCCATTTTTGAGCTAATGACATGTGAACTCAGCGATAATGTTGTCGGTTGTGTGGATCACAATGTCGCACCGTAAAGGTTAATTTGTACGCATCTACCGATTGCATGAATTTCCGCTTGGAAAACGCTGGAGTATATTCCCATTGATTCTGAGTATTTGGTGAAAGGCCCGAATACTTTGCTTTTGTCCCTTTAATGGTTTTGGAGCCATCTGTAAACCATTTGATAGTGTTTTATCTAAGTTTTCCGGTGTGTAAGTTCCTTTCCCAGTCCCTCTGGTACCTTAACGTTGTAGTGAAGTTCTTTTGAAAGTTATATTTTTTCTTAGTTTCGTCACTAGCGAGGTTTAGAGACGTGATTTGTTTGATCATATATGTCCATTCATTTATTTACTGATCTTTCTATCACCAAGTGCAAAATTGTGAAATTCGTAATAATCTCTAGTTGGACACGTTTATCATCGCCCCACTAATGCATATGCCTCCTAGTTGTACCCTATCAAGTGCCAGACTATTGCCCCATATGTTATGATAGGTATCACAATCATGACGTACATCCACCGCAGTATTTTGAGATAACAGCCCAAGTCTCCCAGATTTCTGAACACCATCAGAGCTTTTGTTGCTTTACTAACCGCTATTTCAACATGCTTATTACAAAAAAGTTTAATATCAAGGGTGATTCCTAGATATTTTACTTCAGACTTCTGTTCACTGACCTCATAATTCAGGCTAATTCGTCTGATATTTAGAGTTTCCTCGTTCTAGCGAATGTTATAATTGCGGTTTTTGCTGAATTTATGCTCAACCCCACAGATGTACACCGTTACTCAGTTATCCGGAGACACTTTTGTATTATGTTACCCACCCAAAGTGCTTTCAATTTGCCCCTGGGTACTATGACAATGTCGTCAGCATATTCTATACATTCTATGCCTTGATCGGTCAGTTTATACAGTAGTTCGTGTACTACCAGGCTCCACATAAAATGGGAGGTTACTACTCCTTCAGGACACTGGGAGTTGCTCTGATGGTAGTGTTTTGGTCTCCCACTTTTGTCTGAGCTCTTCTTGTAGTAAGCATCTCTTGCATCCTAGTGATGGTTTTGTTCACAGACGCATGTGGTGTGTTATCGAACGCTCCATAGATGTTCAAAAAGGCGCAGATTGCTGCTTCTTTGTTATCCAAAGACCTTCGGACGATGTCTGTGAGCTGATACAGAATAGTCTCTGTAAATCTGCATGCTCTATACGAATGCTGGCTGCCCTGCCCTGCAAGGGAGCGTGCTGCAGAGTATCCGCTCTGATATTGTTATCTAATACTATCTATCTATTGTTTTTAGAAAACACGATGTGAGAGATCTCGAGGTCGAAAAGACTTGATGTCAGTCCAGTATTATTTTCCTATTTTTGGTATGAAAGTGACTTTTGCCCTTCGCGTCAACTTCCCGGTATGTATCCCAAAGCCAAACTGTTTTTTGTTATATTAGGTGTGGCAGGATTTGCTCTATTCCTCTTTATAAGAGAACAGGGCAAATCTCATCAACTCCTGGCGCATTTGATGGTTGTAAAGTGTTCATGGCCCACTCCAGTCGTGTGCTCGTAAAGATTTTCTTAGCAATGTTTCAGTCTTCCTTGTGAGGATTTCCGGTGGATTTCGCTTCTAATTCATTTGAGGGGTTTGATCTACTACCCGAGTCTCAAGGAGTAGGATGGCTCGCTCCTCCCCCCTTCCGTATTGATCCCATCTGGTTTCTTAAGTACCACCGTTGGGTTTCTTCGCCCCTGTAGAAATGGAAGCGATATTTTCAAAAACGGTTTGAAAGGCAGTCTTTTGACCATCCTGATTTTTTTTATTATTCGAAGTTAACCCGTTAGTGTACCCTGTCAATTTCTGTCACGTTTGGCTTTATTAAAAAGTCAATGGACCTCCAGCCTGAGTTTTGACAGTTTGTCATTCCACCAAGGAGCGTCCTTACTTGCTTTAACAGCTGCAGTGCGAGTGGGCAATTGGAGTCAAAAGCTTCCATTATTGCTTTACTGACTTGGTTTACTCTCCACGCAAGATCGTGGTTAGCTAAACCTAACCTAAACATTTTTAATTGGACGCAAGAGTGTATGGAGGTGGAACATGCTAAATGCACACTAAACTCAAATTTAAAAGTATAGTAGCGATTGTTAAAAAAAACTATTCTATTAGAACGGATGCAGTATCATATGTAGAATATTTTATGTTGGTTATAGCAAAGATTAATCTACACAATAGATAGTCAGCCCAATGCATTAAAATGAGAACATCTCTAAGTATGCCAGCCACTACGTGGCGTAGACTAGCGTGTAAAGCATAGAGCAGTATTGTCACAGCCAGAAACCGTTTTGTAGTTTATTAATATCAGAAACAAAACGCAACGTATAACAATTATTTACATCATTTGCAACAGTTATGCACCGACAATGCTGTATTGTCAGAGAGAGAGATTGATGAAATTCTGTATTAATCTGGAGGGGATACGTAGGGAGGGTAGAAAAAAAAACAAGCGAATGTGGTGTGTGTCGTGCTGTTGCCGATTCGTCGGTAAAAGAAACACACAGGGTGATTTATTACAAGTACAGTATTGAAATAAAAGCCTTATCTCTATGAATTAAATTTAATATAATAATATTTAATCCATGTCATACATGTTTCAAGACTAGACCAGTCCCATGATCAGTGGCGAACAATCATTAAATGAAAAGCTTTTAGATAGAAACATACTTCTGGCTCCATTGTAATAATTTGTTGATGTATATAAAAAAATCTAAATATCTAAAAGCTAAAAGCTTTTGATTTAATTATTGCTCGCCACTGTTTATGGGACTGGTCTAGTCTTGAAACATGTTGTATGGCATGGATTAATGATTATTAGGTATATTAAATTTATTTCGTGGATATTAGACTTTTATACCAATACCGAAATCAAGTAGGTATTAATGTACATTATTCTTTGTCAAAATTATAACTCCACTTAAGAATTGACTAGATACTTTTTCAATTTATTACATATATTTTAAATATTTCACGTAGACAATGTGGCAAAGATGTAACAAGATTGTTGTAGATCTTATAATACCTATAATAAAAAAATTATCAGTGCTACCTATATTATATTAGGTATACATATTATGGTTGTTTTCATACCTACTGATTTTGTTTTGAAGAGAATTACCTAATATATTAAATTAAATTTAATCTTTGGCTGCGTAGTTATTTTTTTTGTGAATATTTTTTAACTTATTTTGTGTTTTTCTAATTTTAGACTAATTATATTATTTTGTGTTGTGTTTTTTTTTTATTTGAGAAACTTCCTAGTTAGTGACTAAATAATTTTTGTGTTTTGTGAAAATGGAAAGAAACAATTCGAAATTAAGTCGTAACCAATGTGCTTTTCGAAATTGTAACAACAGTTACAGAAACAATCGAGAGGTACATTTCTTTCGATTTCCTAAAGAAGAAGATCGATGCAGAAAATGGGTTATAAATTCAGGTATAAGTTCCACTTTATAGGTTTAGGTACTTAAATTTTACTTCTTTTTAATGTTTCTTCGGGTAAATAATAAGTTCGGTAGGAATAGGGCTTTGGGTATCAAACAAAAAAGATAGAAAATAGAAATTTGACATAGGGGTAGTTCTAAGCATTTACAAGTTTGTGACGTGTAGCGATTTTCGATGCCGCCCCCGGAGGTATACATGAGGGCGGCGCAATGCCGTTTTAAATATCTCGTTTCGCTTTCTTGGAAAATAAAAAATTATAACTGATAACTGACACTTAGTACTTAACCCATTAATCCCCAACGTTGCGTAAACGAAACATTTTTTAAATTTTTTTTTCCAATGTGCCAGTAAAAAAAATACTTTTTTGTTGCTACAATTTTTTCAAAATACAACAAAGACTTTACGTTTTAAGAAATATGTCGACAGAGTTAAGATATTTATTTTGTGCGAATTTATGAACTCGCAACATTTTGAGATTTATCATTTCATATATTCGTCAATCTATTTGTCTGACACAGAAACGGATGAGATATTTCAAATTATGGATTTAGATTCCCATGATCTTTAGTAAAAAGGGCGTTATATGATATTTTACAAAACATGTATAGTTTTTGCATATCGGATCATTTTTCCTAATGTTGCGTATACGCAACGTTGGGAATTCCGGTAAGAAGGCGCCATAATGTCGCGCCCTTCGCTGACCCACAATTAGGTAGCATTTATTTTGTTTCTTATATAATTTGTGTGTGATTCTTCTTAGTGAGTGTCAACAAAGATACTAAGTTATAATTATTGTGATTTAAAATTATATTATATATAAAATATAAAGTGAAGCTCTGGAAAATATTGACTTGAAGTAAGTGATAATTATGGTTCTGTTTGTTAATTTTTTTTTAAATAATTTGTTTGGTTATAATGATGTCTTGGAAAAACAGAATGCCTTAGTTATCTGCTGAGCTTTTAGCTATATTGGAGGAGGATGAGGATTTACTGCAGACTGATACCGTGGATGCAGTATATATTCCGCCACCCGTAGATGCACTTACAGACGAAGAGGAGCTTGACGAAAATATATGTGAAAACGTTGAAGATTTATCAGATGTTGCGGGGACCTACGAAATACACGCAAATTTGCCTGATACTTCTGAAGCCTTAGATGATGAATCTTTACCGTCAAATTCAAAAAAAGCAAAACTATGTGCAAAAAATATAAAAATGAAGTCGAAGAAAACTCTACCGAAGTGGAGAAAAGAGACCCCAATATATACAACAGGACCACATAATGAAGAAAATAATATCTTGGAACAAATTGAAAACAGAGTTTGTGGAAAAAGCCCTTTTGAAGTTTTTTCCTTGTACTTCAGTGACGAAGTTTGGGAAAAAATAATATATTATACTCGTAGAAGAAAATATGCTCACGACAATAATAGGCATTCATTTGATATTGATAAAACAAGCCTAAAGCGATTTTTCGGCATACTCATTTTTTCGGGATACCATACGGTTACCAGCTACAAAACTCGTTATTTTGAAAAAATGTTTAAAGAAAAGTTATTGGGTATAATTTCTGGCACAACCTCCTGATGTTCAATTTTTTATAGCGTTAACAGCTTTGTTGCTATGGCAACCAACTTTGTTTTTTTAAATGACATGGTATATTTTTCTTTTCATTTTTAGGTAGACAATTTATTTCTGGATACGACGATCTTAAATTTTTATAGGGTTACATTGGAAAATAATTGAGGAAAACTGTTTTATAAAACAATCATGTTCTTCGTTTACAGTTCATTAAAACTAAATTTTTATAAGACTTGCCATAGAAAACATTGTAGCTGTCAATTGAAAATACTTGTAAAATAAAATACGAACAAATAAAAATTTAATTCAAAAAACCATTAGAAAGAAAATGGAATCCAACAACCTAATATTAAAAACTAGTCCAACATATGTTGAAAATGTTGTCCGTTGATATTTGCGCACAATTGGAGTCTCCTTTCAAATGAATTTCTTACTTTTACTGACATGACAGGTAATATTCTTCTAGATTCTCCAATAACTTTATACCTATTCTGTTTTTAATAATTTCACCACAGATCTTTGAGAAATATCGAAATTATTATCGGAGTCAAAAAAATTTATTAACAAAATTTATATGTTTTTTATGTTATTCGGTAATGAAAAATATATGTTTCCATTAAGAAAAAAACGAGTTGACCTTGAGATAACCTTGAAACGGTTGACAAACTCGCCAATGGGTGACACCATTGTTTTTCCCCCACAATAGCAAACATCTTTTATTTGAACTTGTATAACATGTATAATATGTAATTTAAATCCATTGATATGCTCTTTGTACAATATATTTTTGAAGAGTTAACATGAAAACATGGCTTTTCCACTGATACACCCAAGTTTTTAAGGCTGATTGGTTTTTCATTGATCGCATATAATAGCAACCATTTTTAATCCGCATTCTATAAGAATTTTTATAGCCGCCTCTAAAATATACTTTAAATAAACATGATTAATAGTAATGAATTGCTTGCTACATAATGTAACAAGACAATAAGTTATGTTGGAAATTTGTTTCACACTACCATGCTTTCACCAGACGGGCAGTTTCGTTGATTCACAATTCATCAGTGGTGATCGGCAGGCAGTGTGACCCAAATATTCAACATTTACGAAGAGCTTATACTAGCATGAGAGATGAATGACATATCATAATTACAGGTAGTGTAAGCTCTTTGTAAATGTTGGAAATTTCGGTCACACTGGGTTGTGGATCAACGAAACTGCCCGCCTGATGAAAGTGTGGTAGTGTGAAACAAATTTCCAACATAACTTAAAAAGTCATGTATGTATGTAACAAGCCATTCATTAATAAAGCTTCCCGTCAGGGAATATCTTGTGTTGGCAATAGGATATAATCAGTTGTTACTTCTCGTCCGGCCATCGTCTATCAACTTTCTCTCACCGGGCATATTGCCTGCTCACACTAGATGTCTGCGTAAAATTAAATGTATCCGTTTGGTGGGTAGTTTTGATTACAATAAGTCGGTGCCAAGCCCAAGCTCGAAACAAAATAAATCTATATTTACCTACTACCTATTTGGCTTGGTACCGACTATTATGTGCATTGTTGTCTTTTGAATGATATTTGTATTTTGTTATTTTTCGTATTTTTTATTAGTTCTTTTGACAGCTCTGGTGTCATCAATACACCTGTATCCCGAATTGCACCAAATTGCGATGCTATTGAACAAGCATATAATCCTAAATATAATATTATTTTTGAACTTTGAATGTACATATGAAATTTGTATCTTAAAATTAGTCAAAGAATCACCCTTTAAAGTTTGTACAAGTACTTATGCAACACCCTGTATACATAGATACTTTGATTTGCAATTTGCAAATCTGTTAAACTAGGTAATGCTGTTTTTTTTTATTTACTTTCAAATATGGTGTTATGTAATTGTATTCAAATTAAATGTTTGGGGATGATATTTACGAGTTTTATTTTTTTATATAGAGAAACTGTTATTCAGTTTTTAAGGATCAATCTGAAGCAGACGATTGTACTTGTTAAAACATGAAAAAAGTTATTGTCGTGATACTTTTAACACCCTGTTGGTGGGTTTTTAAAGCTTTTTACGAAACGTGTTAACAATACAATCTACATAAATCGTTATTTTTTTAAAGTTTTATGATCATTGCACAAAAACCAATATTAGGGAGACTGTAAGTTTTTTTTCAATTCGGCGTTGCAGAATTTGAACCTAATTGTGATAATTGTGTTATTTTACTAGTATAGATATTTTTGAGTAAATTAATTCGGTTATAATCGATGAGTAGAATCTTTGGAGTAAAATACATTTCACAAAAACCCTGAACCATGTTTCTCAATAGATTTAAATTTTCATTAAAAACAGATTAAAAATTCTAATTTTTTACATCCTGCATTTCGAAACCGTATTTTTTTAAATAATTATTGTCATGCTGGAAATTTCAAACCTTATTTACTTCAGCAACTTGTAAAAAGCACAGCCTTTTTAATATTAACATTTCTTAAAATCGATAATACGCGATAACGATGACTTTCTATCAATATCACAGAAGGATACATTTATTACGTATATAATTTGTTAGATTTTACATCTCCGAATTGAAACACACGCAAAAAATGTGCATAAAAAAGTTAGGGTAGCATTTCACGCCTGTATGAGTCTGAGATTTATTTTTTCATAATGTTAACAAGTTGAATCTGCTGTTTGAGTTTGATCCTTAAAACTGAATCAGATAATAAGCGGAAGTCCTATCTATAACGCCAAATTTCGTTAATTTAAATATAACTTTTTGATGCATCCTTATATCCGAAATTTAAAATTAAATGACTAAAATAATATTATTTTAGTCATTTAAAATTATTGTCTAAAACATTTAATGAACCAGCCCTGTATATTTATACTATTATAGTAATTTCTTTTATTTTCGTCCATACACATTAATCTTTGCGTAGATAGGTGTACGTATACCATATAATTTTATATTAACCGACAAAAAACACTGCTGCACAGTAGTACATATATGATACCTATAATATAAAAACAAACTCCCACCTCGTAGGGGAAAGTATACTCGTCCTTGTCTAACATTGCCCATATGATTATTTTATTTCAACACAATACATATAACACCATCTACAATTTCCATAATTTCCATGGTTACATGTTTTTCTAATAGATGTAGCTCGTGTCGAGACAGTTTCAATTTTTGTTTTCTTTCCCATATACGCTGACTATCTATTGTGTAGATTAATCTTTGGTTATAGTATACAATATATCTAACAAATGGATGCAACAAAGTATGCAAATAATTAAATAACTCTAACCCAAGCTAAACCCAACCTAAGAATTTTTATTTGGACGCAAGAATGTATGCAGGTGGACCATGTTAAATGCAGACTAATCGCAAATTTAAAAGTATGGTAGAGATTGTTGCAGTTTAGTAAGAAAAAACTTGATAAAAAACTATTCTATTTTTAGAATGGATGCAGTATTATATGTAGAATATGTTATGTTGGTTATAGTATACACTATATATAACAAATGGATGCAACAAAGTATGCAAATAATTTAATAACTCTAACCCAAGCTAAACCCAACCTAAGATTTTTAAAAGGACGCAAGAGTGTATGCTGTCGGAACATGTTAAATGCAGGGTAATCGAAAATTTAAAAGTATGGTAGGGATTGCTGCAGTTCAATAAGAAAAAACTTGTTGAAAAAACTATTCTATTTTTAGAACGGATGCAGTATTATATGTAGAATATGCTATGTTGGTTATAGTATACACTATATATAACAAATGGATGCAGCAAAGTATGCATATAATTAAAGAACTCTAACCCAAGCTAAACCTAACCTAAGAATTTTTATTTGGACGCAAGAATGTATGCAGGTGGACCATGTTAAATGCAGACTAATCGCAAATTTAAAAGTATGGTAGAGATTGTTGCAGTTTAGTAAGAAAAAACTTGTTGAAAAAACTATTCTATTTTTAGAACGGATGCAGTATTATATGTAGAATATGTTATGTTGGTTATAGTATACACTATATATAACAAATGGATGCAGCAAAGTATGCATATAATTAAAGAACTCTAACCCAAGCTAAACCTAACCTAAGAATTTTCAATTTGACGCAAGAGTGTATGGAGGTGGAACATGCTAAATGCACACTAAACTCAAATTTAAAAGTATAGTAGGGATTGTTGCAGTTTAATAAGAAAAAACTTGATAAAAACTACTAATCTATTTTTAGAACGGATGCAGTATTATATGTAGAATATGTTATGTTGGTTATAGTATGCACTATATATAACAAATGGAAACAACAAAGTAAGCAAATAATTAAATAACACTAACCCAAGCTAAACCCAACCTAAGATTTTTAATCGGACGCAAGAGTGTATGCAGTCGGAACATGTTAAATGCAGGGTAATCGAAAATTTAAAAGTATGGTAGGGATTGCTGCAGTTTAATAAGAAAAAACTTGTTGAAAAAACTATTCTATTTTTAGAACGGATGCAGTATTATATGTAGAATATGTTATGTTGGTTATAGTATACACTATATATAACAAATGGATGCAGCAAAGTATGCATATAATTAAAGAACTCTAACCCAAGCTAAACCTAACCTAAGAATTTTCAATTTGACGCAAGAGTGTATGGAGGTGGAACATGCTAAATGCACACTAAACTCAAATTTAAAAGTATAGTAGGGATTGTTGCAGTTTAATAAGAAAAAACTTGATAAAAACTACTAATCTATTTTTAGAACGGATGCAGTATTATATGTAGAATATGTTATGTTGGTTATAGTATGCACTATATATAACAAATGGAAACAACAAAGTAAGCAAATAATTAAATAACACTAACCCAAGCTAAACCCAACCTAAGATTTTTAATCGGACGCAAGAGTGTATGCAGTCGGAACATGTTAAATGCAGGGTAATCGAAAATTTTAAACTATGGTAGGGATTGCTGCAGTTTAATAAGAAAAAACTTGTTGAAAAAGCTATTCTATTTTTAGAACGGATGCAGTATTATATGTAGAATATGTTATGTTGGTTATAGTATACACTATATATAATAAATGGATGCAGCAAAGTATGCATATAATTAAATAACTCTAACCCAAGCTAAACCTAACCTAAGAATTTTTAATTGGACGCAAGAGTGTATGGAGGTGGAACATGCTAAATGCACACTAAACTCAAATTTAAAAGTATAGTAGGGATTGTTGCAGTTTAATAAGAAAAAACTTGATAAAAACTACTAATCTATTTTTAGAACGGCTGCAGTATTATATGTAGAATATGTTATGTTGGTTATAGTATGCACTTTACATATAGCAACAAAGTATGCAAATAATTTAATAACTCTAACCCAAGCTAAACCCAACCTAAGATTTTTAAACGGACGCAAGAGTGTATGCTGTCGGAACATGTTAAATGCAGGGTAATCGAAAATTTAAAAGTATTGTAGGGATTGCTGCAGTTTAATAAGAAAAAATTTGTTGAAAAAACTATTCTATTTTTAGAACGGATGCAGTATTATATGTAGAATATGTTATGTTGGTTATAGTATACACTATATACAGGGTGGTCCAACGAAAAGTTTGCACCTAGCTTTTCTCTTTTTTTTGTAGTCGAATGCGAAAATGCTCGGACACGTCGATTTTGCTTTTGAGGGGGACACATTTTAAACATATTTTTCGATCTGCGCCTTTAACCCCCTAGCGGGGGTGAGTAACAACCCTAAAATTTTATATGGAAAGAGGGGTCTAATGACATATCATTTGAAAGGACACAAAATTGTCTTTCTAATGATACCCTATTTGTCGAATTTTACTAAAACAGTTAATACGAAAACGACTTTAAAGACATTAAGCCGATAATTTTGGTATTAATGAGAAATACAAATAAGTTTTAATTATTACGACTGAAAACAACTACAATCATTTCTAAATTATTTACTTTGAAGAAAAACGGGATTTCAAAAACACTATCTTATTTATCAGAACTAAATTCCTCACTAATCGTTTGCGTTTTTTGTTGAAATAAAAACTGCAGATACGTGTAGGAAAAGAATTTACACCGTTTATTTTAGTCTTTTCATTGATTCAGTTTGGTTGCTTCTCAAGTTATTTTACTTTTACCGTACAAAATGATTTATTCCATTCTAGAACGAGTTGAAATTGTTAAACTTTATTTTCAAAATAATAGTAGTGCTAGACTTACGGCTCGCTTATTTAATGAGAGACATCCCGATAAAAATGTGAATGATGTGTACGTTGGCAAGTTAGTTAAAAAGTTTGTAGATACCGGATCTGTCTGTAATGTAAAACACCAGCCGCAGAAACCGATCAGAAATGAAGCTGTGGAAGTCGCTGTTTTAGGGCATGTTGAAATGGATCATAGTCAAAGTACCCGTCAACTAGCTGAAGCCTCAGGTGTCTCCCGTTCGTCCATAATACGAATTTTAAAAGCGTACAAATTTCATCCGTACAAAATCAAATTAGTACAGGAACTAAATGAGGATGATCCTGATAGAAGGCTGCAATTTTGTGAAGCAATGAGCCAGCGTTTAATTGAAGATCCGCAATTATTATTTAACATTTGTTTTTCCGACGAATGCACATTTTATTTGAATGGAGCTGTAAATAGGCACAATTGCCGTTACTGGGATGACAGTAACCCACATTTATTCCGTGAGGTTCATACCCAGTATCCTCAAAAAATAAACGTCTGGTGTGGCATATTAGGAAATCATATTATAGGACCACTTTTTATTCCTGGAAATTTAACTGGTGAAGTGTACCTAAACATGCTTGAAGACACAATTGATCCTTTAATAACACAAATAATAGAAGATGACCAAAATCATACTGCTGATCGGCTTTATTTCCAGCAAGATGGAGCACCTCCGCACTATGTGGCTCCTGTAAGACAGTTCTTAGATGACCGGTTCCCTGGACGGTGGATTGGAAGGAGGGGCCCAATTGAATGGCCTGCCAGGTCACCGGATTTATCGCCTTTAGACTTTTTTCTTTGGGGGCACTTAAAAAATAAATGTTTTGCCACGAAGCCCGAGTCCATAGAAGATCTTCGCCAACGCATTACAGAAGAGTGCAGAAACATAACACCTGATATGCTACAAAATGTTAGAAATAGATTTGAACAAAATCTGTATTATTGTATGGAATCAAATGGGTCACATTTTCAACATTTGTTAATGTAACGTTTTAATAAATCAATTTAACAGCTTGTTTACTTTTTTTACAAAGCAATGTTAAAACTAACAAACATTGGAATGTACTAACGATTGCAGGTGTTTTCACTCGCAATAATTAAAACTTATTTGTATTTCTCATTAATACCAAAATTATTGGCTTAATGTCTTTAAAGTCGTTTTCGTATTAACTGTTTTAGTAAAATTCGACAAATAGGGTATCATTAGAAAGACAATTTTGTGTCCTTTCAAATGATATGTCATTAGACCCCTCTTTCCATTTAAAATTTTAGGGTTGTTACTCACCCCCGCTAGGGGGTTAAAGGCGCAGATCGAAAAATATGTTTAAAATGTGTCCCCCTCAAAAGCAAAATCGACGTGTCCGAGCATTTTCGCATTCGACTACAAAAAAAAGAGAAAAGCTAGGTGCAAACTTTTCGTTGGACCACCCTGTATAACAAATGGATGCAGCAAAGTATGCATATAATTAAATAACTCTAACCCAAGCTAAACCTAACCTAAGAATTTTTAATTGGACGCAAGAGTGTATGGAGGTGGAACATGCTAAATGCACACTAAACTCAAATTTAAAAGTATAGTAGGGATTGTTGCAGTTTAATAAGAAAAAACTTGATAAAAACTACTAATCTATTTTTAGAACGGATGCAGTATTATATGTAGAATATGTTATGTTGGTTATAGTATGCACTATATATTATAACAAATGGGTGCAACAAAGTATGCAAATAATTTAATAACTCTAACCCAAGCTAAACCCAACCTAAGATTTTTAAACGGACGCAAGAGTGTATGCTGTCGGAACATGTTAAATGCAGGGTAATCGAAAATTTAAAAGCATTGTAGGGATTGCTGCAGTTTAATAAGAAAAAATTTGTTGAAAAAACTATTCTATTTTTAGAACGGATGCAGTATTATATGTAGAATATGTTATGTTGGTTATAGTATACACTATATATAACAAATGGATGCAGCAAAGTATGCATATAATTAAATAACTCTAACCCAAGCTAAACCTAACCTAAGAATTTTTAATTGGACGCAAGAGTGTATGGAGGTGGAACATGCTAAATGCACACTAAACTCAAATTTAAAAGTATAGTAGGGATTGTTGCAGTTTAATAAGAAAAAACTTGATAAAAACTACTAATCTATTTTTAGAACGGATGCAGTATTATATGTAGAATATGTTATGTTGGTTATAGTATGCACTATATATAACAAATGGACGCAACAAAGTATGCAAATAATTAAATAAATCTAACCCAAGCTAAACCCAACCTAAGATTTTTAAACGGACGCAAGAGTGTATGCTGTCGAAACATGTTAAATGCAGGGTAATCGAAAATTTAAAAGTATTGTAGGGATTGCTGCAGTGTAATAAGAAAAAATTTGTTGAAAAAACTATTCTATTTTTAGAACGGATGCAGTATTATATGTAGAATATGTTATGTTGGTTATAGTATACACTATATATAACAAATGGATGCAGCAAAGTATGCATATAATTAAATAACTCTAACCCAAGCTAAACCTAACCTAAGAATTTTTAATTGGACGCAAGAGTGTATGGAGGTGGAACATGCTAAATGCACACTAAACTCAAATTTAAAAGTATAGTAGGGATTGTTGCAGTTTAATAAGAAAAAACTTGATAAAAACTACTAATCTATTTTTAGAACGGATGCAGTATTATATGTAGAATATGTTATGTTGGTTATAGTATGCACTATATATTATAACAAATGGGTGCAACAAAGTATGCAAATAATTTAATAACTCTAACCCAAGCTAAACCCAACCTAAGATTTTTAAACGGACGCAAGAGTGTATGCTGTAGGAACATGTTAAATGCAGGGTAATCGAAAATTTAAAAGTATGGTAGGGATTGCTGCAGTTTAATAAGAAAAAACTTGTTGAAAAAACTATTCTATTTTTAGAACGGATGCAGCATCATATGTAGAATATTTTATGTTGGTTATAGTATACAATATATCTAACAAATGAATGCAACAAAGTATGCAAATAATTAAATAACTCTAACCCAAGCTAAACCTAACCTAAGAATTTTTAATTGCTGCAGTTTAGTAACAAAAAAAAAAGTTATAAAAACTATTCTATTTTTAGAATGGATGCAGTATTATATGTAGAAAATGATATTTTGGGTATAGTATACAATATATCTAAGAAAAAGACGCAGCAAAGTATGCCAATAATTAAATAACTTTAACCCATGCTAAACCTAATCTATCAATTTTTATTTGGACGCAAGAGTGTATGTGGCTGGAACATGCTAAATACAACTAGTTTCAAATTTAAAAGTATAGTAGGGATTGTTGCAGTTTAATAAAAAAAAACCCTTATAAAAACTATTCTATTTTTAGAACGGATGTAGTATTATATGTAGAATATGTTATGTTGGTTATAATATATAATATATTTAACAATTTGATGCAGCAAAGTATGTAAGTAAATAATTGAATGAGGCTAACCTAGACTAAACATAACCTCAATTTAAATATATATTTTTGGGGCGCCGTAACATATCAGCAAAAAATAACTTAGAAAAAACGTTGTTCATTGACATGTCGAAACATGAACGGATGCAATATTGTATGCGTGTTATGTATGTTTTTATTATATATAATATATTTTCTTGAGGGACGCAGTATTATATGCAATCGTGTTAATTTATAGGTCTACTAATTTAAAATCCCTCGAAAAAGAGAGAAAATAACGATGCGGCAGCACTGTGGGACGCTGCAATATCCGTAAAAACGAGGAAAAAATATATTTTGGAGTTGATAATGATAGCAAGATGAAAGGAGCTAGTAATGATAGCACGACCTAAAAATTTGTATATTAAAAGTTGCTCCAATCAATACTAAAATCCGTTTCCCCCGATAAAAAAATTCGCTGATTAATATACTTGAATCAGATTTGCTCTAACTATAGCCCTTCCAGGGGACGCCATAAGGTTGGAATATGTAAAGACGCAGTAAAGTCTGAAGATGTATATATATATATATATATATATATATATATATATATATATATATATATATATATACAAACAAAGATATTCAACTAAGTTGACAGAGTATAGTATATCACCGATATACAAAGAAAAATGAAATAAACTAACTTGTACAAATCAAATATATTATATATATATATATTATATATATATATATATATATATATATAAATAAATCCGCATATCTATTTTGATTCCTTTCACATTGGAACCTTTCTACATCCCCTAGAAGGAGTAGGTTTAGAAGAAATGTGCTATGCTATATGTGAAAAAATGTATATTTCAATTTTTACAATTTAGACATCAAAAGTAGTCAGTTGCGCCACATATCGGCGGGTTATCCAATATACACGGATAGTTTTCTTCTAAACCTACTCCTTCTAGGGGATGTAGAAAGGTTCCAATGTGAAAGGAATCAAAATAGATATGCGGATTTATTTATATATTTATTTTTATATATATATATATATATATAAATAAACAAACAAAGATATTCAACTAAGTTGACAGAGTATAGTATATCACCGATATACAAAGAAAAATGAAATAAACTAACTTGTACGAATCAAAAAAATCTCGTGACACAAGCTGGATTTGAACCAACATCTCCCAATTGCCGGTCAGGTGTTTTAACCAATTAAACTATCGTGGCACATGAATGAAACTTCTTTAATTCGTACATGCCTTGCTTCCTATGTGCTGTGCTACGCCTCGACCTTTTAATTCAAAGGCAACATAGACTACACACTGCCATAATGCAATGTTATTTCTCTTTATATATATATATATATAAATAAATCCGCATATCTATTTTGATTCCTTTCACATTGGAACCTTTCTACATCCCCTAGAAGGAGTGGGTTTAGAAGAAAACTATCCGCGTATATTGGATAACCCGCCGATATGTGGCGCAACTGACTACTTTTGATGTCTAAATTGTAAAAATTGAAATATACATTTTTTCACATATAGCATCTTTTTGTATCTTTACAAAATAAGGTTTTCTTGATTCCAGGCTGTATATTTCCTTTCATAATCCGCACAATTTTGTGTCCAATTTTCAATATATTTTTCATTTTACAAACTATTTTGAGTCTGGCGTTGTTGCCAAGTGATACACATTTCTGTTAAGATTAAATATTCATACATGATACTTACGTTTTTAACTCTATTTACAGTATATTTGTATTTTTTGGTAAAAATGATTATATCTTTAAAAATTAAGCATTAAATTTGCAAATGTACAGTGTGGTCAATTTATCTTGATATCATTTTGATTATTTGATGTATTTTTTTTATTTTCAAAGATAGAATGCAGAACGAAAAATGTATTGTAGGGTATCTTGCTAAGTTTTTTGCTAGTAGAAAACCAAAAGACTGTCATTTTGGAACAGATACGAGCACAAGTTCGTTTTTTTAACACGCAGATTATTGAATGCTCGTTAAAGACTGTGGTTTATTATGATTTTATTGATATATGACACTTTATGTATTGTATCAGTAGTTTTCGATTAATTTGCAAAAAATGACCGAAATTTTAGCACTCAGGCCTGGAATGATAAACGTCAGTTTGAGACACATTTTGTTCTAATAATTGTACGTCAGGTTATATGAAATCAAAATAGTATGCCGTATAAAACGGCATGATTACTAGGGTGGGCCGAAAATATGGATTTTTAAATTTATTTTCGGAATTGTGAAAAAAAATTGTATTTTGTTATTACAAAGAAAAAGTTAATAAAACGTTTTTTGACTGAAGTGCATCTTCTGTCCCCTACATAACCTAAATTTTGTGGAGCAGTCGTTATAAATTTTGCTATTTTGTTATATCCTCTTTAATCAGAAAATGTAGTTTTCTAGGACATCTTTCAGAAAATGTCAAAGAACATTTCTCAAAATATTTTTTAATGTATTAATTTATATTAGGTATATTGAATAATATTATATATTTTGCATAGCATAAAATTATCAGTAAAAGGAAAGACAACTAAACTTACACAAAACACAAAATGAACCAAATATCCACAAACAACAGCAAATGACAAATATTTGATTGATATCATTTTCACGAAAATTTACACCCTGTATTAAAATGTTGGCTATTAACACTTCACTTTTTACTTTGCAACTCTACAATTAACAATGGTTCTATAAATGATGCCATTTCATTTATATAGAGGTAGTTAAAGATTAGGCAAGAAATCTTCTTCCATCCATCCTCTTATTAAATGTATTTGAGACATTCACATGGATATTTACATGTGTTATGTCATCCTCTAACAGATAAATTGATGAACTTGCATTTATTCTGCTTACTTAAGTTACCATAGTTTATAAAAAAGTGTTTTTGTTATGTATTGTAGTCAGTTAGAGTCAAACCTTTGTATAATTCACATAAATCCAGTATTTTGTAATTTTTGAAAAATAAAAATAATTTTTAAAAACGAATTTTGACAAAGTAGTTACATAATTGGCGCAGTCAGTATAGGATTGATTGAGTTGTTCGCTACATCGCGTAGGACAATATCGGTTTTAATCGTTAATCAATCAAACGAACTTAGTGATTTTCGGAACTGTGGTGGTGTTGTGCAGAGTGGCTTCTCAGACATCAGAAAACCCAATCCATTGTGGACTGTAGGCAACATCCAGCTACCGGATTCACGGAAAAGGAACAAAATTGTCCTTTTTGCAAGGAGTTATTGATTGGTATTGGACAAAATCGCTGAAACCTTCAAGACTTCTTATAGAATGATCAAAGTCCTCATATTAGTGTAAGTGCATTTTGAATTTCATGTCTATAGAAGATTTGTCAAGCTCTTTAAGTAAATTAAATATTAGTTTAGTTGGCTCTAACTCTGCTTCTCAAAGTTCACAAGAAATCTTAATTAGTAATAATCAATCTACTGAATTAGAAAGAAATACTTTTAATTTAGAAAATACATTTAGTGATACGAATATAGATATTAGGTTAGCATTAGATAATTTTATTAACGAAGATACAATGGCAAACTTTAAACCTGAATATTTAAATTGTGTTCCAACTTTCGATGGAAACCCCACCGAATTAAACAAATATTTGGCTACTTGCGAATCAATTATAAATCAATTTTATGATCGAACAAATCCAAACAACTTTCAAAATGTTTACCTACTAAACTCACTGATTGGAAAACTTTCTGGCAATGCTCGTTTAGTTATTAATATTCAAAATTCGACAAACTGGGCAGAAGTAAAAGAAACCCTTCTAAGAAATTTCGCAGATAGACGTGACGAAAGCTGCCTAAACAGAGATCTTGTAATGCTAAGACAACTTCCGAACGAAAACGCTCAAAGTTTCTACGATAAATGTCTTGAACTTCTGAATTTATTATGCTCATATGTAGATGGTCACGAAGGACCAAATACCGCTCAAATAAAACGACAATTATACCAAAATCTAGCATTAAAAACATTTCTTTCCGGTCTCAGAGAACCTTTAGGGACTAATATTAGATGCATGCGTCCTCAAAGTTTAAGCGAAGCTATACAATTAGTTATTCAAGAAGAAAACGTTAAATATTTTCAAAATCAATCTGTAGCTAGTAGGCCACAACTCCCAAAATTAATACGCCAAACTTACCATAATAATTTCAGACCAAACTTTACTTTCCAAAGACCACAATTTACAAGACAACCTACACCATTTAACTATGCACCTCGATTCCCAAATAATTCACCATTTAAACCATACCCAAGTTTTCAATCACAACAAATAAGACCTAATCCAAATTTCAGACCCCAAAATTCGCAAATATTTAACCGACCAACTAACCAATCGAATGTTTTTAAACCTAACCCATTTAAACCTCAACCTACTCCAACACCTATGAGCGTACAGACCTCACAAACATTTACCCCTAAAAATCCTGGACCTTCTCAACAGAGAAATAATTATATGATCGAAGAAGTTTATAACACCGAGATAAATTCACAAAACAATGACTATTACACTGACCATACACAACAACAAAACAACGACCTTAGCGAATACTACACAGACTATGTAGAGTACAATGAACAGCCAGAGTACGATAACACTAATTATTATAGCGATGCACCTAATGTAAATAATACTGAATTGCATGTTGACAATGAAAATTTTCAAGATGCCATTCAAAACAAAACCCCGACTTAACAAAAAATATAATATCTTTAAATTTATCCAGTAAAAGTGAACTTCCTTTTATAACATTTCCCGAATATAATCTTAAATTTTTAATTGATTCTGGATCCACAAAATCTTTTATTAACCCAAATTTTATCTTTAAACATTTTCCTCGTTGTGTATCTAATGATCCTTTTATTGTATCTACTGTGTTCCAAGAATCAGCTCATAAATACAGTGCAATGATACCTTGCTCGACAATCTTTAACCTACCTCAACCTACAGATTTAAAATTCTACCTTTTCAAGTTTCATGATGTGTTTGATGGTTTAATAGGCATAGACAATTTAAAAAAGCTCCAAGCAAATGTAGATTTTAATAAAGGTTTCTTAATTACACCTTATGCTAAAATAAAAATTTCTTTTCATCAAACTAAACAATTAAACTTAAATAATATAACAATAGAACCACGCTGTGAAAAAGTTATCAAAATTAAAACTAATATCAAAAATGGAGAAGTAATCGTGCCTTATACAAAAATACAAAATTGTGAAATACCTGAATCATTAACTATTGCCAAAAATGGCACCGCTCTAACAACAATATTAAATAACACTTGTGAATCGATTACCTTAGATTTTTCAGAACCATTGGAAGTTGAAAAATTTTGTAGACAAGACATTGAAAATATAAACTTAAATAACTTTGACGAAACAACTAATCTACAATTTGATCCCTCAATAATTAGAACAAACCACCTAAACGAAGAGGAAAAAAGCGCAGTTATTAATCTTTGCTCAAAATTTGCTGATATTTTCTATTACGACGGAACTCCACTAACATTCACTAGTAAAATCAAACACCACATACGCACGACCGATGAAATTCCTATCTACACAAAAACATACCGCTATCCTTTCATTCATAAACAAGAAGTCCAGTCACAAATCCAAAAAATGCTTGATCAAAATATTATTCGCCCCAGTAATTCTCCATATTCCTCACCGATATGGGTAGTCCCCAAAAAACTAGATGCCTCTGGTAAACAAAAATGGCGTGTAGTCATAGACTACCGAAAGCTGAATGAAAAGAGTATAGACGATAAATATCCCCTTCCAAATATAACCGACCTGTTAGATAAACTTGGTAAATGTAAATATTTTACTACCCTCGATTTGGCTAGTGGCTTCCACCAAATAGAGGTTAACGAACCCGACATCCAAAAAACAGCTTTTAGCACCGAGAACGGCCACTATGAATTCCTTCGTATGCCGTTTGGTTTAAAAAACAGTCCAGCCACGTTTCAACGCGTTATGGATAACATTTTGCGTGGTATAACTAACGAAAAGTGCGCTGTCTATTTAGACGACATAATTATTTTTTCAAGTTCGCTTCAGGAACATATAGTCAGGCTAACCGAAGTTTTCAAACGATTAAGAGACTCAAATTTCAAAATTCAATTAGATAAATCTGAATTTCTACGCCGTGAAGTTGCATATTTAGGACACATAGTCACCCCAGACGGAGTTAAACCTAACCCTGACAAAATTAAAGCCATAAAAAACTACCCTATTCCCGGAACAACTAAAGAAATTAAAGGCTTTTTAGGTTTATTAGGATATTATAGACGCTTTATAGATAACTTTTCAAAAATCACCCAACCATTAACTAAATGCCTCAAAAAAGGTGCAAAAATTGTACATGACAACGAATTTATAGACTGTTTTAATAAATGTAAGACTTTACTTATGAACGACCCTATACTACAATATCCCGATTTTAGTAAACCATTTAACCTCACTTGCGATGCTAGTGAGATAGCATTAGGTTGTGTTCTTAGCCAAGGACCTATTGGTCGAGACTTGCCTATCGCTTACGCATCACGAACCCTAAACGACAGCGAACGTAAACTATCTGCCACAGAACGTGAGTGTTTATGTTTAGTTTGGGGAACGAAACATTTTCGCCCCTACCTTTTTGGCCGTAACTTTAACTTAATAACTGACCATAAACCACTTATTTGGCTTTTTTCAATTAAAGACCCAAATTCAAAATTAGTAAGATGGCGTCTTAAACTGATGGAATTTAAATTTAAACTTTACTATAAATGTGGTCGCCTTAACACGAACGCTGACGCCCTCTCACGGATAGAATTACACACTAAAGATGCCGAAGAAACATTTGACTTAGATAAATTTATACAAGACACTTACGAAAATTTACACAATGACCCTTCTAACGAAATCCCAAATAAACAGGACAATATTGACAACATTTCAACCTTTGTTAATCCTGATAATAACCTCAATGACCTAGCATCCAATAGTGCATACCCTGACCTGGATCAAACAAACAATGTTGACCTACCAGTTGAAGACGACGGTACGGTACACTCAAACGCACAACAAGATCCAATAATAAGTATACCTATTATTGAATCACCTGTTAACTACGGTGCGAACCAGATCTTTATTGAAGATGTATTTCATTCTCCCACTAAACCAAGAATTAAAATTTTATTCGAAAAGAAACGCCGATTTATAGTACAAATCTCAAAACATAATTTTGAACATGATATTATAAATTTTGTAAAAGAATTTGTTATCCCCGGCAAACCATATTATTTATATTTTGAAAATCCAGACACCTATGAACCATTTTGCGAAATAGTTAGGAAAAATTTTAAATGGCCTTCATTAATTTTTAAAAGATGCAAAATTAAACTTGTAGACGTCACCGACAAAGAAGAGATACAGAACATCATCCGTAATTATCATGAAGGAAAATCAAACCACCGAGGAATAGATGAGACAGAACAAAAAATCAAAACTAAATATTATTGGCCCAATTTAAAAGACTCTATTCAAACGTTTATTAATGACTGTGAAACCTGTCAGATTAGCAAATACGAACGTAACCCTATAAAAATTAAAATGAATATCACTCCTACGGCAACTCGACCTTTTGATATTGTTCACATGGATACGTATACTCTAGAAAAACAGAAATTCTTGACTATTATTGACAGTTTCTCTAAATACGCTCAAGCATACCCAATAAAATCAACTACTTCTACTGAAATTGTCGATAACCTCTTAATTTATTTTTCGCATCATAATATCCCAAAACAAATTGTAGTAGACAATGGCACGGAATTCAAAAATTCAATCGTAACCGAACTCTTACAGCTACATAAAGTGAAAATTCACTTCTGTTCTCCAGAACACCCACAGTCTAATGGTTTAATCGAAAGATTACATTCCACCCTAGCTGAACATATAACCCTGTTAAATAACCAAAACTTTGAAAAAACTCCTATTACCCAAAAAATGATTTATGCTATATTGGCATATAATCAAACCATTCATTCGGTCACCAAACTAAAGCCTATTGATATTATAAACGGACATGTTACTAATGATGATCCTTTTGACATTAACATAGACCACATATTATTGACTGACTATATCAACGACCATAAAGAGAAATCCAAAATATTATATTCTGGTATTAATGAAAAAATATCATCTAACAAAGAAAAGATTATTACTAAAAAGAATGAAACTCGAGACGACCCTGAGATTTTTCAACCGAACAAAAAGTGTTACATAAAAAAGAATGCACGCCGTAAACTTGCTGATAAATTCTCAAAATCTACTAAGCTCATATCTGTAAATAAAAACCGTAAAACAGCAAAGACATCTTCTCATGAAAAAGTACACCTCGACAACATAAAAAGACCCCTGAGAAATAAATACAGTTTTGACTAAATATTTCTTTGAAAAAAAAAATATAATAATATAAATATGTAATTAAATAATAAAACTTAAATTTTAACACGTCCTTTTTCTTGTTTTCAGAATCTTATATATCACAATGTCAGTCTCACGTTGCGATAAAATAACATACAAACAACTAGATGATAATCCTGGTTTAATACCCTTTAAACTCGGATCAGCAAAAATAGAGCAGTACACATACACTTTAATTCACTACTATGATGATGAACAAATAATTTTTGAAGCTAATAAATTGCACCTCAAATCTAAAAAATTATTGAAAGGTATAAATGGTCATACAGGATACAATTACGAAGCATCAAATTATATTAAAGTTCTCAGCCTCCTCCCAGATAGGGTAGATCAAAAAATTTTCGAAATTATACCGCAATATTTAAATAAACGTTCAAAAAGAGGACTAGCAAATATTATTGGTTCAGTTTTTAAAAGTATCACTGGAAATTTAGATGCCGCCGATGGCGAAAGATACGAAAACTTAATAAAAAATCTACAAAACAATCAAAATAAATTATCGGATAGCATTTTGAAAGAAAACACAATCTCTCTCAAGTTAATAAAAAAGTTTAATTTTTCTATAGAACAAGTCAGCCAAAATGAACAGTTATTGGAACACAAGTTAAATCACATAGGACTAATTGTGCAAAAAACTACACTGAGACAAAATTCCGATTTTATTAAAGACGTCTTAACGCAGATTATAAATTTATATGAGGTTTTAGACTCTATTTTGCAGGATATTGAGACATCAATCTCATTTTGTAAACTAAACACGCTTCATCCAAGTATCATTAGAACCGAAGATCTATATTTCGAATTACTAAAAATTCAAAATATTTCCGGAGAAAATCAAATGCCAATACCCGTCGAAATTCAAAATATTTTAGCTTATGAAAAATTAATAAACATTGACTGTTTTATTCAAAATTATAAAATTGTATACCTACTAAAGGTACCCATTACACATGCAGTTTCTTTTAAATATTTTCATCTTTATTCTGTACCAGTTTTGAAAAAGAGCCAATTTAAACTAATAATTCCTCGAAATAAATTTCTTTTAATAAACGAAATGCACTATGCTTATCGAGGTGAAAAATGCCAAGAAGTCCGGCCCCAATTGTACATCTGTAACAACATAGAAATCCAATCAATCAACGATAAAAGCCCTTGCGCAGTACAACTTCTAAAAGCCAATAAAAATCTTACCACCTGTCAGCAAATAGACACCAAAATCAATCAACCAATAATCGAACAATTGGCCGATTCCAATCAATATGTTATTATTTTACCAAAGGAAGAAACAATCACACTGAACTGCAACAACCAATACGAAACTCAACGACTATATGGAACATTCATATTTGATCTGCCAAATAATTGTCAAATAGCAACCGATCATCAATCAATACTAAATAAACGAAAATCAATAATCAACATACCGCCAATTCTATTTCCGGATCTCGAAGAAAATACTAAAATGCTGCCTACACTCAATTTAACAATTCATATGAACCAAGTGAAGCTAGATGGACTTTACGAAATTGAAGATGAAATTAAATCAAATCAGCCAAAAATGTTTTACGAGAATATATTTGAACCACCCAGTATATGGACTACCATTATATACCTAATACTTCTCGTAATTGCTGCTACGTACATATACCGCTTATTATGTTCAAGAAAGTCGAATTCAAACAAAGAAGAAAGAAGAGAGACAAAGAGTGAAGATTTGGAACTCCAACAGGTTCAACTACCCCGTCATCGTGGAGTTGAAGCTAAGGGGGAAGGTGTTATGTCATCCTCTAACAGATAAATTGATGAACTTGCATTTATTCTGCTTACTTAAGTTACCATAGTTTATAAAAAAGTGTTTTTGTTATGTATTGTAGTCAGTTAGAGTCAAACCTTTGTATAATTCACATAAATCCAGTATTTTGTAATTTTTGAAAAATAAAAATAATTTTTAAAAACGAATTTTGACAAAGTAGTTACATAATTCATGAAGCTCTCAATTATTGTGTATGTATTAAATATTCGTTATTATTATTTAATTCATATTTATTCTCTGTTTTGTGAAATATTGACAAAAAATGTATAATTCACAACATGTTTAAGATAAAGTAACAACATTAAGCACCTTCAACATACATATAGTGAGTCATTATATGATAAATGATATATGATAAATTGTTATAATTTGTGATAAGTTCGTTTTTCTAGCTTTTTTTAGCATTTTATACTGAAACAGACCATCTAGCTTGTACTAATCCTAATGAGTCTGTACGTCTTTCTATCACAGGAGTTTTCAGCTTCAGCTGGCTTTGTCAAACTGCTCGACTTGCGTTTTTCTTTCATAGTAAATACATACGTCATACATACAAGTTGTCCTACGAAACATAAACTCGTACAGAAAATCTTAGACAAAACATTTACTCGAGTTTTTTTTTTGCAGAAATTAGTTTCCATATACATTCAAATAGGTACATTAAAAAGTAAATAGCTCGAAAGTGCTTGCTTTGGATATGTTAATCAAAACATGTATGTAAACTTTTTTACTATCAGTTCATATTCTACTCCCTACCGGCCCTACAACCTTAGAAAAAAAAATAACGACCTTTTTGATCGAACGAGGTTAAGTAGCTGCTGAGTTTTCCTGGATTCTGGTTCGCTAAGCCCGCCGAACAATGCCTAAAGATATTGCGAGGCAAATTTTGTTAAGGTATCTCTGATCAGTACTTATGTCGCAAATATTTACTTCTGGTAATTTGCAGTCAATAATTTTATATTTTATAACTGGTAAATTTTCACAGTGGGCTGTAAGCTTTCCCAGCGAACTGAAATCGCCTTAGGACCCGTTGTTTGTTCATCATTATGGTGAAAAATATGTCTTAAAGGTAGCTCATTGCCATGACGCTGACAGACGACTCGTTTAAAAGGATGTCCTAACTTTGATTCAAGTTGAGCTATGACTCCATTTTTTGATCCGGTGTTGACTACTGTGCCATCACAAGCCACAACTAGTAAGTCATATACCCTTTCCTGTATGAATTCAACTATACTTCGACAGATATCTTTTGCTGATCCAGAAGA
Organism: Apoderus coryli; assembly: GCA_911728435.2. Taxonomy (NCBI): domain Eukaryota; kingdom Metazoa; phylum Arthropoda; class Insecta; order Coleoptera; family Attelabidae; genus Apoderus; species Apoderus coryli. The sequence continues at coordinate 7,228,172 of OU452214.1, read as the reverse complement.
AGGTATTGTATGACCCAGAAACACAGAACCTGGCTCTTGCACCAAAGAAACATGTTCTTCCACTAACGTTCTTCTGTGAAGCCTGCCATCTATTTTTTTCAAAAGACAATGTTTCATGTTTTCGCCCGTCAAAGTAAATTGAATTTATTGCTTGCCTGGATTTTGAAAACTGTATGCAAAATTTTATTTCTTAAACTCTCTCTAGCTCTTTATAATTTATTTGTATCTATTACTTGCACTAAACATTTTTTTTATTACAAAGGCAACATCTTGTAAAATAGGCGATGCAACTGCTGCACCAGATCTGTCTAACAAACCATATCTGTCAAACATTTTAGCGGGAGTAGGTAGTTTAGTTCTATTTTTAGAATTGCTCTATAAGTTTGTAAAAGATATTTCCCAAGCTGCATTGAAGTTAAACCAATTAGAAGCTAACGTTTTACTGTTGATAGTGTTCGTCTTCGAAGAAATATTTTGTCGTTTTCCGTGACTATAAACTCGTAAACGATTCTTTCCTCCTTGCATTTTTTCAAATCTTCTAGCGTTGTTTGTTAATTGTTTGGCTTGGTTTTTTGGATCAATACCCCCTATAAATATGTTTCTTGAACTTCTCTGCTCTTGGAGAATGTAACGTTCTTTTAACGGCACCTGTAAGGACAACCCTAGGATGGACAAATAACATTTTAAAGTAAAATAACAAAAATCGTACGTCGTTACAAAAGCTTTAAATATCTATCGTGTTGTGTTTTGATCACTTGCAAAACACGTTTACGGGTTACTGTAGGAATTGCCGCTTTCTCCCACAAACTTAGAAGCTTGTCAGCTAGTGTATTAGAAATTTGGGAAACTATTGCCTCTTTGCCACAGTGCGGTGGTTATAGACTAAACCTTATCCATAAAAAGCACTTTAACAAATCTTCTTGGGTAGGAAGAGTATTATCTTTTAAATCTGAAGGTGGTCCCACTAACGGACACTCGGTGCTTCGTCTTGGGTAACAAGTTTTTGAGAAACTCATAAATCTATATTAAACTTCAAAGAAAAACATCTCATCTAACAACTGAAAACTGAATAGAAATACAATAATCACTTGCTTATGAGCAGCCGTCGATACCACGATCCGCTGCTATTAATCGTATTCAGGCTAGCTGTTTATAACACATATTATGAAGTTTTTAAATTTCTATAAAAGTAGTGATGAGTTTTTTTTCAAATACTAAAGTATATCATCAGGAAAAATAAACCAAAAATAACATTACAAGCTTATCTTTAAGGGCTGGTAGGGGAGAGAAGACAGATTACAATAAAAAAACCGTTAATAAAATTATTTTTTGGAACAACAAAAGGCATCTTTTGTGCCCTGTTTTAAAACCAAATTCCAAAATTTAAAAAAAAAATGGTTTTTCGGCACAAGGTGATTTCCAAGGCCTGGTAGGGCACAGATTAGATTAAAAAACTGTTAATACAAATATTTTTTTTGTAACAACAAAAGGCATCTTTTGTGCACTATTCCAGAACGAAATTTCAAAAATTAAAAAAAAAAATGATTTTTCGGCCCACCCTAATGTATACTATATTAACAGTTTCAGATGGCGCATTATTTTGAATCCAAATATCTTACATGGAATCAAAATAGTGCAGCACATGAAACAAAATATATATTAGAATCAAAATAGTGTGCCGTATCAAACGACATGTATATTATTTCAATATACATTTCGTTTTGTATGACGCATTATTTTGATTCCAAGTATCTTACATGGAATCGAAATAGTGCAGCACATGAAACAAAAGTATATTGGAATCAAAATAGTGTGCTGTATCAAAAGACATGTATACTCTCTCAATATACATTTAGTTTTATATGACGCATTATTTTGATTCCAACTATCTTACATGGAAACAAAATAGTGCCTCACATGAAACGAAATGTATATTGGAATCAAAATAGGGGGCCGTATCAAACGACATGTATACTCTCTCAATATACATTTAGTTTTATATGACGCATTATTTTGATTCCAACTATCTTACATGGAAACAAAATAGTGCCTCCCATGAAACGAAATGTATATTGGAATCAAAATGTGTGCCGTATCAAACGACATGTATACTCTCTCAATATACATTTAGTTTTATATGACGCATTATTTTGATTCCAACTATCTTACATGGAAACAAAATAGTGCGTCATATAAAACTAAATGTATATTGAAATCAAAATAGTGTGCCGTATCAAACGACATGTATACTCTCTCAATATACATTTAGTTTTATATGACGCATTATTTTGATTCCAACTATCTTACATGGAAACAAAATAGTGCCTCACATGAAACGAAATGTATATTGGAATCAAAATAATGTGCCGTATCAAACGACATGTATACTCTCTCAATATACATTAAGTTTTATATGACGCATTATTTTGATTCCAACTATCTTACATGGAAACAAAATAGTGCCTCACATGAAACGAAATGTATATTGGAATCAAAATAATGTGCCGTATCAAACGACATGTATACTCTCTCAATATACATTTAGTTTTATATGACGCATTATTTTGATTCCAACTATCTTACATGGAAACAAAATAGTGCCTCACATGAAAGGAAATGCATATTGAAATCAAAATAGTGTGCCGTATCAAACGACATGTATACTCTCTCAATATACATTTAGTTTTATATGACGCACTATTTTGATTCCAACTACCTTACATGGAAACAAAATAGTGCCGCACATGAAACGAAATGTATATTGGAATCAAAATAGTGTGCCGTATCAAACGACATGTATACTCTCTCAATATACATTGCGTTTTATATGACGCATTATTTTGATTCCAAATAACTTACATGGAACCAAAATAGGGCCTCATATAAAACGAAATGTATAATCTGTCAATATACATTTCATTTTACATGACGTACTATTTTGATTTCATTTATGTAAAATATGCATTTTGATTTTTATACGCATTATTTTGATTCCACGTATTCAACTAAAGAAATTGCTAAATTAGGTAATGGGTAATATTTTAAAGGGTTATTTTTCAGCAAAAATAAGCAAAGCTAGAGCCCTTTAAGTTTAGGGAAAAAGTTGTTTTTATTTAATAACTCGACTATGGAAGAATTTGGAAGAATGAAATGTAGCAGTTAACTGCTAATAAAATGTGAGTTGCTGGTAGTTTTGATAATACTTATTCGAACTACTATAGTGTCTCCTAAAATTGACATGTAACTAATTAAAATTCCTAAAAGAACTCATCTCAATTATTATAAGTCATAGCGCTTTATATAATTTAATATTGTCTACAATAGTAAACGAAATCAAGCAAACATCTACATAATATGCTATTTATGTCATAAAAAGTAGGGAAATAAGGAACACCTTTAAGGTTTTTGATTTACTTTAGTCAATATATCATCCCCGGGGTGGTATTGGAGCGTGCATATCGGTGATAGGGATGAAAATTCAACATACATAATTTTTATAATGTTTTAATTATAATCTGAAAACTAAGCGTTTTTTGCGACAAAAGTTGACTGAGATATCATCGCCAAAAATGTGCCAGTTTTTGTAGCTCGTTTACTTTAACATAATTGTTATTTATACATTTGACAAGACCATAGGTTTTTACTCAAGTTAACTTGTTAATAATAAATAGATAATATTTTCGCATAAGTAAATTGTGATAGTTTTTTTAACGATTAATTATAATTAATGAGTAGAGCCTTTGGTGTAGGTAGACTAATTTGAACAAAACGTTTTATAAACCTTCACCACTTCTTTAAAACTTACGAATTAATTATCATAGTAAAATAATCGAGGTCTTTCGTTTCAAAAAATTATAATTTTAGTAGGTATTTATATTTTTGGAGGATTTTAAGTACGGAATTAAATATTTTCGTACATTTGGTTCTAGCTCTTTAATCACAATCTCAATAATATCTCATCCTCTAATATAATAAAATTTAAATATTTCTAATAAAAAAAGACATATCTCTGTACATAATATTAAAGATATAGTATAATTAATTCATTTAAAAAGCAATAGAGTTTTACAGAACTGTGAAAATATTTATGTATTGTTATCAGATTAACTTGAAATACTTTGAGTGAAACTTAATTATCTAGTAAAAAGTAGATAATAATTAAAACTATTCCATAGTGAACACCAGAAAATAAAAAAAAAAGACTAAACTTGTTGAAGACACCATGTGAACGGATATTATAAATTTATTTTATTTAGTTTTAATTAATTATCAATACATATACCTATGTCTGCTCAGATGAAAGATACGAGCCAAAAACAACCAAAAAATAGTATTTACCTAGTTTTTAAATTGTTTTAGAATATTTTTTGCATAAAAAAATATGGAAAATTAGTTTCTCTACAAAAAGTTTCCTATTAGCTATACCTGAATTTTTCTTACTTTTCGAATTATAATAATTATTGTATTTCAACCCTATCTCTAGTATGCAGATTTATTATAGGAACTGAGAATTGATAAAAACATTTATTTCTTATAATTTTAAAGGAATCAAAATAACGCGTAATATTGTAAGTTATATACAACAACAGTGTTGTCATGTTTTGTAACTGTGGTTGAAATAAAGGATTCAATACAGTGCTCCTTATAAACAAAAAAATATACTCTATTGTATATTAACAGCGCCAAAAGAAAAAAATTGCGGAATTTCCGTGAAGTAAAATTTATTATACTTCTTTCATAAATAGCATCAAACTGATTCCCCTATCCGCTTAACGTGACCAACTAAGAGAATGCCATTAAATACGATAAAAAATAGACTATGAAAAAAAATGAAAGCCCTAAGATCTGTGTCTGTAACTCCAATACTATGTGAGATATAAGGCAAAACTATTTTGCGTCCGATATTCGGACGTAAATTAGTCAAGGAAACAGTTTGATATGTGACGAGCTATAAGAGGGACGCAAAATAGTGTGCGGGATGTATATATATATGGGATATAGAAACTTTGCGTCACGTTCTAGGCCGCATTTTTTGACCAATCGAAACAAAATTTGGTTAAAAAATCGGCTAGGTCATGGAATCGCGTGAGTTCGTTGGCGATTGAAATCGGAGAGCTAGTTTCAGAATGGCGACCTGTCAAAGTTTTAAAAAAATCATATTTTTTTCGTTGTTAATAGAAAATACCGATGGTATATATCAAATGATAGAGCACTTAAATCTCTACAATATTTATTTGGAGAGTTTTTTCATCGCTGGCATATTTAAGTAAATGTACGTCAATATAAAGTAACAAAAAATAAAAAAAAAATATCATCATCCGCTATACCTGTAATTATTTTGACAAATAAACACCTGTGAAATAACAATAAGACCGTACTTACGTATGTATTATAGTATAATGGGTATTTCAGTTAAAATAACTGTCAATATGACACTTTGGTTATATTTGGCGAATGTCAGAATATTCCATTATTTGTTTATTAATAGTGGGTGTCAGTGGTAGACTAAGTATAAATAAAAAATACATAAATCAAAAATCTACTTTTCCGACTGGCTGCCATGGGGATTTTTTGAATTGAAAATGGCTCTAAATTTAACAAAATCCACGGCCATATTTTAAAAAACAAGTTGATGATGGTTTTTTTAAAACGAAATGTCGTAGTGAAAATTTGTAAACGCTATATTTTTCTCCTGAGAGAACGTGCTTTTCACTTTTTTATATCTGTAAAAATAAAAAACTAAAATCACAAAAAATTGTCGAAAACGGCTAAATTTAGTTTAGTTTTGAAAACACCATTTTTTGCTGCGTGCATGCTCGATAGTGTGCTTAACATTTAATTTAGCTGTGTATGATTTGTTATTGTTTTTTTTTTTAATTTTGCAGATATGAAGTTATCGTTTGGTTTTGTTACTTGTTCTAACGTTTAATTAGCAGAAAATATTAAATTTATTTAAAAAATTGACCATGTTTTTCAACAAGTTGATTTTTCTCGAAAACGGTTACTAATTAATTTCTTTGTGCCCAGAATGGGAACGCGGCATAATAATCTTTATTAGCCATCACAGATACAAACAATGTACATTGGAAAGTCAATTCAATTGAATTACAAAACATAACGAATCTTGGTTGCAAACAAAGGCAAGAAAATAAGTGAATACAAAAAGAAAGATAAAAACAACACATGTCATACATCTAAAATCAGTTAATAAAATAGCCGAAAACAGACGAATCATAGAAATATCATAACTACGTCCAACAACAATAAGCAACAGCAAAATACAAATAATCTAATATAATATATAAAACGAAGTTACGAACAGACATACAACAATATATTATGACATATGATACAATACAACAAATAAATAAAATATATACTGAAAATAAAACTATACTGAGGCAGTAAATTCATGTAGGCTGTAGAACGCGGCATTTATTAGAAAGTTTTTTAATAATTTTTTAAAATCCGATAACATTTGCGTTTACTACTGCAAGAACTAATGTTGCGTACCAAAGTCTATCGTACTTCGGTTTATAATCGATATTGTACGGAGCATGATCTCAATAGTTCTCCCCTTTACGCGATTGTTGGTTCTGTGTTGGATGGTTAACATTTGCATCTTTTTTTTTCTATCTGTTCTCATTTGTTTTTTATTTTTTATGTACGAGTATATATTTTTAATAATAGTTAATTTAGTTTTTTTAGTTTTTTTCATATTTGTGAATTTCCTTTAATTGGGGGTTACCTGTTGGTAATAAAGGCTTATTATTATTATGATCAAGAGTACTTTTTTTGTGTAGAAAACATTGGCGCTTCAAATGGGTATCTTAAAACCGTACTTTTTCCAGTGGCGTAGAAATTGAGGAGGAAAACACCCACCACCCCTTCAAAATCTTCACCAATAATTATGAATTAAAAAAAAATCCCGATGGCAGCCAGTCGGAAAAGTAGATTTTTGATTTATGTAGTTTTTATTTATACTTAGTCTACTACTGACACCCACTATTAATAAACAAATAATGGAATATTCTGACAGTCGCCAAATATAAGCAAAGTGTCATATTGACAGTTATTTTAACTGAAATACCCATTATACTATAATACATACGTAAGCACGGTCTTATTGTTATTTCACAGGTGTTTATTTGTCAAAATAATTACAGGTGTAGCGGGTGATGATATTTTTTTTTTATTTTTTGTTACTTTATATTGACGTACATTTACTTAAATATGCCAGCGATGAAAAAACTCTCCAAATAAACATTGTAGAGATTTAAGTGCTCTATCATTTGATATGTAACATCGGTATTTTCTATTAACGATGAAAAAAATATTATTTTTTTAAAACTTTGACAGGCCGCGATTTTGAAATTAGCTCTCCGATTTCAATCGCCAACGAACTCACGCGATTCCATGACCTAGCCGATTTTTTAACCGAATTTTGTTTCGATTAGTCAAAATATGCGGCCTAGAACGTGGGACAAAGTTTTCTATATCCCATATAGATATATAAACTTTTGAACTGAGGTCATTTTTATGACCCATGGCATAAAATGAAGGACTGCATAAAATTTTTTCAAAATTTCGGTTGAGTCGATCTCCTGAATAGTTAGATTTTTTTTAAAAATCTACTAATTACACAAACCATTATTATTAGCTTATTATTTATTAGTCGAAAATGCTTCGAAAGCCGTTTTCTGTACGATAAACAGTTTTTTTTCACTCTGAATCTCGAAAATGGTGCATTTTAAAAGTAAGTTAATAGGAAGACCCTGTATTTAAGCAATTTCCTTCTTTAGTTTGTATTTTTTGTGCATTTTTCTAGAACTATTTGCTCCTGAAAGCATATAATGTTTCTTAGGGTTCTAGAAACAGGAATTTCCTAATCAGTTAACTAAGGAGAACTTTTTAATCGCATGTGCTAGAAGTTTCAAAATAAAATTTCTCAATCAGACCTGCATTACTGCGGTTTCCTCAACAGGTAAATAACATCCGACAATGGTTTGTAGTAAATATAATTCAAACAGATTTAAGTTTTTATAGAAAGGTATAAATATGACAGCATAATATTATTTAGAATTCCTAACAATACATGCAATTAAATTTAGGATATTTTGTTATTAGGAAACGTCTTAGACAAGTAGGTATATTTTTACCGATTGTACGAGGGTTTTTATTGTCTTTGTATTTAACAACATTATTTTTATTATATTTATGGGTTAAAAGGGTACAGTGTTTAAGGAAAAATTTGATATGACTATTAAAGGGTAAGGTCGGGTGAGCTGTCCATCCTTTGGACAATGGCGTAGGTACTAAAAGAAATTTATCTGGATGGGGGGCTTAACAAAATGAAAAATTCATTTAATTTTTATTGTTTTTTGTTATTGTAATTTTATTAAACATGTCCTATGATAATAATTTCTACTTATCATCATACAATTATTGTTTTGAATTATCTGTTATCATTGACAACAAAACTAAAATGTCGCAAATAAATGGATTTATCGAAGATTGAATGAACGATAACTAATAAATTCGATATGGATAGTATGATATTTCAATGTCGACCAACATGTTCTTGGAAATTAAATTGTTCTAAATTTTAAATGTTTGAAAACAGTATTGCCAATTTATTACGGCAAATCACCTTTATGAAGTGTAGTTTGTGGCATAACCGGCGGATTACTGGCTTTAAATATACACGGAATTTTGTTTAAATTAGGAGATTCCTTGTTTAACCAGACTGACTCGTGGGTTGACATATTATAGTGACAATATCGAAAAAGTAGTCCATTCTTTAGTTAAGTTGTAATTTTAGTGTTGGAATGAAAGTCAAATCTCCATAAAATAAGTTTAATAGAATTTACCAGCCATACATGTTTCGGGACTAGACCAGTCCCATCATCAGTGGCAAGTCAACAATCAAAAAAAACTTTTCACTAAGACATACAATATGTTGGTCCAAAAATTCCATCGAAGTCACTTTATGGATTTTTTTTTTCATTTTATTTAATTAAATTTCATATTTATGACACATCAGGGCCTAATTAAAATACTTTCGATGGTATTTTGGACAAGTAATTTCCAAAGCTTGAATAACACATCGAAACTCAATTGCAAATTACCCAGAAACTTTTTAACTAGAATACATTTGTTTTGTAAATAAAAGAGTTCATCCTCCACCCCGTTGTGACGCCTCTGAAAAAAAAAATTGGAGTTTGGGATAGTTGTAAATTACGTACCTTCAGTAATCCGGATTTTACCTTTTTTAAGTACTTTTCGAATTAAAATTTGACCCGAATACCTGCATTTAGTTTTACCTATTTATCTTCTTTCAGGTTATTTCATGTTGTATTTTCCTGATTGGCTGAATAAACAGGCAGGTAGACTCTAGGAACATAATAAATTCCTGGACACAATTCCAAAATATGTTAGTACAGTTTGTTAATTTCGTGAGAAAGCTTGTCTTGTAATATCATATTTGTTAAATTACAACAAACTATTAATCATGTGTGACATATCATTGCCCGGTTCGTCAAGCGAGAGTGCTGTTAGTGTTTTATCATTGTCCGATTGGTCAAGACAGAGTGATGATAGTGTTGAACCTCTTGCATCATTGCTCGGTTCGTTAAGAGTGAGTGCTGGTAGAGCTGTACATCCTCCATCATTGCACGGTTCGTCAAGTAAGAGTGCTATTAGAGTTGTACCTATTGCATCATTGCTCGCTTCGCCAAGCGAGAGTGTTGATGGTGTTATACCTCTTGTATCATTCTTCGATTGGTCAAGCGTGAGGGCTGATGGTGTTGTACCTCGCGCATCATTCCATGGTTCGTCAAGCGAGAGTGCTGCTGATAGTGTTGTACCTCGCGCATCATTCCATGGTTCGTCAAGCGAGAGTGCTGCTGATAGTGTTGAACCTCTTGCATCATTGCTCGGTTCGTTAAAGGTGAGTGCTGGTAGTGCTGTACATCCGCCATTATTGCACGGTTCGTCAAGAAAGAGTGCTATTAGAGTTGTACCTATTGCATCATTGCTCGCTTCGCCAAGCGAGAGTGTTGATGGTGTTATACCTCTTGTATCATTCTTCGATTGGTCAAGCGTGAGGGCTGATAGTGTTGTACCTCCCGCATCATTGCATGGTTCGACAAGCGAAAGTGCTGCTGATAGTATTGTACCTCTAGCATCATTGCATGGTTCGTCAAGCGAGAGTGCTGCTGATAGTGTTGAACCTCTTGCATCATTGCTCGGTTCGTTAAGGGTGAGTGCTGGTAGTGCTGTACATCCTCCATCATTGCACGGTTCGTCAAGCGAGAGTGCCGCTGATAGTGTTGAACCTCTTGCATCATTGCTCGGTTCGTTAAGGGTGAGTGCTGGTAGTGCTGTACATCCTCCATTATTGCACGGTTCGTCAAGCAAGAGTGCTATTAGGGTTGTACCTATTGCATCATTGCTCGCTTCACCAAGCGAGAGTGTTAATGGTGTTATACCTCTTGTATCATTCTTCGATTGGTCAAGTGTGAGGGCTGATAGTGTTGTACCTCACGCATCATTGCATGGTTCGTCAAGCGAGAATACTGCTGAGTGTTTTACCTCTTGGTCGTGAACAAACTATAGAAAGAAATCATTGAAAATACTCGTGTACATGTGTGAAATGTATAAATCCAGAGGTGGTGTGGTGGTGTGCTGCAACAAATTGGGACAAACAGGAGTTAGAACAGTAATAAAAGTTTTTTTAGTTGTAAGTAAATAAATACCTGTTATAAAATGTTTATGATTAAGTACCTACAAATAGATATTAAGTATATTTTTAAATCAAATTTAATTTGAACAATTCGAATAATGTTAATGTATCCATTTTATGTAATAATAGGTAACTATAAAAAATAAAACAATATTTTTAAGTAGCTATGTGTGTTTCCCTTTTATTACCTGAACAATGCTATCCATATTATTATATAGTGCAGGTTTTAACAGCTCCTATCATAAACTACTACATATAAAAGAATTATAATATCTACCTATTTACACATATTAATAAAATTTAGTTTTTGTATACGACATATTGTACACTTATTTTTGTTTTCTATATTGTATTGCTCATCCCGTTTATACCTATTTAAATTGCTTCAGGTAGTTTATGAAATTTATTTAATACCCTCTATTAATTTTGTGTTATTTTAAAACCTATCCTGATATCTAACCCGGGGTTAGCGTGTTCAATGTCAATTTTTTGGAATTGTGAGATCAAAGCGGCGGCTTCCGACGTAAACTGCTGTAAATCTTTATGCTGTGTCACAACTATGAAAAATTATTCCATATTTCGAATAAGTTTAGAAAATATATATTTTTTACTTTTTGACCCCTTTTCCACTATTTACGAACGCCTATGAAAATAAGTTATTTATAAAACATTTTATAGGTTATAATATATCAAAGTTATAAATAACTACTCAATATTTCTGCTATGTTTAAGAAACATACGTTTTTTTCTAAACTTTTTACACTTTTTTCGAATGTCAATGTTGTCTAATTGTTTATGTTCAATATTTTAGGTTATATTCAATTAAATGCGTAACAAATTTTATTTGTTTGTAAATATGTATATTAATTTGATCTTGGTTAGTTAAGTTTGACTTAAATGTATATATGTACCTATATTAATATAATTCATATTTTCACTATTTATATTTGTGTTTTTTTTTGTTTGAGCGTTTTTGGTCTAATTAGAATTTATAGCTAAAAATGAAGGATCTTTTGGTTTTGATTTCAAAAAAGTGTAGGTTATTGATTGGTACTAGCTTCAGCCGTTCTTGACATTAAATATTTTACCAATCCTCGGCGGTATTTGCCTTTTTACATTTTATAAATTAATTTGCACAGATTAAAATAAAATATTTATTTTATTAAACGAACACAACAAATATAATCGATTAATGCTTACTTTTAAAAATAACTTTGATGAAATGTTCAATAAGTTTCATGTCGTACTGTTACAGGCAGTCAATGAATTTTTGCCTTTTAAAACTAAAACAATACACTATACAAACACAAGAAAAATTTGGTTTAATAACGAGTTAAGACAGCTTCGTGAAAAACTAAGATTTTTTATTGATTTTAATAAGCAAAATCCAAATTTGTCATTTGATAGTGAAATTAAAAAAATTAGGAACACTTATAAAATTAAAATTAAACAATCAAAAAAAGAATATTACGAGCGATTAATTTCTAACTCTGATGTCAAATCGAAAACAATTTGAAAGATTATTATTAAACCCATTGCTTCAAAATAGCAACACCAAAAAACCATTTCAAATAAAGCCATCTGATTTCAATGCATATTTTTTAAATATTGCATTTGATGGAAATATAAATGTTGGAAATTCAGATCATGTGGTCATGTGCGCGCGATTTCTTGGTTCTGCCAGTAACACCCTATATTTGTCACCTATTGATGAGCTGGAGGTTGTTAAGATCATAGAGAGTATGTCTCGGAGCGTCGCGAAGGATGTATTCGGCTTGAGCAATAGTCTCATCAAAAAAATTAATTATGGAATTTGTGTACCTTTAAAAATAATTATAAATAAATGTTTTAGTGATGGAAAATTTCCACAAAAACTAAAACTTACTAAAGTGTGTCCCTTATATAAAAAGGATGATCCTGGAGAGGTTAGCAATTATCGACCTATTTCTATAATACCAATCCTCTCTAAGCCAATAGAAATCGCTTTCAATAACAGGTTATACGAATTTTTAGAGAAATACCAACTTATCTCAGAATCACAGTATGGTTATCGAAGGCGAAGTTCTCCAAAACAAGCAATCCTAAGGTTGGTGCGGTCTATTGTTGATGCAATGGAGAGGGGTGAGACTCTTACATCAATATTCTGTGATCTTAGCAGAGCATTTGATTCTGTGACAGGTTTTAACTGCTGAACTCATAGCTCAAAACTGGCAAGGCGTGCCACTTTGAAATTTATAGCATAGATAGTCCTCTACATGTCCTTTGAACTCATATATGTTAGAATGACTTACACCCCGTCAAAGCCGTACTATATGATATTTTTTTCCAAAACATGTTTTAACTGCTGACCTCATATCTCAAAACTGGCAAGGCGTGCCACCTTGGAATTTACAGTATATATAGTCTATTACATGTACTTCTAACTCATATATGTCAGATTGACTTACACCCCGTCAGAGCCGTACTATATGATTTTTTTATTCCGGGATAATATTTTAACTGCTGACCCCATATCTCAAAACTGGCAAGGCGTGCCACTTTGGAATTTATAGCATAGATAGTCCTCAACATACCCTTTGAACTCATATATGCCAGAATGACTTACACCCCGTCAGAGCCGGACTATCTGATTTTTTATTCCGCGACAGGTTTTAACTGCTGAAGTTATAGCTCAAAACTGGCAAGGCGTGCCACTTTAAAATTTATAGCATATAGAGTCCTCAACATACCCTTTGAACTCATATATGTCAGATAGACTTACACCCCGTCAGAGCCGGACTATCTGATTTTTTTATTCCGCGACAGGTTTTAACTGCTGAACTCATAGCTCAAAACTGGCAAGGCGTGCCACTTTGAAATTTATAGCATAGATAGTCCCCAAAATGTCCTTTGATCTCATATATGTCAGAATGACTTACACCCCGTCAGAGCCGTACTATATGATTTTTTTATTCCGGGGTAATGTTTTAACTGCTGACCTCATATCTCAAAACCGGCAAGGCGTGCCACCTTGGAATTTATAGCATAGAGAGTCCTCAACATACCCTTTGAACTCATATATGTCAGAATGACTTACACCCCGTCAGAGCCGGACTATCTGATTTTTTTATTCCGCGACAGGTTTTAACTGCTGCACTCATAGCTCAAAACTGGCAAGGCGTGCCACTTTAAAATTTAGAGCATATAGAGTCCTCAACATACCCTTTGAACTCATATATGTCAGAATGACTTACACCCCGTCAGAGCCGGACTATCTGATTTTTTTATTCCGCGACAGGTTTTAACTTCTGAACTCATAGCTCAAAACTGGCAAGGCGTGCCACTTTGAAATTTATAGCATAGATAGTCCCCAAAATGTCCTTTGAACTCATATATGTCAGAATGACTTACACCCCGTCAGAGCCGTACTATATGATTTTTTTATTCCGGGGTAATGTTTTAACTGCTGACCTCATATCTCAAAACCGGCAAGGCGTGCCTCCTTGGAATTTATAGCATAGAGAGTCCTCAACATACCCTTTGAACTCATATATGTCAGAATGACTTACACCCCGTCAGAGCCGGACTATCTGATTTTTTTATTCCCCGACAGGTTTTAACTGCTGCACTCATAGCTCAAAACTGGCAAGGCGTGCCATTTTGAAATTTATAGCATAGAGAGTCCTCAACATACCCTTTGAACTCATATATGTCAGAATGACTTACACCCCGTCAGAGCCGGACTATCTGATTTTTTTATTCCGCGACAGGTTTTAACTGCTGAACTCATAGCTCAAAACTGGCAAGGCGTGCCACTTTGAAATTTATAGCATAGATAGTCCTCTACATGTCCTTTGAACTCATATATGTCAGAATGACTTACACCCCGTCAGAGCCGTACTATATGATTTTTTTATGCCGAGAGAGGTTTTAACTGTTGACTTGATAGCTCAAAACTGGCAAGAGATAGACGTAGCTAGTCATTTGCATGCCCTTCCAACTCATATTTCAAAAATATTCTAATTAGTATCTACGAATGTCATTAACGTGGATAATTCTTGACCAAGTGTCATATTTATTTGCTTTCTACAACCATCATGGCCATCTAAAATCAATTAAATTTAAAGTCCTATGTCCTATCACAGTTATAGTAATAGAAAAATGTAAAATTATTGGCAATATTATGAAAACTATAAATTTTGGAATAGACATCTTTTCATAAACTTGCCGATATTTTTAATTCAACAAAATATATAAATTGGGAGTTAAAAATTTTGAATTTTAACACTTTTTTCAATATGATTTTAATCCCTTTTTTTTCAAATACCCTGTATTTATTTATTAGAACAATATACATAGGCCCCTAAAGTTCGTCTATTACTACTAGGATATCCTAACAAATTAAATTATTAAAGCTTCCATATAATAAAAAATTGTTATTATACCTTATGCTGCAAACTTCATTTCATATTTCGAAAATGGCTGGACATAGTTATAACATAGGTATTATACATAAACTATGTTTAGAATTACAAGTAGAATGCAAAATACGAGTAATATATAATTTATATAGGGTCGTATTTAAAATAAGGAAATTGACACCCTTTTCGGGTATAATCGGAAGCACTAGATTCTTGAAAATATTTTAGCCGAATTGGCCCTATCGACCTAAGTACACCAGATTTTCAGATTGTTCCACAGTGTAGTTTCTCCATAAACGATCGAAACCCTTCCCGGTGGGACACCCGGTACAGCATTAGAAATTAGAACGAAAATTGACGAAAAATAAGAACAAGATATGCTAAAACAATGAAAACACCCTCAAACATATCAGCAGAAAGATGGGGTATGGCATCTATATGAGAGTGATATTATTTTAGAGTTTTTTAAATACAAAATATTTTTTATTCGTATAGCTACTTTGGATATATTAGCTCATATAGTAAGTTTTATTTGTTTCTATATACCTCACCTATATAGGTGATAATATTCTAAATGCTTTTTCTTAATTATATTTATCACCTCCCTGAAAATGGCTATAAAATTTAGATTTTTTTTTTCAAAGTCAACTCAATTGAATTTACGAGACATGATCACCTCCCATTCACTTATTTTTCTACAAGTAATTCTGGCAAAAGGAACGCGCAATAGATTGGGATGATGGTAATTATCAGATATTTCAAATTAAAGCAAAATTCCTACTATAGTTCATTATTATAGTCGTCAAAATCCAATCTTGATTCACAAATCTAAATCGTAAACGCACAAAGATCTGCCAAGAAATATATTTATAGGTCTATTTGCTAAACGATAAGTTGTATTAATTTAGGGGAAAAGACGTTTTCCGCCTATGCTTTAATAGATACACCATACCATACCAGAACTTATTTCAATATCATTATTCCTTAATAAAAAGCAAAGTAACATAGTTATATGTATGTATTTTACATCAAATAAATTTATGTGTACAGTAGTAGAGTCGGTAAGTAAAATGTATCTGTGTATTTTTTACATAAATACATAATCGGCGTTACGCATCTGAAAATTTTCATTCTTTGCCCGAAGTCTGAGTTCATTATGGGTACTGCCAAATAATAGATACGTACACTACATAACCCTTTCGCACTGAACTAAGTGAACAATCTGAAAACTGATTATTATATACATCAATTATTTTTCATGGATAATAAAATCATAGAATAAGAAAGCTAGCTTTCGTATTCTATGATAATATCATGGAATAAATTATTTTCCAGTTTTCAAAGCAGGTTTGGTTGTTTTCACAAGTTTTCGAGGTTAAGTGAAAGACAATTACAAAAAAGATGATCTATCGGTTTCGCCAAATATTCAGTTCAGTATAATTACATTCAGTTTAATCAAATTAACTTGTTCAGATCAATCACTACGAATGAATAACCCTATAATAATGCATTTTACTTAAAAATGATTTTAATGGGACGGATTATTTTTGACATAAGTGGACCACAACTAACAGATTCATTTCAACAAGGAGGTAGCAAAATCATATATCATATACAGTGTGTCCCGGATAGATGAAATGACTGTTAAATATGATCATCTGCGGTCCAGCCATGCTTGGTTTGAAACTAATTTGAGACACAATTTTAGTTTTGAAAAATACGCTTTGGACATTTTGAAAATATTGTTTTTTTACACCAGCAAATTCGGTTGAATATCACGATAAATTGTTATTTAAGAAAAGTTATTCAGAATGAAAAAGTGATTAAATGTTCAACATTTCAAGATTCTATGCCTACTTTGATTTTTTGCTTTTTCTCTCTCTTTTTCTTGGAAAAGTGCCTTTCTGATAGCTGAGACTAAAATCCTTTCCCTGTACGGGAAAGTAAAATGTTATTGAAGAATGTTGTTCAGAAACAGAGAAGATACGGCAGTAACATTTGAACGCAGTCTGTCCATATTTTGAATTTTATCGTTTCTTGTTTGAAATTATACAAATAAAAAAAACTCGATTATTTCTATTCAAAGCTACTTGTAGAACTAAATACTGTAAGTGATTGGGAGGTGATCATGTCACGTCGATTCAATTGAGTTGAAAAAAATCTAAATTTCATAGTCATTTTCAGAGAGGTGATAAATATAATACACAATACAAGCATTTAGCACAATATTATATGTGTAGAAAAAAATAAATTTTACGATATGAACCAATATATCCAAAATATACGAATAAAAAATATTTTTCATTTCAAAAATTGTAAAATAATATCACTCTCTGTCGCGGAATAAAAAATCAGATAGTCGGGCTCTGACGGGGTGTAAGTCATTCTGACATATATCAGTCCAAAGGACATGTTGAGGACTATCTATGCTATAAATTTCAAAGTGGCATGCCTTGCCAGTTTTGAGCTATAAGTTCAGCAGTTAAAACCTGTCGCGGAATAAAAAGTCAGATAGTCCGGCTCTGACGGGGTGTAAGTCATTCTGACATATATGACTTCAAAGGGTATGTTGAGGACTATCTATGCTATGAATTTCAAAGTGGCACGCCTTGTTAGTTTTGAGATATGAGGTCAGCAGTTAAAACATTACCCCGGAATAAAAAAAATCATATAGTACGGCTCTGACGGGGTGTAAGTCATTCTGACATATATGAGTTCAAAGGACATTTTGAGGACTATCTACGCTTTAAATTTCAAAGTGGCACGCCTTGCCAGTTTTGAGATATGAGGTCAGCAGTTAAAACATTACCCCGGAATATAAAAATCATATAGTACGCCTCTGACGGGGTGTAAGTCATTCTCACATATATGAGTTCAAAGGACATTTTGAGGACTATCTATGCTATAAATTTCAAAGTAGCACGCCTTGCCAGTTTTGAGCTATGAGTTCAGCAGTTAAAACCTGTCGCGGAATAAAAAAATCAGATAGTCCGGCTCTGACGGGGTGTAGGTCATTCTGACATATATGAGTTCAAAGGGTATGTTGAGGACTATCTGTGCTATAAATTTCAAAGTGGCACGCCTTGCCAGTTTTGAGCTATGAGTTCAGCAGTTAAAACCTGTCGCGGAATAAAAAAATCAGATAGTCCGGCTCTGACGGGGTGTAAGTCATCCTGACATATATGAGTTTAAAGGACATTTTGAGGACTATCTATGCTATAAATTTCAAAGTGGCACGCCTTGCCAGTTTTGAGCTATGAGTTCAGCAGTTAAAACCTGTCGCGGAATAAAAAAATCAGATAGTCCGGCTCTGACGGGGTGTAAGTCATTCTGACATATATGAGTTCAAAGGGTATGTTGAGGACTATCTATGCTATAAATTTCAAAGTGGCACGCCTTGCCAGTTTTGAGCTATGAGTTCAGCAGTTAAAACCTGTCGCGGAATAAAAAAATCAGATAGTCCGGCTCTCACGGGGTGTAAGTCATTCTGACATATATGAGTTCAAAGGGTATGTTGAGGACTATCTGTGCTATAAATTTCAAAGTGGCACGCCTTGCCAGTTTTGAGCTATGAGTTCAGCAGTTAAAACCTGTTGCGGAATAAAAAAATCAGATAGTCCGGCTCTGACGGGGTGTAAGTCATTCTGACATATATGAGTTCAAAGGGTATGATGAGGACTATCTGTGCTATAAATTTCAAAGTGGCACGCCTTGCCAGTTTTGAGCTATGAGTTCAGCAGTTAAAACCTGTCGCGGAATAAAAAAATCAGATAGTCCGGCTCTGACGGGGTGTAAGTCATTCTGACATATATGAGTTCAAAGGGTATGTTGAGGATTCTCTATGCTATAAATTCCAAGGTGGCACGCCTTGCCGGTTTTGAGATATGAGGTCAGCAGTTAAAACATTACCTCGGAATAAAAAAATCATGTAGTACGGCTCTGACGGGGTGTAAGTCATTCTGACATATATGAGTTCAAAGGACATTTTGGGGACTATCTATGCTATAAATTTCAAAGTGGCACGCCTTGCCAGTTTTGAGCTATGAGTTCAGCAGTTAAAACCTGTCGCGGAATAAAAAAATCAGATAGTCCGGCTCTGACGGGGTGTAAGTCATTCTGACATATATGAGTTCAAAGGGTATGTTGAGGACTCTCTATGCTATAAATTCCAAGGTGGCACGCCTTGCCAGTTTTGAGATATGAGGTCAGCAGTTAAAACATTACACCGGAATAAAAAAATCAGATAGTCCGGCTCTGACGGGGTGTAAGTCATTCTGGCATATATGAGTTCAAAGGGTATGTTGAGGACTATCTATGCTATAAATTACAACGTGGCACGCCTTGCCAGTTTTGAGATATGGGGTCAGCAGTTAAAATATTATCCCGGAATAAAAAAATCGCTGACGGGGTGTAAGTCAATCTGACATATATGGGTTAGAAGTACATGTAATAGACTATATATACTGTAAATTCCAAAGTGGCTCGCCTTGCCAGTTTTGAGATATGAGGTCAGCAGTTAAAACATGTTTTGGAAAAAAATATCATATAGTACGGCTCTGACGGGGTGTAAGTCATTCTAACATATATGAGTTCAAAGGACATGTAGAGGACTATCTATGCTATAAATTTCAAAGTGGCACGCCTTGCGAGTTTTGAGCTATAAGGTCAGCAGTTATAATGTTGTTGGGGGCTTAAAAACTAATAATACGGCTCTGATAATTATATCACTGAAATATATATGTTATTTATATATGAATTTCTTGATATTAGTAGTATATAACCACTCTGAACACAACATTTGAATTAATTGATATTCTAACCTCAAATATGTCTGTCGAAATATTTATTTATTGACAAATAATTATTACCATATAAGTAAATTAACTTATATTAATTAAAATTCTAGCAGTTATTTCCGAACATTGCCGAATGGAGTATACCGGGGTGATTGATGATTTACATCAAATTGATGCAATGCAAATGCAAACTACATGTAGTATCATTAATATAATATATTTGCCAATAATTAAATATTTCGACAGACATATTTGAGGTTAGAATATCAATTAATTCAAATGTTGTGTTCAGAGTGGTTATACACTTTGTTTAAATTTTTTATCCAATACTTTTTTTTTACGCCAATTACATTTTCCTCTCGATAAATGGTTGACACTGATAATAGTCACCCTGTTATTTTTTTTTTCAGATATTTAAATCACATTCTTCGTCATGTTCGATTTTAAGGCACTCGGAGTGTAAAACTTTTCTAGATAAAGACAACATCCATCTTTATTTTCGGCAAATAAATTAAATAAAATGACAACGACGTTTCGTTACTAATTAGTAACTTCTTCAGGTTGAACACATTTTTCTGAAATTACATACACATACAAATTATTTAAGATAATTGTCTATATAATATAATATACATATCTATATTTCATTTTAGCTCTCCATATCATATAATATGTAATATATGTATATATGGAGACTATTAGTTTCATGAAAAAAAAATTTTTTTTAATTTCACCGGAAATACTTGTTTTTGGTCATTTTATACATAAATAAGTAGTTTTAAAAAAATGTCTGTCTGTCTGTCTGTATCCACGAAAACGCAAAAACCGCTTAACAGATTTTAACCAAATTTGGTACAAAAATACTATTGGACATGGCAAGGAGCTGATTAGATTTTGAGAAACATTGAGCGTAGGTAAAGGGTTTAAAAGAGGGTTCAAAAATTAAAAAAATTCATAGTTCTTAAACTTATCCGAAATACTGCATAATTTTTTATGCATTTAATTGAATATAACCTAAAATATTGAACATAAAATATTAGACCACATTGGCGTTCGAAAATAGTGTAAAATGGGGTAAAAAAGATTTAAAAAAACGTATTTCTTAAAAATAGCAGAAAAATTAACTAGTTATTTATAGTTTTGATAGAATATAACCTATAAAATGTGTCATGAATAACTTACTTTCATATGCGTTCGTAAATAGTGGTAAAGGGGTCAAAACATAAAAAATATATATTTCCTAAACTTATTCGAAATATGGAATAATTTTTCATAGTTGTGATACAATATAAGCTAAAAAATATTCCATAAAAGAATTGGTTCACACAGGCGTTCTAAAATAGTTTAAAAAAGGGTCAAAAACGAAAAAAAAATGTTTCTCAAATATACCAGAAAAATTGACTAATTATATATAGCTTTGATATAAGATAACCTAAAAAATGCAGCATAAAATTTTTATTTACATGGGCGTTCGTAAATAGTAGAAAAAGGGGTAAAATAAAAAAAAAATAAAATGTAAAAATTTGTATATTTAACTAGATGAATTGGTGTTAAAAATACACGACAAAAATTGATGTACCATAGGCGTCCGTGAACATTCTATAAAAGGGTCAGAAAAAAATTGTATCCGTGATAACTCAAAAACCACTTAACGGATTTTAACCACATTTGGTACGAAAATACTACAGGATATTTATATGTGGTGATTAACATTGAGCGTAGGCAAGGGGTTTAAAAGAGGGTTCAAAAATTTAAAAAATCATAGTTCTTAAACTTATCCGAAATATTGAATAATTTTTTATAGTTGTGATAGAATATAACCTAAAAAATGTTACATAAAAGAATTAGTTCACATAGGCGTTCGAAAATAGTCTTAAAAAAGGGTCAAAAACGAAAAAAAAATGTTTCTCAAATATACCAGAAAAATTGGCTAATTATATATAGCTTTGATATAAGATAACCTAAAAAATGCAGCATAAAATTTTTATTTACATAGGCGTTCGTAAATAGTAGAAAAAGGAGTAAAATAAAAAAAATTAAAATGTAAAAAATTTTATATTTAACTAGATGAATTGGTGTTAAAAAGACACGACAAAAATTAATTTTCCATAGGCGTCCGTGAAAATTCTATAAAAGGTCCAGAAAAAATGTGTATCCGTTATAACTCAAAAACCACTTAACGGATAACCTACAACATGCAGCATAACAATTTTGTTTACATGGGCGTTCGTAAGTAGTAGAAAAGGGGGCAAAATAAATTTTATAATAAAACTAAAAAAAAAAATTAATTTGCGTTCAAGAACATGGCCTAGATCTGAAATATAAAATATATGCGTATAAATAGTGCATCCAAAGAGAAGAAAAAGGCACAAAACCCGATACTTAAAAAAAAAAATAGCTGATGTCTAAAACAAAACAAAAATTTATTAAATTTAGATAAATGACAAAAAGGTCATTAAATTATTTCTTTTACACTTAAATATGGAGAGCTATTCGTGCCTCAAGGGCAACAGTTTATTTTTTGTGTTATTACCCAACACAAATTCCATCACGTCAATATCAAAAATAACAAACAATTTTCTTTATAATTACAAATAGAACATTTAAAACATTCAAATATAATAAAACTCATTTTTATTTAATGATATTTTATTTTCATACACGCACCAGGATAGAATATTAATTATTATTTATTAATTAAATTAATCACAGTAGTCCCTAAGGTTTGTTGAGTGTTTTTTTCAATTCATTTTATGATAGTCCCTACCATTATAAATATGCCAATTAGTGAGAGGTAAGCGGATTATACAAATAAGGACATAGATAGGCAGAACATTTCAGCAAATCTATTTAGTAAACAGACAATAACAATGCCAATACCTAGAACCTATCATCTACCTGTTCTTAATATGGGTCGCTAATCTGTTTGTACCTGTTTTATGACTGAAAATATTTTGCATATAAACCTCAGCGGAAGGAAAAGGTTTTCACTCTACGTATTGATGCTTACTTGGTGTTTATATTTTATAAAGTTTTGCTTTTTGTACAACCAGTTAGTATATTCACTTTAAAAGTCAAGATGTGTACATTAAATAAATCGAAAGACAACAATGATTGGGAATGTGAGTTGGACGCCGAAATATTTGGTCTCGACGTCTGTTGTAAAAATTGGCATAATATGGGACACACGGATACAGACATAGAATGTGTTATGTACAATTTGTACAATTCATTCGATGAGTCTGAAATTGTGACTGATGAGAAGATGTCATCAAACGGAAAACGACGAAGGGGTACAATGGAGGAGGCTGAAGATAGTAAACCAAGAAAGAAGACGAATAATTCTAGTGAGGGTGATAATGTGCAAAAAAAGTGTGATATAATGTGTGAAATTGATAATTTAACACGTGCATTTGAATTGTTGAAGATTTCACATTAGCTGAATCTTGTGAGAGTTCAACTAGTAGGTATCATATTTTTGGATTTTTTTTTTGTACAGACATTTTTATTTATATTTTTGTTATGTGTGGTATAATTAAGTTGTTTACATTTTTTGTATTAACGTGTTCTATGTAGTATGTACTTTTAGAAAAATTAAATTATATTGTATTCTATGAATATTCTATTTATTTTAGTCACCTAGCTTAATTTTTTTTTGCATCAAAGAAATGTTTATATATATATATATATATATATATATATATATATAACTAATTAATATTTTCTTATTTTAGCCTTCCGTTTGATAAACTTCGAAACAAAATATTTGGGGTATAGGCTGTTGTGATATTGACAGAGAAACTCTTTTCTGCTTATACCAAGCTTTCGAAAATCATTTTATTTTCTTCCTCAGGGCTAGAAAAACAACAGTAATCAGTAGGTCTTAAGTACTTAGCTACAATTTAAATTTCTTTCTCTATGTTTTCTCCTTAGTTATTTCTACATAAACAAATTTATATAAACTATAAACTCACCTCGATATGCAAAGTGAGTTATATCTCAAAAAATATTACTGGAAACATAGAACATTACACTTTTACACATTAAAAAACCTATTATTGTTATAATTTGAAAGCAACACAAACGACATTAATAGTTCTCTCAATTGAATGGTATGTTATTTCTATCTTACATTTTTTTTAAAGCTGACTATATTTATTGTATTTAATTTCATTTTAAATTAATATTAAACCCAGTGGAGACATCTCACTGAAACACAGCAATTCTGCCTAAAATGCACAGTTAGAAATCTACTAATTTGTGTGTGGTATTGGACCATTATTAAATAAACGTCAATTATTTGAATATCAATCGAGGAATACCAGGGACTTTGATAAGTGTCTGAATACGGAGCAAAACGTAGCTCGCATCTGTGTCTGTCACCCACAGAAAGCGCCACCACGCTTCGGAAACATGTTCCACTCCGCTATCATCACTGTGACCTTTACCTCAAAGCTGGTTAAGATGCTGTCTGTAGCTGTCACCTACAGAGATCATCCCGCCAACCCCCAGAATGAGATGTACAAGGATAGGCTGCCACTTCTATCCTACTGCTGGTTTCACCTTTATTTTATTTTTATTTTTTTTTCTTTTTTTTTTTATTTTTCCCTTAGTATTATTATTGTTGTCATTCTTCCTCCAACCTGATGGATATTTTTTTTTTTTGTGTTAATCTGAAAGACTGGAACTATCTTGGCTATTGTTAGTTTGATTGTTGGTGGATTTTTGTTTTTTATTGAGATTGAGTAAGTATGTATACATGATAGTGGTTGCGTCAATATCCTTTCTTTTATTCAGACAATCCTCATTTTGATACGTTTCGATCATTTCTAAAAACAATCTTTTTGTGACATTAGTTTCTGAATGCAATACGGTGGTACCTGTATAATTGGGCAAGTGTCCTGTATCTAAATGATGTTCTGCCAATGCACATGATCTTTTATGCAGCCGACAGTCACTCTTGTGTGCTGTTAGTCTGTCTTTTAGAAGTCTGGAGGTTTGACCCACATAGACAAGGTTGCACGATGAACACGGTATATTGTATACAACTCCTGATCTTTTGTTGGTGGTACTATTATTCGCTTCCATCGGTCCAAAATGTGTCACAAAAAAATAATCAAAGTGTTCAATAATTTACCGTCAATAAAAATTTCCTTAAAAAACACAAAAACTGTTGGAAATTTGCATTCAATAGTAAAAGATAAAACAGAAACCAACAAAAGATCAGGAGTTGTATACAATATACCGTGTTCATCGTGCAACCTTGTCTATGTGGGTCAAACCTCCAGACTTCTAAAAGACAGACTAACAGCACACAAGAGTGACTGTCGGCTGCATAAAAGATCATGTGCATTGGCAGAACATCATTTAGATACAGGACACTTGCCCAATTATATAGGTACCACCGTATTGCATTCAGAAACTAATGTCACAAAAAGATTGTTTTTAGAAATGATCGAAACGTATCAAAATGAGGATTGTCTGAATAAAAGAAAGGATATTGACGCAACCACTATCATGTATACATACTTACTCAATCTCAATAAAAAACAAAAATCCACCAACAATCAAACTAACAATAGCCAAGATAGTTCCAGTCTTTCAGATTAACACAAAAAAAAAAAAATATCCATCAGGTTGGAGGAAGAATGACAACAATAATAATACTAAGGGAAAAATAAAAATAAAAGAAAAAAAAATAAAAATAAAATAAAGGTGAAACCAGCAGTAGGATAGAAGTGGCAGCCTATCCTTGTACATCTCATTCTGGGGGTTGGCGGGATGATCTCTGTAGGTGACAGCTACAGACAGCATCTTAACCAGCTTTGAGGTAAAGGTCACAGTGATGATAGCGGAGTGGAACATGTTTCCGAAGCGTGGTGGCGCTTTCTGTGGGTGACAGACACAGATGCGAGCTACGTTTTGCTCCGTATTCAGACACTTATCAAAGTCCCTGGTATTCCTCGATTGATATTCAAATAATTGACGTTTATTTAATAATGGTCCAATACCACACACAAATTAGTAGATTTCTAACTGTGCATTTTAGGCAGAATTGCTGTGTTTCAGTGAGATGTCTCCACTGGGTTTAATATTAATTTAAAATGAAATTAAATACAATAAATATAGTCAGCTTTAAAAAAAATGTAAGATAGAAATAACATACCATTCAATTGAGAGAACTATTAATGTCGTTTGTGTTGCTTTCAAATTATAACAATAATAGGTTTTTTAATGTTTAAAAGTGTAATGTTCTATGTTTCCAGTAATATTTTTTGAGATATAACTCACTTTGCATATCGAGGTGAGTTTATAGTTTATATAAATTTGTTTATGTAGAAATAACTAAGGAGAAAACATAGAGAAAGAAATTTAAATTGTAGCTAAGTACTTAAGACCTACTGATTACTGTTGTTTTTCTAGCCCTGAGGAAGAAAATAAAATGATTTTCGAAAGCTTGGTATAAGCAGAAAAGAGTTTCTCTGTCAATATCACAACAGCCTATACCCCAAATATTTTGTTTCGAAGTTTATATATATATATATATATATACATCCCGCACACTATTTTGCGTCCCTCTTATAGCTCGGCACATATCAAACTGTTTCCTTGACTATTTTACGTCCGAATATCGGACGCAAAATAGTTTTGCCTTATATCTCACATAGTATTGGATTTACAGACACAGATCTTAGGGCTTTCATTTTTTTTCATAGTCTATTTTTTATCGTATTTAATGGCATTCTCTTAGTTGGTCACGTTAAGCAGATAGGGGAATCAGTTTGATGCTATTTATGAAAGAAGTATAATAAATTTTAGTTCACGGAAATTCCGCAATTTTTTTCTTTTGGCGCTGTTAATATACAGTAGAAGTATATTTGTTGTTTATACGGAGCACTGTATTGAATCCTTTATTTCAACCACAGTTACAAAACATGACAACACTGTTGTTGTATATAACTTACAATATTACGCGTTATTTTGATTCCTTTAAAAATTATAAGCAATTCATTTTTTTATCAATTCTCAGTTCCTATAATAGATCTGCATACTGGAGATAGGGTTGAAATACAATAATTATTATAATTCGAAAAGTAGGAAAAATTCAGGTATAGCTAATAGGAAACTTTTTGTAGAGAAACTAATTTTCCATATTTTTTGATGCAAAAAATATTCTAAAACAATTTAAAAACTAGGAAAATACTATTTTTTGGTTGTTTTTGGCTCGTATCTTTCATCTGAGCAGACATAGGTATAGGTATTGATAATTAATTAAAACTAAATAAAATAAATTTATAATATCCGTTCACATGGTGTCTTCAACAAGTTTAGTCTTTTTTTTTTTTTTCTGGTGTTCACTATGGAATAGTTTTAATTATTATCTACTTTTTACTAGATAATTAAGTTTCACTCAAAGTATTTCAAGTTAATCTGATAACAATACATAAATATTTTCACAGTTCTGTAAAACTCTATTGCTTTTTAAATGAATTAATTATACTATATCTTTAATATTATGTACAGAGATATGTCTTTTTTTATTAGAAATATTTAAATTTTGTTATATTAGAGGATGAGATATTATTGAGAATGTGATTAAAGAGCTAGAACCAAATGTATGAAAATATTTAATTCCGTACTGAAAATCCTCCAAAAATATAGATACCTACTAAAATTATAATTTTCTGAAACGAAAGACCTCGATTATTTTACTATAATAATTCATTCGTAGAGTTTTAAAGAAGTGGTGAAGGTTTATAAAACGTTTTGTTCAAATTAGTCTACCTACACCAAAGGCTCTACTCATTAATTATAATTAATCGTTAAAAAAACTATCACAATTTACTTATGCGAAAATATTATCTATTTATTATTAACAAGTTAACTTGAGTAAAAATTTATGGTCTTGTCAAATGTGTAATTAACAATTATGTTAAAGTAAACGAGCTACAAAAACTGGCACATTTTTGGCGATGATATCTCAGTCAATTTTTGTCGCAAAAAACGCTTAGTTTTCAGATTATAATTAAAACATTATAAAAATTATGTATGTTGAAATTTCCTCCCTATCACCGATATGCACGCTCCAATACCACCCCGGGGATGATATATTGACTAAAGTAAATCAAAAACCTTGAACGTGTTCCTTATTTCCCTACTTTTTATGACATAAATAGCATATTATGTAGATGTTTGCTTGATTTCGTTTACTATTGTAGACAATATTAAATTATATAAAGCACTATGACTTATAATAATTGAGATGAGCTCTTTTAGGAATTTTAATTAGTTACATGTCAATTTTAGGAGACGCTATAGTAGTTCGAATAAGTATTATGAAAACTACCAGCAACTCACATTTTATTAGCAGTTAACTGCTACATTTCATTCTTCCAAATTCTTCCATAGTCGAGTTATTAAATAAAAACAACTTTTTCCCTAAACTTAAAGGGCTCTAGCTTTGCTTATTTTTGTTGAAAAATAACCCTTTAAAATATTACCCATTACCTAATTTAGCAATTTCTTTAGTTGAATACGTGGAATCAAAACAATGCGAATAAAAATCAAAATGCATATTTTACATAAATGAAATCAAAATAGTACGTCATGTAAAATGAAATGTATATTGACAGATTATACATTTCGTTTTATATGAGGCCCTATTTTGGTTCCATGTAAGTTATTTGGAATCAAAATAACGCGTCATATAAAACGCAATGTATATTGAGAGAGTATACATGTGGTTTGATACGGCACACTATTTTGATTCCAATATACATTTCGTTTCATATGCGGCACTATTTTCTTTCCATGTAAGGTAGTTGGAATCAAAATAATGCGTCATATAAAACTAAATGTATATTGAGAGAGTATACATACATGTCGTTTGATACGCCACACTATTTTGATTCCAATATACATTTCCTTTCATGTGAGGCACTATTTTGTTTCCATGTAAGATAGTTGGAATCAAAATATTGCGTCATATAAAACTAAATGTATATTGAGAGAGTATACATGTCGTTTGATACGGCACACTATTTTGATTCCAATATACATTTCGTTTCATGTGCGGCACTATTTTGGTTCCATGTAAGTTATTTGGAATCAAAATAATGCGTCATATAAAACAAAATGTATATTGCGAGAGTATACATGTCGTTTGATACGGCCCACTATTTTGATTCCAATATACATTTCGTTTCATGTGCTGCACTATTTTGGTTCCATGTAAGTTATTTGGAATCAAAATAATGCGTCATATAAAACAAAATGTATATTGCGAGAGTATACATGTCGTTTGATACGGCACACTATTTTGATTCCAATATACATTTCGGTTCATGTGCTGCACTATTTTGATTCCATGTAAGATATTTGGAATGAAAATAATGCGTCAAATAAAACGAAATGTATATTGACAGAATATACATGTCGTTTGATACGGTACACTATTTTGATTCCAATATACATTTTGTTTCATGTGCTACACTATTTCGATTCCATGTAAGATATTTGGAATCAAAATAATGCGTCATACAAAACGAAATTTATATTGAAATAATATACATGTCGTTTGATACGGCCCACTATTTTGATTCTAATATATATTTTGTTTCATGTGCTGCACTATTTTGATTCCATGTAAGATATTTGGTATCAAAATAATGCGCCATCTGAAACAAACTGTATATTTATATAGTATACATTAGGGTGGGCCGAAAAATCATTTTTTTTTAATTTTTGGAATTTCGTTTTGGAATAGGGCACAAAAGATGCCTTTTGTTGTTACAAAAAATATTTTATTAACGGTTTTTTTATTGTAATCTGTCTTATGTCGCCTACCAGCCCTTAAAAATAAGCTTGTAATGTTCTTTTTGGTTTATTTTTCCTGAAGATATACTTTAGTATTTGAAAAAAAACTCATCACTACTAGCTGTTTATAACACATATTATGAAGTTTTTAAATTTCTATAAAAAACTCATCGCTACTTTTATAGAAATTTAAAACCTTCATAATATGTGTTATAAACAGCTAGCCTGAAAACGATTAATAGCAGCGGATCGTGATATCGACGGCTGCTCATAAGCAAGTGATTATTGTATTTCTATTCAGTCTTCAGTTGTTAGATGAGATGTTTTTCTTTGAAGTATATTAGAGTTATGAGTTTCTCAAAAACTTGTTACCCAAGACGATGCACCGAGTGTCCGTTAGTGGGATCACCTTCAGATTTAAAAGATAATACTCTTCCTACCCAAGAAGATTTGTTAAAGTGCTTTTTATGGATAAGGCTTAGTCTATAACCACCGCACTGTGGAAAAGAGGCAATAGGTTCCCAAATTTCTAATATACTAGCTGACAAGGTTCTAAGTTTGTGGGAGAAAGCGGCAAATCCTACAGTAATCCGTGAACGTGTTTTGCAAGTGATCAAAACACAACACGATAGATATTTAAAGCTTTTGTAACGACGTACGATTTTTGTTATTTTACTTTAAAATGTTATTTGTCCAACGTACGGTTGTTCTGACAGCTACCGTTAAAAGAACGTTACTTTCTCCAAGAGCAGAGGAGTTCAAGAAACATATTTATAGGGGGTATTGATCCAAAAAAGCAAGCCAAAAAATTAACAAACAACGCTAGAAGATTTGAAAAAATGCAAGGGAGGAAAGAATTGTTTACGAGTTTATAGTCACGCAAAACGACAAAATATTTATTCGAAGACGAACACTATCAACAGTAAAACGTTAGCTTCTAATTTGTTTAACTTCAATCAGCTTGGGCAATATCTTTTACAAACTTTAGAGCAATTCTAAAAGTAGAACTAAACTACCTACTCCCGCTTAAATGTTTGACAGATATGGTTTGTCAGACAGATCTGGTGTAGCAGTTGCATCGCCTATTTTACAAGATGTTGCCTTTGTAATAAAAAAAATGATCAGAACAAGTAATATATACAAATAAATTATAAAGAGCTAGAGAGAGTTTAAGAAATGAAATTTTGCATACAGTTTTCAAAATCCGGGCAAGCAATAGATTCCATTTACCTTGACGGGTGAAAAGATGAAACATTGTCTTTTGAAAAAATAGATGGCAGGCTTCACAGAAGAACGTTAGTGGAAGAACATGCTTCTTTGGTGCAAGAGCCAGGTTCTGTGTTTCTGGGTCACACAATGCCTTCTTCTGGATCAGCAAAAGATATCTGTCGACGTATAGTTGAATTCGTACAGGTCAACACCGAATCAAAAAATGGAGTCATAGCTCAACTTGAATCAAAGTTAGGACATCCTTTCAAACGAGTCGTCTGTCAGCTTCATGGCAATGAGCTACCCTTAAAAAAGACATATTTTTCACCATAATGATGGACAAACAACGGGTCCTAAGGCGATTTCAGTGCGACTGGGAAAGCTTACAGCCCACTGTGAAAATTTACCAGTTATAAAATATGAAATTATGGACTGCAAATTACCAGAAGTAAAATTTTGTGACATATGTATTGATCAGAGATACCTTAACAAAATTTGCCTCGCAATATCTTAAGGTCATTGTTCGGCGGGCTTAGCGAACCAGAATCCAGGAAAACTCAGCTCATCATCTACTTAACCTCGTTCGATCAAAAAGATCGTTATTTTTTTTTTTCTAAGATTGCAGGGCCGGTAGGGGGCAGAATATAAACTGATAGAAAAAAAGTTTACATACATGTTTTGATTAACATATCCAAAGCAAGGCCTTTCGAGCTATTCCATATCGAAATACAAAATTTTGAATTTCAGACATTTTTATAATTTTAGGTTATGGTAGGGGGCAGAAGATGCACTTCAATCAAAAAAAGTTTTATTAACTTCTTTTTTTTATAATAAAAAAATGCAACTTTTTTTCACTATTCCGAAAATAAATTTAAAAATCATATTTTCGGCCCACCCTAGTAATCATGCCGTTTGATACGGCACACTATTTTGATTTCATATAACCTTACGTACAATTATTAAAACAAAATGTGTCTCAAACTGACGTTTATCATTCCATAGGCCTGAGTGTTAAAGTGTTGGCGTTTTATGTCATTCGGTCATTTTTTGCAAATTAATCGAAAACTACTGATACAATACATAAAGTGTCATATATCAATAAAATCAGAATAAACCACAGTCTTTAACGAGCGTTCAATAAACTGCGTGTTAAAAAAACGCACTTGTGCTCGTATCTGTTCCAAAATGACAGTCTTTTGGTTTTTTACTAGCAAAAAACTTAGCAAGATACCCTACAATACATTTTTCGTTCGGCATATCTCTGAAAATAAAAAAAAATCATCAAATAATCAAAATGATATCAAGATAAATTGACCACACTGTACATTTGCAAATTTAATGCTTAATTTTTAAAGATATACTTAATCATTTTTACCAATAAATACAAATATACAGTAAATAGAGTTAAAATAGTATCATGTATGAATATTTAATCTTAACAGAAATAAGTATCACTTGGCAACAACGCCAGATACAAAATAGTCTGTAAAATGAAAAATATATTGAAAATTGGACACAAAATTGTGCGGATTATGAAAGGAAATATACAGCCTGGAATCAAGAAAACCTTATTTTGTAAAGATACAAAAAGATGCTATATGTGAAAAAATGTATATTTCAATTTTTACAATTTAGACATCAAAAGTAGTCAGTTGCGCCACATATCGGCGGGTTATCCAATATACGCGGATAGTTTTCTTCTAAACCCACTCCTTCTAGGGGATGTAGAAAGGTTCCAATGTGAAAGGAATCAAAATAGATATGCGGAATATATATATATATATATATATATAAATAAATCCGCATATCTATTTTGATTCCTTTCACATTGGAACCTTTCTACATCCCCTAGAAGGAGTGGGTTTAGAAGAAAACTATCCGCGTATATTGGATAACCCGCCGATATGTGGCGCAACTGACTACTTTTGATGTCTAAATTGTAAAAATTGAAATATACATTTTTTCACATATAGCATCTTTTTGTATCTTTACAAAATAAGGTTTTCTTGATTCCAGGCTGTATATTTCCTTTCATAATCCGCACAATTTTGTGTCCAATTTTCAATATATTTTTCATTTTACAAACTATTTTGAGTCTGGCGTTGTTGCCAAGTGATACACATTTCTGTTAAGATTAAATATTCATACATGATACTTACGTTTTTAACTCTATTTACAGTATATTTGTATTTTTTGGTAAAAATGATTATATCTTTAAAAATTAAGCATTAAATTTGCAAATGTACAGTGTGGTCAATTTATCTTGATATCA
Source organism: Apoderus coryli (assembly GCA_911728435.2). Taxonomy (NCBI): domain Eukaryota; kingdom Metazoa; phylum Arthropoda; class Insecta; order Coleoptera; family Attelabidae; genus Apoderus; species Apoderus coryli. Next base: position 7,194,935 of record OU452214.1, on the reverse strand, counting down.
TTTTGATTATTTGATGTATTTTTTTTATTTTCAAAGATAGAATGCAGAACGAAAAATGTATTGTAGGGTATCTTGCTAAGTTTTTTGCTAGTAGAAAACCAAAAGACTGTCATTTTGGAACAGATACGAGCACAAGTTCGTTTTTTTAACACGCAGATTATTGAATGCTCGTTAAAGACTGTGGTTTATTATGATTTTATTGATATATGACACTTTATGTATTGTATCAGTAGTTTTCGATTAATTTGCAAAAAATGACCGAAATTTTAGCACTCAGGCCTGGAATGATAAACGTCAGTTTGAGACACATTTTGTTCTAATAATTGTACGTCAGGTTATATGAAATCAAAATAGTATGCCGTATAAAACGGCATGATTACTAGGGTGGGCCGAAAATATGGATTTTTAAATTTATTTTCGGAATTGTGAAAAAAATTGTATTTTGTTATTACAAAGAAAAAGTTAATAAAACGTTTTTTGATTGAAGTGCATCTTCTGTCCCCTACATAACCTAAATTTTGTGGAGCAGTCGTTATAAATTTTGCTATTTTGTTATATCCTCTTTAATCAGAAAATGTAGTTTTCTAGGACATCTTTCAGAAAATGTCAAAGAACATTTCTCAAAATATTTTTTAATGTATTAATTTATATTAGGTATATTGAATAATATTATATATTTTGCATAGCATAAAATTATCAGTAAAAGGAAAGACAACTAAACTTACACAAAACACAAAATGAACCAAATATCCACAAACAACAGCAAATGACAAATATTTGATTGATATCATTTTCACGAAAATTTACACCCTGTATTAAAATGTTGGCTATTAACACTTCACTTTTTACTTTGCAACTCTACAATTAACAATGGTTCTATAAATGATGCCATTTCATTTATATAGAGGTAGTTAAAGATTAGGCAAGAAATCTTCTTCCATCCATCCTCTTATTAAATGTATTTGAGACATTCACATGGATATTTACATGTGTTATGTCATCCTCTAACAGATAAATTGATGAACTTGCATTTATTCTGCTTACTTAAGTTACCATAGTTTATAAAAAAGTGTTTTTGTTATGTATTGTAGTCAGTTAGAGTCAAACCTTTGTATAATTCACATAAATCCAGTATTTTGTAATTTTTGAAAAATAAAAATAATTTTTAAAAACGAATTTTGACAAAGTAGTTACATAATTGGCGCAGTCAGTATAGGATTGATTGAGTTGTTCGCTACATCGCGTAGGACAATATCGGTTTTAATCGTTAATCAATCAAACGAACTTAGTGATTTTCGGAACTGTGGTGGTGTTGTGCAGAGTGGCTTCTCAGACATCAGAAAACCCAATCCATTGTGGACTGTAGGCAACATCCAGCTACCAGACTCACGGAAAAGGAACAAAATTGTCCTTTTTGCAAGGAGTTATTGATTGGTATTGGACAAAATCGCTGAAACCTTCAAGACTTCTTATAGAATGATCAAAGTCCTCATATTAGTGTAAGTGCATTTTGAATTTCATGTCTATAGAAGATTTGTCAAGCTCTTTAAGTAAATTAAATATTAGTTTAGTTGGCTCTAACTCTGCTTCTCAAAGTTCACAAGAAATCTTAATTAGTAATAATCAATCTACTGAATTAGAAAGAAATACTTTTAATTTAGAAAATACATTTAGTGATACGAATATAGATATTAGGTTAGCATTAGATAATTTTATTAACGAAGATACAATGGCAAACTTTAAACCTGAATATTTAAATTGTGTTCCAACTTTCGATGGAAACCCCACCGAATTAAACAGATATTTGGCTACTTGCGAATCAATTATAAATCAATTTTATGATCGAACAAATCCAAACAACTTTCAAAATGTTTACCTACTAAACTCACTGATTGGAAAACTTTCTGGCAATGCTCGTTTAGTTATTAATATTCAAAATTCGACAAACTGGGCAGAAGTAAAAGAAACCCTTCTAAGAAATTTCGCAGATAGACGTGACGAAAGCTGCCTAAACAGAGATCTTGTAATGCTAAGACAACTTCCGAACGAAAACGCCCAAAGTTTCTACGATAAATGTCTTGAACTTCTGAATTTATTATGCTCATATGTAGATGGTCACGAAGAACCAAATACCGCTCAAATAAAACGACAATTATACCAAAATCTAGCATTAAAAACATTTCTTTCCGGTCTCAGAGAACCTTTAGGGACTAATATTAGATGCATGCGTCCTCAAAGTTTAAGCGAAGCTATACAATTAGTTATTCAAGAAGAAAACGTTAAATATTTTCAAAATCAATCTGTAGCTAGTAGGCCACAACTCCCAAAATTAATACGCCCAACTTACCATAATAATTTCAGACCAAACTTTACTTTCCAAAGACCACAATTTACAAGACAACCTACACCATTTAACTATGCACCTCGATTCCCAAATAATTCACCATTTAAACCATACCCAAGTTTTCAATCACAACAAATAAGACCTAATCCAAATTTCAGACCCCAAAATTCGCAAATATTTAACCGACCAACTAACCAATCGAATGTTTTTAAACCTAACCCATTTAAACCTCAACCTACTCCAACACCTATGAGCGTACAGACCTCACAAACATTTACCCCTAAAAATCCTGGACCTTCTCAACAGAGAAATAATTATATGATCGAAGAAGTTTATAACACCGAGATAAATTCACAAAACAATGACTATTACACTGACCATACACAACAACAAAACAACGACCTTAGCGAATACTACACAGACTATGTAGAGTACAATGAACAGCCAGAGTACGATAACACTAATTATTATAGCGATGCACCTAATGTAAATAATACTGAATTGCATGTTGACAATGAAAATTTTCAAGATGCCATTCAAAACAAAACCCCGACTTAACAAAAAATATAATATCTTTAAATTTATCCAGTAAAAGTGAACTTCCTTTTATAACATTTCCCGAATATAATCTTAAATTTTTAATTGATTCTGGATCCACAAAATCTTTTATTAACCCAAATTTTATCTTTAAACATTTTCCTCGTTGTGTATCTAATGATCCTTTTATTGTATCTACTGTGTTCCAAGAATCAGCTCATAAATACAGTGCAATGATACCTTGCTCGACAATCTTTAACCTACCTCAACCTACAGATTTAAAATTCTACCTTTTCAAGTTTCATGATGTGTTTGATGGTTTAATAGGCATAGACAATTTAAAAAAGCTCCAAGCAAATGTAGATTTTAATAAAGGTTTCTTAATTACACCTTATGCTAAAATAAAAATTTCTTTTCATCAAACTAAACAATTAAACTTAAATAATATAACAATAGAACCACGCTGTGAAAAAGTTATCAAAATTAAAACTAATATCAAAAATGGAGAAGTAATCGTGCCTTATACAAAAATACAAAATTGTGAAATACCTGAATCATTAACTATTGCCAAAAATGGCACCGCTCTAACAACAATATTAAATAACACTTGTGAATCGATTACCTTAGATTTTTCAGAACCATTGGAAGTTGAAAAATTTTGTAGACAAGACATTGAAAATATAAACTTAAATAACTTTGACGAAACAACTAATCTACAATTTGATCCCTCAATAATTAGAACAAACCACCTAAACGAAGAGGAAAAAAGCGCAGTTATTAATCTTTGCTCAAAATTTGCTGATATTTTCTATTACGACGGAACTCCACTAACATTCACTAGTAAAATCAAACACCACATACGCACGACCGATGAAATTCCTATCTACACAAAAACATACCGCTATCCTTTCATTCATAAACAAGAAGTCCAGTCACAAATCCAAAAAATGCTTGATCAAAATATTATTCGCCCCAGTAATTCTCCATATTCCTCACCGATATGGGTAGTCCCCAAAAAACTAGATGCCTCTGGTAAACAAAAATGGCGTGTAGTCATAGACTACCGAAAGCTGAATGAAAAGAGTATAGACGATAAATATCCCCTTCCAAATATAACCGACCTGTTAGATAAACTTGGTAAATGTAAATATTTTACTACCCTCGATTTGGCTAGTGGCTTCCACCAAATAGAGGTTAACGAACCCGACATCCAAAAAACAGCTTTTAGCACCGAGAACGGCCACTATGAATTCCTTCGTATGCCGTTTGGTTTAAAAAACAGTCCAGCCACGTTTCAACGCGTTATGGATAACATTTTGCGTGGTATAACTAACGAAAAGTGCGCTGTCTATTTAGACGACATAATTATTTTTTCAAGTTCGCTTCAGGAACATATAGTCAGGCTAACCGAAGTTTTCAAACGATTAAGAGACTCAAATTTCAAAATTCAATTAGATAAATCTGAATTTCTACGCCGTGAAGTTGCATATTTAGGACACATAGTCACCCCAGACGGAGTTAAACCTAACCCTGACAAAATTAAAGCCATAAAAAACTACCCTATTCCCGGAACAACTAAAGAAATTAAAGGCTTTTTAGGTTTATTAGGATATTATAGACGCTTTATAGATAACTTTTCAAAAATCACCCAACCATTAACTAAATGCCTCAAAAAAGGTGCAAAAATTGTACATGACAACGAATTTATAGACTGTTTTAATAAATGTAAGACTTTACTTATGAACGACCCTATACTACAATATCCCGATTTTAGTAAACCATTTAACCTCACTTGCGATGCTAGTGAGATAGCATTAGGTTGTGTTCTTAGCCAAGGACCTATTGGTCGAGACTTGCCTATCGCTTACGCATCACGAACCCTAAACGACAGCGAACGTAAACTATCTGCCACAGAACGTGAGTGTTTATGTTTAGTCTGAGGAACGAAACATTTTCGCCCCTACCTTTTTGGCCGTAACTTTAACTTAATAACTGACCATAAACCACTTATTTGGCTTTTTTCAATTAAAGACCCAAATTCAAAATTAGTAAGATGGCGTCTTAAACAGATGGAATTTAAATTTAAACTTTACTATAAATGTGGTCGCCTTAACACGAACGCTGACGCCCTCTCACGGATAGAATTACACACTAAAGATGCCGAAGAAACATTTGACTTAGATAAATTTATACAAGACACTTACGAAAATTTACACAATGACCCTTCTAACGAAATCCCAAATAAACAGGACAATATTGACAACATTTCAACCTTTGTTAATCCTGATAATAACCTCAATGACCTAGCATCCAATAGTGCATACCCAGACCTGGATCAAACAAACAATGTTGACCTACCAGTTGAAGACGACGGTACGGTACACTCAAACGCACAACAAGATCCAATAATAAGTATACCTATTATTGAATCACCTGTTAACTACGGTGCGAACCAGATCTTTATTGAAGATGTATTTCATTCTCCCACTAAACCAAGAATTAAAATTTTATTCGAAAAGAAACGCCGATTTATAGTACAAATCTCAAAACATAATTTTGAACATGATATTATAAATTTTGTAAAAGAATTTGTTATCCCCGGCAAACCATATTATTTATATTTTGAAAATCCAGACACCTATGAACCATTTTGCGAAATAGTTAGGAAAAATTTTAAATGGCCTTCATTAATTTTTAAAAGATGCAAAATTAAACTTGTAGACGTCACCGACAAAGAAGAGATACAGAACATCATCCGTAATTATCATGAAGGAAAATCAAACCACCGAGGAATAGATGAGACAGAACAAAAAATCAAAACTAAATATTATTGGCCCAATTTAAAAGACTCTATTCAAACGTTTATTAATGACTGTGAAACCTGTCAGATTAGCAAATACGAACGTAACCCTATAAAAATTAAAATGAATATCACTCCTACGGCAACCCGACCTTTTGATATTGTTCACATGGATACGTATACTCTAGAAAAACAGAAATTCTTGACTATTATTGACAGTTTCTCTAAATACGCTCAAGCATACCCAATAAAATCAACTACTTCTACTGAAATTGTCGATAACCTTTTAATTTATTTTTCGCATCATAATATCCCAAAACAAATTGTAGTAGACAATGGCACGGAATTCAAAAATTCAATCGTAACCGAACTCTTACAGCTACATAAAGTGAAAATTCACTTCTGTTCTCCAGAACACCCACAGTCTAATGGTTTAATCGAAAGATTACATTCCACCCTAGCTGAACATATAACCCTGTTAAATAACCAAAACTTTGAAAAAACTCCTATTACCCAAAAAATGATTTATGCTATATTGGCATATAATCAAACCATTCATTCGGTCACCAAACTAAAGCCTATTGATATTATAAACGGACATATTACTAATGATGATCCTTTTGACATTAACATAGACCACATATTATTGACTGACTATATCAACGACCATAAAGAGAAATCCAAAATATTATATTCTGGTATTAATGAAAAAATATCATCTAACAAAGAATTGAATATTGAAGTTTGAGTACGGCACCGGAAGGGAATATAGTCGCAAGACATATTCAACCAACCTTCAGGAAAGCCCAGCACATGTTTGTGCAATACAGACGCATGTTTTCGCTACACTTCTCCGCTACTTCCTTGGATGTGACCAACCAAGGAACGTCTTTCGACGTGTGTTTTCACGCATGTTCGAAGTGACACTACTTCTTATGACTTTTCAGATCACAAGACCGTCTAACTACACCAATGCTATATGGCTTCCTAGCCATACTGATGAGAACTGTCCGAGTTCGAAAGCAGATAGAATTTCCATCCCCCAATGTGTAACTCCATTGTTACACGCAACAGAAAATTGTTCAGGGCATTTGCCCAGTACGTTTTCCATACACTAACTGTTAATATCCAGTCAGTCAAAGTTTTGCACTTTCTGTTGGAGAAGACATAATTCTACCGTTTCGACTTCGATTCGTCTCTTCAGTCGCGGAACACCGCGAGACAGCGTATTTTATTTGAATTTCAATCCGTGATACTTGTGCGAACATAAGGTAGAGATATTGATATCTCGAACACACCTTAGTGCAAGTTCTGCCGAAAGGCAAAGAATCACAAACATATTAAAGAAAAGATTATTACTAAAAAGAATGAAACTCGAGACGACCCTGAGATTTTTCAACCGAACAAAAAGTGTTACATAAAAAAGCATGCACGCCGTAAACTTGCTGATAAATTCTCAAAATCTACTAAGCTCATATCTGTAAATAAAAACCGTAAAACAGCAAAGACATCTTCTCATGAAAAAGTACACCTCGACAACATAAAAAGACCCCTGAGAAATAAATACAGTTTTGACTAAATATTTCTTTGAAAAAAAAAATATAATAATATAAATATGTAATTAAATAATAAAACTTAAATTTTAACACGTCCTTTTTCTTGTTTTCAGAATCTTATATATCACAATGTCAGTCTCACGTTGCGATAAAATAACATACAAACAACTAGATGATAATCCTGGTTTAATACCCTTTAAACTCGGATCAGCAAAAATAGAGCAGTACACATACACTTTAATTCACTACTATGATGTTGAACAAATAATTTTTGAAGCTAATAAATTGCACCTCAAATCTAAAAAATTATTGAAAGGTATAAATGGTCATACAGGATACAATTACGAAGCATCAAATTATATTAAAGTTCTCAGCCTCCTCGCAGATAGGGTAGATCAAAAAATTTTCGAAATTATACCGCAATATTTAAATAAACGTTCAAAAAGAGGACTAGCAAATATTATTGGTTCAGTTTTTAAAAGTATCACTGGAAATTTAGATGCCGCCGATGGCGAAAGATACGAAAACTTAATAAAAAATCTACAAAACAATCAAAATAAATTATCGGATAGCATTTTGAAAGAAAACACAATCTCTCTCAAGTTAATAAAAAAGTTTAATTTTTCTATAGAACAAGTCAGCCAAAATGAACAGTTATTGGAACACAAGTTAAATCACATAGGACTAATTGTGCAAAAAACTACACTGAGACAAAATTCCGATTTTATTAAAGACGTCTTAACGCAGATTATAAATTTATATGAGGTTTTAGACTCTATTTTGCAGGATATTGAGACATCAATCTCATTTTGTAAACTAAACACGCTTCATCCAAGTATCATTAGAACCGAAGATCTATATTTCGAATTACTAAAAATTCAAAATATTTCCGGAGAAAATCAAATGCCAATACCCGTCGAAATTCAAAATATTTTAGCTTATGAAAAATTAATAAACATTGACTGTTTTATTCAAAATTATAAAATTGTATACCTACTAAAGGTACCCATTACACATGCAGTTTCTTTTAAATATTTTCATCTTTATTCTGTACCAGTTTTGAAAAAGAGCCAATTTAAACTAATAATTCCTCGAAATAAATTTCTTTTAATAAACGAAATGCACTATGCTTATCGAGGTGAAAAATGCCAAGAAGTCCGGCCCCAATTGTACATCTGTAACAACATAGAAATCCAATCAATCAACGATAAAAGCCCTTGCGCAGTACAACTTCTAAAAGCCAATAAAAATCTTACCACCTGTCAGCAAATAGACACCAAAATCAATCAACCAATAATCGAACAATTGGCCGATTCCAATCAATATGTTATTATTTTACCAAAGGAAGAAACAATCACACTGAACTGCAACAACCAATACGAAACTCAACGACTATATGGAACATTCATATTTGATCTGCCAAATAATTGTCAAATAGCAACCGATCATCAATCAATACTAAATAAACGAAAATCAATAATCAACATACCGCCAATTCTATTTCCGGATCTCGAAGAAAATACTAAAATGCTGCCTACACTCAATTTAACAATTCATATGAACCAAGTGAAGCTAGATGGACTTTACGAAATTGAAGATGAAATTAAATCAAATCAGCCAAAAATGTTTTACGAGAATATATTTGAACCACCCAGTATATGGACTACCATTATATACCTAATACTTCTCGTAATTGCTGCTACGTACATATACCGCTTATTATGTTCAAGAAAGTCGAATTCAAACAAAGAAGAAAGAAGAGAGACAAAGAGTGAAGATTTGGAACTCCAACAGGTTCAACTACCCCGTCATCGTGGAGTTGAAGCTAAGGGGGAAGGTGTTATGTCATCCTCTAACAGATAAATTGATGAACTTGCATTTATTCTGCTTACTTAAGTTACCATAGTTTATAAAAAAGTGTTTTTGTTATGTATTGTAGTCAGTTAGAGTCAAACCTTTGTATAATTCACATAAATCCAGTATTTTGTAATTTTTGAAAAATAAAACAAAGTAGTTACATAATTCATGAAGCTCTCAATTATTGTGTATGTATTAAATATTCGTTATTATTATTTAATTCATATTTATTCTCTGTTTTGTGAAATATTGACAAAAAATGTATAATTCACAACATGTTTAAGATAAAGTAACAACATTAAGCACCTTCAACATACATATAGTGAGTCATTATATGATAAATGATATATGATAAATTGTTATAATTTGTGATAAGTTCGTTTTTCTAGCTTTTTTTAGCATTTTATACTGAAACAGACCATCTAGCTTGTACTAATCCTAATGAGTCTGTACGTCTTTCTATCACAGGAGTTTTCAGCTTCAGCTGGCTTTGTCAAACTGCTCGACTTGCGTTTTTCTTTCATAGTAAATACATACGTCATACATACAAGTTGTCCTACGAAACATAAACTCGTACAGAAAATCTTAGACAAAACATTTACTCGAGTTTTTTTTTTGCAGAAATTAGTTTCCATATACATTCAAATAGGTACATTAAAAAGTAAATAGCTCGAAAGTGCTTGCTTTGGATATGTTAATCAAAACATGTATGTAAACTTTTTTACTATCAGTTCATATTCTACTCCCTACCGGCCCTACAACCTTAGAAAAAAAAATAACGACCTTTTTGATCGAACGAGGTTAAGTAGCTGCTGAGTTTTCCTGGATTCTGGTTCGCTAAGCCCGCCGAACAATGCCTAAAGATATTGCGAGGCAAATTTTGTTAAGGTATCTCTGATCAGTACTTATGTCGCAAATATTTACTTCTGGTAATTTGCAGTCAATAATTTTATATTTTATAACTGGTAAATTTTCACAGTGGGCTGTAAGCTTTCCCAGCGAACTGAAATCGCCTTAGGACCCGTTGTTTGTTCATCATTATGGTGAAAAATATGTCTTAAAGGTAGCTCATTGCCATGACGCTGACAGACGACTCGTTTAAAAGGATGTCCTAACTTTGATTCAAGTTGAGCTATGACTCCATTTTTTGATCCGGTGTTGACTACTGTGCCATCACAAGCCACAACTAGTAAGTCATATACCCTTTCCTGTATGAATTCAACTATACTTCGACAGATATCTTTTGCTGATCCAGAAGAAGGTATTGTATGACCCAGAAACACAGAACCTGGCTCTTGCACCAAAGAAACATGTTCTTCCACTAACGTTCTTCTGTGAAGCCTGCCATCTATTTTTTTCAAAAGACAATGTTTCATGTTTTCGCCCGTCAAAGTAAATTGAATTTATTGCTTGCCTGGATTTTGAAAACTGTATGCAAAATTTTATTTCTTAAACTCTCTCTAGCTCTTTATAATTTATTTGTATCTATTACTTGCACTAAACATTTTTTTTATTACAAAGGCAACATCTTGTAAAATAGGCGATGCAACTGCTGCACCAGATCTGTCTAACAAACCATATCTGTCAAACATTTTAGCGGGAGTAGGTAGTTTAGTTCTATTTTTAGAATTGCTCTATAAGTTTGTAAAAGATATTTCCCAAGCTGCATTGAAGTTAAACCAATTAGAAGCTAACGTTTTACTGTTGATAGTGTTCGTCTTCGAAGAAATATTTTGTCGTTTTCCGTGACTATAAACTCGTAAACGATTCTTTCCTCCTTGCATTTTTTCAAATCTTCTAGCGTTGTTTGTTAATTGTTTGGCTTGGTTTTTTGGATCAATACCCCCTATAAATATGTTTCTTGAACTTCTCTGCTCTTGGAGAATGTAACGTTCTTTTAACGGCACCTGTAAGGACAACCCTAGGATGGACAAATAACATTTTAAAGTAAAATAACAAAAATCGTACGTCGTTACAAAAGCTTTAAATATCTATCGTGTTGTGTTTTGATCACTTGCAAAACACGTTTACGGGTTACTGTAGGAATTGCCGCTTTCTCCCACAAACTTAGAAGCTTGTCAGCTAGTGTATTAGAAATTTGGGAAACTATTGCCTCTTTGCCACAGTGCGGTGGTTATAGACTAAACCTTATCCATAAAAAGCACTTTAACAAATCTTCTTGGGTAGGAAGAGTATTATCTTTTAAATCTGAAGGTGGTCCCACTAACGGACACTCGGTGCTTCGTCTTGGGTAACAAGTTTTTGAGAAACTCATAAATCTATATTAAACTTCAAAGAAAAACATCTCATCTAACAACTGAAAACTGAATAGAAATACAATAATCACTTGCTTATGAGCAGCCGTCGATACCACGATCCGCTGCTATTAATCGTATTCAGGCTAGCTGTTTATAACACATATTATGAAGTTTTTAAATTTCTATAAAAGTAGTGATGAGTTTTTTTTCAAATACTAAAGTATATCATCAGGAAAAATAAACCAAAAATAACATTACAAGCTTATCTTTAAGGGCTGGTAGGGGAGAGAAGACAGATTACAATAAAAAAACCGTTAATAAAATTATTTTTTGGAACAACAAAAGGCATCTTTTGTGCCCTGTTTTAAAACCAAATTCCAAAATTTAAAAAAAAAATGGTTTTTCGGCACAAGGTGATTTCCAAGGCCTGGTAGGGCACAGATTAGATTAAAAAACTGTTAATACAAATATTTTTTTTGTAACAACAAAAGGCATCTTTTGTGCACTATTCCAGAACGAAATTTCAAAAATTAAAAAAAAAAATGATTTTTCGGCCCACCCTAATGTATACTATATTAACAGTTTCAGATGGCGCATTATTTTGAATCCAAATATCTTACATGGAATCAAAATAGTGCAGCACATGAAACAAAATATATATTAGAATCAAAATAGTGTGCCGTATCAAACGACATGTATATTATTTCAATATACATTTCGTTTTGTATGACGCATTATTTTGATTCCAAGTATCTTACATGGAATCGAAATAGTGCAGCACATGAAACAAAAGTATATTGGAATCAAAATAGTGTGCTGTATCAAAAGACATGTATACTCTCTCAATATACATTTAGTTTTATATGACGCATTATTTTGATTCCAACTATCTTACATGGAAACAAAATAGTGCCTCACATGAAACGAAATGTATATTGGAATCAAAATAGGGGGCCGTATCAAACGACATGTATACTCTCTCAATATACATTTAGTTTTATATGACGCATTATTTTGATTCCAACTATCTTACATGGAAACAAAATAGTGCCTCCCATGAAACGAAATGTATATTGGAATCAAAATGTGTGCCGTATCAAACGACATGTATACTCTCTCAATATACATTTAGTTTTATATGACGCATTATTTTGATTCCAACTATCTTACATGGAAACAAAATAGTGCCTCACATGAAACGAAATGTATATTGAAATCAAAATAGTGTGCCGTATCAAACGACATGTATACTCTCTCAATATACATTTAGTTTTATATGACGCATTATTTTGATTCCAACTATCTTACATGGAAACAAAATAGTGCCTCACATGAAACGAAATGTATATTGGAATCAAAATAATGTGCCGTATCAAACGACATGTATACTCTCTCAATATACATTAAGTTTTATATGACGCATTATTTTGATTCCAACTATCTTACATGGAAACAAAATAGTGCCTCACATGAAACGAAATGTATATTGGAATCAAAATAATGTGCCGTATCAAACGACATGTATACTCTCTCAATATACATTTAGTTTTATATGACGCATTATTTTGATTCCAACTATCTTACATGGAAACAAAATAGTGCCTCACATGAAAGGAAATGCATATTGAAATCAAAATAGTGTGCCGTATCAAACGACATGTATACTCTCTCAATATACATTTAGTTTTATATGACGCACTATTTTGATTCCAACTACCTTACATGGAAACAAAATAGTGCCGCACATGAAACGAAATGTATATTGGAATCAAAATAGTGTGCCGTATCAAACGACATGTATACTCTCTCAATATACATTGCGTTTTATATGACGCATTATTTTGATTCCAAATAACTTACATGGAACCAAAATAGGGCCTCATATAAAACGAAATGTATAATCTGTCAATATACATTTCATTTTACATGACGTACTATTTTGATTTCATTTATGTAAAATATGCATTTTGATTTTTATACGCATTATTTTGATTCCACGTATTCAACTAAAGAAATTGCTAAATTAGGTAATGGGTAATATTTTAAAGGGTTATTTTTCAGCAAAAATAAGCAAAGCTAGAGCCCTTTAAGTTTAGGGAAAAAGTTGTTTTTATTTAATAACTCGACTATGGAAGAATTTGGAAGAATGAAATGTAGCAGTTAACTGCTAATAAAATGTGAGTTGCTGGTAGTTTTGATAATACTTATTCGAACTACTATAGTGTCTCCTAAAATTGACATGTAACTAATTAAAATTCCTAAAAGAACTCATCTCAATTATTATAAGTCATAGCGCTTTATATAATTTAATATTGTCTACAATAGTAAACGAAATCAAGCAAACATCTACATAATATGCTATTTATGTCATAAAAAGTAGGGAAATAAGGAACACCTTTAAGGTTTTTGATTTACTTTAGTCAATATATCATCCCCGGGGTGGTATTGGAGCGTGCATATCGGTGATAGGGATGAAAATTCAACATACATAATTTTTATAATGTTTTAATTATAATCTGAAAACTAAGCGTTTTTTGCGACAAAAGTTGACTGAGATATCATCGCCAAAAATGTGCCAGTTTTTGTAGCTCGTTTACTTTAACATAATTGTTATTTATACATTTGACAAGACCATAGGTTTTTACTCAAGTTAACTTGTTAATAATAAATAGATAATATTTTCGCATAAGTAAATTGTGATAGTTTTTTTAACGATTAATTATAATTAATGAGTAGAGCCTTTGGTGTAGGTAGACTAATTTGAACAAAACGTTTTATAAACCTTCACCACTTCTTTAAAACTTACGAATTAATTATCATAGTAAAATAATCGAGGTCTTTCGTTTCAAAAAATTATAATTTTAGTAGGTATTTATATTTTTGGAGGATTTTAAGTACGGAATTAAATATTTTCGTACATTTGGTTCTAGCTCTTTAATCACAATCTCAATAATATCTCATCCTCTAATATAATAAAATTTAAATATTTCTAATAAAAAAAGACATATCTCTGTACATAATATTAAAGATATAGTATAATTAATTCATTTAAAAAGCAATAGAGTTTTACAGAACTGTGAAAATATTTATGTATTGTTATCAGATTAACTTGAAATACTTTGAGTGAAACTTAATTATCTAGTAAAAAGTAGATAATAATTAAAACTATTCCATAGTGAACACCAGAAAATAAAAAAAAAAGACTAAACTTGTTGAAGACACCATGTGAACGGATATTATAAATTTATTTTATTTAGTTTTAATTAATTATCAATACATATACCTATGTCTGCTCAGATGAAAGATACGAGCCAAAAACAACCAAAAAATAGTATTTACCTAGTTTTTAAATTGTTTTAGAATATTTTTTGCATAAAAAAATATGGAAAATTAGTTTCTCTACAAAAAGTTTCCTATTAGCTATACCTGAATTTTTCTTACTTTTCGAATTATAATAATTATTGTATTTCAACCCTATCTCTAGTATGCAGATTTATTATAGGAACTGAGAATTGATAAAAACATTTATTTCTTATAATTTTAAAGGAATCAAAATAACGCGTAATATTGTAAGTTATATACAACAACAGTGTTGTCATGTTTTGTAACTGTGGTTGAAATAAAGGATTCAATACAGTGCTCCTTATAAACAAAAAAATATACTCTATTGTATATTAACAGCGCCAAAAGAAAAAAATTGCGGAATTTCCGTGAAGTAAAATTTATTATACTTCTTTCATAAATAGCATCAAACTGATTCCCCTATCCGCTTAACGTGACCAACTAAGAGAATGCCATTAAATACGATAAAAAATAGACTATGAAAAAAAATGAAAGCCCTAAGATCTGTGTCTGTAACTCCAATACTATGTGAGATATAAGGCAAAACTATTTTGCGTCCGATATTCGGACGTAAATTAGTCAAGGAAACAGTTTGATATGTGACGAGCTATAAGAGGGACGCAAAATAGTGTGCGGGATGTATATATATATGGGATATAGAAACTTTGCGTCACGTTCTAGGCCGCATTTTTTGACCAATCGAAACAAAATTTGGTTAAAAAATCGGCTAGGTCATGGAATCGCGTGAGTTCGTTGGCGATTGAAATCGGAGAGCTAGTTTCAGAATGGCGACCTGTCAAAGTTTTAAAAAAATCATATTTTTTTCGTTGTTAATAGAAAATACCGATGTTATATATCAAATGATAGAGCACTTAAATCTCTACAATATTTATTTGGAGAGTTTTTTCATCGCTGGCATATTTAAGTAAATGTAAGTCAATATAAAGTAACAAAAAATAAAAAAAATATCATCACCCGCTATACCTGTAATTATTTTGACAAATAAACACCTGTGAAATAAAAATAAGACCGTACTTACGTATGTATTATAGTATAACGGGTATTTCAGTTAAAATAACTGTCAATATGACACTTTGGTTATATTTGGCGAATGTCAGAATATTCCATTATTTGTTTATTAATAGTGGATGTCAGTGGTAGACTAAGTATAAATAAAAAATACATAAATCAAAAATCTACTTTTCCGACTGGCTGCCATGGGGATTTTTTGAATTGAAAATGGCTCTAAATTTAACAATACAAAATCCACGGCCATATTTTAAAAAACAAGTTGATGATGGTTTTTTTAAAACGAAATGTCGTAGTGAAAATTTGTAAACGCTATATTTTTCTCCTGAGAGAACGTGCTTTTCACTTTTTTATATCTGTAAAAATAAAAAACTAAAATCACAAAAAAATTGTCGAAAACGGATAAATTTAGTTTAGTTTTGAAAACACCATTTTTTGCTGCGTGCATGCTGGATAGTGTGCTTAACATTTAATTTAGCTGTGTATGATTTGTTATTGTTTTTTTTTTTTAATTTTGCAGATATGAAGTTATCGTTTGGTTTTGTTACTTGTTCTAACGTTTAATTAGCAGAAAATATTAAATTTATTTAAAAAATTGACCATGTTTTTCAACAAGTTGATTTTTCTCGAAAACGGTTACTAATTAATTTCTTTGTGCCCAGAATGGGAACGCGGCATAATAATCTTTATTAGCCATCACAGATACAAACAATGTACATTGGAAAGTCAATTCAATTGAATTACAAAACATAACGAATCTTGGTTGCAAACAAAGGCAAGAAAATAAGTGAATACAAAAAGAAAGATAAAAACAACACATGTCATACATCTAAAATCAGTTAATAAAATAGCCGAAAACAGACGAATCATAGAAATATCATAACTACGTCCAACAACAATAAGCAACAGCAAAATACAAATAATCTAATATAATATATAAAACGAAGTTACGAACAGACATACAACAATATATTATGACATATGATACAATACAACAAATAAATAAAATATATACTGAAAATAAAACTATACTGAGGCAGTAAATTCATGTAGGCTGTAGAACGCGGCATTTATTAGAAAGTTTTTTAATAATTTTTTAAAATCCGATAACATTTGCGTTTACTACTGCAAGAACTAATGTTGCGTACCAAAGTCTATCGTACTTCGGTTTATAATCGATATTGTACGGAGCATGATCTCAATAGTTCTCCCCTTTACGCGATTGTTGGTTCTGTGTTGGATGGTTAACATTTGCATCTTTTTTTTTCTATCTGTTCTCATTTGTTTTTTATTTTTTATGTACGAGTATATATTTTTAATAATAGTTAATTTAGTTTTTTTAGTTTTTTTCATATTTGTGAATTTCCTTTAATTGGGGGTTACCTGTTGGTAATAAAGGCTTATTATTATTATGATCAAGAGTACTTTTTTTGTGTAGAAAACATTGCCGCTTCAAATGGGTATCTTAAAACCGTACTTTTTCCAGTGGCGTAGAAATTGAGGAGGAAAACACCCACCACCCCTTCAAAATCTTCACCAATAATTATGAATTAAAAAAAAAATCCCGATGGCAGCCAGTCGGAAAAGTAGATTTTTGATTTATGTAGTTTTTATTTATACTTAGTCTACTACTGACACCCACTATTAATAAACAAATAATGGAATATTCTGACAGTCGCCAAATATAAGCAAAGTGTCATATTGACAGTTATTTTAACTGAAATACCCATTATACTATAATACATACGTAAGCACGGTCTTATTGTTATTTCACAGGTGTTTATTTGTCAAAATAATTACAGGTGTAGCGGGTGATGATATTTTTTTTTATTTTTTGTTACTTTATATTGACGTACATTTACTTAAATATGCCAGCGATGAAAAAACTCTCCAAATAAACATTGTAGAGATTTAAGTGCTCTATCATTTGATATGTAACAGCGGTATTTTCTATTAACGATGAAAAAAATATTATTTTTTTAAAACTTTGACAGGCCGCGATTTTGAAATTAGCTCTCCGATTTCAATCGCCAACGAACTCACGCGATTCCATGACCTAGCCGATTTTTTAACCGAATTTTGTTTCGATTAGTCAAAATATGCGGCCTAGAACGTGGGACAAAGTTTTCTATATCCCATATAGATATATAAACTTTTGAACTGAGGTCATTTTTAGGATCCATGGGTCATAAAATGAAGGACTGCATAAAATTTTTTCAAAATTTCGGTTGTGTCGATCTCCTGAATAGTTAGATTTTTTTTAAAAATCTACTAATTTCACAAACCATTATTATTAGCTTATTATTTATTAGTAGAAAATGCTTCGAAACCCGTTTTCTGTACGATAAACAGTTTTTTTTCACTCTGAATCTCGAAAATGGTGCATTTTAAAAGTAAGTTAATAGGAAGACTCTGTATTTAAGCAATTTCCTTCTTTAGTTTGTATTTTTTGTGCATTTTTCTAGAACTATTTGCTCCTGAAAGCATATAATGTTTCTTAGGATTCTAGAAACAGGAATTTCCTAATCAGTTAACTAAGGAGAACTTTTTAATCGCATGTGCTAGAAGTTTCAAAATAAAATTTCTCAATCAGACCTGCATTACTGCGGTTTCCTCAACAGGTAAATAACATCCGACAATGGTTTGTAGTAAATATAATTCAAACAGATTTAAGTTTTTATAGAAAGGTATAAATATGACAGCATAATATTATTTAGAATTCCTAACAATACATGCAATTAAATTTAGGATATTTTGTTATTAGGAAACGTCTTAGACAAGTAGGTATATTTTTACCGATTGTACAAGGGTTTTTATTGTATCTTTGTATTTAACAACATTATTTTTATTATATTTATGGGTTAAAAGGGTACAGTGTTTAAGGAAAAATTTGATATGACTATTAAAGGGTAAGGTCGGGTGAGCTGTCCATCCTTTGGACAATGGCGTAGGTACTAAAAGAAATTTATCTGGATGGGGGGCTTAACAAAATGAAAAATTCATTTAATTTTTATTGTTTTTTGTTATTGTAATTTTATTAAACATGTCCTATGATAATAATTTCTACTTATCATCATACAATTATTGTTTTGAATTATCTGTTATCATTGACAACAAAACTAAAATGTCGCAAATAAATGGATTTATCGAAGATTGAATGAACGATAACTAATAAATTCGATATGGATAGTATGATATTTCAATGTCGACCAACATGTTCTTGGAAATTAAATTGTTCTAAATTTTAAATGTTTGAAAACAGTATTGCCAATTTATTACGGCAAATCACCTTTATGAAGTGTAGTTTGTGGCATAACCGGCGGATTACTGGCTTTAAATATACACGGAATTTTGTTTAAATTAGGAGATTCCTTGTTTAACCAGACTGACTCGTGGGTTGACATATTATAGTGACAATATCGAAAAAGTAGTCCATTCTTTAGTTAAGTTGTAATTTTAGTGTTGGAATGAAAGTCAAATCTCCATAAAATAAGTTTAATAGAATTTACCAGCCATACATGTTTCGGGACTAGACCAGTCCCATCATCAGTGGCAAGTCAACAATCAAAAAAAACTTTTCACTAAGACATACAATATGTTGGTCCAAAAATTCCATCGAAGTCACTTTATGGATTTTTTTTTCATTTTATTTAATTAAATTTCATATTTATGACACATCAGGGCCTAATTAAAATACTTTCGATGGTATTTTGGACAAGTAATTTCCAAAGCTTGAATAACACATCGAAACTCAATTGCAAATTACCCAGAAACTTTTTAACTAGAATACATTTGTTTTGTAAATAAAAGAGTTCATCCTCCACCCCGTTGTGACGCCTCTGAAAAAAAAAAATGGAGTTTGGGATAGTTGTAAATTACGTACCTTCAGTAATCCGGATTTTACCTTTTTTAACTACTTTTCGAATTAAAATTTGACCCGAATACCTGCATTTAATTTTACCTATTTATCTTCTTTCAGGTTATTTCATGTTGTATTTTCCTGATTGGCTGAATAAACAGGCAGGTAGACTCTAGGAACATAATAAATTCCTGGACACAATTCCAAAATATGTTAGTACAGTTTGTTAATTTCGTGAGAAAGCTTGTCTTGTAATATCATATTTGTTAAATTACAACAAACTATTAATCATGTGTGACATATCATTGCCCGGTTCGTCAAGCGAGAGTGCTGTTAGTGTTTTATCATTGTCCGATTGGTCAAGACAGAGTGATGATAGTGTTGAACCTCTTGCATCATTGCTCGGTTCGTTAAGAGTGAGTGCTGGTAGAGCTGTACATCCTCCATCATTGCACGGTTCGTCAAGTAAGAGTGCTATTAGAGTTGTACCTATTGCATCATTGCTCGCTTCGCCAAGCGAGAGTGTTGATGGTGTTATACCTCTTGTATCATTCTTCGATTGGTCAAGCGTGAGGGCTGATAGTGTTGTACCTCGCGCATCATTCCATGGTTCGTCAAGCGAGAGTGCTGCTGATAGTGTTGTACCTCGCGCATCATTCCATGGTTCGTCAAGCGAGAGTGCTGCTGATAGTGTTGAACCTCTTGCATCATTGCTCGGTTCGTTAAAGGTGAGTGCTGGTAGTGCTGTACATCCTCCATCATTGCACGGCTCGTCAAGAAAGAGTGCTATTAGAGTTGTACCTATTGCATCATTGCTCGCTTCGCCAAGCGAGAGTGTTGATGGTGTTATACCTCTTGTATCATTCTTCGATTGGTCAAGCGTGAGGGCTGATAGTGTTGTACCTCCCGCATCATTGCATGGTTCGACAAGCGAAAGTGCTGCTGATAGTGTTGTACCTCTAGCATCATTGCATGGTTCGTCAAGCGAGAGTGCTGCTGATAGTGTTGAACCTCTTGCATCATTGCTCGGTTCGTTAAGGGTGAGTGCTGGTAGTGCTGTACATCCTCCATCATTGCACGGTTCGTCAAGCGAGAGTGCCGCTGATAGTGTTGAACCTCTTGCATCATTGCTCGGTTCGTTAAGGGTGAGTGCTGGTAGTGCTGTACATCCTCCATTATTGCACGGTTCGTCAAGCAAGAGTGCTATTAGAGTTGTACCTATTGCATCATTGCTCGCTTCGCCAAGCGAGAGTGTTAATGGTGTTATACCTCTTGTAACATTCTTCGATTGGTCAAGTGTGAGGGCTGATAGTGTTGTACCTCACGCATCATTGCATGGTTCGTCAAGCGAGAATGCTGCTGATAGTGTTTTACCTCTTGGTCGTGAACAAACTATAGAAAGAAATCATTGAAAATACTCGTGTACATGTGTGAAATGTATAAATCCAGAGGTGGTGTGGTGGTGTGCTGCAACAAATTGGGACAAACAGGAGTTAGAACAGTAATAAAAGTTTTTTTAGTTGTAAGTAAATAAATACCTGTTATAAAATGTTTATGATTAAGTACCTACAAATAGATATTAAGTATATTTTTAAATCAAATTTAATTTGAACAATTCGAATAATGTTAATGTATCCATTTTATGTAATAATAGGTAACTATAAAAAATAAAACAATATTTTTAAGTAGCTATGTGTGTTTCCCTTTTATTACCTGAACAATGCTATCCATATTATTATATAGTGCAGGTTTTAACAGCTCCTAACATAAACTACTACATATAAAAGAATTATAATATCTACCTATTTACACATATTAATAAAATTTAGTTTTTGTATACGACATATTGTACACTTATTTTTGTTTTCTATATTGTATTGCTCATCCCGTTTATACCTATTTAAATTGCTTCAGGTAGTTTATGAAATTTATTTAATACCCTCTATTAATTTTGTGTTATTTTAAAACCTATCCTGATATCTAACCCGGTGTTAGCGTGTTCAATGTCAATTTTTTGGAATTGTGAGATCAAAGCGGCGGCTTCCGACTTAAACTGCTGTAAATCTTTATGCTGTGTCACAACTATGAAAAATTATTCCATATTTCGAATAAGTTTAGAAAATATATATTTTTTACTTTTTGACCCCTTTTCCACTATTTACGAACGCCTATGAAAATAAGTTATTTATAAAACATTTTATAGGTTATAATATATCAAAGTTATAAATAACTACTCAATATTTCTGCTATGTTTAAGAAACATACGTTTTTTTCTAAACTTTTTACACTTTTTTCGAATGTCAATGTTGTCTAATTGTTTATGTTCAATATTTTAGGTTATATTCAATTAAATGCGTAACAAATTTTATTTGTTTGTAAATATGTATATTAATTTGATCTTGGTTAGTTAAGTTTGACTTAAATGTATATATGTACCTATATTAATATAATTCATATTTTCACTATTTATATTTGTGTTTTTTTTTGTTTGAGCGTTTTTGGTCTAATTAGAATTTATAGCTAAAAATGAAGGATCTTTTGGTTTTGATTTCAAAAAAGTGTAGGTTATTGATTGGTACTAGCTTCAGCCGTTCTTGACATTAAATATTTTACCAATCCTCGGCGGTATTTGCCTTTTTACATTTTATAAATTAATTTGCACAGATTAAAATAAAATATTTATTTTATTAAACGAACACAACAAATATAATCGATTAATGCTTACTTTTAAAAATAACTTTGATGAAATGTTCAATAAGTTTCATGTCGTACTGTTACAGGCAGTCAATGAATTTTTGCCTTTTAAAACTAAAACAATACACTATACAAACACAAGAAAAATTTGGTTTAATAACGAATTAAGACAGCTTCGTGAAAAACTAAGATTTTTTATTGATTTTAATAAGCAAAATCCAAATTTGTCATTTGATAGTGAAATTAAAAAAATTAGGAACACTTATAAAATTAAAATTAAACAATCAAAAAAAAGAATATTACGAGCGATTAATTTCTAACTCTGATGTCAAATCGAAAACAATTTGAAAGATTATTATTAAACCCATTGCTTCAAAATAGCAACACCAAAAAACCATTTCAAATAAAGCCATCTGATTTCAATGCATATTTTTTAAATATTGCATTTGATGGAAATATAAATGTTGGAAATTCAGATCATGTGGTCATGTGCGCGCGATTTCTTGGTTCTGCCAGTAACACCCTATATTTGTCACCTATTGAGGAGCTGGAGGTTGTTAAGATCATAGAGAGTATGTCTCGGAGCGTCGCGAAGGATGTATTCGGCTTGAGCAATAGTCTCATCAAAAAAATTAATTATGGAATTTGTGTACCTTTAAAAATAATTATAAATAAATGTTTTAGTGATGGAAAATTTCCACAAAAACTAAAACTTACTAAAGTGTGTCCCTTATATAAAAAGGATGATCCTGGAGAGGTTAGCAATTATCGACCTATTTCTATAATACCAATCCTCTCTAAGCCAATAGAAATCGCTTTCAATAACAGGTTATACGAATTTTTAGAGAAATACCAACTTATTTCAGAATCACAGTATGGTTATCGAAGGCGAAGTTCTCCAAAACAAGCAATCCTAAGGTTGGTGCGGTCTATTGTTGATGCAATGGAGAGGGGTGAGACTCTTACATCAATATTCTGTGATCTTAGCAGAGCATTTGATTCTGTGACAGGTTTTAACTGCTGAACTCATAGCTCAAAACTGGCAAGGCGTGCCACTTTGAAATTTATAGCATAGATAGTCCTCTACATGTCCTTTGAACTCATATATGTTAGAATGACTTACACCCCGTCAAAGCCGTACTATATGATATTTTTTTCCAAAACATGTTTTAACTGCTGACCTCATATCTCAAAACTGGCAAGGCGTGCCACCTTGGAATTTACAGTATATATAGTCTATTACATGTACTTCTAACTCATATATGTCAGATTGACTTACACCCCGTCAGAGCCGTACTATATGATTTTTTTATTCCGGGATAATATTTTAACTGCTGACCCCATATCTCAAAACTGGCAAGGCGTGCCACTTTGGAATTTATAGCATAGATAGTCCTCAACATACCCTTTGAACTCATATATGCCTGAATGACTTACACCCCGTCAGAGCCGGACTATCTGATTTTTTATTCCGCGACAGGTTTTAACTGCTGAAGTTATAGCTCAAAACTGGCAAGGCGTGCCACTTTAAAATTTATAGCATATAGAGTCCTCAACATACCCTTTGAACTCATATATGTCAGAATGACTTACACCCCGACAGAGCCGGACTATCTGATTTTTTTATTCCGCGACAGGTTTTAACTGCTGAACTCATAGCTCAAAACTGGCAAGGCGTGCCACTTTGAAATTTATAGCATAGATAGTCCCCAAAATGTCCTTTGAACTCATATATGTCAGAATGACTTACACCCCGTCAGAGCCGTACTAAATGATTTTTTTATTCCGGGGTAATGTTTTAACTGCTGACCTCATATCTCAAAACCGGCAAGGCGTGCCACCTTGGAATTTATAGCATAGAGAGTCCTCAACATACCCTTTGAACTCATATATGTCAGAATGACTTACACCCCGTCAGAGCCGGACTATCTGATTTTTTTATTCCGCGACAGGTTTTAACTGCTGCACTCATAGCTCAAAACTGGCAAGGCGTGCCACTTTGAAATTTATAGCATAGAGAGTCCTCAACATACCCTTTGAACTCATATATGTCA
Source organism: Apoderus coryli (assembly GCA_911728435.2). Taxonomy (NCBI): domain Eukaryota; kingdom Metazoa; phylum Arthropoda; class Insecta; order Coleoptera; family Attelabidae; genus Apoderus; species Apoderus coryli. The sequence goes on along the minus strand of OU452214.1, from coordinate 7,170,605 downwards.
GAATGACTTACACCCCGTCAGAGCCGGACTATCTGATTTTTTTATTCCCCGACAGGTTTTAACTGCTGCACTCATAGCTCAAAACTGGCAAGGCGTGCCATTTTGAAATGTATAGCATAGAGAGTCCTCAACATACCCTTTGAACTCATATATGTCAGAATGACTTACACCCCGTCAGAGCCGTACTATATGATTTTTTTATGCCGAGAGAGGTTTTAACTGTTGATTTGATAGCTCAAAACTGGCAAGAGATAGACGTAGCTAGTCATTTGCATGCCCTTCCAACTCATATTTCAAAAATATTCTAATTAGTATCTACGAATGTCATTAACGTGGATAATTCTTGACCAAGTGTCATATTTATTTGCTTTCTACAACCATCATGGCCATCTAAAATCAATTAAATTTAAAGTCCTATGTCCTATCACAGTTATAGTAATAGAAAAATGTAAAATTATTGGCAATATTATGAAAACTATAAATTTTGGGATAGACATCTTTTCATAAACTTGCCGATATTTTTAATTCAACAAAATATATAAATTGGGAGTTAAAAATTTTGAATTTTAACACTTTTTTCAATATGATTTTAATCCCTTTTTTTTCAAATACCCTGTATTTATTTATTAGAACAATATACATAGGCCCCTAAAGTTCGTCTATTACTACTAGGATATCCTAACAAATTAAATTATTAAAGCTTCCATATAATAAAAAATTGTTATTATACCTTATGCTGCAAACTTCATTTCATATTTCGAAAATGGCTGGACATAGTTATAACATAGGTATTATACATAAACTATGTTTAGAATTACAAGTAGAATGCAAAATACGAGTAATATATAATTTATATAGGGTCGTATTTAAAATAAGGAAATTGACACCCTTTTCGGGTATAATCGGAAGCACTAGATTCTTGAAAATATTTTAGCCGAATTGGCCCTATCGACCTAAGTACACCAGATTTTCAGATTGTTCCACAGTGTAGTTTCTCCATAAACGATCGAAACCCTTCCCGGTGGGACACCCGGTACAGCATTAGAAATTAGAACGAAAATTGACGAAAAATAAGAACAAGATATGCTAAAACAATGAAAACACCCTCAAAAATATCAGCAGAAAGATGGGGTATGGCATCTATATGAGAGTGATATTATTTTAGAGTTTTTTAAATACAAAATATTTTTTATTCGTATAGCTACTTTGGATATATTAGCTCATATAGTAAGTTTTATTTGTTTCTATATACCTCACCTATATAGGTGATAATATTCTAAATGCTTTTTCTTAATTATATTTATCACCTCCCTGAAAATGGCTATAAAATTTAGATTTTTTTTTTCAAAGTCAACTCAATTGAATTTACGAGACATGATCACCTCCCATTCACTTATTTTTCTACAAGTAATTCTGGCAAAAGGAACGCGCAATAGATTGGGATGATGGTAATTATCAGATATTTCAAATTAAAGCAAAATTCCTACTATAGTTCATTATTATAGTCGTCAAAATCCAATCTTGATTCACAAATCTAAATCGTAAACGCACAAAGATCTGCCAAGAAATATATTTATAGGTCTATTTGGTAAACGATAAGTTGTATTAATTTAGGGGAAAAGACGTTTTCCGCCTATGCTTTAATAGATAGACAAGTTTACCATACCAGAACTTATTTCAATATCATTATTCCTTAATAAAAAGCAAAGTAACATAGTTATATGTATGTATTTTACATCAAATAAATTTATGTGTACAGTAGTAGAGTAGGTAAGTAAAATGTATCTGTGTATTTTTTACATAAATACATAATCGGCGTTACGCATCTGAAAATTTTCATTCTGTGCCCGAAGTCTGAGTTCGTTATGGGTACTGCCAAATAATAGATACGTACACTACATAATCCTTTCGCACTGAACTAAGTGAACAATCTGAAAACTGATTATTATATACATCAATTATTTTTCATGGATAATAATATCATAGAATAAGAAAGCTAGCTTTCATATTCTATGATAATATCATGGAATAAATTATTTTCCAGTTTTCAAAGCAGGTTTGGTTGTTTTCACAAGTTTTCGAGGTTAAGAGAAAGACAATTACAAAAAAGATGATCTATCGGTTTCGCCAAATATTCAGTTCAGTATAATTACATTCAGTTTAATCAAATTAACTTGTTCAGATCAATCACTACGAATGAATAACCCTATAATAATGCATTTTACTTAAAAATGATTTTAATGGGACGGATTATTTTTGACATAAGTGGACCACAACTAACAGATTCATTTCAACAAGGAGGTAGCAAAATCATATATCATATACAGTGTGTCCCGGATAGATGAAATGACTGTTAAATTTGATCATCTGCGGTCCAGCCATGCTTGGTTTGAAACTAATTTGAGACACAATTTTAGTTTTGAAAAATACGCTTTGGACATTTTGAAAATATTGTTTTTTTACACCAGCAAATTCGGTTGAATATCACGATAAATTGTTATTTAAGAAAAGTTATTCAGAATGAAAAAGTGATTAAATGTTCAAAATTTCAAGATTCTATGCCTACTTTGATTTTTTGCTTTTTCTCTCTCTTTTTCTTGGAAAAGTGCCTTTCTGATAGCTGAGACTAAAATCCTTTCCCTGTACGGGAAAGTAAAATGTTATTGAAGAATGTTGTTCAGAAACAGAGAAGATACGGCAGTAACATTTGAACGCAGTCTGTCCATATTTTGAATTTTATCGTTTCTTGTTTGAAATTATACAAATAAAAAAAACTCGATTATTTCTATTCAAAGCTACTTGTAGAACTAAATACTGTAAGTGATTGGGAGGTGATCATGTCACGTCGATTCAATTGAGTTGAAAAAAATCTAAATTTCATAGTCATTTTCAGAGAGGTGATAAATATAATACACAATACAAGCATTTAGCACAATATTATATGTGTAGAAAAAAATAAATTTTACGATATGAACCAATATATCCAAAATATAAGAATAAAAAATATTTTTTATTTCAAAAATTGTAAAATAATATCACTCTCTGTCGCGGAATAAAAAATCAGATAGTCGGGCTCTGACGGGGTGTAAGTCATTCTGACATATATCAGTTCAAAGGACATGTTGAGGACTATCTATGCTATAAATTTCAAAGTGGCATGCCTTGCCAGTTTTGAGCTATAAGTTCAGCAGTTAAAACCTGTCGCGGAATAAAAAGTCAGATAGTCCGGCTCTGACGAGGTGTAAGTCATTCTGACATATATGACTTCAAAGGGTATGTTGAGGACTATCTATGCTATGAATTTTAAAGTGGCACGCCTTGCCAGTTTTGAGATATGAGGTCAGCAGTTAAAACATTACCCCGGAATAAAAAAAATCATATAGTACGGCTCTGACGGGGTGTAAGTCATTCTGACATATATGAGTTCAAAGGACATTTTGAGGACTATATATGCTATAAATTTCAAAGTGGCACGCCTTGCCAGTTTTGAGATATGAGGTCAGCAGTTAAAACATTACCCCGGAATAAAAAAATCATATAGTACGGCTCTGACGGGGTGTAAGTCATTGTGACATACATGAGTTCAAAGGACATTTTGAGGACTATCTATGCTATAAATTTCAAAGTGGCACGCCTTGCCAGTTTTGAGATATGAGGTCAGCAGTTAAAACATTACCCCGGTATATAAAAATCATATAGTACGCCTCTGACGGGGTGTACGTCATTCCGACATATATGACTTCAAAGGGTATGTTGAGGACTATCTATGCTATGAATTTTAAAGTGGCACGCTTTGCCAGTTTTGAGATATGAGGTCAGCAGTTAAAACATTACCCCGGAATAAAAAAAATCATATAGTACGGCTCTGACGGGGTGTAAGTCATTCTGACATATATGAGTTCAAAGGACATTTTGAGGACTATCTATGCTATAAATTTCAAAGTGGCACGCCTTGCCAGTTTTGAGATATGAGGTCAGCAGTTAAAACATTACCCCGGAATAAAAAAGTCAGATAGTCCGGCTCTGACGGGGTGTAAGTCATTCTGACATATATGACTTCAAAGGGTATGTTGAGGACTATCTATGCTATGAATTTCAAAGTGGCACGCCTTGCCAGTTTTGAGATATGAGGTCAGCAGTTAAAACATTACCCCGGAATAAAAAAAATCATATAGTACGGCTATGACGGGGTGTAAGTCATTCTGACATATATGAGTTCAAAGGACATTTTGAGGACTATCTATGCTATAAATTTCAAAGGGGCACGCCTTGCCAGTTTTGAGATATGAGGTCAGCAGTTAAAACATTACCCCGGAATAAAAAAATCATATAGTACGGCTCTGACAGGGTGTAAGTCATTCTGACATATATGAGTTCAAAGGACATTTTGAGGACTATCTATGCTATAAATTTCAAAGTGGCACGCCTTGCCAGTTTTGAGATATGAGGTCAGCAGTTAAAACATTACCCCGGAATATAAAAATCATATAGTACGCCTCTGACGGGGTGTAAGTCATTCTGACATATATGAGTTCAAAGGGTATGTTGAGGACTATCTGTGCTATAAATTTCAAAGTGGCACGCCTTGCGAGTTATGAGCTATGAGTTCAGCAGTTAAAACCTGTCGCGGAATAAAAAAATCAGATAGTCCGGCTCTGACGGGGTGTAAGTCATTCTGACATATATGACTTCAAATTGTATGTTGAGGACTATCTATGCTATAAATTTCAAAGTGGCACGCCTTGCCAGTTTTGAGATATGAGGTCAGCAGTTAAAACAATACCCCGGAATAAAAAAGTCAGATAGTCCGGCTCTGACGGGGTGTAAGTCATTCTGACATATATGACTTCAAAGGGTATGTTGAGGACTATCTATGCTATGAATTTCAAAGTGGCACGCCTTGCCAGTTTTGAGATATGAGGGCAGCAGTTAAAACATTACCCCGGAATAAAAAAAATCATATAGTACGGCTCTGACGGGGTGTAAGTCATTCTGACATATATGAGTTCAAAGGACATTTTGAGGACTATCTATGCTATAAATTTCAAAGTGGCACGCCTTGCCAGTTTTGAGATATGAGGTCAGCACTTAAAACATTACCCCGGAATATAAAAATCATATAGTACGCCTCTGACGGGGTGTAAGTCATTCTCACATATATGAGTTCAAAGGACATGTAGAGGACTATCTATGCTATAAATTTCAAAGTGGCACGCCTTGCCAGTTTTGAGCTATGAGTTCAGCAGTTAAAACCTGTCGCGGAATAAAAAAATCAGATAGTCCGGCTCTGACGGGGTGTAAGTCATTCTGACATATATGAGTTCAAAGGGTATGTTGAGGACTCTCTATGCTATAAATTCCAAGGTGGCACGCCTTGCTAGTTTTGAGATATGAGGTCAGCAGTTAAAACATTACCCCGGAATAAAAAAAATCATATAGTACGGCTCTGACGGGGTGTAAGTCATTCTGACATATATGAGTTCAAAGGACATTTTGAGGACTATCTATGCTATAAATTTCAAAGTGGCACGCTTTGCCAGTTTTGAGATATGAGGTCAGCAGTTAAAACATTACCCCGGAATATAAAAATCATATAGTACGCCTCTGACGGGGTGTAAGTCATTCTGACATATATGAGTTCAAAGGGTATGTTGAGGACTATCTGTGCTATAAATTTCAAAGTGGCACGCCTTGCCAGTTTTGAGATATGAGGTCAGCAGTTAAAACATTACCCCGGAATAAAAAAGTCAGATAGTCCGGCTCTGACGGGGTGTAAGTCATTCTGACATATATGACTTTAAAGGGTATGTTGAGGACTATCTATGCTATGAATTTCAAAGTGGCACGCCTTGCCAGTTTTGAGATATGAGGTCAGCAGTTAAAACATTACCCCGGAATAAAAAAAATCATATAGTACGGCTCTGACGGGGTGTAAGTCATTCTGACATATATGAGTTCAAAGGACATTTTGAGGACTATCTATGCTATAAATTTCAAAGTGGCACGCCTTGCCAGTTTTGAGATATGAGGTCAGCAGTTAAAACATTACCCCGGAATATAAAAATCATATAGTACGCCTCTGACGGGGTGTAAGTCATTCTCACATATATGAGTTCAAAGGACATGTAGAGGACTATCTATGCTATAAATTTCAAAGTGGCACGCCTTGCCAGTTTTGAGCTATGAGTTCAGCAGTTAAAACCTGTCGCGGAATAAAAAAATCAGATAGTCCGGCTCTGACGGGGTGTAAGTCATTCTGACATATATGAGTTCAAAGGGTATGTTGAGGACTCTCTATGCTATAAATTCCAAGGTGGCACGCCTTGCTAGTTTTGAGATATGAGGTCAGCAGTTAAAACATTACCCCGAAATAAAAAAAATCATATAGTACGGCTCTGACGGGGTGTAAGTCATTCTGACATATATGAGTTCAAAGGACATTTTGAGAACTATCTATGCTATAAATTTCAAAGTGGCACGCCTTGCCAGTTTTGAGATATGAGGTCAGAAGTTAAAACATTACCCCGGAATATAAAAATCATATAGTACGGCTCTGACGGCGTGTAAGTCATTCTGACAAATATGAGTTCAAAGGACATTTTGGGGACTATCTATGCTATAAATTTCAAAGTGGCACGCCTTGCCAGTTTTGAGCTATGAGTTCAGCAGTTAAAACCTGTCGCGGAATAAAAAAATCAGATATTCCGGCTCTGACGGGGTGTAAGTCATTCTGACATATATGAGTTCAAAGGGTATGTTGAGGACTATCTATGCTATAAATTTTAAAGTGGCACGCCTTGCCAGTTTTGAGCTATAACTTCAGCAGTTAAAACCTGTCGCGGAATAAAAAATCAGATAGTCCGGCTCTGACGGGGTGTAAGTCATTCTGGCATATATGAATTCAAAGGGTATGTTGAGGACTATCTATGCTATAAATTCCAAAGTGGCACGCCTTGCCAGTTTTGAGATATGGGGTCAGCAGTTAAAATATTATCCCGGAATAAAAAAATCATATAGTACGGCTCTGACGGGGTGTAAATCATTCTGACATATATGAGTTCAAAGGACATTTTGAGGACTATCTATGCTATAAATTTCAAAGTGGCACGCTTTGCCAGTTTTGAGATATGAGGTCAGCAGTTAAAACATTACCCCGGAATATAAAAATCATATAGTACGCCTCTGACGGGGTGCAAGTCATTCTGACATATATGAGTTCAAAGGGTATGTTGAGGACTATCTATGCTATAAATTTTAAAGTGGCACGCCTTGCCAGTTTTGAGATATGAGTTCAGCAGTTAAAACCTGTCGCGGAACAAAAAAATCAGATAGTTCGGATCTGACGGGGTGTAAGTCATTCTGACATATATGAGTTCAAAGGGTATGTTGAGGACTATCTGTGCTATAAATTTCAAAGTGGCACGCCTTGCCAGTTTTGAGATATGAGGCCAGCAGTTAAAACATTACCCCGGAATAAAAAAAATCATATAGTACGGCTCTGACGGGGTGTAAGTCATTCTGACATATATGACTTCAAAGGGTATGTTGAGGACTATCTATGCTATGAATTTCAAAGTGGCACGCCTTGCCAGTTTTGAGATATGAGGTCAGCAGTTAAAACATTACCCCGGAATAAAAAAGTCAGATAGTCCGGCTCTGACGGGGTGTAAGTCATTCTGACATATATGACTTCAAAGGGTATGTTGAGGACTATCTATGCTATGAATTTCAAAGTGGCACGCCTTGCCAGTTTTGAGATATGAGGTCAGCAGTTAAAACATTACCCCGGAATAAAAAAAATCATATAGTACGGCTCTGACGGGGTGTAAGTCATTCTGACATATATGAGTTCAAAGGACATTTTGAGGACTATCTATGCTATAAATTTCAAAGTGGCACGCCTTGCCAGTTTTGAGATATGAGGTCAGCAGTTAAAACATTACCCCGGAATAAAAAAATCATATAGTACGGCTCTGACGGGGTGTAAGCCATTCTGACATATATGAGTTCAAAGGACATTTTGAGGACTATCTATGCCATAAATTTCAAAGTGGCACGCCTTGCCAGTTTTGAGATATGAGGTCAGCAGTTAAAACATTACCCCGGAATATAAAAATCATATAGTACGCCTCTGACGGGGTGTAAGTCATTCTGACATATATGAGTTCAAAGGGTATGTTGAGGACTATCTGTGCTATAAATTTCAAAGTGGCACGCCTTGCGAGTTATGAGCTATGAGTTCAGCAGTTAAAACCTGTCGCGGAATAAAAAAATCAGATAGTTCGGCTCTGACGGGGTGTAAGTCATTCTGACATATATGACTTCAAATTGTATGTTGAGGACTATCTATGCTATAAATTTCAAAGTGGCACGCCTTGCCAGTTTTGAGATATGAGGTCAGCAGTTAAAACATTACCCCGGAATAAAAAAGTCAGATAGTCCGGCTCTGACGGGGTGTAAGTCATTCTGACATATATGACCTCAAAGGGTATGTTGAGGACTATCTATGCTATGAATTTCAAAGTGGCACGCCTTGCCAGTTTTGAGATATGAGGTCAGCAGGTAAAACATTACCCCGGAATAAAAAAAAATTATATAGTACGGCTCTGACGGGGTGTAAGTCATTCTGACATATATGAGTTCAAAGGACATTTTGAGGACTATCTATGCTATAAATTTCAAAGTGGCACGCTTTGCCAGTTTTGAGATATGAGGTCAGCAGTTAAAACATTACCCCGGAATATAAAAATCATATAGTACGCCTCTGACGGGGTGTAAGTCATTCTCACATATATGAGTTCAAAGGACATGTAGAGGACTATCTATGCTATAAATTTCAAAGTGGCACGCCTTGCCAGTTTTGAGCTATGAGTTCAGCAGTTAAAACCTGTCGCGGAATAAAAAAATCAGATAGTCCGGCTCTGACGGGGTGTAAGTCATTCTGACATATATGAGTTCAAAGGGTATGTTGAGGACTCTCTATGCTATAAATTCCAAGGTGGCACGCCTTGCTAGTTTTGAGATATGAGGTCAGCAGTTAAAACATTACCCCGGAATAAAAAAAATCATATAGTACGGCTCTGACGGGGTGTAAAACATTCTGACATATATGAGTTCAAAGGACATTTTGAGGACTATCTATGCTATAAATTTCAAAGTGGCACGCCTTGCCAGTTTTGAGATATGAGGTCAGAAGTTAAAACATTACCCCGGAATATAAAAATCATATAGTACGGCTCTGACGGCGTGTAAGTCATTCTGACAAATATGAGTTCAAAGGACATTTTGGGGACTATCTATGCTATAAATTTCAAAGTGGCACGCCTTGCCAGTTTTGAGCTATGAGTTCAGCAGTTAAAACCTGTCGCGGAATAAAAAAATCAGATAGTCCGGCTCTGACGGGGTGTAAGTCATTCTGACATATATGAGTTCAAAGGGTATGTTGAGGACTATCTATGCTATAAATTTTAAAGTGGCACGTCTTGCCAGTTTTGAGCTATAACTTCAGCAGTTAAAACCTGTCGCGGAATAAAAAATCAGATAGTCCGGCTCTGACGGGGTGTAAGTCATTCTGGCATATATGAATTCAAAGGGTATGTTGAGGACTATCTATGCTATAAATTCCAAAGTGGCACGCCTTGCCAGTTTTGAGATATGGGGTCAGCAGTTAAAATATTATCCCGGAATAAAAAAATCATATAGTACGGCTCTGACGGGGTGTAAGTCAATCTGACATATACGGGTTAGAAGTACATGTAATAGACTATATATACTGTAAATTCCAAGGTGGCACGCCTTGCCAGTTTTGAGATATGAGGTCAGCAGTTAAAACATGTTTTGGAAAAAAATATCATATAGTACGGCTCTGACGGGGTGTAAGTCATTCTAACATATATGAGTTCAAAGGACATGTAGAGGACTATCTATGCTATAAATTTCAAAGTGGCACGCCTTGCCAGTTTTGAGCTATGAGTTCAGCAGTTAAAACCTGTCGCGGAATAAAAAAATCAGATAGTCCGGCTCTGACGGGGTGTAAGTCATTCTGACATATATGAGTTCAAAGGGTATGTTGAGGACTCTCTATGCTATAAATTCCAAGGTGGCACGCCTTGCTAGTTTTGAGATATGAGGTCAGCAGTTAAAACATTACCCCGGAATAAAAAAAATCATATAGTACGGCTCTGACGGGGTGTAAGTCATTCTGACATATATGAGTTCAAAGGACATTTTGAGGACTATCTATGCTATAAATTTCAAAGTGGCACGCCTTGCCAGTTTTGAGATATGAGGTCAGAAGTTAAAACATTACCCCGGAATATAAAAATCATATAGTACGGCTCTGACGGCGTGTAAGTCATTCTGACAAATATGAGTTCAAAGGACATTTTGGGGACTATCTATGCTATAAATTTCAAAGTGGCACGCCTTGCCAGTTTTGAGCTATGAGTTCAGCAGTTAAAACCTGTCGCGGAATAAAAAAATCAGATAGTCCGGCTCTGACGGGGTGTAAGTCATTCTGACATATATGAGTTCAAAGGGTATGTTGAGGACTATCTATGCTATAAATTCCAAAGTGGCACGCCTTGCCAGTTTTGAGATATGGGGTCAGCAGTTAAAATATTATCCCGGAATAAAAAAATCATATAGTACGGCTCTGACGGGGTGTAAGTCAATCTGACAGATACGGGTTAGAAGTACATGTAATAGACTATATACACTGTAAATTCCAAGGTGGCACGCCTTGCCAGTTTTGAGATATGAGGTCAGCAGTTAAAACATGTTTTGGAAAAAAATATCATATAGTACGGCTCTGACGGGGTGTAAGTCATTCTAACATATATGAGTTCAAAGGACATGTAGAGGACTATCTATGCTATAAATTTGAAAGTGGCACGCCTTGCCAGTTTTGAGCTATGAGTTCAGCAGTTAAAACCTGTCGCGGAATAAAAAAATCAGATAGTCCGGTTCTGACGGGGTGCAAGTCATTCTGACATATATGAGTTCAAAGGGTATGTTGAGGACTATCTGTGCTATAAATTTGAAAGTGGCACGCCTTGCCAGTTTTGAGCTATGAGTTCAGCAGTTAAAACCTGTCGCGGAATAAAAAAATCAGATAGTCCGGCTCTGACGGGGTGTAAGTCATTCTGACATATATGAGTTCAAAGGGTATGTTGAGGACTCTCTATGCTATAAATTTCAAAGTGGCACGCCTTGCCAGTTTTGAGCTATGAGTGCAGCAGTTAAAACCTGTCGGGGAATAAAAAAATCAGATAGTCCGGCTCTGACGGGGTGTAAGTCATTCTGACATATATGAGTTCAAAGGGTATGTTGAGGACTATCTATGCTATAAATTTCAAAGTGGCACGCCTTGCCAGTTTTGAGCTATGAGTTCAGCAGTTAAAACCTGTCGCGGAATAAAAAAATCAGATAGTCCGGCTCTGACGGGGTGTAAGTCATTCTGACATATATGAGTTCAAAGGGTATGTTGAGGACTCTCTATGCTATAAATTTCAAAGTGGCACGCCTTGCCAGTTTTGAGCTATGAGTGCAGCAGTTAAAACCTGTCGCGGAATAAAAAAATCAGATAGTCCGGCTCTGACGGGGTGTAAGTCATTCTGACATTTATGAGTTCAAAGGGTATGTTGAGGACTCTCTATGCTACAAATTCCAAGGTGGCACGCCTTGCCGGTTTTGAGATATGAGGTCAGCAGTTAAAACATTACCCCGGAATAAAAAAATCATATAGTACGGCTCTGACGGGGTGTAAGTCATTCTGACATATATGAGTTCAAAGGACATTTTGGGGACTATCTATGCTATAAATTTCAAAGTGGCACGCCTTGCCAGTTTTGAGCTATGAGTTCAGCAGTTAAAACCTGTCGCGGAATAAAAAAATCAGATAGTCCGGCTCTGACGGGGTGTAAATCATTCTGACATATATGAGTTCAAAGGGTATGTTGAGGACTCTATATGCTATAAATTTTAAAGTGGCACGCCTTGCCAGTTTTGAGCTATAACTTCAGCAGTTAAAACCTGTCGCGGAATAAAAAATCAGATAGTCCGGCTCTGACGGGGTGTAAGTCATTCTGGCATATATGAGTTCAAAGGGTATGTTGAGGACTATCTATGCTATAAATTCCAAAGTGGCACGCCTTGCCAGTTTTGAGATATGGGGTCAGTAGTTAAAATATTATCCCGGAATAAAAAAATCATATAGTACGACTCTGACGGGGTGTAAGTCAATCTGACATATATGAGTTAGAAGTACATGTAATAGACTATATATACTGTAAATTCCAAGGTGGCACGCCTTGCCAGTTTTGAGATATGAGGTCAGCAGTTAAAACATGTTTTGGAAAAAAATATCATATAGTACGGCTCTGACGGGGTGTAAGTCATTCTAACATATATGAGTTCAAAGTGGCACGCCTTGCCAGTTTTGAGCTATGAGTTCAGCAGTTAAAACCTGTCACAGAATCAAATGCTCTGCTAAGATCACAGAATATTGATGTAAGAGTCTCACCCCTCTCCATTGCATCAACAATAGACCGCACCAACCTTAGGATTGCTTGTTTTGGAGAACTTCGCCTTCGATAACCATACTGTGATTCTGAGATAAGTTGGTATTTCTCTAAAAATTCGTATAACCTGTTATTGAAAGCGATTTCTATTGGCTTAGAGAGGATTGGTATTATAGAAATAGGTCGATAATTGCTAACCTCTCCAGGATCATCCTTTTTATATAAGGGACACACTTTAGTAAGTTTTAGTTTTTGTGGAAATTTTCCATCACTAAAACATTTATTTATAATTATTTTTAAAGGTACACAAATTCCATAATTAATTTTTTTGATGAGACTATTGCTCAAGCCGAATACATCCTTCGCGACGCTCCGAGACATACTCTCTATGATCTTAACAACCTCCAGCTCATCAATAGGTGACAAATATAGGGTGTTACTGGCAGAACCAAGAAATCGCGCGCACATGACCACATGATCTGAATTTCCAACATTTATATTTCCATCAAATGCAATATTTAAAAAATATGCATTGAAATCAGATGGCTTTATTTGAAATGGTTTTTTGGTGTTGCTATTTTGAAGCAATGGGTTTAATAATAATCTTTCAAATTGTTTTCGATTTGACATCAGAGTTAGAAATTAATCGCTCGTAATATTCTTTTTTTGATTGTTTAATTTTAATTTTATAAGTGTTCCTAATTTTTTTAATTTCACTATCAAATGACAAATTTGGATTTTGCTTATTAAAATCAATAAAAAATCTTAGTTTTTCACGAAGCTGTCTTAATTCGTTATTAAACCAAATTTTTCTTGTGTTTGTATAGTGTATTGTTTTAGTTTTAAAAGGCAAAAATTCATTGACTGCCTGTAACAGTACGACATGAAACTTATTGAACATTTCATCAAAGTTATTTTTAAAAGTAAGCATTAATCGATTATATTTGTTGTGTTCGTTTAATAAAATAAATATTTTATTTTAATCTGTGCAAATTAATTTATAAAATGTAAAAAGGCAAATACCGCCGAGGATTGGTAAAATATTTAATGTCAAGAACGGCTGAAGCTAGTACCAATCAATAACCTACACTTTTTTGAAATCAAAACCAAAAGATCCTTCATTTTTAGCTATAAATTCTAATTAGATCAAAAACGCTCAAACAAAAAAAAACACAAATATAAATAGTGAAAATATGAATTATATTAATATTGGTACATATATACATTTAAGTCAAACTTAACTAACCAAGATCAAATTAATATACATATTTACAAACAAATAAAATTTGTTACGCATTTAATTGAATATAACCTAAAATATTGAACATAAACAATTAGACAACATTGACATTCGAAAAAAGTGTAAAAAGTTTAGAAAAAAACGTATGTTTCTTAAACATAGCAGAAATATTGAGTAGTTATTTATAACTTTGATATATTATAACCTATAAAATGTTTTATAAATAACTTATTTTCATAGGCGTTCGTAAATAGTGGAAAAGGGGTCAAAAAGTAAAAAATACATATTTTCTAAACTTATTCGAAATATGGAATAATTTTTCATAGTTGTGACACAGCATAAAGATTTACAGCAGTTTACGTCGGAAGCCGCCGCTTTGATCTCACAATTCCAAAAAATTGACATTGAACACGCTAACCCCGGGTTAGATATCAGGATCGGTTTTAAAATAACACAAAATTAATAGAGGGTATTAAATAAATTTCATAAACTACCTGAAGCAATTTAAATAGGTATAAACGGGATGAGCAATACAATATAGAAAACAAAAATAAGTGTACAATATGTCGTATACAAAAACTAAATTTTATTAATATGTGTAAATAGGTAGATATTATAATTCTTTTATATGTAGTAGTTTATGATAGGAGCTGTTAAAACCTGCACTATATAATAATATGGATAGCATTGTTCAGGTAATAAAAGGGAAACACACATAGCTACTTAAAAATATTGTTTTATTTTTTATAGTTACCTATTATTACATAAAATGGATACATTAACATTATTCGAATTGTTCAAATTAAATTTGATTTAAAAATATACTTAATATCTATTTGTAGGTACTTAATCATAAACATTTTATAACAGGTATTTATTTACTTACAACTAAAAAAACTTTTATTACTGTTCTAACTCCTGTTTGTCCCAATTTGTTGCAGCACACCACCACACCACCTCTGGATTTATACATTTCACACATGTACACGAGTATTTTCAATGATTTCTTTCTATAGTTTGTTCACGACCAAGAGGTAAAACACTATCAGCAGCATTCTCGCTTGACGAACCATGCAATGATGCGTGAGGTACAACACTATCAGCCCTCACACTTGACCAATCGAAGAATGATACAAGAGGTATAACACCATTAACACTCTCGCTTGGCGAAGCTAGCAATGATGCAATAGGTACAACTCTAATAGCACTCTTGCTTGACGAACCGTGCAATGATGGAGGATGTACAGCACTACCAGCACTCACCCTTAACGAACCGAGCAATGATGCAAGAGGTTCAACACTATCAGCAGCACTCTCGCTTGACGAACCATGCAATGATGCTAGAGGTACAACACTATCAGCAGCACTCTCGCTGGTCGAACCATGCAATGATGCGGGAGGTACAACACTATCAGCCCTCACGCTTGACCAATCGAAGAATGATACAAGAGGTATAACACCATCAACACTCTCGCTTGGCGAAGCGAGCAATGATGCAATAGGTACAACTCTAATAGCACTCTTACTTGACGAACCGTGCAATGATGGAGGATGTACAGCTCTACCAGCACTCACTCTTAACGAACCGAGCAATGATGCAAGAGGTTCAACACTATCATCACTCTGTCTTGACCAATCGGACAATGATAAAACACTAACAGCACTCTCGCTTGACGAACCGGGCAATGATATGTCACACATGATTAATAGTTTGTTGTAATTTAACAAATATGATATTACAAGACAAGCTTTCTCACGAAATTAACAAACTGTACTAACATATTTTGGAATTGTGTCCAGGAATTTATTATGTTCCTAGAGTCTACCTGCCTGTTTATTCAGCCAATCAGGAAAATACAACATGAAATAACCTGAAAGAAGATAAATAGGTAAAATTAAATGCAGGTATTCGGGTCAAATTTTAATTCGAAAAGTAGTTAAAAAAGGTAAAATCCGGATTACTGAAGGTACGTAATTTACAACTATCCCAAACTCCAATTTTTTTTTTCAGAGGCGTCACAACGGGGTGGAGGATGAACTCTTTTATTTACAAAACAAATGTATTCTAGTTAAAAAGTTTCTGGGTAATTTGCAATTGAGTTTCGATGTGTTATTCAAGCTTTGGAAATTACTTGTCCAAAATACCATCGAAAGTATTTTAATTAGGCCCTGATGTGTCATAAATATGAAATTTAATTAAATAAAATGAAAAAAAAAATCCATAAAGTGACTTCGATGGAATTTTTGGACCAACATATTGTATGTCTTAGTGAAAAGTTTTTTTTGATTGTTGACTTGCCACTGATGATGGGACTGGTCTAGTCCCGAAACATGTATGGCTGGTAAATTCTATTAAACTTATTTTATGGAGATTTGACTTTCATTCCAACACTAAAATTACAACTTAACTAAAGAATGGACTACTTTTTCGATATTGTCACTATAATATGTCAACCCACGAGTCAGTCTGGTTAAACAAGGAATCTCCTAATTTAAACAAAATTCCGTGTATATTTAAAGCCAGTAATCCGCCGGTTATGCCACAAACTACACTTCATAAAGGTGATTTGCCGTAATAAATTGGCAATACTGTTTTCAAACATTTAAAATTTAGAACAATTTAATTTCCAAGAACATTTTGGTCGACATTGAAATATCATACTATCCATATCGAATTTATTAGTTATCGTTCATTCAATCTTCGATAAATCCATTTATTTGCGACATTTTAGTTTTGTTGTCAATGATAACAGATAATTCAAAACAATAATTGTATGATGATAAGTAGAAATTATTATCATAGGACATGTTTAATAAAATTACAATAACAAAAAACAATAAAAATTAAATGAATTTTTCATTTTGTTAAGCCCCCCATCCAGATAAATTTCTTTTAGTACCTACGCCATTGCCAAAGGATGGACAGCTCACCCGACCTTACCCTTTAATAGTCATATCAAATTTTTCCTTAAACACTGTAACCTTTTAACCCATAAATATAATAAAAATAATGTTGTTAAATACAAAGATACAATAAAAACCCTCGTACAATCGGTAAAAATATACCTACTTGTCTAAGACGTTTCCTAATAACAAAATATCCTAAATTTAATTGCATGTATTGTTAGGAATTCTAAATAATATTATGCTGTCATATTTATACCTTTCTATAAAAACTTAAATCTGTTTGAATTATATTTACTACAAACCATTGTCGGATGTTATTTACCTGTTGAGGAAACCGCAGTAATGCAGGTCTGATTGAGAAATTTTATTTTGAAACTTCTAGCACATGCGATTAAAAAGTTCTCCTTAGTTAACTGATTAGGAAATTCCTGTTTCTAGAATCCTAAGAAACATTATATGCTTTCAGGAGCAAATAGTTCTAGAAAAATGCACAAAAAATACAAACTAAAGAAGGAAATTGCTTAAATACAGAGTCTTCCTATTAACTTACTTTTAAAATGCACCATTTTCGAGATTCAGAGTGAAAAAAAACTGTTTATCGTACAGAAAACGGCTTTCGAAGCATTTTCGACTAATAAATAATAAGCTAATAATAATGGTTTGTGAAATTAGTAGATTTTTAAAAAAAATCTAACTATTCAGGAGATCGACACAACCGAAATTTTGAAAAAATTTTATGCAGTCCTTCATTTTATGCCATGGGTCATAAAAATGACCTCAGTTCAAAAGTTTATATATCTATATGGGATATAGAAAACTTTGTCCCACGTTCTAGGCCGCATATTTTGACTAATCGAAACAAAATTCGGTTAAAAAATCGGCTAGGTCATGGAATCGCGTGAGTTCGTTGGCGATTGACATCGGAGAGCTAATTTCAAAATCGCGGCCTGTCAAAGTTTTAAAAAAATAATATTTTTTTCATCGTTAATAGAAAATACCGATGTTACATATCAAATGATAGAGCACTTAAATCTCTACAATGTTTATTTGGAGAGTTTTTTCATCGCTGGCATATTTAAGTAAATGTACGTCAATATAAAGTAACAAAAAATAAAAAAAAAATATCATCACCCGCTACACCTGTAATTATTTTGACAAATAAACACCTGTGAAATAACAATAAGACCGTGCTTACGTATGTATTATAGTATAATGGGTATTTCAGTTAAAATAACTGTCAATATGACACTTTGCTTATATTTGGCGACTGTCAGAATATTCCATTATTTGTTTATTAATAGTGGGTGTCAGTAGTAGACTAAGTATAAATAAAAACTACTTAAATCAAAAATCTACTTTTCCGACTGGCTGCCATCGGGATTTTTTTTTTAATTCATAATTATTGGGTGTTTTCCTCCTCAATTTCTACGCCACTGGAAAAAGTACGGTTTTAAGATACCCATTTGAAGCGCCAATGTTTTCTACACAAAAAAAGTACTCTTGATCATAATAATAATACGCCTTTATTACCAACAGGTAACCCCCAATTAAAGGAAATTCACAAATATGAAAAAAACTAAAAAAACTAAATTAACTATTATTAAAAATATATACTCGTACATAAAAAATAAAAAACAAATGAGAACAGATAGAAAAAAAAAGATGCAAATGTTAACCATCCAACACAGAACCAACAATCGCGTAAAGGGGAGAACTATTGAGATCATGCTCCGTACAATATCGATTATAAACCGAAGTACGATAGACTTTGGTACGCAACATTAGTTCCTGCAGTAGTAAACGCAAATGTTATCGGATTTTAAAAAATTATTAAAAAACTTTCTAATAAATGCCGCGTTCTACAGCCTACATGAATTTACTGCCTCAGTATAGTTTTATTTTCAGTATATATTTTATTTATTTGTTGTATTGTATCATATGTCATAATATATTGTTGTATGTCTGTTCGTAACTTCATTTTATATTTTATATTAGATTATTTGTATTTTGCTGTTGCTTATTGTTGTTGGACGTAGTTATGATATTTCTATGATTCGTCTGTTTTCGGCTATTTTATTAACTGATTTTAGATGTATGACATGTGTTGTTTTTATCTTTCTTTTTGTATTCACTTATTTTCTTGCCTTTGTTTGCAACCAAGATTCGTTATGTTTTGTAATTCAATTATTTTGATTCCTTTAAAATTATAAGAAATAAATTTTTTTATCAATTCTCAGTTCCTATAATAAATCTGCATACTAGAGATAGGGTTGAAATACAATAATTATTATAATTCGAAAAGTAAGAAAAATTCAGGTATAGCTAATAGGAAACTTTTTGTAGAGAAACTAATTTTTCATATTTTTTGATGCAAAAAATATTCTAAAACAATTTAAAAACTAGGAAAATACTATTTTTTGGTTGTTTTTGGCTCGTATCTTTCATCTGAGCAGACATAGGTATATGTATTGATAATTAATTAAAACTAAATAAAATAAATTTATAATATCCGTTCACATGGTGTCTTCAACAAGTTTAGCCTTTTTTTTTATTTTCTGCTGTTCACTATGGAATAGTTTTAATTATTATCTACTTTTTACTAGATAATTAAGTTTCACTCAAAGTATTTCAAGTTAATCTGATAACAATACATAAATATTTTCACAGTTCTGTAAAAATCTATTGCTTTTTAAATGAATTAATTATACTATATCTTTAATATTATGTACAGAGATATGTCTTTTTTTATTAGAAATATTTAAATTTTGTTATATTAGAGGATGAGATATTATTGAGAATGTGATTAAAGAGCTAGAACCAAATGTACGAAAATATTTAATTCCGTACTTAAAATCCTCCAAAAATATAAATACCTACTAAAATTATAATTTTGTGAAACGAAAGACCTCGATTATTTTACTATAATAATTAATTCGTAGAGTTTTAAAGAAGTGGTGAAGGTTTATAAAACGTTTTGTTCAAATTAGTCTACCTACACCAAAGGCTCTACTCATTAATTATAATTAATCGTTAAAAAAACTATCACAATTTACTTATGCGAAAATATTATCTATTTATTATTAACAAGTTAACTTGAGTAAAAACCTATGGTCTTGTCAAATGTATAAATAACAATTATGTTAAAGTAAACGAGCTACAAAAACTGGCACATTTTTGGCGATGATATCTCAGTCAACTTTTGTCGCAAAAAACGCTTAGTTTTCAGATTATAATTAAAACATTATAAAAATTATGTATGTTGAATTTTCATCCCTATCACCGATATGCACGCTCCAATACCACCCCGGGGATGATATATTGACTAAAGTAAATCAAAAACCTTAAAGGTGTTCCTTATTTCCCTACTTTTTATGACATAAATAGCATATTATGTAGATGTTTGCTTCATTTCGTTTACTATTGTAGACAATATTAAATTATATAAAGCGCTATGACTTATAATAATTGAGATGAGTTCTTTTAGGAATTTTAATTAGCTACATGTCAATTTTAGGAGACGCTATAGTAGTTCGAATAAGTATTATGAAAACTACCAGCAACTCACATTTTATTAGCAGTTAACTGCTACATTTCATTCTTCCAAATTCTTCCATAGTTGAGTTATTAAATAAACAAACAACTTTTTCCCTAAACTTAAAGGGCTCTAGCTTTGCTTATTTTTGCTGAAAAATAACCCTTTAAAATATTACCCATTACCTAATTTAGCAATTTCTTTAGTTGAATACGTGGAATCAAAATAATGCGTATAAAAATCAAAATGCATATTTTACATAAATGAAATCAAAATAGTACGTCATGTAAAATGAAATGTATATTGACAGATTATACATTTCGTTTTATATGAGGCCCTATTTTGGTTCCATGTAAGTTATTTGGAATCAAAATAATGCGTCATATAAAACGCAATGTATATTGAGTATACATGTCGTTTGATACGGCACACTATTTTGATTCCAATATACATTTCGTTTCATGTGCGGCTCTATTTTGTTTCCATGTAAGGTAGTTGGAATCAAAATAGTGCGTCATATAAAACTAAATGTATATTGAGAGAGTATACATGTCGTTTGATACGGCACACTATTTTGATTCCAATATGCATTTCCTTTCATGTGAGAAACTATTTTGTTTCCATGTAAGATAGTTGGAATCAAAATAATGCGTCATATAAAACTAAATGTATATTGAGAGAGTATACATGTCGTTTGATACGGCACACTATTTTGATTCCAATATGCATTTCCTTTCATGTGAGGCACTATTTTGTTTCCATGTAAGATAGTTGGAATCAAAATAATGCGTCATATAAAACTAAATGTATATTGAGAGAGTATACATGTCGTTTGATACGGCACATTATTTTGATTCCAATATACATTTCGTTTCATGTGAGGCACTATTTTGTTTCCCTGTAAGATAGTTGGAATCAAAATAATGCGTCATATAAAACTAAATGTATATTGAGAGAGTATACATGTCGTTTGATACGGCACACTATTTTGATTCCAATATACATTTCGTTTCATGTGAGGCACTATTTTGTTTCCATGTAAGATAGTTGGAATCAAAATAATGCGTCATATAAAACTAAATGTATATTGAGAGAGTATACATGTCGTTTGATACGGCACCCTATTTTGATTCCAATATACATTTCGTTTCATGTGAGGCACTATTTTGTTTCCATGTAAGATAGTTGGAATCAAAATAATGCGTCATATAAAACTAAATGTATATTGAGAGAGTATACATGTCTTTTGATACAGCACACTATTTTGATTCCAATATACTTTTGTTTCATGTGCTGCACTATTTCGATTCCATGTAAGATACTTGGAATCAAAATAATGCGTCATACAAAACGAAATGTATATTGAAATAATATACATGTCGTTTGATACGGCACACTATTTTGATTCTAATATATATCTTGTTTCATGTGCTGCACTATTTTGATTCCATGTAAGATATTTGGATTCAAAATAATGCGCCATCTGAAACTTTTAATATAGCATACATTAGGGTGGGCCGAAAAATCATTTTTTTTTTAATTTTTGAAATTTCGTTTTGGAATAGTGCACAAAAGATGCCTTTTGTTGTTACAAAAAATATTTGTATTAACAGTTTTTTAATCTAATCTGTGCCCTACCAGGCCTTGGAAATCACCTTGTGCCAAAAAACCATTTTTTTTTTTAATTTTGGAATTTGGTTTTGAAACAGGGCACAAAAGATGCCTTTTGTTGTTTCAAAAAATATTTTTATTAACGGTTTTTTTATTGTAATCTGTCTTCTGTCCCCTACCAGCCCTTAAAGATAAGCTTGTAATGTTATTTTTGGTTTATTTTTCCTGATGATATACTTTAGTATTTGAAAAAAAACTCATCACTACTTTTATAGAAATTTAAAAACTTCATAATATGTGTTACAAACAGCTAGCCTGAATACGATTAATAGCAGCGGATCGTGGTATCGACGGCTGCTCATAAGCAAGTGATTATTGTATTTCTATTCAGTTTTCAGTTGTTAGATGAGATGTTTTTCTTTGAAGTATAATATAGAGTTATGAATTTCTCAAAAACTTGTTACCCAAGACGAAGCACCGAGTGTCCGTTAGTGGGACCACCTTCAGATTTAAAAGATAATACTCTTCCTACCCAAGAAGATTTGTTAAAGTGCTTTTTATGGATAAGGTTTAGTCTATAACCACCGCACTGTGGCAAAGAGGCAATAGTTTCCCAAATGTCTAATATACTAGCTGACAAGCTTCTAAGTTTGTGGGAGAAAGCGGCAATTCCTACAGTAACCCGTAAACGTGTTTTGCAAGTGATCAAAACACAACACGATAGATATTTAAAGCTTTTGTAACGACGTACGATTTTTGTTATTTTACTTTAAAATATTATTTGTCCATCGTACGGTTGTCCTTACAGGTGCCGTTAAAAGAACGTTACTTTCTCCAAGAGCAGAGAAGTTCAAGAAACATATTTATAGGGGGTATTGATCCAAAAAAGCAAACCAAACAATTAACAAACAACGCTAGAAGATTTGAAAAAATGCAAGGAGGAAAGAATCGTTTACGAGTTTATAGTCACGGAAAACGACAAAATATTTCTTCGAAGATGAACACTATCAACAGTAAAACGTTAGCTTCTAATTGGTTTAACTTCAATGCAGCTTGGGAAATATCTTTTACAAACTTATAGAGCAATTCTAAAAATAGAACTAAACTACCTACTCCCGCTTAAATGTTTGACATATATGGTTTGTTAGACAGATCTGGTGCACCAGTTGCATCGCCTATTTTACAAGATATTGCCTTTGTAATAAAAAAAATGTTTAGTGCAAGTAATAGATACAAATAAATAAATAAATAAATAAATAAATAAATAAATAAATAAATAAATTCTTTATTGCACCCAATACATATTACATAGTACACTAATTATAATGTATAAAATTTGGACATTTGTACTGGATAACAAAGGGATTGCAATCACCCGACGGTGTTATTAGTTGCAACCCCGAGAATCAAACTTAAAAAAATATAATCGAGAGTACATTCAAGTGCTTATTCCTAACTTACACTAACACATACCTTAACAATATACCTACATCATTCAATATTCTTCATAAATCATAACCTAGAAATAATGCATATATGCGCTGCAGAGCGCGGACACGCCAAGACGCAGACGGAACAACGATGCAAAAAAAAAAAAACAAACTGCAGATTCAGCGGGACTGGTCAAGAAGAAACCGCCTGACTCTCACAGCAAATGTACCTGGTTTCAAACATTTAAACTCTGTTGGAAGGCTGTTGTACATTCTGTAAACCTGGTATGAAAATGACCTTTCAAAGAGTGAGGTGCGGTGAGGTGGAGGAGATATAAGTCCACGAAATCTTAAATTTACAGAATGAACATCCTCCCTGAAACTTATCTTGTTGTATAAATATGGGGGTGATTTATAAAATATTATCTTGTGAAACAGAGTCATCATATGAAGCTTCCTTCTTTTCTCCATATTTAACCACTTTGGGTCCCTCAGCTTATAGGATACGGGCTCGAATTTCCTGATGCCATATATAAAACGTAAACAAGCTTTTTGAACTCTTTGTATACGTTCACTGGTCATTTTGTTTATACAGGGACCGTACAGAGCATCAGCGTAATTAAAGTGACTCAAAACTAATGTATCACACAGCTTAATTTTCATTTGTCGGTTCAAGAAATGTCTACTGTGATACAGCAACTTTAAGTTTATGTAAGCTCGTTTTATACACAAATTGACGTGTTCTTTAAATCGCAAGTCTGAACTCAAAACTACACCTAAATTCCTTGCTTCATCCCTAGAAGAAATTAAGGTTCCAGCTATGTTTATATTAATTAGGTTTTGCAACCCATTCCTGTTTTTTCCGAACACTAGGTTCATTGATTTAAGTGGATTAATTTTCAAATTATGTATCTCAGACTGTGCAGCCAACCTCTCCAATTCCTTATTAATTAAATTGTTGTAAAGACCGGACTCCTCGAATAGGAACGAGCAATATATCTGTGTATCGTCCGCGTATAATTGGTATTTGCATGTTTGTAGGCAGTTAACAATATTACATGTATAGATTGAAAACAAAATAGGTGATAAAATCGAACCCTGTGGCACGCCACATAGAACTTTGCCCTCTTCAGATCTACCACAATCAGTTTCCACAAACTGCCTTCTATTTGTTAGAAAGCTACAGATAAGTTTTACAGCATTTTGAGAGAACCCGATGTAATGTAGAACTGCCAATAGTATCTTGTGACTAATAGTATCAAACGCTTTGGAGTAATCCAGTAAAATCAGTACTGACGATTTGCCAGTATCACAAGAAGATATAACGTTATCGATTACATTCAACAAAGCGGTTGTACAGCTATGGTTTTGACGGAAACCGGACTGCATAGGCGGCAGTATTTGACAATCCAAAACATGCCTAGAAATCTGAGTCTTCATAGCTTTTTCGGCTATTTTCGACAACACTGGAAGAATACTAATCGGCCTCAAATCATTAAAGCTTTCAACAGTTGTAGTTTTCTGCAGTGCAATGACTCGAGATATCTTCCAGGCATCAGGAAAATCAAGATCCAGCAACACAGAGTTAATAATATGTGTGACATATTTTATTATTACAGGACAACATAGTAATATCATATCGACCCCGAGGCCATCCACCCCGGCACTCCTTGACTTGATCTCCCTTAAATACTTCAAAACATCATCATCGGTTATAGTAGTAAAATTAAAAAGTTCGCCAAAATTTGATTTAAGGTTATTGCTGTAATAGTCCAAAAGTTTTGCATCCGGAACCGGCACATTCCGAGAAGGACTTAAAAAGTGATTGTTTATAGCGTCAGGAACATTTAAATGAGGTGGCAATTGACTGGGCGTAGTTGCCGTTGCCACACTTAGGCTTCGCAACTTTTTCCAAAGAGCGCTCTGATTTTCATTAACAATACTGTACCGGAGATAAGCTCTCTTCTCGGCTTTAATGGCGTTATTTACTGTATTGCGCATTTGTTTATAGGAATCCCAATGGCTTTGCCTATTTGAGGTTTTATATTTTAGTAATGCTCTCTTTTTCATACGAATCATGAGTTGAATATTATCTGTTAGCCAAGGTTGCTTTTTCCTTTTGATAACATGTTTTTTAATTGGACAAATAACATCAAAAATAAATAAAATTACATTATTAAATACCGCCAACTTATCATTAATATCAGGTATATAAAATATGTCCTCCAAACGAGCATCGCGCAAAAGCTCCAACAAACAGTCCCGATCAATCCCAGCCAAATTCCGAGAGGAAACCTGGCGCGGGGTAGTAACTCTCAAACAAGCGCCAAATTTACAAAACACAAGAGAGTGATCAGCTATGTCAACATCTTCAGTTCCACATGATAACAAATCAGAGTCGTCAAGTAGAAGTATTACATCAATAAGCGTAAAGGAGCGGGGAGTAACACGAGTTGGGACATCAATTAGTTGTTTAAAATTAAAATTTTCAAAAAATTCTGTGAAAATGCGCGTTTTACTATTTTCAATATCCAATAAATTTACATTAATGTCACCACCACACACAATATTATCGCATTCAGAAATAAAAGATGATATATTATTTTCAAGTGAATTGATACATTCTAAAAGATTTTTGCTTGGCGGTCTATAAAGAGAACCGATAATATACAGTTTTTTGTTTAATTTGAGTTTGACCCAAAGCTGCTCTAATGAATCGACATTAGGAACGCGTAAACACTCATACCTCAAATCCGTCGATACATACATTCCAACACCTCCTCCCCTCGCACCGCGACTTTTACCTATAAAATTGTACCCAGGTATCTTTACTACAGACACAGACATATCATCATCAGGCAGCCACGTTTCTGACAATCCAACAATATCATACTTCTTATCCAACACCAGCTCTTTAACGTCTAAAAAATTAATTGTTAATGATCTTACATTTAAAAAAGATACAGTCAAGCCTCTCATGGCGATCCACACCCTATGCAACACACAGCAAGATATGCAAGTATTTATTAATAACAATAAATAATAGAAGAAATAATAAACAACACAAGTCAACACTATTTTAGCAAATTATACACCTACACATATATACCAATAACAATAATAACTTTATAAGGATATAATATGCAATTAGAGAAAAGAAAAATGAAAAAAAAAAAATATATAAATAAGCAAAAATACAATGTCAACTATATTCGTAACACTGCACAATTTCGATAAGAAAAAATTAACACTATAGTAAGCATAATGAAGCTACCGGCCAAATTTCAGTTCATCCTCAGCACATCATCTTCTGTTCTAATCTTGATTTTCTTCCCTTCAATTCTAGCGTAGATTTGACCCTCCGCCGACCACACTTTTTCCTTACCCAGTTTTTCCTTTGCAATACACAAAAGTTGAAATCTTCTTTGAGTGAGATCCTCCACAATAAACAGGCCACTGTTCTTCAACTTTCCCTTGTTAAAATATACTTCGTTTCGCGTTGAAATGTCGGAAAACTTCAACAGTACTTGGCGCGGTTTTTTAGCATTTTGTTGAATTTTGCCAATTCTATAACAATTCATATTAACATTCTGAACTCCGAATTTCGTTTCTAATAGTGTTTTTAGCTGTTCCTTTAAGTCGTCATCGGTTTCCCTCAAACCAAATAATCTAACCGAACTCATTTTTGATTTCTGCTCCAGGTTGTCAAGCTTTACTTCCAGATCTTCTTTATCTCTTTGCACATTCTTAACACTTTGAGTAAGAGTATTCATTTCATCATTCAATAATTTAAATTTGTTCTCAAATTCAACTAAAACCGACTCTGTCACCCGCTTTGCCAATGCATCCAAAAAATTATCATTGTTTAGCATATCACAGAGAATTTTTTTCGAGCAATCTTTGACGACGCTTATCAGTTCCTCTTTTTGTCTACTAGTGAACACCATTTTTAATGATTTTGCTTTTTAAATAGTGAATAAATTAATCCAAAATTAAATTATCTTGCAATTATTAAAAGAGATTGGAGTTGAATAATATCACAGGAAAAAACGGGCGTTTTCAACAATTTGTTTAAACTAAAAATCACAATAAAATATAACCTTTAACCCACTATATTTAACTATTTTGCCGGAGCCACAAATAAAACAACTACTCGCTTTGTAGACACTATATCTAAATAAATTATAAAGAGCTAGAGAGAGTTTAAGAAATAAAATTTTGCATACAGTTTTCAAAATCCAGGCAAGCAATAAATTCAATTTACTTTGACGGGCGAAAACATGAAACATTGTCTTTTGAAAAAATAGATGGCAGGCTTCACAGAAGAACGTTAGTGGAAGAACATGTTTCTATGGTGCAAGAGCCAGGTTCTGTGTTTCTGGGTCACACAATACCTTCTTCTGGATCAGCAAAAGATATCTGTCGAAGTATAGTTGAATTCGTCCAAGAAAGGGTATATGACTTACTAGTTGTGGCTTGTGATGGCACAGTAGTCAACACCGGATCAAAAAATGGAGTCATAGCTCAACTTGAATCAAAGTTAGGACATCCTTTAAAACGAGTCGTCTGTCAGCGTTATGGAAATGAGCTACCTTTAAGACATATTTTTCACCATAATGATGAACAAACAACGGGTCCTAAGGCGATTTCAGTTCGACTGGGAAAGCTTACAGCCCACTGTGAAAATTTACCAGTTATAAAATATGAAATTATTGACTGCAAATTACCAGAAGTAAATATTTGCGACATAAGTACTGATCAGAGATACCTTAACAAAATTTGCCTCGCAATATCTTAAGGTCATTGTTCGGCGGGCTTAGAGAACCAGAATCCAGGAAAACTCAGCAGCTCATTTGCTACTTAACCTCGTTCGATCAAAAAGGTCGTTATTTTTTTTTTCTAAGGTTGTAGGGCCGGTAGGGGGTAGCATATGAACTGATAGTAAAAAAGTTTACATACATGTTTTGATTAACATATCCAAAGCAAGCACTTTCGAGCTATTCCATATCGAAATACAAAATTTTGAATTTCAGACATTTTTATAAATTTAGGTTATGGTAGGGGACAGAAGATGCACTTCAATCAAAAAACGTTTTATTAACTTTTTCTTTGTAATAACAAAATACAACTTTTTTTCACAATTCCGAAAATAAATTTAAAAATCCATATTTTCGGCCTACCCTAGTAATCATGCCGTTTGATACGGCATACTACTTTGATTTCATATAACCTGACGTACAATTATTAGAATAAAATGTGTCTCAAACTGACGTTTATCATTCCATAGGCCTGAGTGCTAAAATTTCGGTCATTTTTTGCAAATTAATCGAAAACTACTCATACAATACATAAAGTGTCATATATCAATAAAATCAGAATAAACCACAGTCTTTAACGAGCATTCAATAATCTGCGTGTTAAAAAACGCATTTGTACTCGTATCTATTCCAAAATGACAGTCTTTTGGTTTTCTACTAGCAAAAAACTTAGCAAGATACCCTACAATACATTTTTCGTTCTGCATTCTATCTTTGAAAATAAAAAAAATACATCAAATAATCAAAATGATATCAAGATAAATTGACCACACTGTACATTTGCAAATTTAATGCTTAATTTTTAAAGATATAATCATTTTTACCAAAAAATACAAATATACTGTAAATAGAGTTAAAAACGTAACATGTATGAATATTTAATCTTAACAGAAATGTGTATCACTTGGCAACAACGCCAGACTCAAAATAGTTTGTAAAATGAAAAATATATTGAAAATTGGACACAAAATTGTGCGGATTATGAAAGGAAATATACAGCCTGGAATCAAGAAAACCTTATTTTGTAAAGATACAAAAAGATGCTATATGTGAAAAAATGTATATTTCAATTTTTACAATTTAGACATCAAAAGTAGTCAGTTGCGCCACATATCGGCGGGTTATCCAATATACGCGGATAGTTTTCTTCTAAACCCACTCCTTCTAGGGGATGTAGAAAGGTTCCAATGTGAAAGGAATCAAAATAGATATGCGGATTTATTTATATATATAAAATATATATATTATATAGGGTGTTTTATATATATAATATATATATATATATATATATATATATATATATATATACGTACCTATCTACCTTTAGGAAGCCCAGTACACACAATGGGCACTCAGACGCCCGGCACTTCTAGAGGGCCAGGGGCATTGTTTTTTGTATATAACGGTTTGATTTAATTTGTTTAGTCGAGGCAACCTGGGAGGGGTAGCTTTAAACAATATACAAAATTTTGATATTTTCCAGTTTTTCAAACGCCCGCTATGAGTGTACAACTATATGAAGCCCGTTTGTATATATTGTATATATATTACATATTTAATAACGCCCGACAACGTTGCCTCTATCACATTTTAGTGACAACATTAACGGGCATCATTAAAGCGGTAGAATCTATATTATACAACATACACACATGGGCATCATATAGTACTCCTAATATAACGGGAGTCCTTTAACTTGCGAAACAACAAAAATATTATGTAATTGTAAGTGTTTTTAAAGGAAATAATCTGCTTCCATGCAGAAATATCATTTTAATCATACAAGTTTTATTAAAGTCACATAAATAAATTATAAGAGATTTACTCTTTTCTCTCCATTACAGATTGGATGTTCAGTGAACCTCTATTATATTATGTCATGAAAGATTCTGGTATTGTTTTGGTTTCTCTATTTGCTTTGAAATCTATTTTTCAAATTATTTTCGAATAATATATTTCATTCAAAATTCTTCATTTTTAAGACACACTGCACCTTCAATTCACTCATTCGTTCTACAAATTTTCAAATTTATCCTCGAGAACTACTTTCGTTTATAGAAATTTGATTTCCTTCAATTGCTTAAAAAAATCTACATATTTAAATTTACTTGTTATTTTTCGAATCTTTAGCAGGGTATCTCTGTAATTGCTAGTGCTATTAAGAAAGTAAGATAGATGATGTCCTGTGTTCTTTTTGGGTTAAACTTATAATTGAAAGATCAAAATTTGATCTCGCAGAGATACGGGGGAAAATAAAAAATGTGTTAGCTAAAAGAGATATAGAAAAATGTTTTATATAAAAGTTTGTTTATAATGATTGTTGAATAATCTGCGCATTTCAGAATGAGTATACGGGGTCAGTTAAAATTGGAATTTAAAAATCTAAGGTGCAAAGAATTTTGAGGTCCAATAAATATTTACCTTATGATGTTTGTATTACCCAATATTTGATGATGTGGGATGATGGAATTTTGTAACTGGTTTTTAAGTCAATCTAGCGAGGATCGTTTTTTTCACAGATGTTTTTTTGTTTCAAAATAAACTATTGCTGGTTTGAAGAAAATTTAAATGCTAGGCTGACTTCGGTCAATGGCCTTTTGGGGTTTTGTACCAATAAATTACGTTTCATTATTATTATTTATTTAAATGCAGATAGATATCTGGATATAGTCTAATCAAACTTTTTCAATATCCTTGATTATGTTCCCTTAAATGAAGTAAGAGAGATTTACTTTCAACGATGACGCCTCGACCCATAACGGTCTTCGAATAAGAGAGTAATTAAATACTCACTTTAGAAACCGTTGCATAAGAACACACGGACCTATAAGGTGGCCAGCACAATCTCCACATCTAACACCTCCAGATTTTTTTCCTTAAAATCCCAATACCTCAATAGCTTTATCTGAATCTTTTATTTCGTTTTAATATCAACATAGTTTTGTTTCTAGGATATTAGCTTTTGTTTCATTGACTACTAACTGTGGTTTAAAATAATACAGTTGAAATAAATGGCATAGAAAACCAATATCATGGGGTGTTATATTTTTGAAAAGATAACTTAAAATTATATCTTCTTAGAATCAAATATACATGTTGTCCCAGTTCAAAAAAACGGGGTTAGGTCCGATAACTTTTTTACCTGACCCACTATACTCAATCTGATATCGGCAGATAATTCAACATTCGTTGTAAAGAAATTTTTGCATAAAACATTTTCCTGTGTCTCTTTTAACTAAGATAATATAGGGTTATTTTGAAATTCACACTTTTATTTTCCGCCGATCTCTTGCGGGCGAAAATTGTCACAATAATAAAAAGATAAGAGAAGAGGTTTACTTTGGGCTTTATTCATTTGCTTCTTTTCGTAATTTTTAAATTCAAATCAATTACTGCTATTTAATAGAAATTATATTTTTGGTTTTAATTATTCACAATTAAAAAACTAAACAACTAAATATCAATCAGCCAATTTTGTATATTTCGTACAATACCGATGGTAGAATGTTGAAATTTTATAAATTAGGAATCAGTAGAAATACTGAATTTGACCTGTGATGGAATATTTTTGTTAAAATATGAATGTGACAAAATTTTCAAATTTTAATTTACCATTTTAAGTATGACTCAAAGAGAGCAAGCACATGACATCTATATTATATTTTGGTAGCACTAACAATTACGGAGATATCCAATAAAAGTTTCGAAATGGGATACCGTGTACTTTATCTAATTCAGTAGGCCATTAAAAGTCGTTTTTAAGAAATATTTTCACTTTATTGTTTATGTTTTTATCTGCAAAAATAAATGAATCTCCAGCATTATGTATCTTCAGGACATATCTATCAGATCTTCGGGTTCCTTCAAATAAGTGGCATATGAATGTTGTGTTTTAATATACATACAGGGTAAGTCTAGCAGGACACGTCGTTTTACTGCATTAAAACTGATTTTTTGTTTAATGGTAGATCTAATACGCCACATATTCTGCAAAAACTATATGCAAGTATACAGATTCACAATTAGTAACCAAAGTTTATTGCCAGTTATATGAGTGCAACCTGATTTTCTCAAATGAAACAATACTATTAGCAGCAATATACCTGATTTTTTGATATTTCTTTCAAATGAGTGAAATCATGTTAAATATTTTAATAAACAAAACACTGTTAGTTAAATTCAGACTTCACAAAATTAACCAAAATAAAAATAAATACTTTTTACTGAACTAATTAACCAAATTAAAAATATTCGCTCCCAAACTAACCAAATCGTGTTTTGTTTATTAAAAACCATTTTTGATATGAGCTTTCTAGGTTTTGAAACAAATATCAAAAAATCAGGTCTGAGTAATAGAAAAACGTATTTGGAGCCAAAAATATAGTAATTTGAGTACTGACAACCCTTAATAAAATTCAAGCAAAATTAAAATCTGCATCTTGTCAAAGCAACATGTACAGACGCCGTCTAGAGACAAGATCAGAGAAAATACCTTTTTGTTTTAAATTTTTTGTACCAATCAGGCTCATATAAGTAGTATACATACCAGACACTAATCACCCTATAGGGTGATTTTCATTATTTGCCATTTTTTTTCTTAGATATTTTCTTTAAAAATAGTTTTAATAAAAGTTAGGGGGGACTTATACGTAGAGTACAGTAGCGTACTCAGAAAAATGTTAGTTATCACTATAAACTTTGTTTGTTTATTTAACGGGACACCCGTATATTATGGAATGGATTGTTTCCCTTTTTTTTTCTCTTTACAAGTGCGTATTAGAAAGGCTTATCATTTAGTCGAAATGTAGAAAACTCATATTTTTACCTACAAATTTAATTTTAATTTTCACTAGGTAGGTTTGTGTCATGGAAAACGAACAATGACAGTCAATACATTATTACTTCTGAAATTTTATGTAATAAATTTAATTTTAAGAAGTAGCTCATATCCAAGTGGAGTAGATTGTTAAACGTATGACTTTTATTTCCTACGTTTAATAAATTTAAGATTAAATAAGACTTGTTTATATTATAACATTGTTACAACTTTTAAATGCCTGAAAATTATGAAAAATTTTATAGGTATATAATTTATCGATTCATCAAGGCCGAATTGCATGTAATGTTTGATGCGCTTGAAATTCTAGTGGAATTTTACACTATGTAATATTTGAAGAATTCCTTACTAGTATTAATTAGAACCATTTTGTCAATGAACATGTTATTTCGAATAATTTATACCCTTGCGGAATATTGCAGAATTGAAAGCAAATTTTAGACATTGTATCAATTCCGTTTCTAATACTCATATTTATAATGCTGTTAACATTATCCAGAAAAGATATGACTTGTGTATGAGAAGTATTAGCCAACATTTTGAAGATTTGTTTTGTTTTGTTAATCGTCAATATTCGTTTTTAAACACCTTTTAAATGGTTTTGTCAAAAGTAAACTAAGTTTAGCCGTTTTCGAGAATTTTTGAATAAACTATTTTTTGCGATTTTAGTTTTTATTTATTTCTGACATTATTTTTACCGATATCAAAAAATTAAAAGCAGTTTCCCATTGTTAATTTTTGAGACGAATAAGATAGCGTTTACAAATTTGCAATACGACTTTTCGATTTTGAAAAACCATCGTCAACTTCGTTTTTTTAAATACGCCCCTGGATTTTTTATTGTCAAATTTAATTTATTTGAATTGAAAATGGTTTCAATTCAAATATAGGTGGTATATCACACGTAATGATGTAAAAACGTAGTAGTATTTTTAGCTGTTATTTAAACTTCTTCAAGAAAAATCGCCATGGTTTGCCACTGCTGACTGAATGCAGAGTAGTAGGTTTAACAAAAACATTGTTTCGTCGTTACTCACAATTATTTATTATTATTTTACAATTTATTTCTGTCTCAGTACAATATTTTATTCTGTACGCGGCTTTTTAAATTTAGTTGAAATTTTTGTGTTTTTGAGGTTATTAAAAAAACGCCTTTCTCAGATCAATGTCTTACGCAAATTGAGTGCCAAACGATGGCGATTTTGCTTGAATAATTTTAAATAACAGCTAAAAATACTGAAAACTTGTTTAAACCATTACGTGTGATATACCACCTATTTTTGAATTGAAAATGGCTTTAAATTTAACAATAAAAAATTCAGGGCCGTATTTTAAAAAACGAAGTTAATGATGGTTTTTCGAAAACGAAACGTCGTAGTGACAATTTGTAAACGCTAACTTATTCTCCTCAAAAAGTAACAATGAGGAAGTGCTTTCGATTTTTTTATATCTGTAAAAATAATGGCTGAAATAAATACAAATCGCAAAAAATTGTTTTTTCAAAAATTCTCGAAAACGGCTAAAGTCACTTTACTTTTAAGAACACCATTTAAACTGTGTTTAAATTGTACAAGTTTTCCCTGATTTAACCGATATTGTAACTCCTACCGTTTCCAAGATTCCAATGCTATCCCATTCTTATCTTGGACACAGTGTATATTTATTGAATAGAAGTAACATTTTAAAATTGCTAACCTATTTTATCTTTGTCCACCAAGTTCAAAATAAATTTAGTTCGATCTCCCATATTATAATCATAAACATGGATTGTTTGAAATAGCAATCGTAAAATATGTAAAATAAACGTTCCTGTCAAAAATGTATTCTCCTAATCCTTCTAGGCGCACAAGTCGGGCCTTGGAAGCTCTTTAGGGTGTATGGGCGTCGCGTCGTGTCGTATAGGTAGCTGAATTTCGCTTTCTGTGATATAATAATTTATTTTTCGATACGACAAAAGTTTTTTGGAATTCAAAAGCTAAAACAAAAATGTCGATTTTTTGACAATAGGTAATGTTTCAGAATCATTTCCAGAAATCTATCAAATTTAATTTGAAGTGGAGCATAGGATACTAATTACATTTTTATATTTATAGGATCATTTTGTTTGGGATTATTATAATTGTGGATTTTATGAATGTTTATTTAAATATCAAGTCCTTTATTTGGCAAGACGTTACTCAACTGATCTTTTTTATTCTTCATATTATTCTGTTTATTTTTTTACGACATGATATATACAGGGTGATTGCTGGTAGATTAGAAGTTTTGGGAAAAGTAATAATATCAGCCTATAATATTGTCATATTTGTACGACTTCCGGTTATACCGGAAGTTGAAACGAACTTTCTTATTGCAAATGGAATACCCTATATATTATTATACGTTTGGATTGCCCCTCCTTTTTGGAGTATTTTGTATTAACCCATTCCCTCAACTCTTTTTGAATAAATTATTTATTTTGAATTTTTTTTTGGCCTCCGGAAAATTTTATCCATTTCATGACTGGAATAAACAGACTCTTGAAATTTTGAATGTAGTTCAGGAATACTGAGTGAGCTGTTTTCATAATGACAGCTTTTTATAATTAAAAGTATTTCAACTTTTTACTGTGTGTCAAAATTTTAGAAGAACTGCCCTTTATAAATTATATGTGTGCATTTAAAAAACCATGAAAGAATTGATACGAATTTGGCTTTGTTATTGGCTACTAAAATTCTTAAAAATATAATTTGCCTTAAATAAGAATTTGGATGAATAGTGAAAGAAAGCTTTTAATTTTATTCGAAGTTTATATATTTTCTATACAAACTAGTTAAAACATTGCATTTTTTATCATATATCAAACCCGTCAGTTCTAAATTTAGGTAATAAAAGTTGCTGTATAGTACCCTAAATGATTCGTACAATGTAAAAATCGTACTTGTACCAGGCGTATCATTTAAAAGTCTAATTTCGATAGCATTTCTGATAACTTAAATGCTATGTCGATTAATAATTTTTCTGGAAAACGGAATATTTAAGTTTCAAATATCTATCTTCTTGTTTCAACTTTCTGTCGTAACCCGGTATGTTGAATATAAGCAAATAAATGTACAAATACGATTTAATTTCTTTATTCAAATAATAAAAGTTATGCCTTACGTTGTTGCCAGGCTTTCGGGCGTCGCATCATACGCAATATGATGTGGGCTTCCTATCATGCGGTGCGTATAAAACGCTATATACGTATTTAACGACGCGCCACCTACACGTTTTTCTCTTGAACTATTTCCATATATAATGTCCATGTGTATATGACTATACGACGCCCACACTAAAATTCGTCTATGGGTTGGTAGGGGCCTATAGAACAACATATCAAGAATATACACGTGAATTTTTCCAACGCCCGCGGTCGGGCGTCGTATCTCCAAAATGGCGTCGTATCATCCGAGCAATGTAGCGCTCTGGGCGTCGTATCATACGATTGGTATGTATATATATATATATATATATCCTGCTATCAATGCTACGTCCGTATTACGCCCTTTTACGGTTAATATTGCGTCCAAAGAATTGCTGCGTCCGTATATAGGACGCACTAAAGTCACGGCCTTATATCTTCGCTCTGTGAGCAGATACGACTATGATTTTTAGATGGACTCGTCGGATTGCTACTCAGCTTGAATATATTTGATATTACATTTTCCGGTAGATCTGCAGAAGACTGTAAAATTGGAACAAAAAGGGACGCAGCATCATACAAAAATTCCTATGAAGGTTCAGCGTGTTGCCGTAGAGGGCTCTGATGTTATATACATTTAAAGAATTATATATGGGAAAGTATACATTAGTGCGTCCCTGATGTGGCAACATTGTTTGCTTATTTTCTTTTGACCCTTTTGCATTTTAACATTTATTTCATTCGAACAAGTATTTACATTATTTACTAGTATTTTTTAGGGGAATCGTGTTAGACAGACAAAAAAAAAATATTTTGATATTGATTAGGAAGGATTAATTAAATATAAGTGTTTTACAAAATATAAATCCCAATCAAGATTTCTGTTCAAATATAAAAAACATTAACTGGAACGACATTCTTTCACATAACAATATTAACACCAAAACTGAAATGTTTATACAAACCAAAAATGACAACATAAACCGAGGTACTTCAGAAATTAAAATAAAACTAAAACCTTGGATTACATCTGAAATTATTGAATTAATAGGAAAGCGGTGATAAATGTTCTTTCGTGTCCTTTTTGAGATGAAGACAGGCTAGTATTTTCGATTACTCACTGAACCAAACAACCCTTAAATAACTAAACTAGATATGGGAGTTGCTTGATAATGGTTGGATTTTTGTATTCCACATATAACATAATTGAATTAAACGCTGGTCACGGGGGTTTACGCATGTTAATTCTCTGAAGCTTTTTTACACAAGTTTGGTCAGACCATGCCTTGAGTATGCCTCAGCGTTTGGTCTCCACATTATGCTGTATAACTAGTGAAAATTGTGCTTGTTCAGCACAAATTTCTCAGATACCTTGCCTACAAACTGCATATTGACTTGGTGGTATTTGATGATCGTTTTGAATTATATGCTGACTTAGAGTCCTATCTTGGCATTGACACGCTGAGTGGTCAACGCCATTATTTGATTTAATTCTATCTTATCAATGGAAGGTTGACTTGTTCTGATCTTTTAAGCAAAATTGAAATTCGTGTTTCATATCGTTCAACGCTTGCGAGCCGTGGTGTCATCAAACACATTGCAGAAAAAATTATGGTTGCAATTCGTTCTTGGCGCGCTCGGTTCGTCTTGCCAATGACAGTGAGGTGACGCTTTTTTTAATTTTTTGTCCCGAGAAGAACCTTTTTGGGCTCAGTAAGGCACTTATTTGATACCTAATTGATGTATTGTCGTATATTGCTTTGTAATAGTGTAGAATGTTATGATATTGTTATCCAATTTATGCGTAATTAATTTGAATGTTGATTGTGTACTTCTTTTGAATTATTTTGAACTCAAGTACCTTGGCTGTTATTAGCGACAACACGTCTCCATCTTGCACGATTTCATGCCCCAAGTATTTCTTGTGTTGGCTTCTGAAAGCGGTGCATTCTGGTTAGTACCAGAATGCACCGCACCTAGTGGTGATCAAGAGTTTCTTTAGCCTCCCTACAGAATCTGTAGTCATCGATCTCTTCTAGGCGTAATTTTGCCATATGTTTCCTAAGGCGACAATGTCCTGTAAGAATACGTAGCCCGAGATCCAAACAGATCTTCGATCTTTCTTGGTTGAAGTTTCCAAGGAATTTCTTGGAGTGTATCAATCCAGGTAGATTTTGCTGTCTGTTTTCTTCTTAATTCTGAACTTGTCTTTGAAGGTGTGTTTCCATAAGTCGCAGAAAGGTTCAGGCCTTACAAAAGAGATTGACACACCCTGTTTTGCTAACTTATTGGCTGCATCGTTTCCCCTGATACCAGAATGTCTGGGTATCCAAACAAGGGAAACTCTGTTATTCTTGCTAAGTTAGAAGACCTGCTAAGCATTCCCATTTTTGAGCTAATAACATATGAACTCAGCGATAATGTTGGCGGTTGTGTGGATCAAAATGTCGCACCGTAAAGGTTAATTTGTACGCATCTACCGATTGCGTGAATTTCCGCTTGGAAAACATGACTGAATGTATAGACATTCAGTCATGTGTTCGCAAAGCTTTTCTTAGCAATATCGTCAGCATATCCTATGATTTGTGATATTGTCATAGTAGCCAGGGGCAATTTGAAGGCACTTTGGGTAACATAATACAAAAGTGTCTCCGGATAACTGAGTAACGGTGTACATCTGTGGGGCTGAGCATAAATTCAGCAAAAACCGCAATTATAACATTCACTAGAACTCTAAATATCAGACGAATTAGCTTGAATTGTGAGGTCATTGAACAGAATTTCGAAGTAAAATATCTAGGAATCACCCTTGATATTAAACTTCTTTGTAATAAGCATGTT
Source organism: Apoderus coryli (assembly GCA_911728435.2). NCBI lineage: Eukaryota > Metazoa > Arthropoda > Insecta > Coleoptera > Attelabidae > Apoderus > Apoderus coryli. The sequence goes on along the minus strand of OU452214.1, from coordinate 7,131,706 downwards.
GAAATAACGGTTAGTATAAAGCAACAAAAGCTCTGATGGTGTTCAGAAATCTGGGAGACTTGGGGTTGTTACCCCAAAATACTGCAGTGGATGTACATCGTGATTGTGATACCTATCATAACATATGCGGCAATAGTCTGGGTTCTAAGGCAGAACAAAGTACAACAAGGAGAAAACTTGATAGGGTACAAAGACTAGGAGGCATATGCATTAGTGGGGCTATGATAAACGTGTCCAACTAGAGCACTGGAGACTATTATTACGAATTTCACACTTTTTTTCTTGTATAGACATTCAGACATGTGTTCGTAAAGATTTTCTTAGCAATGACTGAATGTATAGACATTTAGTCATAATGTATAGACATTTAGTCATATGGTCGTAAAGATTTTCTTAGCAATTTCTATCTTCCTTGTGAGGATTTCTGGTGGATTCCGATTCTAATTCATTTGAGGGGTTTGATCTACTACCCGAGTCTCAAGGAGTAGGATGGCTCGCTCCTCTCCCCCATCCGTATTGATCCCATCTGGTCTCTTAAGTACCACCGTTGGGTTTCTTCGCCCCTGTAGAACTGGAAGCGATATTTTCAAAAAAGGTCTTTTGACCTTCCTGATTTTTTTTATTATCCAAAGTTAACCGGTTAGTGTACCCTGTCAATTTCCGTCACGTTTGGCTTTATTAAAAAGCCAACGGACCTCAAGCCTGAGTTTTGACAGTTTGTCATTCCACAAAGGAGCGTCCTTACTTGCTTTAACAGCTTGCAGTGTGAGTGGGCAATTGGAGTCAAAAGCTTCCATTATTGCTTCACTGACTTGGTTTACTCTCCACTCAAGAACGTGGTTAGCGTAACCTAACCTAAAATTTTTTAATTGGATGCAAGACTGTATGGAGGTGGAACATGCTAAATGCACACCAAACTCAAATTTAAATGTATAGTAGGGATAGTTGCAGTTTAATAAAGAAAAAACTTGATAAAAAAACTATTCTATTAGAGCGGATGCAGTATCATATGTAGAATATGTTATGTTGGTTATAATATACAGTATATATAACAAATGGATGCAACAAAGTATGCAAATAATTAAATAACTCTAACCCAAGCTAAACCCAACCTAAGAATTTTTATTTGGACGCAAGAGTGTATGCAGGTGGAACATGTTAAAGGCAGACTAATCGCAAATTTCAAAGTATGGTAGGGATTGTTGTAGTTTAGTAAGAAAAAAATTGATAAAAAACTATTCTATTTTTATAACGGATGCAGTATTATATGTAGAATATGTTATGTTGGTTATAGTATACACTATATATAACAAATGGAGGCAGCAAAGTATGCAAATAATTAAATAAGTCTAACCCAAGCTAAACCTAACCTAAGAATTTTTAATTGGACGCAAGAGTGTATGTATGGAGGTGGCACATGTTAAATTGACACCACACTCAAATTTAAATGTATAGTAGGGATTGTTGCAGTTTAATAAGAAAAAACTTGATAAAAAAACTATTCAATTAGAACGGATGCTGTATCATATGTACAATATTTTATGTTCGTTATAGTATACAATATATCTAACAAATGGATGCAACAAAGTATGCAAGTAATTAAATAACTCTAACCCAAGCTAAACCCAACCTAAGAATTTTTAATCGGACGCAAGAGTGTATGCAGTAGGAACATGTTAAATGCAGAGTAATCGCAAATTTAAAAGTATGGTAGGGATAGTTGCAGTTTAATAAGAAAAACCTTGTTGAAAAAAATATTCTATGTTTAGAACGGATGCAGTATTATATGTAGAATATGTTATGTTGGTTATAATATACAGTATATATAACAAATGGATGCAGCAAAGTATGCAAATAATTAAATAACTCTAACCCAAGCTAAACCTAACCTAAGAATTTTTAATTGGACGGAAGAGTGTATGAAGGTGGAACATGCTAAATGCACACTAAACTCAAATTTAAAAGTATAGTAGGGATTGTTGTAGTTTAATAAAGAAAAAACTTGATAAAAAAACTATTCTATTAGAGCGGATGCAGTATCATATGTAGAATATGTTATGTTGGTTATAATATACAGTATATATAACAAATGGATGCAACAAAGTATGCAAATAATTAAATAACTCTAACCCAAGCTAAACCCAACCTAAGAATTTTTATTTGGACGCAAGAGTGTATGCAGGTGGAACATGTTAAAGGCAGACTAATCGCAAATTTCAAAGTATGGTAGGGATTGTTGTAGTTTAGTAAGAAAAAAATTGATAAAAAACTATTCTATTTTTATAACGGATGCAGTATTATATGTAGAATATGTTATGTTGGTTATAGTATACACTATATATAACAAATGGAGGCAGCAAAGTATGCAAATAATTAAATAAGTCTAACCCAAGCTAAACCTAACCTAAGAATTTTTAATTGGACGCAAGAGTGTATGGAGGTGGCACATGTTAAATTGACACCACACTCAAATTTAAATGTATAGTAGGGATTGTTGCAGTTTAATAAGAAAAAACTTGATAAAAAAACTATTCAATTAGAACGGATGCTGTATCATATGTACAATATTTTATGTTCGTTATAGTATACAATATATCTAACAAATGGATGCAACAAAGTATGCAAGTAATTAAATAACTCTAACCCAAGCTAAACCCAACCTAAGAATTTTTAATCGGACGCAAGAGTGTATGCAGTAGGAACATGTTAAATGCAGAGTAATCGCAAATTTAAAAGTATGGTAGGGATAGTTGCAGTTTAATAAGAAAAACCTTGTTGAAAAAAATATTCTATGTTTAGAACGGATGCAGTATTATATGTAGAATATGTTATGTTGGTTATAATATACAGTATATATAACAAATGGATGCAGCAAAGTATGCAAATAATTAAATAACTCTAACCCAAGCTAAACCTAACCTAAGAATTTTTAATTGGACGGAAGAGTGTATGAAGGTGGAACATGCTAAATGCACACTAAACTCAAATTTAAAAGTATAGTAGGGATTGTTGTAGTTTAATAAAAAAAAACTTGATAAAAAACTAATCTATTTTTAGAACGGATGCAGTATTATATGTAGAATATGTTATGTTGGTTATAGTATACACTATATATAACAAATGGATGCAACAAAGTGTGCAAATAATTTAATAACTCTAACCCAAGCTAAACCCAACCTAAGAATTTTTAATCGGACGCAAGAGTGTATGCAATCGGAGCATGTTAAATGCAGAGTAATCGCAAATTTAAAAGTATGGTAGGGATTGTTGCAGTTTAAAAAGAAAAAACTTGTTGAAAAAACTATTCTATTTTTAGAACGGATGCAGTATTATATGTAGAATATGTTATGTTGGTTATAGTATACAGTATATATAACAAATGGATGCAGCAAAGTATGCAAATAATTAAATAACTCTAACCCAAGCTAAACCTAACCTAAGAATTTTTAATTGCTGCAGTTTAGTAACAAAAAAAATGATATAAAAACTATTCTATTTTTAGAACGGATGCAGTATTATATGTAGAATATGATATTTTGGTTATAGTATACTATATGTCTAACGAAAAGACGCAGCAAAGTATGCCCATAATTAAATAACTTTAACCCATGCTAAACCTAATCTATCAATTTTTATTTGGACGCAAGAGTGTATGTAGCTGGAGCATGCTAAATACAACTAATTTCAAATTTAAAAGTATAGTAGGGATTGTTGCAGTTTAATAAAAAAAAAACCTTATACAAACTATTCTATTTTTAGAACGGATGTAGTATTATATGTAGAATATGTTATGTTGGTTATAATATATAATATATTTAACAAATTGATGCAGCAAAGTATGTAAGTAAATAATTGAATGAGGCTAACCTAGACTAAACATAACCTCAATTTAAATATATATTTTTAGGGCGCCGTAACATATCAGCAAAAAATAACTTAGAAAAAACGTTGTTCATTGACATGTCGAAACATGAACGGATGCAATATTGTATGCATGTTATGTAGGTTTTCATTATATATAATATATTTTCTTGAGGGACGCAGTATTATATACAATCGTGTTAATTTATAGGTCTACTAATTTAAAATCCCTCGAAAAAGAGAGAAAATAACGATGCGGCAGCACTGTGGGACGCGGCAATATCCGTAAAAACGAGGAAAAAATATATTTTGGAGTTGATAATGATAGCAAGATGAAAGGAGCTAGTAATGATAGCACGACCTAAAAATTTGTATATTAAAAGTTGCTCCAATCAATACGAAAATCCGTTTCCCCCGATAAAAAAATTCGCTGATTAATATACTTGAATCAGATTTGCTCTAACTATAGCCCTTCCAGGGGACGCCATAAGGTTGGAATATGTAAAGACGCAGTAAAGTCTCAAGATGTATATATATATATGTAAATATAGAAAGCTAATTGTATGGATATTAATTATAAAATATAAGTATAAATAAATAAATAAATAGATAATGTATATATCACAGGGGAATTGGGGTGTAGCGGGCACCAATCTAACCTATACAGTATACTATTATAAAAAGAAGAACTCCTATCACAGCTGTTGCTGACTGACAATTACACGCCTAACCTTAAAATATAAAAATTAACAATTTCAATACGATGTCACAAGAGATGAACTCTATGACAATCAGAGAGGCACTAGCGTACCCTGATATTAGTAAACTTATAAGGGCGTAAGTATAATATATATATAGAACCCTGCTGTACCTTACCGTAGGTTAGAATTATCTATTAAACAGTATACGATAATGTTTAATAGGTATGACAAGAGGAACAACGTACAATTAACAACGGTAGTTTCCCTATGGTCACTATGTCGTGGCCATCACGCTATCATGACGTCATGAAACGCTAACAATTATGCACGACAAGGTACTTCCTAAACATACTTAAAACAACAAATATGTGTATAAAACAATTATAAACAAATAAGCATAAATAAACGGGAAAACTGATACGAATGTGAACAAAACTTATAAGTAACACCACGTATATAGTCTATATTTATGTAAATTAAAGTGAATGCATATCACTTATCTGCGGAGCCCGGATCTAGCGTGGGCTCAGTCCTATCCTATATGAGAATCTGGAAATTTCAGGTAGGTACCAATACCTCACACAGCCAGTCTATCATACCATTTAATACAGCATCCACTTAGGTGGGATACAAACTACATTCTACCACTATTGCTCAAAGCTACCACAGTTGCACCAAAACCATAGCAGACCGTAAACCGGTACTTTACGCACAAAGCAGTTGTAGCCACAAAGCAAGAGAAAGAAAAAGAAGGCCTAAAAGCAGATATAAAGGATCCTATATAGCACAAGAGTTATATTGAAAGCGTCTACGATGTTCTATAATTATGACTAAAGGGCGGAATATATGCAAAGTGCATATATTTGCATATTTTTACAAATTTCATAAAAAATTGCATATTTCGGCAAAAATAAAATGTGTGTGCATATTTTTATGATTTTCGTTTTATCAAAAGATTAAGTACGACCCTTCCAGGTAACTGAAATAATTTAACAGGTGGGTAGGTATTATTTTTATATTGTTTATGGACCCATTTTATTATTATATGGTTTATTGCCGGCATTTATTAGATGTTTAGGAATTTAGTTAGTTTACCTCCAGAGCCCGTAATTACTCGATGGGGAACATGGATTAAGGCCGCGATATTCTACGCAGACCATTTTGAAGCCATTAAAGACATAGTTTTAGATTTAGAAGACAATTCACAGTGTGTAGTGCAAAGTCAAGCAGTATTAAAAAATGTAAATTTAGCTAAGGAATTTGTTTTTATTAAGGTTAATTTTAGTTTTATACCAGATATAATAACTTCGTTAGAAAGTAGGAATATAAGTTTAAGAGAATCAATTAAAATTGTTGAAACTTTTTCCGACAAATGCAAAAAAGTTCCGGGTGATGTAGGAAATCAAGTAAGAAGTAAACTCGAAGTTATTGTGGGAAAGAATGAAGGCTTTAAGTATTTAATGGAAGTCAAAAATATTTTTGATACTAAACCATCCAACGAAGTAATACCTTGGCCTTATAACTTACTACCTAAATTAAAATATTGCCAGATCACATCGGTAGATGTTGAAAGAACTTTTTCTTTGTACAAACATATTTTTACAGACAGAAGGCAAACACTTTTATCGGAAAATTTTGAAAAATATATCGTTATAAATGCATTTTATACTATTTCAGGTTAAAAATTTCACATAGTATATTTTTCTTTTAATTTTACTTAAAATAAATAATTTTTGTAAGAGTCGGCGTTTCTTTACTTCCATTTTTCCATGTTATATTCAAGGCATATGATTGCATATTTTGACAAATAAATGCATATTGTTGCATATTTCAAACAAAAACTATGCATATATATGCGCATATTTTAATTGAATTGACGTGCATATATTCCGCCCTTTAATTATGACCTACCTTAGATGTTAGATGGCCTTATGTGAATTGTGGGAATACCAACACTTAATCGCAACGAGAAGTTACCAAACATAAAACCATATATCAAATATGTGTGGAGCACTATAAATACCAAATTTTATAACGAAAGTGCCTCCACAATTACTGGCTTAACAAAATTTGAGTTTAACTTCCTCGCTACTGTCTGGATCCACACCCGAAAATTGTAATGGAGAATTATCCTGTCAGAAGGTTGGGTTTAACCGCGAAATGCGACAGTATTGATACATTCTCCTGTCGAATTCAGCGACATGACAGCCGATCAGCAAAGGCAAAACAATAACATTGGGATACTGTTTGGATATTGTAAATAAACAAAAGTAAACAAACACGAGCCGATATTGAATAACTCAACTCTACAAAGAGAAGTGATTGGAGGTGGGATTTCCGTTATATTTCATTAATTTTTCCGACTAAAGACAACCCCAATTGCCCTATGTTCTATTTTAGCTGTACCAAAGCAACGAGCAGATCATCGGAGCACTATTCAATGGTACTTGCGGCCGGTTATTATGGATAGGCATATGGATTATGCGCTCTAATTGAACAAAAATAATAAATCAAGGATACAATAATTAAATGGAAAGTCTATAGTAATAGGAAAAGACAAGAATGTAGAGTTTACACGTATTCATGAGGTGATACCATTTGATGTTAAGTGTTAAGCAAGAATGTTTATTAAAGAAGTATCAGTCTAAGGTAGGTGGTTTTTCTAGCAACGTAACACGGTAGTTTATTGGAAACAATGCAAATAACACAATTATAATAATAATTAATATTATTAAAATTCTGTTACGTTACGCAGGTCAAATTGTAACATTTATTTTAATGTTACATATAAATATGTTAGAAACATTGAGTGCGCGCGCATAGTGTATATAAAATGCGCAGTCCTGATTTTGGTGGTTGGAACAAAGCTATTAACATATCAATTGCCTTGTGGAACAAACCTATCAGGATTGTGACAGTTGTCAGTGTTTTAACTTCAAGGGAGGTTATAAATTACCTAGCTAATGAAAAATAATTTTCATTTTCTTATAAAAAAAATATACCAACAAGAAACATTCTGCCTACATTTTATTATTGTAAGTTAAATCAAAATTTACAAAAAGACGCCATCATCATTGGGTGGAAATAGACAAATAAACGTATTTACATATAGATTTATTGAAACTTGAAGATATTATTTTCGGTTGGGGTGCAAGGTATTTGTTTCAAAATTGTTATTTGATTTATAATCTTTGCAATGGATACCCTCATGGAGGTAAGGCACTTTTTTCTAAATTGAGTACTTGATAAATTGCAAAAAGATCTAATCATATTGCAGCGTTTTATCCTCACCACCTTAAATTAGGTGTGTTTATTTAATTGATTACTGGAACATAAATAAATGTATTATGTGATGTGGTCATGAAAATGTTAACTTAATAATTAATATTTGGGGTAGGTACAACAAAATTCGCACGTTGGGTGAAATAGCATTGAATTAAAAATATCCGAAGCCTAAATTTCAATTTGAATCAGGCCAGTATCATTCTTCCCTGGAAGTAGTTCGAGGACGATGTATTATCGATAAGTTACCACGGAGATTTGCAGATATGTTTAAAATAGTGATGTTTCAATGGTAAAGAGCATAATCCTGGCTTATGTTTTATTTTAATAATATCTGCTATCAATTTTGTTTTGGTCCTGTAACATATGTTTTTTGTAATTGATGAAAAGAGAGATACTGTAACGGTCACTACAAGTACTATTGCAAACATTATTGTGAATTTAATTTTTATTTTGATGTCTAGTTTATTTAATTAATCGTTATTTCATGGAAGCAAATACAGAAAAATATATATATATATATACATCTGTGTTTTAATGTTGGGGTAGTGAGAAACATCTATATTAAAAAAATACTAGCTTACAGTTTATATAAGCAAATTCCCAAACTAGTTTGCTGACTGATACTTTGGATAAGTTTAGTGGCGCCCAGTCACTATTTCGATCGTCGGGAACCTGGTCTCATCAGACGACGTAGAGCAACCAGTGAATTCGAAGGATAAAATACCTTTGGCTAATAAATCTGGAGTTTATTGTTTATCGTGCACAGAGCCATCTTGCACCGCCAAATACATATAGGCCAGTCTGGGCGAAGAATTGGTAAAACAACACACCAATATCATAAATCGCTATAGGAAAAACAACTCTAACTTAATTAGCACTTATGGTACCAGTTCTTCCTTTGCCAACCATGTTCTTGATTACAATCACCGCTTTGATACCAATTTGGGTCTGAGAGTTATTCATGTATGTAATAACGGCATCAAATTAATTTTGTTGGAAATGCTGGAAATCTACAAAACCATTAAGAACGAACACACTTTTTGTTCGAACGACCAATTAAATTTCGAACCTTTCAACTTTTTCGCCTCTTTAATCCAGCTAAGAGAGACATAGTAAATTCATAAACCTTCAGGGTTGTCGCCCGTTGGCTGGGGTGTTCTGTCATCAGTCTGTAATCTGTGCTGTCCACTTTTTGATTGGCTTTATGTTCAAATAATTTGTATTCAATTATCTGTATTACTTTTTGTATGTACTTTGTTTCAACGCTACTAATTTTTATTTATACACCTATATGTGTAAGAACGATTTTTTTTATGTTTTTCTCTCTCTGTAGAAAACTTAATAATTTTTGTTTTAAAATACGTAACGTTCATATTCAGACATACAAAGGACTTACCTAAACCAAATAGTCACACAGTCCATGTTTATATTAACAACATTAAGATTCCAAAGTATCATATTACTATAGAATGCAAACTGTGGTAAAATCTCTGGAATATAGGCACAAGAATAAGATCATTCGATTGAGTATTCTTATTGTGATAAGTCGAAGTTATTTTCAAAAGTTTGTATTTGTGATTGTCTAATTTTCTTGTATGTGACTGGTTCCTGATTAGGGTGACTTTTCTTACTGAGTAATTAAGTTTTATCAATATAAGGTTTTGTTTTATTTTCTTTTCTATTAATCAAATTATATTTTTAAATGTGTTCACTCCCCGTTGACTTTTCCCTTTAATGTACATAATTGTGTTGTCTATATATGTATATTATTTTCTCCCTTATTATTGTTATTTGTCATGAGATATACATTGGTGCCATTTTCTCTTACTTTAATTCAATAATTTAATAGTTAACTAAACTTGATACTTGCAACCCTGAGCCTTCACCGCCCGCGATGGAAGAAGAAGTAAAGCAAGGTCAAGTGCGCACAGCAAGAATAATGAACACTCGCTCGCTAACCGCACGACAAAAATTAACGATTCGCTCCCAATAAAAATTAAAAGTGAAACTCTCGGATTACAATTACGGTTTCAAAGTTTACATAAATGAAATTGGTGATCTCCTCTGCCTACGTGCCAGAGCCCTTTGACCACACGGAGTACAAGAAGACGCGGCATTCAAGGTAAGGGGTGATTATATCAAGTTCTTTCTCAATATAATTATTTTAATTTAAATAATCTCTCTCGCTCTCATTCAAAATGCATTAAGTATTATTACATAATTATTATCAACCACTAATTCTTTTAGTGAATTCTGTCAATTCTGACGTAAAGATATTTTATCAATTATTTAGACAACTCCATTGCCAAGATTTACAGAGTTGTACTATTAAGTTGAATAATATGTGGCAACCTGCTGACTTGTCTGTAACTACGAGGTGTAGTCTAAAATAGAGCGATTTGGTAATGTTGTGTTCCGGTCAGTGTATGCGTTGAGATTGGGATTACTGTTGTCAGTTTTCCAGGGGCTGCATTGGTTGAGGCCAATTCGGGCTAGTGACATTGCGGTCAGTGTGCTAGTTATATAATTATACCCCATTTTATATATCGATCGATATTTTGGGCACTGTGGTTAGTGTCTACGGAATAGAGAATCATACATGTTTTGTCAGCTTTATTTTTGTTTTGGATTAAGATTAGCAGTTTGACATAATTGATTATTACAATGATGTTATTGCCATTGTTAAAAGAAAATCATGCTACGTGGATAACAATTCCACTTACATACTAACTTAACATTTTGGTTAGTTGTCGATAATATAAATCTACTTTTTGGTAGACTTGACTACTCAAAGAGTTTTCTCCTTTTCATTTCAGGTGCGACATCTCATATCCGTTTTGGCCTGACGCTAAAGTAATTTTTATTATATAATAGTTACCTTATTAAATTTTTGTAGTTTTTAAATGTTTTCTTATTTTCTTTTTATTATTTTATAATTTTATTAACTCCTGACAATAAAATAAAAGACAAACATAGTCTATCAGAAGTGTTTTGAGAATTAAAATTATCTCAGAACAATTAATTATATTATTTTTCTCTTTTCTATATTTTTCGCCTTACATATTATGTATGTTTTAATTTAAATAATTGTAAATATTCTATACATTCAACTGCTATTTTAGTCTATGAAGGGCCCTGCCTATATGCGGATTTAACTCCACCATTGTTGCGATATTTTAAGTTACTGTTAGTTTTAAGATTCCTATTTGACATTGTATACGTTATATTTTACTTTGTGTCGAGCTTTGTGTCTTTTGACAAATGTTTAAGTTTTGTATGGTTACCTTCCAGGCTTATCATGGAGCTGAAACTCAGAAACATGCCCCTTTGAATAAAGATTTTTAAAATTGTTAGTGGAGACGACGAAATTGTTTCATTGTAACTAAATATGTTATTTTTACTGTCTAATTTTTTTACCCTTTTTCCACTATTTATGAACGTTTCTGTAAACAAATTTTTTTATGCTGCATTTTGTCGGTTATATTAGATATATAAACTATATATATAATTAGCCAATTTTTCTATTTGCAAAGGACTGTGTGAAGCAATTATTCTATATGTGGCATTATTTAGGTTATATTCTATCACAACTATGAAAAATTATTACATATTTCTAATAGGTTTATATAGGAAATATTTTTTTTATTTTGACCTCTTTTTCACTATTTACGAACGCCTATGTAAGCAACTTGTTTATAATATATTTCATATTATATTCTATCAAAGCTCTGGAGGATGGTGAAACGGCGGAACATGTCCTGTGTTCTTGCCCAGCTGTAGGTAGAACCAGATTCGCAATATTTGGTGAAGTAACCCTTCTACCAGCGAGTCTAAAGAAAGCTCACCCAGAAAAATAATCGACTTCATTAAGAAGATTAAGCTGCTGGGTGAAATATGAATAGATATGAGCCACAATAGACCTACGGTGGTCGCAATGAAGGGTGCGGCGCAGACCCACTCATTTTGAACCTATCTACCTACCTACATATAAGTAACTATTCAATATTTCTGCTATATTTAGGAAATATGTTTTTTGTTTTAAGTTTAAAAACTTAACCCCTTTTGACACTCTTTCCAAACGCCAAGGTGATCTAGTTTTCTTTATTAAATGTTTTAGGTTAAATTCTGTCAAATCAATGTAAAATTGCTCAATATTTCGGATAAGTTTAAGAACTATAATTTTTTAAATTCTTGAACCCTTTTTTAAACCTCTTGCCTACGCCTCTGGTGCAATTAAAAAAAATGTTTTGATGAAACTATCAGATATGTATGGAGGCTGTTAGTTTCAAAGATCTAGAAAAACCTATGTCGAAAAATCTGAATATCGTCGTTAAATACACAAAAATATTTGATATTATAGAAAGGTATTTTGTATAGCTACTTAAAGGACCTACTTATTTTTCAAAGATACCTAAATTGAAGAAAGGTACTTAACCATATTACCTTTATTTGCTAAGGACACCTGAAAATATTCAAATTTAAACCCATTTCTTAATACTTTTACAATGCAATGTAAAATATAATGTAATAAAAAGAGGACCTTCTATGACTAGGGGTAAAAGAACCCCATTTCGAATATTTATACCTAGTATCTACCTTGCTTAAATAGAGGATTTAATTGTAACATGTTCAAAACTACCTCATATACAAAAATATAATTTTAAAGGAGCCATATTTATTGCCTTGTATATAATAATATGGCCAATAGGATCTAGAATCTTTGACAGTAGTTTTGGAACAGTGGATTGAGACGGATCTAATCGGTGTTTCTTTGCTCTAAAACTTTAAATTTAATTTTATTGAACAACACACGATACCGCAATAACATTCCTAAGCTGTGGCAATAATATTTGTGAATAATAGTCTTGTGTAGTGTTAAAATGGCTGAAAGTAAAGTGTTAATAAGCAGACTAAATTCATCAAATCCAGAACCGAATTGTGCAATATGTTTAGGATCGTGTACAAATAAATGTTTTCCAGCTTCTTGCATGCATCAATTTTGTTTTGAATGTCTAATAGAATGGTCGAAGGTAGGTCTTTAATTATAAGAATCTTTAAAAGTATGTATAATACATTTAAATATCAATGCTAATAAATTGCATGCGGTTTTCATCTTTAAATAATATGCGCATTTGTAAGTTAGTCATTGTCTTAAGAATTTTTGATGTTTTTTTTTTCCTTTACTGGCTGAAATTTGTAAATTACAAAATAGGTATTTGAGTAAAGTAACATCAAGGATTATTTCAAAAACCCTTATAATTTGTAAGTGCGTTCCTACTCTTTAAAATCTTTTATAAACATTATCTCAGTCTATTTAAGTCATTTCCTAAAATTTAGTTGTACCTATTTATCCCTTTACACCAGTGGTTGGAGAACATTTTGTTGCTTTAGGTAATGTATCCTTGACTTTATTATATTAGGGTTTATTAAAATATATCAGATATTTTTATATCCATCGTTCTTTATTTCCCATCTGTATAATACTCAAACTTAAATTAATAATAATAATCTTCAAAACTCTATTTGCAACCTATCCGGTTGGTCTCTTAATCAATTTCCTTTGTGGGAAATATCTTCAGAGTTTTGCAAATTATCTTCCGATTCACTGTCAGAAATTATAGGTTCTGAATTTTCAACAATTTCTCTAATAATTTTATTTGCAACATTTTTGGATATTAAATCTTCACTGTCACTATCATCACTTTCACTGATGATTTCATTACCACCACTTTTATTAAGGGAAGGTATAATTCAATTTTTAATTCCAAAATCATTAAATTCTAAAATTTGATTTAAAAATGTCGGTGGCAGGTCAAATTTAGTTCAGGTACAAAAATGATATACGATCTTGGACCAATTTGTTTTTTTAACAATCATTTAATCCATTTAGTTTTGAAACCCCTATAATCTCTAACTCAAACATAGTCACCGTTAAACAAATATTTTTTTGAGAGAGAGATGTTCCAACATAACTTAAAGTCTTGTTGCTTTATGTAACAAGAAATTCTTAAATATTTTTTTTCCAGGATAATACTTTTGTTGTTGTTCAATTTGCCCCGAATTTTCCTACCAATCATTAATTAGCAGAAGATTTCCCAGTAGAGCAATGGTCAGTTGTACGATAATCCAACAAAAATCTATTTTTAAGTAAATCTAAATCACTCATATTATACCCAGAATTTACAGATTTAATTAAAACCATTCTTCCTACAAAATTTTCCGCTGCACCATTGGACGACTTTGTCTTATTGTAACCCCATTCAACCCCATTCATTTTCAGAAAGTTAGTAAACTCTTTTGAAGTGAAATAACTTGCGTTATCAGATACAATACCTTTTGGTCACCATACCTAGCAAACAGCCCCCGTAATATTTTAATGGTAGTTAGTTAATAGGCCATTTGCTGAATGCATCTATAGTTACAAAAATTTTAACCGAGGCAGTTTTTCCTACATCCTAACTGATTTGTGTACCTAATAATCCAAACTTGCATTTTTTGTAATGGAACAACCTAAATATTTTCGGTTAACTTTGTTTGTCATAGGCATTCCAAAATTATATAACACTTTATACAATTTTCAAATATTTATAATCTAAAGCGAAATTTTTTGCAATGTCTATTTTTTTAGTAGGCCATGACGCACACTTTTCTTCTTCCTAGAGCATTTTAAATTATTATGGGTCTTGCTCGCAACTCTCTGAATGACGATACAATTGTATCTCGCAAATCTTGCGGTGTGTGGTACTTGATGTTATATAATATTCTTCTTCTTGTAAATAACCCCATACAAAAAATCCGTCACTGATGAGTCAGGCAATCTCGGTGGACACCTTATAGGGCCATCTGTTCCAATCCAATGTCTAGGAAAATTCGCATTAAGATAAGCTCTTACAATTTGGGCATTATGTACATGAGCTCCATCTTGTTCGTCAAATTCGCATGTTCTAATAGTTTTGGTAATACATCACTGATTAGTTCTAAATATCTAATATTTCCTTCAAAAATGCTAAATGCAATATCTGTGCCAAATGTAAAACACGAGACATTGAGAGCGAAACGACCTTGTCGTACATGTGGAAATATTTCGTGCTGGTGATTTTCACTCTAATACCTGCTATTGTGTCGATTTAAGATACCGGCATTAGTAAAATGGGCCCTATCAGACCAAATGAACTTTTGGAAATTATCCATGCTGTGTAGTTGATTTAAATACCACTCGGAGAAAAATTATTAGACGCTCCGCATCACCCGGAGGCAAATTGTGTGTGAGATGGTATTTGTAGGGTTTTAATTTATGTTTTTTCAAAATTCTGTCAACGTTTGTTTTGCTTACATCTACAGAACTTGCTACAGTTCGACATGAATTGTTTGGGTTGTTATGGACAGAAGCCAAGACAATAATTTCGATCGTTTCCCAACTTTCTTTATGATATTGGGTGCGGTTTTTGTTTAAGTTCCATGTAATGTAATGTAGCTGTAATAATGGCCTACTAAAAAAATAGAAATTTCGAAAATTGTCACTTTAGAGCCTAAAGATTTGAAAATTATATAGAGTGTTGTGGGTACATTTTGTACCAATTTGTCCATTCCATTAAAAAAAATACAAATTTGGGTTATTACACAGTTGACTGTAGGAAAACACTGCCCATCTCTCAAAATATTCTACTTAAAACAATCTAATAAACCGAATTTACAGATTTATGATAAGATACCCGATAACTGATTTACGAGGGGTTCCAAAACAACATAGTATTTCAAAAACTAAAAGCGTTATCTTAATTTTGATTGTGGCATATTAAGTTTGATAAAAAAGTAGTACAGTGCCCCGACAACTGTTTCCTTGTATCTTCACTAACAACCGAGATAACCCACAAAACCATCGAATTTGGGAAACCCTGTATTCATCTAGGTTGTTTATTCTGGAGTTTTTTTGGAAATCGATGCCGAAAGAGAGACCTGTTTCACGGCAAGGGTTTATAACTTTCTTGGTTATCTTGATTTTAAGAACCATGAGTTCTTCTCACAAATGAATACATGTTGGTCGAGAAATGCTAGTAAAAGAGCGTGTCTTTATATTAATAACGTTTGTTACACAGTAAGATATTGTATTATATGAGATTGATTAACGATTTAAATAAATTAATTTGAATTGCGATCCTTTATTCGCTCCATCTATAAAATGTGAAATTTGCCTCTCGGCATCTAAAATAATATGTGTTTATGAATTTTGTCATTATGTATTGTGGCGGCAGTTGCCAGCTTGAGCCGTGGGTCATTTGCTATCCCCTGCTAGGCCTACCATCAAATTCGAGCCCATGCAGTTTAATGTAATTGTTTCGGCTAACCTAATTTGCTTAATTGAGTAGTTTTATATATTTAATATTTTAATATTAATATTTTTTTAGATCAAAGCCGAATGTCCATTGTGTAAACAGGCTTTTAAATCAATTTTATACAACGTGAAGTCAAATGAAGAATACGAAGAGTATGTTGTACAGACACGAAATGGTGATAATCGTTTTATTGATAATGAGGAGGAATATGAATATGATTTTGATATTGGGTAAGTAGGTATTTGCTTACGACGGACCGATAATTGATTACACTGATTGAAGGGTCCGCTCTAAACTACAGATATAGAAGTGAGTGAAATAATATGCGTGGCGCTATCCAGTGGTTTTTAAATCAACTACGGAATATGGTGGTTCGTCCACCGTATTTCGCTTTATCACTAAAAGTCGAAGCGAGAATTCCTTACACCCTCTATAGACAAAGGATACTTCATTGTATGAAATAAAATATTGCCCAATATTTAGAGACATGTTAACATTAAAATATCTTTATAAAGTGCTGAAAAGAAATACATTCACTTAATCAACTCCTAAAGTAAAATGGTGTCGGATGCACTAAAAGTATGAACATTTCGACTATTAGCTTGTGGCACATTAAATCTAATCATCGCAAGCTTTTCAGGATAATCAACATTTCCTTGAATAATAATACCTACCTAATTAGTGAGAAGTTATGATATTAAAATTCTGTCGGAATCAATTATAGCATGTCAAGATTGACCGGTTATAAATCCATGCTGACCACTCATATTTTTCAAAATTCTCCCATGCAACATTATAAAGCTGTCGGTCGTTGTCCTTAGATGTCTGCGCGTATCCCTTCTCTAAAAGTATCACTCTTGTACAATTGTACATCCACTACCATTATTTTTTGTTTTAATTATTTATTCTTATTTACATACAGGATAACCGAACTAGCAAATTTGTTTTATAATTTTTTTATTACCGAAATATTAGATTTTTTTATGGTTTTAAAGATGTTTTTCGAAAGCTAAATTGCTTAGTAGTAATTATATCTGCAACAGTATACCTGTCTGCAACATTTTTGTAATATTACGGTGTTCGAAGAACGTTGTGAAAACAAAATTATAAAACTGCTTATAAAATATGTACTGGATAACTTTATAAACGTGTACCTAAAAATATTTCTGTAAATATTGATGTTGACGGTTTACCAGTTTGGTAGCAGCAGAAATGAATTTTGGCCTATTATTTATAGTATCCATGAGTTGCCTTATACAGGGTGAACTATCACTCAGTACAAAAATTTTAACTAGAGGTAGAGAAAAATAAGATTTAACAGAATCGCCTTTCAAAAAAATTCCAACATTTTTATTAAGGCTGAAAATCATTTTTTTGTAAATCATGTGAAAATTAAATTAGACATTAGCTTAAAGGTTATGATACAGCGCCATGTTGCCAAGTGTATCGATTTACCGAGCATTTAATGTAAAACATTTATTTAGAAAATGTAGAGGATTATGTGACTTCAATCATGCGAAATATTAAATATTACGTAAGCTCCTACCTTTCGGATAGGTCTAACATGCCATGCCATGCCGCCATGATTTTTGAACTTCCTGGGGACCGCTTGATTTACCTCGTCCACTCTTCTTGTTTAATGTCAGGTACTCAGCCCGACGATCACAAGGTGGATCCCATTCGTTAGCAAAACCCCAAAGGGCAACAAAAAACACTCATATGCAAATACCACTAGCACTTCAAAGCACTACAACAGCAAATGTTCAAAGAGACCACCGTTAACTTTCTCACACTTGTTGATGCGCTTAACCACTGAACTACTTCTAGTGCCTGTATCTTTTGTATGTGATACGGTAGAAATCAGTTCTCCTTCAGAATCCTCCTTGTTCTGAGATATTCCCAATCTTTTTGCAATCTCCATAGTACTTATGGACGGTTCCTCCTCTATTAAATTTAGTACAGCCACTACATGTTCTAAATTATTCTGTCCTCCTTGTCCACCCGTTTGAGCTTGCAATGTACCAGTATCTCACAAACGTTGTACTTACAACATTTACAAATGTGCGAGGACTAGATTAGGCATGTCTTTCCGTCTCCGGTATTCCACTGCCGCCCGATTTGCTCTTTCTTTGCATTTCCCATAGGTAGGTATAATATTAATACCATGTCTGTTAATTCCGCGTTTCTCAATAATTCAATTCAATTTTCAAACATTCACAAATCAATAAAGTAATATAATAATTCGACGTCAGAAACGCGATGACAAAGGAAAACATCGCCATATCGATATTATCAAAATATCGATATATCGGAATAAAAAATATCCATAGTCACATCGACAATTTACGCTTCATTATAACGATATAAAATTTAGCCGATATATGAATACATTTGATTGGATATACCGCTGGGCTTTGCCAACGATAGTGCCAATGTATCGGATCAAACATCGGTATTTATTAACATTAGTGTAGTTTCTAGTTATTGTTGTATTTATACTAAAAATATTACCATTTTATCGGTTGAAAATGTACGATATCGATTGTTCAAATTTCATAACAAACTCGATCGATAGTAACAAAATCTGCATAATAATTATTCGTGAATGCAGGCTTGCCAGATTTGGCCAAAAAAGCGATGGTCAATAGGCGCTAAATATTCTTAGTTAGCTCTTGGCTTCCAAATCTAATTCACCATGCATCACATCATTAATATTTATGTTATTTCTTAATAATGATAATAATATTTCCGACAAAATTTTTGTGTAGTGTACGTAGGCAACCCGTTTTATCATATGTGTATTTTATTCTGCCTAATGTGTAAAGTATGCAATGCGCAATTTCTAACGTCTAATGTAATGTAAAAACAACCATAGTTACGTGAGAAATTAAAATCAAATTATTTCGTGTAGCTAATAATAATGTTGACAGTTTCACGTTGCTTTTAAAAAAAAAATTCATGTGAGTGCGAGTGGTAGGTGAGATGCCACATCAGCCAATCTGATCTGAGAAATTTGTGAGGAATTTCTTGCGAACGTGGTATACACATGCGGAGGTCAAGGATTAAATGTAGCATAATATGGCACAATACACATTGAGTTTGAATAAGTTATTTTTTTACTCAAAATTTTTTACTCAAAAAAGCATAATATGTGTGTTATAAACTTGGCAACACGTTAGGCTGTTCGTTGACAGATGGCTTCGAAGTTGTCTGCACTCTGCACAATAGATCAGGTGTCCCGGGCGTTTATTAACCTATTAACCGATATTTTATTATTTTTGTGTTTACATGTTCGTCCCTATTGGAAATAAGGATTTAAATAAATTAAAATTAAACAGGCATTTTACATTTTAGTCCCAGATAAGTAAGTACTAGTTTTACTTATCTGGGGTTTAGTGCTACCGGCAATGTTTAGTTAGTGTTTGTGTGTTCAAAATGCAAAAATATCGTTTTAGAAGTTTGTAAAAAACGAAGAAATTATCTACAATTTGGAGTATTCCAGATTGATTGTTATTGATCAAATATTATAAGACAGCGCCGCTACAACAACTGGCTATCATACTTTAATATTTCGTTAAATTTATGATAAATCGGCATCAGCGAATATTAAAAAAGTGTGCATTTAGTGTATCTACTTCTCGGAAATCTGTTGTGTTTTTAGTGTATTCAATAAGTATGCAAAAATATCGTTTTAGGAGTTTGTTGTTTGCAAAAACGAAGAAGTAGTGTACAATTCTGCAGTAGTAAAGATGGATTTATTTATCAGGTATTATAATAATTATTTCAAAAATGTTCATTTTCACCTCTCTACAATTGGCAACGCCGCGTACTGCGGTTTGTAGGTTGGAAGCCATCGTGAAAAATAATTGTCATAGGCGCCGATTTACTAGGGAAAAATGTGGATTTGCCCCATTTTGTAAACATCGAATAAAAGTCCCGAAACAAATTTTTTATGGTTTTTCATGCTTTCCTGAGCATGTGGTTAAAATTTTTGTACTGAGTGATAGTTCACCCTGTATAATAAAGTACGTTTTATTATTGTTATTATTTAAGACCGCACATAATTGGCATATTATATTGCGGACAAGGAAAACCTTAAGATCTAAGTGGGTACTTACAACCTTTCATAGAAGCCAAAATTTTATTCAATAAAGGCATGATTGGCCAACATCCATAGACGATAGGCACTGACAGAAGAAGAAGAAGACCTATTTAAGTTATAGTTTATGTTCAATTTTATGTACCTACTTAATAGCTTAGTACTGCTGGACTCTATACAAAATACTTATTTTTTAATCCAATGTATTTTTAAATAGGTACATATCTAAATGCCTTGCCTTGGTCTGATTTTATTAAGGTAGACCCGACAAAAGCTCAGAGGGTAGAAACTATGAGACAACAATGGTAAATTTCGTTATAACAGACAGAGTTAATTGACGGCCGGTTAGATACAGTGTCCTAGAGTAGGTGTTGAATTTATAAAAACTTCTCTTTTGCTATTTATTTGTTCTGAAGTATGACTAACGAAGGATGTTAGAGCTGCTTTGCTCTTTGTTAAAAAAAATACTGAATAGATGTAAACTTTTTTTATGGGTCTTGATGGATCATATTGTATTATAAAAAACGACATTAATTACCCTGTATCTACAGGTATTTAAATATTAAGTAAACACTCTTTTCTTCTTTTTTGCGCTTAATCGAAGACGACATTTATTTCCTTTTCGGCAATCCATAATAATTACCTGCTCACACTTATTAATACACAATATTAGTCAATACACAAAAGCAAAATAAAACAGTTCATTAATAAAAATCATTAAATGTCAATACAGAAACGAAAAACAAAAATGATCACCATATGTTTTTTTTTTTAAATAAAAAAAAATACATTTATAACAATAAAATAAGTAAATACCCAATATTAATTACTTTTATAACCTACGCAATACACATGCCGTTGCAATCACAACAAAGTTCAAACGTATAATGCAAAAGAATTGATAACAAAAATTCCGTTGGCTCATGATCTATATATCCATTTAATGTTATATAATAGTATGTTGTGCAACGAACATGAAATGACATATATTTCCTACGAGTATGATCGTTTCAGCACTCGCCTGCGGCTCATGCTGCAAATCATACGAGGAAATGGTCATTTCATGTGAGTTTCACACTATACTTTTTCTACGACTGTTTTAATGCTTTTGAATAAATTTAACATAATTTGTAGGAAAATATTTGTTTTTCGAAACTTTTCCTTGTTAGTGTATAAGCCTAAATACGATAAATTAGAAGTATTAAATTGACTTGGTAGTGTTAAACTATATTCACTATCACTGTTTATGTGTTTTGAAATTAGCGAAATACTTAATTAAAATTATTATTAATTATAAATTCCAAAACTGTCAATTTGGTGTTTGTATTTTCGGCGTTGCTATGGTGATTTTTCATGCCCTTTACTTTTGTCATTATCAGGAAATTTTATCCGTGCGTAATAATATTTCCCACTAGTTGCTAGGCAACAGATAAACAGCATTACAATGTACTACATTTTCAAATCATGATTGAACATATAATAAAGGCATTTAAAGACAGTCGTAGAAAAATAAAATTTTGGGCCTGTTAATATAGTCCTACCACCTACTATGAGAGAGACGTTGTTTATTAGAAAGAGTTAGTAGTTTCGGTCTGTCCTCTTTGTATGTACCTACTCCCTTTGCGCCCCTAACATTTCGGGCTGTCTATATGCTTAGGAGAACAGCCTTAAATATACAGGGTGTCCAGAAAAAGGAGGTCAATCCGTTAACCACAGATTCCTTGAGCAAAAATAATATTTAAGAGAGAGTTTTAAGATGTTCTTTTTCATTTTAGCCCTCCATGTTCGATATGTCAAAGTTGAAAATTTAAAACCCATATTTTTAAATAATACTAGTATTTATTGAGATATTGGATTCAAATTTAGTGTGTTGCTTCAGCATAAAGAGCTACTTCTTTCCAAAAAACAACACAAAAAACAATTTCTTAATAGCCAAAATACAGGATGTTCAGTAGACCCCCCAATTTTTTATTACGTACGCCAATGACTTCTAAACTAAGTTTTTATAGGTTACTATGTATTTCTGATTATTTTTTAGCTCTTATAAAATTTGCATAAAATCATTTGTTTTTGAGATATTTTGAAAAGTATTGGCTCTTGTTGTCTACGCGGCTCACGGTATTTTCACTACTAAATCAAGCATATTTAACTCAAATTACCATTACCGTGCATCAAATTAAGTACAGTTTTCGAAAAGGTAATAAAACTAAACACTACGAACACGAAATTGTTTATTAGTTTTAACTTAATTTGCAGCATCATAGTCAAATATTAATTATTTAAACAAATTATTTTAAAATATGCGAGGTCTTTTTAGTAAAGAAAATCTTTGAAAAATATGAGGCTTCAACCTAAAGTCTTCCCCAGCTTTTAAGATTCTCTCTGTAAAATTATTTTCACTCAAAATCGGAACCTTATAAACAAAATCTTTCATGCAACCCCAGACTGAATAGTCCAAGGGACAAGATTTGGGTGTCGGGGTGGCCATTTAACAGGAGCATCTTGGCCTCGCCCAATCCAGCGTTGGGGAAAGTTTTCATGTAAGTATCTCCTTCCATTCTTAGCAAAATGTGCTGGTGCACCATCAAGTTGAAACCAAATGTTTTGTCTAATTAACAGAGCCAAATCGTCAAATAAATCGGGCAGTATGTTTTGAAGAAATGCTCAAAATGAATTACCAGTCAAATTCCCTGGTAAAATTACAGGATCCAAAAATAAATTATCCACGACATCAAACACACACGTTTACTTTAAAGTTTACTTGAATATGTGTCTACGGTCTTCCCTAAAACTTCCACTGTGCCTTAGTTGCCTAACAAAATTTGAAAAATACCTTCTTTTTGGATGATTTCGATTAGGGAACTTTTCTGCGTACCGCCTAGCGGCTAAACTAGCGTTAGAGTTACATTTTCCTACTAAATAAACAAAAATACAATTTTGCTGATCATAATCAATCAAAAAATCTTATCCATGATTTAAACCATATCCGTCATTTCCGCAAAAAATTATAACATTGCTTCGTGTACTATCCATTTTCGTTGTGTTTACTTAGAAAATTACCGATAATTAAAAATATTAACCTTTAAACCTTAAACTACTGTCAAATAGTGACAACTAATTCCACAACAATAAAACATTGCTTAAGTAGGTATCCAAGGTAACACCAGAGTGGCTTGATATTTCAACATTATGAGATTAGCCAGAGCCGCCGAGGCATCAAACAAGAGCCAATACTTTTAAAAATATCTCAAAAAGAAATTATTTTATCCAAATTTTATAAGAGTTAGAAAATAATCAAAAATACATAGTAACCTATAAAAACTTAGTTTAAAAGTCATTGGCGTACGTAATAAAAAATTGGGTATTTTGGCTATTAAGAAATTGTTTTTTGTGTTATTTTTTGGAAAGAAGTAGCTCTTTATGCTGAAGCAACACTCTAAATTTGAATTAGATATTGGATTCAAATTTAGGGTGTTGCTTCAATAAATACTAGAATTATTTAAAAATATTGGTTTTAAATTTTCAACTTTGACGCCCTGTATATCAAACATGGAGGGCTTAAATGAAAAATGACATTATAAAACTCATATTATTTTTGCTCAAGGAATCTGTGGTTAACGGATTGACCTCCTTTTTCCGGACACCTTGTATATTATTATTAAATATGTTATGATATTGTTCCCTATAAATGTGTTATAGAATAAATCGTTTGGGTAACTATTTTATAACAATAATTGCGACAGCCGATGCGACGGCGTTGCTGATGCATATATTATAAAAGTCGATGAAATGAACTAACATAATTATGTTGACAGCCACGACTTTCAAGATTATCTTTTATTCTAGGGCCGTCTTTAGTAGATATTAAGCATAATTACTTAAATTAATAAATACATGCAAAAATTATTAATAAAATTATAAGTTTTTAAACCGTGGAAAAAATCTTTCGATAATGTTCTAGTTTACAGGGTCTTCCATTTTGGAAAATCCATGGTACTACATGATAGTCCTCAATTTCTAGTACCACATGCTACTATGGCTTTTTCTCAGAAAAATACATATAACAGCGGTGTGTAGTTTCAACACTATACATCAAGATAGTTTCCAATGGCAATACACCGTAAAAATTCCGAATAACCTCTCGAGGGACCATAACAATACATTACACGAAATTGATTTTAATATTGGTTTATTAAACAACTTAACAGTTTAAATTAAATTCTGTGGTTCAAACAAATTCATTAATTACGTAATCACAAATCACACAATAGGTAAGTTTGTACAATTCTAATTGGTACAAGCACAAATTGGTTAAAGTGACTACTTTTAATCTTGTTAAAATTATTAAATGACTAAGAAAAGTTATCAA
This sequence comes from Apoderus coryli, assembly GCA_911728435.2. Taxonomy (NCBI): domain Eukaryota; kingdom Metazoa; phylum Arthropoda; class Insecta; order Coleoptera; family Attelabidae; genus Apoderus; species Apoderus coryli. The sequence goes on along the minus strand of OU452214.1, from coordinate 7,107,058 downwards.
TCTAACTTTTTCTGCTTTCACATCCTAACTCGGCAAAAGCTCAAGTCTTAGTGAATATCCAAAATAAAAATAGGTATAATAAAATGAAACCAATAGCTACACTGCTGCTATGCATTTGTTTTGGCGGTGCAAAACAAAGAATAATAATAATAATAATAGCTTTATTGTTTTGCAGTAAAAAAAAATACCATTTACAGTACAATTTTTACACTCAAATGTTTATACATAGGATAATATCCAAATATTGATACAACAGTAGTAATATTAAAAACAAAAAAAAAAAACAACAAAACTAATGTATTTAAGAATTATACATATACAGCTATGAAATATAACTTAAAAAAAAAAAAGATAAAAAAAGAGCCATTAAGCTGGTTCAAGTAACCTGATAGCTGATTTTAAAACCACATCAAGTGATTCAAAAAAAATATCACAATCACTGCACACAAGATTATATGTGGAACACATGGCATATACACATGACTTTATTATTAGGTTCTTATGTGGTCTGTCATTATAAAAGGTCGAACTGCCTCTAGAGTTAACTCTGGGAACCAAAAAATTTAGTCTCTGCAAAAGCACATCAGTGGTGATCGGCAGGCAGTGTGACCCAAATTTCATTTACATTTACAAAGAGCTTATACTAGCACGAGAATTGAACCAATTTTCGAGCTAGTATAAGCTAGCCCACAATTGCCTACATTGATGTAGCAAATCTTTTCTTATACTACATTTCTCTTTACTTACGTGATTTTAGCACTATTTTATGCCTCTTTTTTACCAACCCACTTTCCCGTAAGTTTCCTAACTGAAATATGGTTTCCGATAGTGAGCAATAGCAAATACCTAATCGTATAAAACAACCTTGTTTTTGATTAAATTTCGTCGTGTTATATTAGGCTGGAAAAATACGGCATTAGTTTTATTAATTTCTTTTTTGAAGTAATAATTGTATGACTAGAAGCCTTCAGCCTATCGCAAAAACGTTACCACAAACAAATTTTAAAATGAAAAATGTTCTACAACACCCATTTATTTGGTGTAACACTTTCTTATAAGAATTTTTTAGTACATACGGCTCTGTACATCTGAAATTCTTTTTGTATTATGGTTTGGTAGGGAAATAAACTGCTGTATTGTTGCTGTGGACATAATCAAAAGGTGTTGTAAAACGGAGGTAGTGGTAAGCGACATATTAGAAAACGGCATTTTGAACAACTCCACTAATTCAATTTTGAAAATATGAATGTTGTATGTATGTACGAAAAAAATTAAAATATATACAATCTTATACTGATGGGTAGCTAAATATATGAGTTTTTTAGCAAAATCATTATTATCAATTTCAACAAATTTTCTTATTACTAATTATTCGCATGGCCTGTGAAAATTTTATAGTATATATACCCAATATTTTACAGTAACATTTAGTTCCCAGTCTAAATTACCATTCATTAGAAAATTGCATGTTGTGAAATTCACGTTATATATATGGGTATAGCTTCCATTCATATTAGTTTGCTGTTTCCTACTTTTATTTTATATTGTATTAAGTTATTTCTATAGAACATTCTTAAAAAAGTATTCATTCATAATTATGTCCCTGGATACAATAAATTAGTCTTAAAAATAAGTAAAAAGAACCGTTATAAATACTATATTAAAGCTCGATAATGGTTTTGTATATTATCTATTAGTAGTTTATATTCCTAGTAAGTATATTTTAAGAATCCTATAAAGCAATTTTGTACGTATTGTATATTTCTCCTATACCTAAGTTGTAAATGTTCATTAAATAGTTTTATAAGAGTTACACATTCTGTTATATATCAGCCAAATTGTTTTATGTTTTATAAAATAAGCTTATCAAACATTCTTACAACATATATAAAACACAAATTTGCTAGTTGGGAACATTCACAGTGGATAGATGTGGAGAATATGCTATCCAGCATCCTTCTAGAAATGGTGGAATCATCACATATAATAGTGCATATCATCCTGGAGGAAATGATAGTGGGAGTATACCAAGAACACAACGTTATGATTATGGGGCCACAAGTTTTCGTAGATATGTGAGAAATATGTGGCCGAGAGCACGGGCAGATTGCGAGATGTATCGCCATCATATTTTAGGTGAGAGTAGCGGTATGTCAATGTATTGTTCAGTAAAAAAAATGTGATGTATAAATACAGAATGAAGTCTTCTGCTCAACACTAGGTATCTTCACTTATCCTTATCATAAAACCACAGAAGAATTAAGATTTTGACTCAGATACTTTAAAAACGTAGTCTTTAATCGACAAATTATCGCATCAAAGGTATCCTAAGAAAAGTGGGTGCATCTAGTGTTGGTAAATTAAGTCTTTTACTTCTTATCCGGCCGTCGCGTCGTGAATTATTTCTCAGTATTTACTTATATCTATAATTGTCTCTTAGGAACAATCCAGCTGCTACAGAACGAGTTCTTCCATGGATCAATCGTGAATTGAACGCTTGCATTTCAATGATTTATTTAGTTTTTTATTGTACTTATATACTCAATTAATTTGATGCCAAAAAGACAAGTAATATTTTTATTTTAGTATTTATTTAGAAAACTTGTGCTTGTAATTCAATGATGCCAGTCGTGGTATTAGCCAGTGTAGTAGTTGTTTTGCCTTGTTCTCTAAATGTAGATATACATAATATTTTCGATAGCGGAACAGATCGGTAAGGATTGCAGCACTGCCCAAGTCATCAGTTGTGAAAATGTCATGCATGAGAGAGGTTTTCTAATGAACTTTAAAAATCATTCTTTTAAATTAGTGGAGAGTTAAGGATAATTATACCTAATAAAATTCTCAAATTTATGTTGATCTTGTATTTCTCTTAAACCTTTTTTTCACAGTTTTTTCTTTTTCTGTGGATGTAATATTCTTTATAAAATGAAAATTTTGTTTGAAATATTTTGTTATTCCTTTTAATGCACAAAGTTTCGGCTTATTCGCTTCCGTCAGGTACATTTTTTTTTACCAACATCGCATTTTTACTTGGCCTAATAGGTTGGTGTACACCACTTAAAAAATACTAACTAAAAGCGGTGTACACCAAACTCTTAGTCCAAGTAAGAATGCGATGTTGGTAAGAAATATAATATATAATATTATAAATATAATATGAAATAATCCATTCAAAGAGGAGCGATGATTAATATATAAATCAAACGGCGTCTGCTCCACAAAACAAATATATTTTTATTTCAAAAATCAAGGCACATTGCCTATGTCAGTCAGACATGTTTGTCTAAATTATTCTCATCATCAGTGACAATCAAGTACAAGATGAACAAATTCAGTTTCTAATGTAACATATTCTAAAATAAACATAACCTCAACAATTTGTTAATAACAATTGTCATTCACCATTATTAGCTACACATGTTACACATATCTTAAAATCCAAAATTTTTCTTAAAATATTAAATACATCAGTAATGATATATAAAAAGAAGTATTAAAAAAAGGCATTATGCCATCAAAAAATGTTAATTTCTAATTTATTTTAAAAATTTTTATTTTAATTTTGAATTCATATAAAACAGTATTTTAATTAAATTACATAAAATCTTCACATAACCTTTTTCACAAAATGGTAAGAAACATCTAATGTTCAAATTGTTGTACATATTGTAAAGTTTACTTGTCTCTTATTTTAGAATATGTTACATTAGAAACTGAATTTGTTCATCTTGTACTTGATTGTCACTGATGATGAGAATAATTTTCTCGAAACATGTCTGACTGACATAGGCAATGTGTCTTGATTTTTGAAATAAAAATATATTTGTTTGGTGGAGCAGACGCCGTTTGATTTATATATTATAAATATAAGTTCTTTATAAAATGAAAATTTTTCTTTGAAATATATTTTTATTTCTTTTGCATCCCAAGAAAAAACTCAAATTTATTGTTGTGGTTGTGTATATATACGAAACAAAGTTTATTAGTGATTTTTTCAGTTCCACACACACATTGTGACGATTAAAATATTTACCATTCATGATCCAGTCAAAAAAGGATAATGTACCTACATTTTCTTGCCGAGGTTTAGTTGAATTTTTAAAAAGCGTTGTAGTCTGATGCATTTCTAGGATACTGGAAGATTGAACTCTCAAAAGGACACTCTTGACTCGATTAAAATAATCGGTTTTACATCGATATCTTGTTGCAGTTGTTACTCGCTCTAAATGATACGAATACGAGAAATAATCAAACATACACTAATTGAGAAACAAAATTGTAAACATCTGATGTGAAACAAAGACATGAAACAATATCAGAAATGGTTTTGGAAATTTTGTATAATTTTAATAATTGTGTTGAAAAAAAAAATTATAAGCTGTTGCTTTCTGGCAATATTTTTCATAAAATTTATATCAAAAATACACAAATATGTAGCTAAATAAATTGTTCAGTCTATATGTATATTAGTAAATATTTATATTTAGCATTTACTATAATTTTTTTTTTATTTATTTATTTTGTTTATTTACATGATATTATGTCTTTTACATAAATGTAGTATAAAAGTATATATGACCGTTTCATTTTAAATCCTACATACCATCGGTTTTCCGTACTTATTTCAATAGTCAACGTACTCCTGCGATGAGTTGTATATAATAGAAACTTTTTCATTAGCTAAAGTTTGTATCAGAAAATATTGTTAATAGTACGTTCTAAACCGGCTAGTGTTTTTTTATTCTGTTTATAGCGCAGACATTAGATATGATCAGACCCGGATCTAGGAATTTTTCTATGGCGGGGGAGGGGCAAAGTTATAAATTGCCGCCCTCGTCCGGTCAATTCTTAATATGTTTGTATTAAAAAAAGAGGCGTCAGAAACCATTTCTGTATAGGGTGTAGGTGCAAAATAGACAAAAAAGTTTTATTTTTAAAGTGACATTTTTATATCATGTCAGAAAAAACTAATAGTATTACAAACTATTTTTTGGGGGGGTTGGGTGCAAAACTTCATAAATACTTATACAAAACACAACGTATGTGACGAGAGCGAGGGGCTTGTGACTTGTTCAATCTAATATCTATCTAAATTTAACAAAGAAAAAAGCCAACGCTTTGTAAGGTATAGTTTTTCCAAAGTTAATGTATAATATATAAAAAACCACAACCCATATTCCTTTGTAAAGTCAATGCCGCCGTCATTATAGGCGCACCATTTTAACTTTTCATAACAATACCTACATGCCCTATGATATTTTAAAAATCCTTTATGCTGAATAATAACAGGGTCTATATGGCTGGAAAAATGTGATCCACCGGAAAAATGTGATTCCATATATCAGTTTTTTCTAAATCAGATATAACGGTTCTTATATACTCTAGGATTACAGCGGTTAAAGTCGGATTCTGATTGCATTTTCTCAACTGTTCTTTTAGACTGCCCCAAACCAATTCTATTGGATTGAATATGCAGTAATATGGAGGTAAACGTAAATATAATATGGCCGTGTGTTTCGCAGATATGGTCTAAAACGTATTCTTTTTTTAATGGTATCATACACTTTAATATATCCTCCTTTTTTGTATTCAAATAATATTTAAGGAAATCAAATAATATTTATTTAAGGAAACAATTGTTCAATTTTATATTAGGTACATTTAAGGAATACTTGTCTTAAATAAATATAAAGAAAAAATACTTGTATCATGTTAAATGAAAGAATATACTCCCCCACTAGAGAACTACTAAGCTAAAAGCTTGTCACCCATTCTCCAGTAGTTACCAATATGGAGAGTGAATCAATAACAATTTTTTTTTCATCAATTTTTGAAAACCGCATGTAGTTCACACTGTTGGATCATTTTCAATTAGGTATTTTGTCAATTTCACTTTGAAGTTCTTCCTTTTAAGTTGACTTTTTAGCTCAGCCCGAATATTGTTGTACAACTTTTGACCAATGTACATATAACTTCTTTGTCCAACTGTAAGTTGTGTTTTTGGAAGAATTAAATTTTCGTTTAATCGGAACCTTGTCCTGTGTTGATTGGAAGTTTTGTCAGGTGATTATTTTTAATTATATCCAAAAGCGAATATTTATGGAATATATTTTTTATATATAAGATTTGATTTTCCGAAAAAATTAGTTTCGATGGGTAAGTTTTATTTAGATTAAAAATAATTTTCAAAATTCTTTTTTGTGTAATATTTAATGGATGCATTGTTGTTGGGTACGTCCCTCCCCAGCCAAGAATTCCATAAGAAATAAGCGAATAATAAACTGAGATGAGCTGTTGTGTGTTTAATATTTTGCTCAATTGTTTAAAAAGGTATGTTAGAGATCTAATTTTTTTAACTATAAATTGAATATGTTGTTCCCATTTTAATCTATAATCTATAATTACTCCCAAGTACTTAACTTGGTTTGCAACATTTAACGACCAGTTATCATTTCGGAAGGGTAACCCTATTTTAAGTGACCTATTTGGTAAACGATCTCGATAGTTTGAAAAGGGTAAGTATTCTGTTTTTTGTAAATTAATTGTCAGCAAATTGTCGTCAAACCAAGCAACCATTTTTTGTAAATCATTTGATATGCAACATGCAACTTCGTGCCAAGTGTTGCCTTCCACGAACAACACTGTGTCCTCGGCAAATGACACAATTTTTCCTGTACACTCGAGTGTAAGTAATTCATTAATATATACTAGGAACAAAATAGGACCGAGGACCGTCCCCTGCGGTATTCCATAGGTGACAGTTCTAGGTGCGCTATTGTTATTATCAATATTGACAAATTGTTGACGATCCTGCAAGAAACTCTGGATTAAATTATATACTATCCCTCGTATTCCAATATCTTCTAGCTTGTGCAAAAGTTTTGAGTGGCTAACCGTATCAAAAGCCTTTGCCAAGTCTATAAAACCCGCAGCACAGGGTTTACTGTTATCCAAGCAATTGTATATTTTTGACACCAAAAGTGCAGTGGCGTCGTTTGTGGATTTACATGTTTGAGAGCCAAACTGAAACTCGAAGATGATATTAAATTTCTCAATAAATTCGACTAATCTCGTTTTCAAAGATTTTTCAAAATTTTTTGCAATATTTGATACGAGACTTATTGGTCTGTAGTTAGAAACTTGGTTTCTGTCTCCCTTTTTGTAAATCGGCTTGATAATGGCGACTTTAAAATGGTTAGGGCATAAGTAGTTAAACTAAGCCGGTTCTAGATAAATGACGTCACAAGCTGGCTATAGGTATTGGGTGATAGGTATGGGGCGCTGGAGGTGGGGTATTGGGGGTCTGTTTTAAAAAAAAAGATTTTGTGTGTGTGACTTGAACTCATGGTGTTTATTTACGAAGGATTGGCTTAAGCTACGGTTTCCTAGAGGTGTGCGCGGCGCACAACAAGCGCACAGCGCACAGTGCGGCGCACTGCGCGTGTATTTCTAGGAATCCAGTAAAATTACTATTATTCAAGAAGTTGTTGTGTGTTGCGTCGATGCTGTTTTGTTTAAAGTGTACCGGGGTTTTTCGTTGTTAAATAATAGTACTATGCAACGATCATTGATTAAATGATGGTTAATAACAATTACATGAGAGTTGCATACGCTACACCCGATAAATAATGAAGAATAATAATAATAATAATAATAATAATAATAATAATAATAATAATAATAATAAATGCGCAGAGGAGATATGTTGGGTGACAGCAGCAATATCTACGGGTGTGACGATCCCGCGCACCTCAGTTGTCGCAGGAGCTCGACGCAACAGCTCCAACCGAATTTTTCGGTTTTTCTGTCCCATCCGGGTTGGGATCCACAGTAAATAAAAATAAACCTGAGGTTGACAATACTTACCAGTGACAGGGGTACGTAAAAGTCAGCTTAGTCCGTGTGGGGTCCGGACCAAATAAGAATAGCCCCATGTGGTTGTCCGATACCCTTTACTACCCACATTCCATTACCTACTTACCTTACCCCACTACCACCATACTTACCTCACCTCCCTTCTATATTCAAACTTACCTTCAGTATATGGAACATCCCTGTACATACTTCCTGCCGTCCTACCAATTTTATATCCGTCTAAACCCGGATAAGAATAGGTTTAGGGTTCCCTTTAACCTGCAGTAGAAGCCTGCATTTAAGGAGAAAACAAATAATGATGAGCTCAAATAAAAATGGCCCTGAGTCCCCGGCAGACCTTCAATGGTCACAGGGTGCGAAGAATCCCCGGGAGGAAACAATAAATACTAGAAATACAAACCAAACGCAAGAAACCATAATCTCCAAAGAACAATTGGAATCCCAGGAATGGAATCTGTCTCAAAACAATAAGAGAATGACCCGACAAAATGTTGAAGTCCCTCACGAGGCTGATCGCGGCGCTAGAAGAACATGGTCCAGAAATGATAATCTGGACGTTTTCAGAGCGTACTTTCTGGGGACCCAATTTGAAACACAAAAACGAGGATTTAGAAAAAATATGCTATTAGAATGGAGAAAAATAAGACCGGATTTAATTTTAAACGAAAACCAACTAGCAAATCAACTATATGCAATAAAAACTCATAATTTGCTTACTGCTGTTGATATAGAGGAATTGAAACAGAATATGTCTGAGACGGATCAAGGTATAGAAACTGATAACACAATAATTTATGAACAAACAAATGAGAGCAATACGCAAACAATAAACATACAAAATAACCTTGCACTGAATGTGGATCTGGATGCGGGTGAGAATGTAAATGATGTTGTAGTGAGATTCCAGGAGAACATCGCGGTTTTTAAGAACTCTGATCCAGAAAAACGGCTTAGCTTACCAAAAATAAAACCAACAAAAAAAACAAAACAGCTAATATCAATAGTAAACCAGGAAATCCTTAAATATATGCCAACTAGCAATCTGGAGGAAACACAGACACTTGTCTACACCGCTGCAAAAACAGTTATTGAATCTATGGGAGTTAAATTGGGAAAAAAGCAAAAGGCCAAGAAGGAACCCAAATGGAGAGAACGTATAGAACAAAAAATAAAAACGTTAAGAAGTTGGCTAACAAAGATACGAGATTGGGAGAGAGGTAACATGAGCACCAAATTATCTAACGATATACATTACTATTTTAGGAAAAACAATATTCAGCACTCAAATTACCAAGAGAAGGAAACATTTAAAGAAAAAATAAAACAACAAATAGCAGCACTGGGAAACCGGCTGAGACGATACAATAAAAGTTACAAACGAAAAAATGACAACAAACTGTTTAAGAATAACGAGAAAGAGTTCTACAAAAAACTTAATAATGAACCACCAATTGAACAGGGACCAGACAAGGAACAACTACAAACATTTTGGAAAAACGTATGGGCATCCAAACAACAATACAATCAAAAGGCATCATGGCTTAAAACGGAAAAAAAGAAATACGACACATTAATAGACATGGAGATTAGTCCAATAACTGAGACTGAAGTTAAGAACGCTTTAAATAGATCACACAACTGGAAAGCACCGGGGGTGGATCATGTTCATAACTATTGGTGGAAAAATATAAATATCACAAAGTTGCTTACAAAACAAATTAATGAACTACTAACAAACAACACATATCATCCTAAATTTTTAACGAAAGGAATTACCTCAATGATACCTAAAAAAGGAGATACAACTAACCCAAAAAACTATCGACCCATAACGTGTCTACCCACTTTGTATAAAATAATCACCTCAATTCTAAGTCAAAAAATAATCAAGCACATTGAAGACTCTGGAATCTTAACTGAAGAGCAAAAGGGTTGTCGGCATGGTACATTAGGAAGCAAGGAACAATTGGTGATCGACTCTATAGTTACACAAGATGCTAAAAAGAGAAACAAAAATATGGCAGTGGCATGGATCGATTATCAGAAAGCCTTTGATAGTGTTCCACATTCTTGGTTAATAGATGTACTAAAACTTTACAAAATCAGCCCAAATATAATAAATTTTTTAGCCACAGCAATGAAAACCTGGAGAACGAAACTCGTAGTTAAAACGGAAAAAACAAATATAGTAACGGATGAAATACCGATCCAGAGTGGCATATTTCAGGGAGATTCCCTAAGCCCTTTTTGGTTTGTGTTGTGCCTGAACCCACTCTCAAATATGTTAAAAGACACTAGAATAGGATATACACTGAGGTATGAGGATAGTGATTATACAATAAATCATTTATTTTATGTAGATGACCTCAAACTCTATGCATCAACAGAGAAACAATTAGACAGACTTATTGAGACGACACAAAAGTTCAGTCTTGACATCAAAATGAGGTTGGGTTTTGATAAATGTGCAAAATTAGTAGCTCAAAAGGGAAAGTTACAAACTTACGAAAATTTAGAAAATAGCGAAACATTCAGATACCTAAACAATGATTACTACAAATACCTCGGCTATAACCAAAAATTGGTTTTAGATCAAAAAAATATAATAGAAAACACGGAACAAAAAATGGTTGATAGAATAAGAAAAATCCTAAGATCAGAACTAACTGGTAAAAACAAAATCAAAGCCATAAATACGTATGCATTGCCAGTGTTATCTTATTCCTTTGGAATAATCAGGTGGTCTAAGACAAGCATTGAAGCAATGAATAGAAAAATTAGAGTTTTGCTAACAGAATATAGGTGCCACCATCCCCATGCATGTACTGAACGTTTATACTTACCAAGAAATGTGGGCGGAAGAGGACTACTAGACCTACACCGACTATGCGATAGACAAATTAATCTACTAAAAACCTACTTTAACAGAAAATCTCTCCTATCGCCATTACACCGTCAAGTCAAGCGACTGGATTATTATTCACCTCTACAGCTCAGCAATAACACCATGCGCGAAACACTTACTAATGACCACATAAGAGAACAATGGCTAGAAAAATCGTTGCATGGAAAATATCCGTATGCCCTGTCTCAGGCAGATGCAGAGTTGTCAACCATGTGGCTTAAACATGGACTATTGTTCGCGGAAACCGAGGGTTTTCTGGTATCAATACAGGACGGAGTAACGCCCACCAGAAACTACCAAAAATACATACAGAAAATTCCAATTGAAAATGATAAGTGTAGAATGTGTTTCGCCAAATCAGAAACAACGGAACATATCCTCTCAGCGTGCAGCAGCTTAGCGCCCACAGAATATACAAAAAGGCATAATTTAACAGCAGGAATAATTCATCAGGAAATAGCCGTACAATGCAAACTTATAGAGAAAAAAGAAAAATATTTTCTATACAACCCATTCCCGTTTTTACAAAACGATAATTATAAACTTTATTGGGATTTCCCAATAATCACAGATAGACCTATCGCAAGTAATCGTCCTGACATAACCCTGGTAGACCGGAAAAATAAGACTGCTTACTTCGTCGATATTTCTCACCCGGCTGACCACAACCTCCTAAATAAAGAGAAAGAAAAAATAAATAAGTATCAAGACCTTTGTACGGAATTTAAGAATATTTATAAACTGGACAAGGTACTTACTGTTCCTATTATAATATCAGTGACGGGACTGATTGGGAAAAACCTGCCACGCTTTCTGAAACAAATAGACATTGATCAGCGAAACATAACATTGATGCAAAGATCGGTGATCCTTGAGTCATGTAGAATCATGAGAAAAACCCTAAACCTGCCTGAATAGAGTATAAAGGCAGCGGATAAAAAGTTGGACATCTGAAAAAAAAAAAAAAGAAAAAAGTAAATGAATGATAAATAAATATAAGTTTTAAATACGTACCTTGATTCCCTCCCCTATTTAAAGAAAAAGTATATACTTATTAATAATATCTGAAGCATACTTAATGAAATCCTAGAAGTACTTACCGTGTTAAAACAAATCTGTAGTGATTGGTTATCAAACCCCACTGCAGAATTTCTCCTATCTGGAAGAAAGTAGAAGGATGTAAAAAAAAAAAAAATAATAATAATAATAATAATAATAATAATAATATACGAGAACCCAGAGCCTAAAGATTTTAGACCAATCACATGCCTGTGTGCAATATACAAAATATTAACTAAAGTAATAGAAACAAAACTTACAGGTCACCTAAATCAGAACAAAATTTTAGCCCCGGAACAAACAGGCTGTAAACCTAAAACAAGGGGAACAAAGGAGGCTCTCGTTGTCGACTCAGTGATAACGCACCATGCAAAAACAAAACACCGTTATTTATCAACTGCTTGGATCGACTACAAGAAAGCATTCGACTCTGTTCCCCACTCTTGGATCCTGCAAGTACTTAAGCTGTATAAAGTTCACAACGAAATAATCAAACTCATACACCATTTAATGAATTCATGGAGAACACGTATCCAAATAAAAACAGCTGCTGTTGGATATACAACTGAGGAGATCCATATACGCAGAGGCATATTCCAAGGAGATAGCCTCAGCCCCACACTGTTCTGCCTGTCTCTGAACCCATTGAGCACGATACTTAACGACTCACCTTACGGGTATATTATAAGTAAAAACCCAGTTGTAAAAGTCACACATCAGTTCTACGTGGATGACTTAAAGCTTTACGCGACAAGTTCTAAGCAACTAATTAGCCAGCTTGAACTAGTCGCCAAATTTTCAAGAGACATCGGCATGGAGTTTGGCACAGACAAGTGTGCAACGTTGCATTTGCACAAAGGAAAACTAACGCAAGAGCAGGCAATTGATCTCATCGACGGCACCACAATACAAACTCTCCCTGATGGTAGCAACTACAAATATTTGGGTATACTTCAAGCTGCTGAGATTGACACAAATGCCGTAAGAGAGGGAGTTAGGAGAGAGGTGCGAGTAAGGCTCCATAGAGTCCTACACACGAAACTGAATTCTAGAAATAAAATAGATGCCATAAATGCATGGGTCTTACCAGTGGCAGCATATACGTTCGGTGTTGTCAAGTGGTCCACAACAGCTATACGAGAGCTTGATTGCGAGATTCGAAAATCACTATCAAAAGCAGGGTTACACCACCCACAATCAAATACAAACCGCCTATATATACCGCGAGGAAACGGAGGCAGGGGTCTCCAGTTGTTGGAAAATGTATTAGCGGACTCAATGTCAAATATTAGACAATACTTCCTTAATTCCGAGATTCTAGTTCACAAACAAGTATGTCGAATTGGGCAAGAAAGTCACCCTGTTTTCGACCAACATCTGGTATCAAAAACAACAAGGGTCATGTTAGATGAATGGAGTTTAAAGCCATTGCATGGCAGATTTATTAACAACGTAAACAAAGACTATGTCGATAAAGCGGGTACATTTACTTACCTGAAAAGGGGGTATCTCTTCCCTGAGACAGAAGGAGCCATTCACGCTATCCAGGACCAATGCGTTAAAACAAGAGCCTATCGTAAAAGGATTCTCAATGAATCACTGGACATAGAAACATGCCGTATGTGTGGAGCTGCGTCAGAATCGATACAACACCTAACATCAGGATGTACCACATTGGCACCAAAAGATTATTTGGAAAGACATAATGCAGTAGCGAAAGTGATACACCAAGGTATCTGCCATCAGCAGAAACTAATAAAATCAATAGTCGCCCCATATAAATACATGCCGGAGTTTAAGCTCGAATCAGACACGATGCTTGTTTATTGGGATACGCCAATATTAACTGAACGACACATCGTTCATAATCGTCCGGACATTGTAGTCATAGACAAAAAAGGAAAGTTAGGATATATTGTCGACATCGCAAACCCTGGTGATGAAAATCTACAGAAAACTTACGTAGAAAAACTCTCAAAATACGAATCTTTAAAATATGAGATTTCTCACCTGTACAATCTACAATCAGTGTTGATAGTTCCATTCATCTTGTCGGCTAACGGCTTGGTTCATAAAAGTTTTGTGGAAAATCTTAAAATATTTAATCTAAACTATGGATACTTACATGAAGCCCAAAAAGCGGTCATCTTGGGTACGTGTCGAATTGTCAGACGTGTGTTGCAAATACCTTAAGACCTTGGCCTTTGGCCCGGTCAATAATACCAGGAATAAAACCTGTGGAAAAAAAAAAAAAAAAAAAAAAAAAAAAAAAAAAAAATAATAATAATATGTCTGGCCGGAAAAGGTACTGCAGCCAACAGTATACTTACCGCTACAGTAACGACGTAGACTGTACAGCCAGGGACGCAATGTCTGACCGGTTGGGGCATACCCACCGCTACCGTAATGCGTAAACGGTACAGTCAGTACGTCCAGCTGTCCAGCTGTCCCAATACCCACCTAGTATCCTACTCCTAGTGTCCTTTGCACTACCAAACACCTTTCCCTAACCCCAATTGGCTGGCGGTAGCCATAAAACGCACACCATTTTCTATGAAAGATGAGTCAAAGGAGAAATGAAAGAATGCGGCAGCCTGGAATGCCCCAGGGCACGTCTGGAGCCAACGCTGGACGTGGCAGTATGCGATCCGTTGGTGGTAGGTTGCTGAATAGGCGGGCACCTATCGCTCAAGAAACTACAGCCAACAGCAATAATGTGGAAATACCACCAGCTGACCCACAACCAGCAGCCAATGTTAGGGAGGATAATCCTCCCCCCATAGCTCCTGGACGCAGTAGACGCATGAGATGGAGTACTAACTTGAATAAGGATGTCATGCGCTACTACTTCATAGCCACAAGCCTCGAAACGGATTTTACTGATTATAGGGATAGACTAAAGAATATGTTTGCTGCTGAACATCCAGAACACAATGATATTACAGCACAACGCCTATCCGATCAGCGTAGAGCAATACAGAGAAACAATCTATTAACCCAAATTGAAATTCAGTATATTTTAGACAGAGTGAGGGAGGAACTAAATATACCTCATACGCCCAATCAGTCTTTTGAGGATGACAATGTTTATGGTACCCATACACCCTCAGATTCGCCACGTGGTTCACCATTCAATAACATAGATATAGAGATTCCTCAAGAGCCCCACCAAGAGGACGAAATACTTAATACTTACCATGCTAACTTACTGAAATACCTTGGAATGGACCCTAACGTTAGACCTCCCATACAAAAACTTAGATTTAACAAGAACACAGGAACACTTATAAATAGAGCCAATTCCATCCTAGAACAAACGCTAAACGATGGTATGAATCTTGAAGAGGTACATTCCACGATATATTGCGCGGCAATTACCGTAGTGAGCCTTAATCAAAAATATACATCACCTAACAAAAAAAATACAGATGGGTATTTACCATCATGGCAACGCCGCCTCACCAATAAAATTAATGGCCTACGAAGGAGTATCGGTAAAACTCAACAGTACCACGACGGAAATAGAAACAACAGATTGCTTAGAACACTGCCGACAGACTTAAAAGACATTATACAAACAATCAATGCCGAAACGGAAAATAAAGTGCGTACATACCTTGATACACTTAAACAAAAGTTAGCAGCATACTCAGCTCGATTAAAGAGATACAGAGAAAGTTACTCAAGACGCAGAGACAACAGCCTATTTTCGAACAATGAAAAGGCGTTTTACTCATCACTATCAAAAAAATATGATAACCTTAACCCCCCAGATCTTGAAAGTCAGACCAACTACTGGACGAGTATATGGTCACAGAGCAATAACCATACAAAAAATACTTGGATAAACCAAGAAATGAAAGCACAGAACTCTCTACAACCAATGAATGAAATTGTAATAACCCAAGCAGATCTAACAGCTGCTTTAAAGAAAATTGCAAATTGGAAAGCGCCCGGACGCGATGGCTTGCATAGCTTTTGGTATAAACGATTCACAGCTTGTCATGAACTCTTAGTTAACAATTTCAACGATGTCATTAGATTTCCTAACAACTTTCCAACATTTTTAACTGAAGGACTTACTTATTTAATTCCAAAGACTGATAACCCGGATCACCCTTCGTTGTTTCGTCCCATTACATGCTTGCCGACCCTTTATAAGATCCTTACGTCGATATTATGTGCTAAACTTGAAGACCACCTGGAACTGGCTCAAGTGATGACAGATGAGCAGAAAGGTGCTAGACGCAACGTTATGGGATGCAAGGAGCAGCTGGTTGTCGATTCCGTAGTTATGCAGCAGTTGAGGGTGGGGCAGAGAAATGCACACATTGCATACATCGACTATAAAAAAGCATTTGACTCTGTCCCTCACTCTTGGCTCAAATTTGTATTGACACTGTATAAAGTACATCCTACGCTTATACTTTTTCTTGAGACAACTATGAGGGCCTGGCGAACCACACTGTCTCAAAAAATAAATAACGAACTAGTATTTAGCGGGAGCATACCTCTGCGCAGAGGTATCTTTCAGGGGGATTCGCTCAGTGCCCTATGGTTTTGTCTGTCTCTAAACCCAATTTCAAACACTCTTAAGAAAACAGAGTATGGAGTAAAATTAAAAAATAATGTACAGGATCTCTTAGTAAGTCACCTTTTCTATGTTGATGACCTAAAAGTATATGCAGCAAATGACAGACAGCTGAGAGCCATGCTAAAGCTGGTGCATGATATGAGTTCGGACATAGGTATGACTTTTGGACTGGAGAAGTGCCGCACGATCAAAATGGTCAAAGGGGTACTTAAAGAGTCACAACCTATAGAAATTAATAACGAGGTCGTCATACAAGGTATTGAAGAACCCTATAAATACCTGGGTATAGATCAGACCCATAAAATAGAACATACAACGATGAAATCGAAACTGTCTACTGAATTTGAAAAGCGAGTTAAGCTAATTATCAAAACAAAACTAAACTCAAAAAATATCGTTAAGGCTATAAACACATATGCAATATCTGCCTTAACCCATTCCTTTGGCATAATCAGATGGTCTGATACAGATCTTGATGCACTAAATAGACGAATCAGAACACTTCTAACGCACAAAAGAATGCATCACCCAAATGCATGCACTGAGAGAGTCACATTGCCTAGATGCCTGGGAGGTAGAGGTTTAAAAGATGTTAAAGCAATGTACTATGAACAGCTGGATAATATTAGAAAATATTTTTACAAAAACTCGGATAAACCGATGTACCGTGCAGTGATCGAGGCAGATAAAAATTTGACCACACTTAATTTAAAATCCCGAGAATATAACCCAAAAACACACATTACTACCAACGAGGATAAAATTAGGATGTGGTCAGGAAAGCAACTCCATGGAAGATTTTACAACTCCGTTCAAAACAATTACGTTGACAAATCCCTCTCTTTTATGTGGGCTACAAAAGGTTACCTCCATCCTGAAACTGAAGGATTCTTAATGGCCACGCAGGACCAAGTTATAAAAACACGAAATTACGCCAAATACATACTGGGAGAAGACCTGAGTTCTGATAAATGCCGCAAGTGCGGAGCTGTTTCCGAAACTATAGATCATATTTTGGGATCCTGTAACACACTAGCAAATACGAAGTACTTGACTCGACACAATCAAGTAGCACATATAATCCATCAGAAAATACTGATAGACAGAAAAATGAAAACCGAAATTGTCCCCTACTACAAATATGTGCCAAACGAAGTTGAGGAAAACGATCAATTTAAAATATATTGGGACAAAACAATTTACACCGATCATACAATAGAACACAACCGTCCTGATATTACATTAATAGACAAGAAAAAACACACAACATATCTAATTGATGTTTCTATACCAGGAACACACAATCTGCAACAAAAACATACGGAAAAATTAAACAAATATCAAGCGCTTCAACATGAAATAAAGCGCATCTGGAATATGAGGGAAGTGTACATAATACCTATAATACTATCGTCGATAGGAGTAATACCGAAAAATTTGGAAAAGAACCTAAAAATGATTCAAATCCCTATTACCGTAATTGAGGAGATGCAGAAAGCTGCGATACTGCAATCTCTCAACATTGTGAGATCTTTCTTGGCTGTTGGCAATGCTCATGAATCTTGAAACCTTGTTTTCCGATTCTAAAGCAAAATATACCCTTATGGTGAAAAAAAAAAAAAAAAAAAAAAAAAAAAAAAAAAAAAAAAAAAAAAAAAAAAAAAAAAAAAAAAAAAAAAAAAATAATAATAATAAAAATATCTTAGATCAGAGACGGCAACTATTTATTCGAGACCGAATTAATCCAACTAGGGCCGAGATAATCCGTACAGAGGTTGAAATTGAATTAGGTTTACGATCAAACGATTCGGAAGAAATGCCAGAACCACAGGCACTTCAAGAAAACCAGGAAAATCAGAACGTAGAAGAAGATACAGAGTTTGAGGAAAACGTTATTAAATTCAGAGGGATGGACCCATCAGCAAGACCGAAAATACGGAGGCTCAAAACACACAAAAACACCTTTCAGATTATAAATAGAATAAACAACAAAATAAAAGACAAGGTTAACGAAATACATACACTTGCAGACGCTCACGATCTCTTATATGCCGGAGCATATACGACTCTTGAGCTAAACGGACAAAGCATAAACCAACGAACGAACAAAAACTCGAACGCACATGCCACAGATACCAAAAAGCCCTGGCAGATCAGGTTGGAACATAAAATCCATGATTTAAGGACGAACATTGGCCAAATAACACAATTTCTAAAAACGGAGAAACCAACTAAAAAATTAGAAAAAAAGATAAAATGCGTCAAAATGAAAAGCTCTAACTCAGAAGATAAATCCCTAACAGACATCATGGATACGATGAAACAGAAACTAACTGTTTATGCCAACCGGTTAAAACGGTATAAAGAATCAGAACTCCGAAAACATCAAAACAACTTGTTCCATAATAATGAGAAATATTTCTATCGCACGCTGTCTTCTCAACAAAATCAAATCACCAAGGAACAACCCGAAGCTGACGTTGCAAAAAAGTACTGGGCAGACATATGGGAAAACCCAAAGCAACACAATAGGGATGCTGAATGGATAAAAGATGAATCAAAATATTCTGAAAAAATCCCAATAATGAAACACAATAAAATTACCGAAAGTGATGTCAAGAAAGCCGTTAACAAGACACATAATTGGAAATCACCTGGACCAGACTCCATTCATAACTTCTGGCTTAAGAAATTTAATTCATTACATGCTCCCCTGGCAGCGAAACTTACCGAGATACTCAAAGAACCATCAAAGGCCCCACATTTTCTAACAACAGGTGTTACTTACCTTTTACCAAAGACTAACCCATCTGCCTGTGACCCATCCAAATACAGGCCGATAACGTGTCTCCCAACGCTATACAAACTACTAACCTCGATTCTGTGTGACCGCATATATGACCATCTGGAACAATATAAACTAATACCGGAAGAACAAAAAGGGTGCAGGAGAGGCAGCAGAGGATGTAAAGAGCAGTTAACAATCGACACAATCATAACAGAAGAGGCAAAAAGACGAAACCGAGATCTATTCGTAGCATACATAGACTATAAGAAAGCCTTCGATAGTGTTCCGCATTCACTGCTCATAGAGATGCTCGAAATCTACAAGATAAATCCTCTGATAACTGAGTTACTGAAATATATTATGCCTTTCTGGAGAAGCAACCTACAAATAGGACAACAGAACATCGGAACAGTGCACATAAAGAGAGGGATATTTCAAGGAGATGCTCTCAGCGCTCTATGGCACTGCCTAACATTGGCACCACTCTCCAGGATGATACACAATACCAAATCAGGCTTTGAATTAGAAAACGGATTTTCCATTGACCACTTAGAATATATGGATGATATCAAACTGATATCAGGAACAAAATCAGGTCTAGATAAAATATTGAGAGCAACCAAGAAGTACAGCGACGACACATGTATGGATTTTGGGTTGGATAAATGTAAAATCAGCGCAATGAAAAAAGGAGTGTGGCAGGTTCACCCAGGTTTCCACCTCGACCAAAACCAGAAAATTGACAACCTTGATCAAACCGAAACTTACAAATATCTGGGGTTAGAGCAAGCAAGAGGCATTCGCCACAACGTAATGAAGAACAACTTAACCAAAAAACTTATAACGAGAACTAAAGACATATTAAAAACCCAACTATCGGCTATCAATAAAATAAAGGCAATAAACAGCTACGCCATACCAACAGTTACCTATAGTTTTGGGATACTAAAATGGACCAACACTGATCTGGAAGATTTAAACAGAAAAATAAGGGTTAGCTTCACTAAATGCAGGGCCAGACATCCAAAGAGTTCTGTAGAGAGATTCTATATACCCAGAGAATGCGGAGGACGTGGAGTTGTGGATCTGAAAGACGCACAGCAAAAGCAAATAGACGGTCTAAGGAAGTTCTTCTATGAGAAGGCAGAAACGTCAATCTACCATAAAAAAATTATAAAAAGTGACAAGGATTTTACCCCCCTTAAATTAGCCAATAAAAAATATCAACCCATTGAAAAAGTTAACTCCATCGAAGAAAAAATTTTAAATTGGAAGTCGAAAGAACTGCATGGTAGATACCCAGCACTCATCAACAATGAAGAGATTGACAATAAAGCATCAAACATGTGGCTTAAGAAAGGCAACATATTTGCAGAAACTGAAGGCTTTCTTATGGCAATTCAAGACCAAGTCATACCAACATTAAACTACCGAAAATACATTATAAAAGACCCCAACATACCAAACGATAAATGCCGCATATGCTTCACCAAATCGGAAACAATAGAACACATAATATCAGGCTGCTCAACTTTAGCACCAACGGAATATCTAAAAAGACATGACAATGTTACCAAGGTAATCCATCAAGAACTCCGAAAAAACGCAAAGATGCTGACAGACACTCTACCGTATTACCAATACAAGCCTGAGGCTGTAGAGGAAAGTGACACCCACAAAATATACTGGAACCGGACCATTCGCACAGACCATACTATCGAGAGCAACAGGCCAGATATTGTATACCAGGATAAGACAACAAAACATACTTACCTAATAGATGTGGCCATACCAGCTGCTCATAATACCGTTGAAAAACAAAATGAAAAAATCCGCAAATACTTACCTTTAGCATCAGAAATCAAAACTCTGTGGAAACAAGAAAAAGTTATCGTTATACCTATTATCATCGGCGCGACAGGTGAAATTCCAAAAAAACTCCACAAATACCTCTCGGATTTAAACTTACCGTCAACCCTATTTATAACCCTCCAGAAGATCGCCATCCTAGGAACCTGCCACATCGCACGTAAAGTATTGAACACTGGAACCTGAAAAGAAAAACAAACATATAAATCCAGAACAAAATTCTTCACACTTGCATGCACTGCCGTGTGGAGAATACTTACCTGCAAAAGCAGAGAAAACCTGAAATAATAATAATAATAATAATAGGTGAAATTCCAAAAAAACTCCACAAATACCTCTCGGATTTAAACTTACCGTCAACCCTATTTATAACCCTCCAGAAGATCGCAATCCTAGGAACCGGCCACATCGCACGTAAAGTATTGAACACTGGAACCTGAAAAGAAAAACAAACATATAAATCCAGAACAAAATTCTTCACACTTGCATGCACTGCCGTGTGGAGAATACTTACCTGCAAAAGCAGAGAAAACCTGAAATAATAATAATAATAATAATAATAATAATAATTTGCGCAGAGGAGATATGTTGGGTGACAGCAGCAATATCTACGGGTGTGACGATCCCGCGCACCTCAGTTGTCGCAGGAGCTCGGCGCAACAGCTCCAACCGAATTTTTCGGTTTTTCTGTCCCATCCGGGTTGGGATCCACAGTAAATAAAAATAAACCTGAGGTTGACAATACTTACCAGTGACAGGGGTACGTAAAAGTCAGCTTAGTCCGTGTGGGGTCCGGACCAAATAAGAATAGCCCCATGTGGTTGTCCGATACCCTTTACTACCCACATTCCATTACCTACTTACCTTACCCCACTACCACCATACTTACCTCACCTCCCTTCTATATTCAAACTTACCTTCAGTATATGGAGCATCCCTGTACATACTTCCTACCGTCCTACCAATTTTATATCCGTCTAAACCCGGATAAGAATAGGTTTAGGGTTCCCTTTAACCTGCAGTAGAAGCCTGCATTTAAGGAGAAAACAAATAATGATGAGCTCAAATAAAAATGGCCCTGAGTCCCCGGCAGACCTTCAATGGTCACAGGGTGCGAAGAATCCCCGGGAGGAAACAATAAATACTAGAAATACAAACCAAACGCAAGAAACCATAATCTCCAAAGAACAATTGGAATCCCAGGAATGGAATCTGTCTCAAAACAATAAGAGAATGACCCGACAAAATGTTGAAGTCCCTCACGAGGCTGATCGCGGCGCTAGAAGAACATGGTCCAGAAATGATAATCTGGACGTTTTCAGAGCGTACTTTCTGGGGACCCAATTTGAAACACAAAAACGAGGATTTAGAAAAAATATGCTATTAGAATGGAGAAAAATAAGACCGGATTTAATTTTAAACGAAAACCAACTAGCAAATCAACTATATGCAATAAAAACTCATAATTTGCTTACTGCTGTTGATATAGAGGAATTGAAACAGAATATGTCTGAGACGGATCAAGGTATAGAAACTGATAACACAATAATTTATGAACAAACAAATGAGAGCAATACGCAAACAATAAACATACAAAATAACCTTGCACTGAATGTGGATCTGGATGCGGGTGAGAATGTAAATGATGTTGTAGTGAGATTCCAGGAGAACATCGCGGTTTTTAAGAACTCTGATCCAGAAAAACGGCTTAGCTTACCAAAAATAAAACCAACAAAAAAAACAAAACAGCTAATATCAATAGTAAACCAGGAAATCCTTAAATATATGCCAACTAGCAATCTGGAGGAAACACAGACACTTGTCTACACCGCTGCAAAAACAGTTATTGAATCTATGGGAGTTAAATTGGGAAAAAAGCAAAAGGCCAAGAAGGAACCCAAATGGAGAGAACGTATATAACAAAAAATAAAAACGTTAAGAA
Organism: Apoderus coryli; assembly: GCA_911728435.2. Taxonomy (NCBI): domain Eukaryota; kingdom Metazoa; phylum Arthropoda; class Insecta; order Coleoptera; family Attelabidae; genus Apoderus; species Apoderus coryli. The sequence goes on along the minus strand of OU452214.1, from coordinate 7,084,023 downwards.
GTTGGCTAACAAAGATACGAGATTGGGAGAGAGGTAACATGAGCACCAAATTATCTAACGATATACATTACTATTTTAGGAAAAACAATATTCAGCACTCAAATTACCAAGAGAAGGAAACATTTAAAGAAAAAATAAAACAACAAATAGCAGCACTGGGAAACCGGCTGAGACGATACAATAAAAGTTACAAACGAAAAAATGACAACAAACTGTTTAAGAATAACGAGAAAGAGTTCTACAAAAAACTTAATAATGAACCACCAATTGAACAGGGACCAGACAAGGAACAACTACAAACATTTTGGAAAAACGTATGGGCATCCAAACAACAATACAATCAAAAGGCATCATGGCTTAAAACGGAAAAAAAGAAATACGACACATTAATAGACATGGAGATTAGTCCAATAACTGAGACTGAAGTTAAGAACGCTTTAAATAGATCACACAACTGGAAAGCACCGGGGGTGGATCATGTTCATAACTATTGGTGGAAAAATATAAATATCACAAAGTTGCTTACAAAACAAATTAATGAACTACTAACAAACAACACATATCATCCTAAATTTTTAACGAAAGGAATTACCTCAATGATACCTAAAAAAGGAGATACAACTAACCCAAAAAACTATCGACCCATAACGTGTCTACCCACTTTGTATAAAATAATCACCTCAATTCTAAGTCAAAAAATAATCAAGCACATTGAAGACTCTGGAATCTTAACTGAAGAGCAAAAGGGTTGTCGGCATGGTACATTAGGAAGCAAGGAACAATTGGTGATCGACTCTATAGTTACACAAGATGCTAAAAAGAGAAACAAAAATATGGCAGTGGCATGGATCGATTATCAGAAAGCCTTTGATAGTGTTCCACATTCTTGGTTAATAGATGTACTAAAACTTTACAAAATCAGCCCAAATATAATAAATTTTTTAGCCACAGCAATGAAAACCTGGAGAACGAAACTCGTAGTTAAAACGGAAAAAACAAATATAGTAACGGATGAAATACCGATCCAGAGTGGCATATTTCAGGGAGATTCCCTAAGCCCTTTTTGGTTTGTGTTGTGCCTGAACCCACTCTCAAATATGTTAAAAGACACTAGAATAGGATATACACTGAGGTATGAGGATAGTGATTATACAATAAATCATTTATTTTATGTAGATGACCTCAAACTCTATGCATCAACAGAGAAACAATTAGACAGACTTATTGAGACGACACAAAAGTTCACTCTTGACATCAAAATGAAGTTGGGTTTTGATAAATGTGCAAAATTAGTAGCTCAAAAGGGAAAGTTACAAACTTACGAAAATTTAGAAAATAGCGAAACATTCAGATACCTAAACAATGATTACTACAAATACCTCGGCTATAACCAAAAATTGGTTTTAGATCAAAAAAATATAATAGAAAACACGGAACAAAAAATGGTTGATAGAATAAGAAAAATCCTAAGATCAGAACTAACTGGTAAAAACAAAATCAATGCCATAAATACGTATGCATTGCCAGTGTTATCTTATTACTTTGGAATAATCAGGTGGTCTAAGACAAGCATTGAAGCAATGAATAGAAAAATTAGAGTTTTGCTAACAGAATATAGGTGCCACCATCCCCATGCATGTACTGAACGTTTATACTTACCAAGAAATGTGGGCGGAAGAGGACTACTAGACCTACACCGACTATGCGATAGACAAATTAATCTACTAAAAACCTACTTTAACAGAAAATCTCTCCTATCGCCATTACACCGTCAAGTCAAGCGACTGGATTATTATTCACCTCTACAGCTCAGCAATAACACCATGCGCGAAACACTTACTAATGACCACATAAGAGAACAATGGCTAGAAAAATCGTTGCATGGAAAATATCCGTATGCCCTATCTCAGGCAGATGCAGAGTTGTCAACCATGTGGCTAAAACATGGACTATTGTTCGCGGAAACCGAGGGTTTTCTGGTATCAATACAGGACGGAGTAACGCCCACCAGAAACTACCAAAAATACATACAGAAAATTCCAATTGAAAATGATAAGTGTAGAATGTGTTTCGCCAAATCAGAAACAACGGAACATATCCTCTCAGCGTGCAGCAGCTTAGCGCCCACAGAATATACAAAAAGGCATAATTTAACAGCAGGAATAATTCATCAGGAAATAGCCGTACAATGCAAACTTATAGAGAAAAAAGAAAAATATTTTCTATACAACCCATTCCCGTTTTTACAAAACGATAATTATAAACTTTATTGGGATTTCCCAATAATCACAGATAGACCTATCGCAAGTAATCGTCCTGACATAACCCTGGTAGACCGGAAAAATAAGACTGCTTACTTCGTCGATATTTCTCATCCGGCTGACCACAACCTCCTAAATAAAGAGAAAGAAAAAATAAATAAGTATCAAGACCTTTGTACGGAATTTAAGAATATTTATAAACTGGACAAGGTACTTACTGTTCCTATTATAATATCAGTGACGGGACTGATTGGGAAAAACCTGCCACGCTTTCTGAAACAAATAGACATTGATCAGCGAAACATAACAACATTGATGCAAAGATCGGTGATCCTTGAGTCATGTAGAATCATGAGAAAAACCCTAAACCTGCCTGAATAGAGTATAAAGGCAGCGGATAAAAAGTTGGACATCTGAAAAAAAAAAAAAAAAAAAAAAAAGAAAAAAGTAAATGAATGATAAATAAATATAAGTTTTAAATACGTACCTTGATTCCCTCCCCTATTTAAAGAAAAAGTATATACTTATTAATAATATCTGAAGCATACTTAATGAAATCCTAGAAGTACTTACCGTGTTAAAACAAATCTGTAGTGATTGGTTATCAAACCCCACTGCAGAATTTCTCCTATCTGGAAGAAAGTAGAAGGATGTAAAAAAAAAAAAAATAATAATAATAATAATAAATTTGGAAAAGAACCTAAAAATGATTCAAATCCCTATTACCGTAGACGATCTCAAGTTATTTGGCAAAAGTGAGGCTGAACTTGATAATTTAATAAAAATTGTAGAGAAGTTTAGCCGTGATATCAATATGCAGTTTGGCCTGGATAAATGCGCGCGCATAAGTTTCCACAGAGGTAGACTGACTCGAAGTAGTCACCAGCAACAATCGAGCTTTCGAGTGTTGGAGGCGAGCGATACATACAAGTATTTGGGAATGAATGAGAGAGAGGGAATCGAGCAGAAGGGGATGAAGGAATTGGTAGTGAGGGAGTATTTCCGAAGAGTGAGGGGGGTTTTGGAGACACAACTATCTGGTAAGAATAAAATTGAAGCAATTAACTCGCTTGCAGTTCCGGTGATACAATACGGTTTCGGCCTTATTGAGTGGAAAATCGATGAACTGAGGATACTGGATAGAAAAACAAGAAAATTGATGACGAAACTAAATCAACACCACCCAAGAGCAGATATCGACCGATTGTATGTTTCTAGATCGGAGGGAGGCCGAGGTTTAATGCAAATTGAAAATGCATGGAAAACGAGCATAATATCGTTGAGCAAATACTTGCAACAACCGAATTTAGACAAATATCAAAAAATTATTAAAACACAAGACGGTAAAAGGCCTGCCGGTAAGTCAATAATAAAACTAGCAACCAAACTTGAGGAAGAACTCCAAATAGAACAAAACACTAAACAAAAAGATATAAAAACTAAACAACAACACATCCTCACAGAAAATTGGAGAACAAAAAACATGCACGGACAATACAAAAGAGACACAGAACAAGAATACGTCAACAAACGAGAAACATGGAACTGGTTGAGAAAGGGGCATTTAGCAGGTGAAACGGAGGGACTCCTTATAGCAGCCCAAGATCAAGCACTTACCACTAATTACATAAAGAAAAATATATTTAAGAATACAACAAACGCAAAATGCCGAATGTGCAAGCAATATGACGAGACCATAGATCATATTCTCTCAGGGTGTCCCATCTTAGCTGCCCGTGAATACATATCTCGCCACGACAGAGTTTGCACACAATTGCATTTCAATATTTGTAGGAGCCTGGGCGTAACTCTTGAAACCGAGAAGTGGTATAAACACGCTCCTAAAGACGTCACAAGTTCAGAGTGTGGCCGAACAACAATTCTTTGGAACCAACCTGTGATAACGGACAGAACAATACACTGTAACAAACCTGATATAATTATTAAAACAAGCGAAATGTGCTATATAATTGACGTTTCTATTCCAACGGATAAGAACATTAATAAGAAGGAAACAGAGAAAATAATGAAATATAGGGATCTTGAGATAGAAATAAAGCGAATGTGGAACACGAAAACTAAAATCTTGCCCGTGGTCCTGGGTGCTACTGGCACTGTATCCTGCTCACTCCAAAAATTCATAGACGAAATACCAGGTAAACACTCCATTTTAGATCTTCAAAAAACAGCAATTCTAGGAACTTCTCATATAGTGCGCAAAATATTATCGTAAAACCAACCACCCTTTGGAAACCGGATAGTTTCCCGGGTGGATAAGAAATAAACCAGTAGATAAAGCTGAGATATGATAATAATAATAATAATATTTATTTCAGTAAGTACAAGGATTACAATGTCGGTACAATATATCTTATAATTAATGTGAAATAAATATTAATCAAACTCCTGTGAAATATTCTGTAAGTCATCCTGTGTTGCAAAGTTTAAAACTTGTCTGCAACTGTAGATGAAGGTAGAACAGATAAAAGTGCACATGAAGCCATTTTAGTTAAGTGTAACTATATCATTTTATAACCCAAAATTAGAAATATCTCGAAAACAAAACAAAAAGAAACAAATAAAAAAAGCAATAAATGAGTTAAACTGAAAAGTGAATTCTAATCGTTCCCGATTTTATTAGACACAGATTTCACCCCATATCCATTTAGGTGCTTATTTCAATTTTATTATCTATAAGCCAATTTGAAAAGATTTTTTTAAATGATTTATAAGAGGTTTTCTCTTTTAAATCCAGAGGCAGTTTGTTATAAATTTGCTTACCGACATACGCGAAATATCTCTGTCCTATCGGTAATTTAGTTTTGGGAAGAATTAGGTTTTCATTTAGTCTGAACCGCGTTGGATGTCGATGTGTGTTCGTATTTACTAGTCTTTTATCTTTAATTAGTAGAAGTAAAGCTGCTTTATAGAAAAGATTTTTGGTCGTTAAAATTCGAGATTGGGTGAAGATTGATTCAGACGGATGGCGTATATTAAGATTGAATATTAGTTTTAGAATTCTCTTTTGTACTATTTCTAGAGGTTGTAAAGTTGTTGAGTATGCTCCACCCCATGCAATAATTCCATACACTAAGAGAGATTGGACCAGGGCAAAATACACAGCCACTAATTTATCTTTATCTAAAATTTTTTTAAGTAATTTAAAAAGATATATCAGAGAACGAATTTTTTTTACCAAATATTGTACTTGGATATCCCATCGCAAACTGCAGTCAATCATGATTCCCAGGTATTTGACATGAGTAGCACTATGTAGCGACCAAGTACGGTTCGAAAGGGCAAAAAAATATCTATTACTTTGTTCTGTGGTAATCGATCCTTATAATGAGAGAAGGGAACATAGTAGGTTTTGTCCATGTTTATTGTGAGTAGGTTACTGTCGAACCAACAAATTATTTTATTCAGATCGGTCTCTATTTTATTTTCAATTTCATTCCAGTTATCTGCTTCCACTAACAGAACTGTATCATCAGCAAAAGAAATTATTTGCCCTTCACAGTTTATTGAGAAAAGTTCATTTATGTAAATTAAAAACAGGATTGGACCAAGAACTGTACCCTGTGGGACCCCGTAAGATATCGTTCGGGAACTGCTATAAGTGGACTGGAGTTTCACAATTTGACGTCTGTCGCATAAATAATTTTTAATTAGTGTGTGCGCTTTACCTCTTATTCCCACTGCATTTAGTTTGGTTAAAAGCTTGTGATGGCAAACCGTATCAAATGCTTTTGCAAGGTCTATAAATACTCCAGCGCATGGCTTGCTTTCATCCATACATCGATATACATTTTCAACTAGTTTGGACATTGCATCATTTGTCGATTTGTCAGAAGTAAAACCATATTGCTGGTGTGACAATATCCTATGTTTTCCCACAAAAGAAACAAGTCTACTTTTAAAAGCTTTTTCGAAAATTTTTGTTATATTTGAAATAATACTTATTGGCCTATAGTTCTCGACTTTGTTTTTTTCACCCTTTTTGTAAACGGGGGTAACAATTGCTAGTTTAAAATGATTCGGACAGATCCCTGTTGAGAAAATTTGATTTATTATATAGCATAATGGCTTAGAGATAAAACTTGATATTTGTTTTAAGAAAAAAGAAGTGAAGTTATCAAAACCAGATGAAGATTCGTTTTTTAAGCTATTTATAATGTTCTTTACTTCAATCTCATCTACAGGGTTAAGAAATAAAGTGTTCGCGTTAAGAGATTCTGGTTCACATTCCTGGAGCAAATTTTTATTATTTGTTAATATTGTATGAGCAAGCGTTTCACCGATCGTTGTGTAATATTTGTTAAATATTTCTGCAATATTTCGTTGATCCGTTGTTGGTCGCCCTTCAGCATCTAAAATTTCATTAATTGTATGTGCTGCATTATTTTTATTTTGATTCGAATACTCTTTGAGTGATTGCCATAACTTTTTAGCATTTCCCTTATTTTCATTTATAACATTGGAGTAATAGTTATTTTTTAGTTCGTTAATTATGTTCGTAATTTGATTTCGATATGTTTTATATTCATTGAAATCTGTAAGATTTTTGGTGCGTTTATATTTTTTATACAACTGATCTCGGATGCTCATAGAATTAATTAGACCTTGTGTAATCCATGGTTTTTTCTTTACTTTACTAGATTTTATTCTGACGGTTTTAGTGCATAATTTTGAGTAACCACTAATTATGTTGACAAACATCTGTGTACATATTTCAGGATCTTCTGATGTATACATAAAATCAAAATTTGATCCGTAATTTTGGAGTGTAGTACTACTGGTTTAAGAAGTTCGTTGCCGATGTATGAGCTTTTAAAAAAGATATGGTCAATGCAAGTGCTAGAATTTTTTTCCACTCGAGTGTGGGTGTTTATTAGCGAATTGAAACCATTTTGGTACATCACATTCAAATATGCATCAGATTCATTATTTTGATTCAAAATATCTATATTTATATCTCCAATTACTATATCGATATCACAATTTGTTTGACTCTGAAGATATGTTTCGAGGTGATCGATAAAATCTGGTACATTTATTGCATGGGGTCGATAGATTGCGGTTAAACCCATTTTTTTTGTTTGGTTCGTTATAACAAGGCGAATCACTGTATAGATGCTATATCGACTATTCTACTTTCGAAATTATAGTGTTTTTTTAAGTAGACTATAGAACCATCTGTCTTATTGACTCTACTATCACTGTAGATCATTGTGTAACCCTCAATTTGAAATATTTTTGTATTATTTAATTGGTGTGTTTCTGTTAGTACTATAATATCAAAACTGTATTTAAATTGTTGGAGAACTACCTCTAGCTCATTAAAATTTTTTGAAATACTTCTGATATTTGTATGAAATATATTAAATTTATCTGAATTTCTTTCTATATCAAATTGGCTTGAAGCATCTTTCACATTATCAATTTCAATTGTTTCGATTTCATTAGTATTAAAGTCTCTTATGTAAGCATCCATGTTATATTGTATCAGTAATTAACAAAATGAAATAAAATTGCTTTAAATATTCAATTTACAATTTAGGCAAAAATAAAAATTAACACAAATACGTTCGAAAGGTTTAAATTGCAAACGTTTATCAAGACTAGTTTTTGTTTCTGTTTACCCTACTTCTAGTTTGAACATTTCCAGCAGCGGTTGTGCCCGGAGGACTATAGATTATTTTACTTCGCTTGCGCTTTCTTCTATCTACTCTCTTCGGCTTGCCTTGACCGTCAATTGATGTAGTTTGGGTGACTTGTGATTGACTTTCTTCTGTTTCGTCTATTTCTTCCGTTTCTTCGTCTGTGGTTTCTGTATCTGCGTCTTCAAATTGCTTTTCTAGATTCTTCAATGCTTCAATAGTATATGGAATTCCATCGATAATTAGCTTCTTATCCTTGATCTTTGCTTCCAATTTCTGATCTCGCGCTTTTTGAAGGTGTTTTCTTAAGATTTTCGAGTCTTGGCGATCTTCATAACAGCTGTCGTGTGAAATAGAGATTCCTGTGCCCTTTAGATTTTTTACTTTTGTAAACAATTCTCTTTTCTTAATGTGTGATGTGAATTCTACCAGAACTGGTGGGTTACTGCCCTTGCCCAATGTGTATATATCGTTAACGTCTTGTTCTGTGAACGATAGAGTCAGTAATCTATTGATGTGAGATAGGGTGTGTTGGACTATTAGGTCTTTATTTGAAACATTCATACCAAAAATTACGACATTATTTTTGCGTATCTTTCTCTCAATCAATAGATTTTTTTCCTTAATGCTATCTACTTCTTTCCACAGTACATCAATATTTTCATTTACTTGCGTTTTGTGTATATTGATTTCCTCCTTGAGAATTTTCGTTTGTTCTTCAAATGCCAGTTCCAGTTTTTTTGTTTGCTCAGCATTAGCTTTTTGGATTAGATTGTACAACTCTTCATAATTTGTTGTCATATTTAATTAGGTGTATCCCGTCTTGTAGTGTTAATCAAATTAACAGTTGGTGGAATACAACTATAGCTGTCAGACCACAAATATTTTTATTTATTTACACTATCACTATGTTGGAAACAGAGTTCAGGTTTATGTCACTTTTAGTGGCAAATAATGGATCTAGCGAGTCGCTGTTTAGATAATTCGATAGGGTTTTTTATTAGCAGTGTGTAGAATTTTTGTTTAATTTATTCGGTCACTTTTAACCACTATGGCGATCACTTTTATATTGAGTTGATTTATACACGTGCATATTCTATGCCGGCTACCTATTTGATTATGAATGAATTATAAATATATTTATGTTGGCATTAACAAACGTCAAATGCACAACATGCTTGATTGAAAAATTATGGGTTTCTATTGGTTAAAAATCTGTATCGTTATGAAAAATCTGTATCATAATGGATCTCATTATTATGGATTTTGGGCGTATTATTATAGTACGGGTGTCGAAAAATAATCTAAAGTTTGACTCATTCTTTACTAAACACCTTTTATACTATATAAAGTGCAACACTTTCCTTATTAGACTAATTTGAGGGAACTCAAAAAAATACCCTGTACAAGGCATTACCATAAAATGGATTTGTATAAAAAGAAACTAGTCCAAGTAGCTTATTGGCTACTGCTTGAGGAAGCATATGTTTAACAACATATATGATGAAGCCATACCTCCAGGCTCAGGCACAAGGTGACAATACAAAGGCTGTATACAATTACAGACATTCAAGAGCTCGGAGAACTTCAGAAAATGCATTTGGTTTATTATTTCAAACTTTTAGAGTATTTTATACTCCAATAGCAGTTTCACCTCATACGGTTGACAATGTCATTATTGCAGCATGCATAATACACAGCGTCTTCCAAAAACAATATGTTATCCTTAAAATCTTCCATTCAGATGAGAGCATCATTTGAAGCTTCTGCAGTACGAGATAAATTTAGAATCTATTTTAACACTGCTCTGCTGCTGGTTCGGTGCACTGGGAAAATAATATAATCTCCAAAACTACTTAATTTGTAATTAAATGTAAAAGTGTTTCTAAGTTCTTATTAAACAATTTCTATATTTTTTGATTGTTTTTTTTTTATCTAAAAATTCGACAAGGTTAACATAATTTTAGATTATGTTGATTATAATGCTGATATGCTTTCGCAACGAAGTTAAATGTAGCATTTTAGAAAAACTCTTGTCTTGAACTTTTAGATCAAAACTGGAGAGCCTGATAAGAACATACCAGAGCCTACCGACTCTCCAAAAATAAATCGATTCGGTGGAACACGTAAAAAGTTTATTAGCGATGAAAAAGTGTGGAAATTTAATTTGACCCACAGTGTATATATGAATAATATAATTCATTCAATTTGAGAATCGTATTATCCCCTCAGAACTTTTTCCTAGCGACGCCACTGAATACGAACATCTATATATGTAGATAATGTTAATTATTGATTATTTCCAACCATATTTTTTTAAAAGAAACTGTGATTATGTAAAACAAAATTTAAAAAGTGTTTTCGAAATTTGCTGCTGTGTGCGCTTGTGCGCCGAAATCTATTTCAAATAGATTTGGGCGCACAGCGCACAGCGAGCGACTCTCGTGTGTATGAAGATATTATTATGAATAAAGAAACATGAAATAAACTAATATTGTATACGAAGTCAAAGATTAATCTACACAATAGATAGTCAGCCCAATGCATTAAAATGAGAACATCTCTAAGTATGCCAGCCACTACGTGGCGTAGACTAGCGTGTAAAGCATAGAGCAGTATTGTCACAGCCAGAAACCGTTTTGTAGTTTATTAATATCAGAAACAAAACGCAACGTATAACAATTATTTACATCATTTGCAACAGTTATGCACCGACAATGCTGTATTGTCAGAGAGAGAGATTGATGAAATTCTGTATTAATCTGGAGGGGATACGTAGGGAGGGTAGAAAAAAAAACAAGCGAATGTGGTGTGTGTCGTGCTGTTGCCGATTCGTCGGTAAAAGAAACACACAGGGTGATTTATTACAAGTACAGTATTGAAATAAAAGCCTTATCTCTATGAATTAAATTTAATATAATAATATTTAATCCATGTCATACATGTTTCAAGACTAGACCAGTCCCATGATCAGTGGCGAACAATCATTAAATGAAAAGCTTTTAGATAGAAACATACTTCTGGCTCCATTGTAATAATTTGTTGATGTATATAAAAAAATCTAAATATCTAAAAGCTAAAAGCTTTTGATTTAATTATTGCTCGCCACTGTTTATGGGACTGGTCTAGTCTTGAAACATGTTGTATGGCATGGATTAATGATTATTAGGTATATTAAATTTATTTCGTGGATATTAGACTTTTATACCAATACCGAAATCAAGTAGGTATTAATGTACATTATTCTTTGTCAAAATTATAACTCCACTTAAGAATTGACTAGATACTTTTTCAATTTATTACATATATTTTAAATATTTCACGTAGACAATGTGGCAAAGATGTAACAAGATTGTTGTAGATCTTATAATACCTATAATAAAAAAATTATCAGTGCTACCTATATTATATTAGGTATACATATTATGGTTGTTTTCATACCTACTGATTTTGTTTTGAAGAGAATTACCTAATATATTAAATTAAATTTAATCTTTGGCTGCGTAGTTATTTTTTTTGTGAATATTTTTTAACTTATTTTGTGTTTTTCTAATTTTAGACTAATTATATTATTTTGTGTTGTGTTTTTTTTTTATTTGAGAAACTTCCTAGTTAGTGACTAAATAATTTTTGTGTTTTGTGAAAATGGAAAGAAACAATTCGAAATTAAGTCGTAACCAATGTGCTTTTCGAAATTGTAACAACAGTTACAGAAACAATCGAGAGGTACATTTCTTTCGATTTCCTAAAGAAGAAGATCGATGCAGAAAATGGGTTATAAATTCAGGTATAAGTTCCACTTTATAGGTTTAGGTACTTAAATTTTACTTCTTTTTAATGTTTCTTCGGGTAAATAATAAGTTCGGTAGGAATAGGGCTTTGGGTATCAAACAAAAAAGATAGAAAATAGAAATTTGACATAGGGGTAGTTCTAAGCATTTACAAGTTTGTGACGTGTAGCGATTTTCGATGCCGCCCCCGGAGGTATACATGAGGGCGGCGCAATGCCGTTTTAAATATCTCGTTTCGCTTTCTTGGAAAATAAAAAATTATAACTGATAACTGACACTTAGTACTTAACCCATTAATCCCCAACGTTGCGTAAACGAAACATTTTTAAAATTTTTTTTTCCAATGTGCCAGTAAAAAAAATACTTTTTTGTTGCTACAATTTTTTCAAAATACAACAAAGACTTTACGTTTTAAGAAATATGTCGACAGAGTTAAGATATTTATTTTGTGCGAATTTATGAACTCGCAACATTTTGAGATTTATCATTTCATATATTCGTCAATCTATTTGTCTGACACAGAAACGGATGAGATATTTCAAATTATGGATTTAGATTCCCATGATCTTTAGTAAAAAGGGCGTTATATGATATTTTACAAAACATGTATAGTTTTTGCATATCGGATCATTTTTCCTAATGTTGCGTATACGCAACGTTGGGAATTCCGGTAAGAAGGCGCCATAATGTCGCGCCCTTCGCTGACCCACAATTAGGTAGCATTTATTTTGTTTCTTATATAATTTGTGTGTGATTCTTCTTAGTGAGTGTCAACAAAGATACTAAGTTATAATTATTGTGATTTAAAATTATATTATATATAAAATATAAAGTGAAGCTCTGGAAAATATTGACTTGAAGTAAGTGATAATTATGGTTCTGTTTGTTAATTTTTTTTTAAATAATTTGTTTGGTTATAATGATGTCTTGGAAAAACAGAATGCCTTAGTTATCTGCTGAGCTTTTAGCTATATTGGAGGAGGATGAGGATTTACTGCAGACTGATACCGTGGATGCAGTATATATTCCGCCACCCGTAGATGCACTTACAGACGAAGAGGAGCTTGACGAAAATATATGTGAAAACGTTGAAGATTTATCAGATGTTGCGGGGACCTACGAAATACACGCAAATTTGCCTGATACTTCTGAAGCCTTAGATGATGAATCTTTACCGTCAAATTCAAAAAAAGCAAAACTATGTGCAAAAAATATAAAAATGAAGTCGAAGAAAACTCTACCGAAGTGGAGAAAAGAGACCCCAATATATACAACAGGACCACATAATGAAGAAAATAATATCTTGGAACAAATTGAAAACAGAGTTTGTGGAAAAAGCCCTTTTGAAGTTTTTTCCTTGTACTTCAGTGACGAAGTTTGGGAAAAAATAATATATTATACTCGTAGAAGAAAATATGCTCACGACAATAATAGGCATTCATTTGATATTGATAAAACAAGCCTAAAGCGATTTTTCGGCATACTCATTTTTTCGGGATACCATACGGTTACCAGCTACAAAACTCTATTGGTCAAAAGACAACAAAGCAAGAAGAAGATGCTGACAGTGTAAAAACAACACAATATACATGTGTGCTAAATTTAAGGTGCATCTTCACACAAACTGTTTTGAAATATTTCACACTAAGTAGTAGTAGTATTTGTTTACCGTAAATCCCAATGTTGCGTATACGCAACATTTTTTTGTAAGAAAACTAAAAACTTGTATTTTTTTTTAACCTGATAAACAGTTATTTGGACATAGGTTTAATAATAAAATAAACTAAAATCACCGAAATTGTTTGATTTTCCAAGCTTGGGAATTAATGGGTTAATACGTGGGCGTAAGAGGTAAGCTCACTTCACAGGTTCTCGGCCTTTTAACAGAAAAACTGACTTTTTGGACAAATTAGACATGGAACATCATATCATAACCATATTTTGTGTAACACATGTAGTTTTCGATATACAAGATCGATTTAAACACTTTTTGGACCCCTCTCGAAAAATTATTTTTTTTTGTTTCTGTAGTTAGTCAACGCCTTAAATTTATGTCAAAATTAACCCTTATTTACAAATATTTCAAAAACTACTGCACCTAGGCAACCCGTATGTCATTTTTCTTGTCCTTTAGAGCGGCATTTATATATGTTAAAATATACAGAGTGTCGCATCAAGAAAAAGCAGGTTTGGTCCGCTGCGCGTTTGTGAACTACCCTATGTAATTAAAAACATTTTTGGTTGTAGATCTCTTCAGGTCCTAAAATTTTGTAAAGGATTTTTTTGTCTATCGCTTATAGATTGAGCTAGCTATCTTCCGCCCACACACTAATGGGCCACCCTGTATATTATATAACGCTTAATAGCTGTATATCTAGAAATATCAAATATCGAGAGCGTTATAGAAAGATTTAATGTAATGAGGTTAGTTTTTAAAATGATATAAATCTAAGTATATAGGTTAAAAAAAAAAATTCATAGGTTTACACATTGTTTGTTTTGTTTATTAAGGCATCAAAACGGAAATTTTAATTGAATCTACTTAGAAGTTTGGTATATTAAAGACTAATATTTTGTTATTTTTCGTATTTTTTATTAGTTCTTTTGACAGCTCTGGTGTCATCAATACACCTGTATCCCGAATTGCACCAAATTGCGATGCTATTGAACAAGCATAAAATCCTAAATATAATATTATTTTTGAACTTTGAATGTACATATGAAATTTGTATCTTAAAATTAGTCAAAGAATCACCCTTTAAAGTTTGTACAAGTACTTATGCAACACCCTGTATACATAGATACTTTGATTTGCAATTTGCAAATCTGTTAAACTAGGTAATGCTGTTTTTTTATTTACTTTCAAATATGGTGTTATGTAATTGTATTCAAATTAAATGTTTGGGGATGATATTTACGAGTTTTATTTTTTTATATAGAGAAACTGTTATTCAGTTTTTAAGGATCAATCTGAAGCAGACGATTGTACTTGTTAAAACATGAAAAAAGTTATTGTCGTGATACTTTTAACACCCTGTTGGTGGGTTTTTAAAGCTTTTTACGAAACGTGTTAACAATACAATCTACATAAATCGTTATTTTTTTAAAGTTTTATGATCATTGCACAAAAACCAATATTAGGGAGACTGTAAGTTTTTTTTCAATTCGGCGTTGCAGAATTTGAACCTAATTGTGATAATTGTGTTATTTTACTAGTATAGATATTTTTGAGTAAATTAATTCGGTTATAATCGATGAGTAGAATCTTTGGAGTAAAATACATTTCACAAAAACCCTGAACCATGTTTCTCAATAGATTTAAATTTTCATTAAAAACAGATTAAAAATTCTAATTTTTTACATCCTGCATTTCGAAACCGTATTTTTTTAAATAATTATTGTCATGCTGGAAATTTCAAACCTTATTTACTTCAGCAACTTGTAAAAAGCACAGCCTTTTTAATATTAACATTTCTTAAAATCGATAATACGCGATAACGATGACTTTCTATCAATATCACAGAAGGATACATTTATTACGTATATAATTTGTTAGATTTTACATCTCCGAATTGAAACACACGCAAAAAATGTGCATAAAAAAGTTAGGGTAGCATTTCACGCCTGTATGAGTCTGAGATTTATTTTTTCATAATGTTAACAAGTTGAATCTGCTGTTTGAGTTTGATCCTTAAAACTGAATCAGATAATAAGCGGAAGTCCTATCTATAACGCCAAATTTCGTTAATTTAAATATAACTTTTTGATGCATCCTTATATACGAAATTTAAAATTAAATGACTAAAATAATATTATTTTAGTCATTTAAAATTATTGTCTAAAACATTTAATGAACCAGCCCTGTATATTTATACTATTATAGTAATTTCTTTTATTTTCGTCCATACACATTAATCTTTGCGTAGATAGGTGTACGTATACCATATAATTTTATATTAACCGACAAAAAACACTGCTGCACAGTAGTACATATATGATACCTATAATATAAAAACAAACTCCCACCTCGTAGGGGAAAGTATACTCGTCCTTGTCTAACATTGCCCATATGATTATTTTATTTCAACACAATACATATAACACCATCTACAATTTCCATAATTTCCATGGTTACATGTTTTTCTAATAGATGTAGCTCGTGTCGAGACAGTTTCAATTTTTGTTTTCTTTCCCATATACGCTGACTATCTATTGTGTAGATTAATCTTTGACGAAGTGAAAAAAAATTCCGTATCACAAGTTGGATTCGAACCAACAGCCCCCAATTTCCTTTCAGGTGTTCCAACCAATTGCACTACCGTGGCACATCCAAGAAATATCTCTCGGTCCGTATACATTGACGCGTTTTCTGTGTGCAGTGCTACGTTGAGATCTTTAAATTTAAAGACGACACACTGCCACACTGCATTGTTATATCTCATTGCAAGCTGCAAACACCAGATAAATGAAAGGAATCTACTCAACATAAGTAGTTAACACTGTATAATATAAATATTGAAACACGAAATAATCTAATATTGTATACGGACTGAAAAAAAATCTATATTATTATATAGCAAACGTACAGGGTGGTCAATTATAATTCAGTAAAATTGAATAATAATAAAAAAAAATATTAAATTTCAAATGGGTATGTCAAGCTGAAGTAACCCAAAAATGGCCACCACAAAGAAGCGAGAGAGCTGGGCGGATTTTCATTGCGGATGTGCGAAGTTATTGTGGATATTGGTCAAGTCAGCGCCATGTTTAAACGTGTGAGAACGAATCTTGCACAGGATCCCAGACTAGTTATGGACACTTAATTATGAAAATATTCTTTAAATATATCTGATGTCCAAATTAATTAAATTTGCACCACTTATATCAGACATTTGTGTCAAACTTTACTAATTTATCTAGGTTTTATCATGATGATAAATGGTACATATTTATTAAGCTATTAACGGGATGCGGTTTTCGCGACACTTTTTTGTATAATTCACGATACCCTACCCAAATTTTGGGTAACACATGTAATTTTTGAGTTATAGGGAACACTTCAAAAAACTTATTTTTCGGAGCCCTCTCATATCTCGGACAGTATGACAGATATGGAAATATATAAACGGTTTTTGATATATATGTTTTTATGTGGAATCCTCAAAAAACGCCCTATAATTATATTGAATGGAAT
Organism: Apoderus coryli; assembly: GCA_911728435.2. Taxonomy (NCBI): domain Eukaryota; kingdom Metazoa; phylum Arthropoda; class Insecta; order Coleoptera; family Attelabidae; genus Apoderus; species Apoderus coryli. Next base: position 7,067,117 of record OU452214.1, on the reverse strand, counting down.
TAGGAAAATATGAAAAGTTATTGCATTGTGCTTCGAAGTAAACGGAGCTAATTTTGAACAGATGAGTTTTTATGAAATTAATATTAAGTAGGTATAATTATGTAGAATATGTAAGTATTTCTGTTTGCAATTAGTAGTTTAGGTTCATGTAAATACCCTAAAGTTTACACGTAGTTTTTCATAAAATAAATTTCTTTTAAAACATATTTAATTTTTTGCGTTTTGTTTTTGTTGATTTTATTTATTATTTTATTTAACCTTTAATTCTAATAAAATATATTATGTGAAAATAAAAGCCTAAATCGAAATCATCAAAATTACAATTTTTATTGAACCTATATAGATTTTGGTAGGTATTTTAACGACTAAATTAAATAACGCATAATCGCGAAAGAATTTAACAATATGTTAAAATTACAGCGCGTCCAGAAAACTAATAATAGTGAATACATTTTTCTATACCACTCTCGATTTTTGATATTTATAAAAATCAAACTATTAAGTGTTATATATCATTTGCAAGGAAAAATAATCATTAAATATGTACAATAATCAGAGTGGTTTTGTTAATATTTTGAAACTGAGAACAAATAACAAAATTAAGAGTCAATAAGGGGACTCTGCATAAAAAATATCTATCAAACACCGTTTATACATTACCAATACCTGTCATAGTTTCTGAGATATGAGAGGGGTCCGAAAAGATACTTTTTTGAATTCGGCCCTATATCACGAAAACTACATAGTATATAATGTTACCCAGAATTTGATTAGGGCATCGTGAGTTTCATAAAAAAGTAGCAACGTGTCGCGAAAACCGTAAAATATTTTTAATGTAGCAATTGATTCATAGGGGCCATTATGTAGTGTGCCGTCTTATGTTTGTTTTGCTTATTTCCTTTCATATATTATTCCTAGAACTACTATCTTTGACTTAATTCTATCAAGTCAAAGATCGTCGTGCCGGGTTTTCTTTAATTAAATCAATTAATTGTTGTTCTTCTTTAGGCGAAAATTTGGGACACATGTCTGTACTTAACTTAATTACACACCCTCGTAACCTTGCTTATTAACCAACAGTTTGCTCTCAACTGCGAAGTGCGTCTTGTGCCTACAAGCGTATATGCCTGTGTAGATTTTAGATTTCAGCGTAATTGCCGGCGCACTCCGTCCTCCGTCGGATCCAGACCAACTTATTTCCACAGGTTAGATTTCGGCGCAGTACGGCGCACTGTGCGCTTGTTGTGCGCCCCGCACAGTTCTAGGAAACCGTAGCTTTAGTGCTCTAGACCATACCACCCATATGTTTGAAAATTGGTATATGTTGTAGACATGAAGGTAAAACGAGTTTATTTTTATTAGTATTCTTAATAGCTTCGTTCGCGGTCACGATTCTGAATTGATTCTGAACTGAATCGTGACGTCACAGAACTGGTTTTAAAGCGCAGGCGCGGTTCGAAATGCGTTCATAACTGTAATCACCGCGAACGCAAAATAGAACCAAAATAGAATCGCATAGCTGGATGCCGGAATATTTTAATTTTACGTTGTATGTTCTGTTGTCGTCGTGCAACAGTTGTTAATAAAAGTTAGACAGTTGAAGAAATTTGAGTTATATTTTCGATTTTTATGTTGACGTGTTCAATCATTAAACACTGTTGAGTTCAGTTCATTCAAATATTATCACTATTATGAAGATACTATCCCGCAATCTGGTGGAGAAGAATATCGTGAACATTTAAATAATGACAGAAGACCTTGCGCAGCAATTTGCAGCACATTTTAATTTCTAATAACATTTTAATAAAGTAATGGAAACAAGAAACGTTGTTTAAATGAAAACTTATTTTATTTTTGTTTCAAATTTTTTTAGGACGTCACTGTCACTAAATACTTCATAAGAAATAAAAAATAAAACCTCAAAAATAACAGACACAAAACACTTCTGCTTTTATTTATAATAATCAGATCTATCTACCTGAAAAAATAAAATCCTTCATCCCCTATTCTACTCTTTCTAGGATGTCTTCTTCTTTGTAGTCACTGACACTGTCTAAAACCCATATCAGTTTCTTTATAAAAACAATGCCCTTATATACCTACAAGGATAAAACATATAAACAAAAAATAAATATAACCAGTGTATAATTGTTGGTTAGCTAGACTGCGCATGTCAGAACCAACAGTTCTTCATCAGTCCGTAGAACTGCAAAATCGATTCAGAACCGGTAATGAACTGATTCTTTTTTCACCGCGAACGCCAAACTGATTCTATTACTAGTAGTCCGATAATTTTTTCACCGCGAACGCCTAAATCGAAACTGCGCAAGCGTAGAGAACTAGAACCAATTCAGAATCGTGGCCGCGAACGAAGCTAATGTCGACTTGCTTCAACATTTCTTTTAAAGGTGAAGGTAATAAAACAAGTTATTGTTATGAGTATGAATTGTATAATAATAATAATAATAATAATATCAGCAACCGAGTTAATAATAATAATATATAAAATTACCAAAATGTAAAATATCTTAAGTATTTTTAAGTACATGATTTTAAACAGTATACGTATTGATATTAATACATTGTAAAAACAATTTTTGAAATTAATTTTTTATATAAAAAAAAAATAAGAAATTTAAAATACCTTATTTAATAATATAATAATGTAAAAAGCAATTTTTGACATTAAGGCTTTATATAAAATTACCAAAATGTAAAATATCTTAAGTATTTTTTAAGTACATGATTCTAAACAGTATACGTATTAATATTAATACATTGTAAAAACAATTTTTGAAATTATTACAAACAAATATCATCGCAGATAGATGGTGTTGTTGGTCGCTTAAGTAGATTGGAAGAAAAATTAAATGGGGATATTGTACAGCTTGAAGAGAAAGTATCGGGACTCCAAGAAGAAAATCATGAATTGAGGAACGCGTTACAAAATTTAGATCGTAAACTTAGAAAGCGAAATCTCGTCATACACGGACTTCGGGAAGAAAAAAATGAAGATCTGATTCAGGTATTAAAAACATTTGTTGAAGATCGCCTCCAGATAAGATTAGATACTTCTGATATTGCTAATGTTAATCGGTTGGGAAAGAAAAGCTCTGGAGATCGGCCTTTATTACTGGAACTAACAACTGATATAAGGAAGAGACAAATTCTATCAAATTGTCATAAATTAAAAGGTTCACACGTATATGTTAACGAAGATCTCTCAGTAGCTGATCGTGAAAAGAGAAAAGTATTGCTTGATAATCTCAAATTAGCTAGAACGCAACATAAACTTGCTAAGCTTCAAGGCAATAAATTAATCGTCGAGGGCGACGTATATTATTATGAAGATCTGGTCGAGGCAGTATCCGAAAGTGATGGTACGCCGAGGCAAGCTGTTACGAAAACCGATAATACTATTGATAAAGAGGCATTAAATGCAGCAGAACAGGAAGTACACTCACTACGAGAGAATTTGACTGCAGAAAATTTGGCAGTACCTGAGATCTCATCTGTCAGTCAACATCTAGTTAAGGAATCTGAGAGTGATGTATTCACAGATGAACTAACTTGCGGTAATGATGACGGTGTTTTTGAAAATGCAGAAATAAACAACGAAATCGGTCATAATAAAGAACATACTAAACCCGAACCTTTTAAAGCGGTGAGCACTGAACTGAGTGCAAAGCAGGCAGCAGTCAAAAAGAGGAACCTTGAGATGACACCATCAAAGCCATTGGGAGCAGTTCATAAAAAGATCAAGCCTGGAATCTCCACACGATCGAGAATACATTCTAGGTAGACTTTTGGGTTCTGATTATCGATCTCGATTTGGCTTGATTACGGTTTCTGTGTAGTGCATTTTTTTTTTTTTTATAATATATGTATTGTCTTAATGAGAACTTAAATGTGTTATAATTAATAATAATTTATTTTGGTCTAAATATAGTTTGTAATTTAAAAATTTAAAATTTTTCGCAACATTGACAGGATGGATAAATATACAAGAGAGTTTAAAGTTGATGAATTTGATTGCATAGAGATAGAAAATATTGATATATTTAATAGGGTGTTTGATGACTATAATAGTGGTAATCTCTCTATATTTCATACAAACATAAGAAGCATAAATAAGCACTTCAATGATCTGGAAGTTTTATTAGAAAATATTAACCTAAAATTCGACATAATAATTTTAACAGAAACCTGGACAATAACAAATACCGACATTTTTTTGTTGCCGTCGTATAAACAAATGTACAATAAAGGTTCCATAAATAAAAATGATGGAGTCTTGATCTATATTAGAAACAGCATATCTGCAAAAACCGAATTAGTAAAAATTGACCAAATTGATTCTTGTCGAATCACACTAAATTTCCAAAATAAATTGTTGGCCATAACAGCAGCATATAGGCCTCATACAGTAGATGTATCGGATTTCTTAACGGGGCTAGAAGGATATTTAAACACTACTGCCATTAACGACACCGAAATCTTAATTGGCGACTTCAATGTGAATATCCTTTCAAACTCAGTCAATTCCCATGAATATTTAAATATTTTATCTGAGAATGGATATATCTCATTAATTAACAAGCCCACCAGAGTTGAAAAACAAAGTCAGACGTGTATTGATCATATATTTTTGAAAAGTTCCTGTATTAAAACTGATCAAATATCTTCCGCTATAGTAAACTCAAAAATAAGTGATCACTACCCTACTATCCTTCATTTGAAAAATAATAATAGCCACGTTAAACATAATTCACATTTTTATACGAAAAAGTTCATTAATTACGAAAAACTGAAAAACACTGTAAATCCAGGACTTTTCAGAGATGTCGAACATGTTGATGATGTTAATATATGTGCACGTATAATTGTTGAACGGTTGATAGAAAGGGTAAACAGCGTAACAAAAACAGTAATAGTCAAAGGGAAGCCAGCAAAGAAACCTTGGATAACAAAAAGCATATTAAAATCCATTAAAACTAGAGATTACCTCTACCAACAATTTAAAAAAACCAAAAGTAATATTGCCTTCGCCGCTTATAAAAGATATAGAAATATTGTAAATAAAACTATAACTAACTCAAAAGAAATTTATTACAAAAACCTAATTATTAAAAATAAAAATAATTCAAAAAAAATTTGGCAAACGATTAATGAATTTTCTTTAAATAAGACAAATAATGACAAGAATGAAAAAATAGGAGCTGTATTTGATGAGAATGAATCGATTGTGAACAGTAGTAATAAAATAGCTGACGTGTTTAACAAACATTATTGCAGCGTCGGTCAGAAGTTAGCTAATGAGATTCGAACAAATAGCCTATCTAACACCAATGTGGTATTTCCATCTCGCACAGACAGGTCACTTTTTCTTTCACCAACAACAGAAAATGAAATTATCAATATTATCAACGAACTTAAAAACGACTCTTCTCCAGGAAATGATGGCATTCAAAGTAAAACTCTTAAGGTAGTAAAACATGTGATTAGTAAACCCCTTTCGGAATTGATCAATTCAATATACGCAAAAGGAATATTTCCTGACATTTTCAAAGATGCAATAATTATTCCGATATATAAATCAGGAGATAAAAGATGTGTAACAAATTACAGACCTATTAGCCTAATCTCTAATATTGCAAAAATCATCGAGAAAACTATAAAGAAACGTTTGTTTTCATTTTTTGATAGCAACATGCTAATTTCAAATAAACAATTTGGATTTCAGGCAAAGAAAAGCACCTCTCACGCAATAGCTTTATTGTCTAAAAAAATTTACAACAATTTGGACCATGGCAGGCCTTGCGCTGGCATCTTCATTGACTTAGCGAAAGCTTTTGATACGGTCTGTCATACGAAACTTTTGGAGAAACTTTATTCATTAGGTATAAGAGGGGCTTGTCATGACTTACTTAATTCATATCTTCAAAATAGACATCAAATGGTGAAAATCAACAACACAATAGGCCTGCAAAGTGCCATAAATTACGGAATTCCACAAGGGACTGTGTTGGGCCCTGTCCTATTTATAGCATATATAAATGACCTCCTTTCATTGCAATGCCATGGGGAGGTTATATCTTATGCTGATGATACAGTACTATTAGTTTCTGCAAGTACCAAGGAAGAAGTTGAAGTCAAAATTCAAAGTGATCTCAGGCTAATAACTGACTGGCTCGACTCGAATTTGTTAACAATTAATTTAACTAAAACAGCATACATCCCATTTGCAATTAACAAAACGAAACTACCGGATACGACACTTTCTGTATATCTACCGCAACGGCAATACCTATGGACATTAAATCCCTCTGATAAAGTCAAATATCTTGGCGTAACTCTTGATGCCTGTTTCAAATGGGCTACACACATTCGCAATGTTACAAATAAAGTACGGTCTTTGTTATTTATGTTCAGAAAACTGAAAACTATCGTAACCTCGGGCCAATTAATATTGTTATATTATGCATTGGTACAACCCCATCTTTTGTACGGAATTATAGGCTGGGGAGGTGCTTACCAAAATGTATTAACCCCTCTGGATATAGCACAGAAACGAATTTTAAAAATGATATTTGGTTTAAGCGCTTATTATTCAACCAATCTGCTTTTTAGGGAATGCAAAATGTTATCTATGAGAAAAATTTTTTATAAACAAACCCTTCTTTTTTCAATAAAAAGCGATTGTAACAGCTCAGCAGGGTCCTCTCATGATTATGGAACAAGATTTAAAGAAAATAAAAATTTGGACTTGCTACGAACAAAAAAAAGTATCGGACAAAGATCGTATAATTATGTAAATGTAAAACTTTATAATCTACTTCCCAGAGAGCTTAGAGAAAAAAGTAAATTAAAATCCTTTAAAAAGCTCTTAACAAATTGGTTAATTGCCGAAAATTTTTCCATCTTGTAAATGTATAATTATTAGGAAGATTATTATGTTATATTATTATAATTAGTTATCGGTGTTAATTCATTAGCCAATGAATTAGACATGTAATTTTATATTATTGTGTATCTATTATTTTCTTGTAGGGTAAAATTTTCAATTTGTATTTTAAGCCTTGTTTTATGCAGACAAGCTTTGCTTAAGCAAAAACAAGGTATTATTTCGTACTAGAACATGATGTATCAGCTATTTACATATTTATTACCCAATGTATTTATACTTTATTATTATTTTGTAAAAGATTATTGGTGGTGAATAAATATTATTATTATTATTATTATTATTATTACTTTTTGTATATAAAATTGAATAAATTTAAAATACCTTATTCAATAATTTCGAATGTTGATGCGGTTTGAGGCATGCCAATGTCTTTTTCACCTTTATAGACAATTTTGTATTTTCTTGTACTAAACTAATCTAAATTTTCGATTAATACTGGTGTCATTCGCTTTGGAAGAAAAACATTTATTCCCTCGTCTAATGACACTAGTATTAATTCTCCATATCTTGTTTTTATAATAATAATAATAATAATAATAATAATATAGGCTTTGTTTAATTCCAACTCACTCAATTTTGTGGATTTAGGAAATTCAACCAACGCTGTATTATTAATATTTTTTAAGTCCATGATTATAAAACATTCTTTATTCTACATATACAATGCATTTGATGTTTCTGTAGGAAGGTGATCGATACACGCTACATGTACGATAAGTTGAAGTATCCAGATAACAATTGATGCAGTGGAAATGTCCACTAAAATGAACGTGGGCTTTAAACAGTTGATGTTTGCCAATAGAATTGAACCAATTTGATATCTGACCATCTTCTTTCCATGTTTGGAAACAGGTGAAACATAAAATTATGGACCAGTCGGTTAACGTTTGACTGTATAACCAAAAAAACTTATTGCATTCAGGTAGTAGATAATCAGTTGGGCACCGAAAATTAATATTCGTGAACTTCGAAATAATTTCCCCATTCTCTGGACGTCCATTATGTGTCGTCCGAATGAGTCGACCATAATTTTCAGGTAAAAATAACACTCGATCAACAAAAGTTTTAATGTTTTCCCCCGGCGTTAATTTACAACGCCACGAGGAATCAACGTTAACTAGTCTGTTTTTATTGACTAACACATCGTTTTCAAATTCTCTTGTTGTATATGTACCAATTTCATCTGCACTTACGTTTTCGATGCTACTTGCAGGCACTTCAACACTATCCTCAAGTGGAAATTCTAATGGTACGTCTTGGGAATCTGGTATCGACATTTTCAGTTCTTCAACCGCAGCAAACAGAGAACCACTATTTATATTATTATTATTATCATTTTTTTTTTCACAGTTTCCTGGTATATTTGCCGGGTTCAGAACCAAGGCTTTTATCCTCACTTGGATAACGCTTTTCGGATAGTGGAAACCGAGCCTAGGATAGCAGCTTTCTGTAAATTTAGCATAATCGAGGTTTGTATGTTTAAAATTTTTAGGTAGGTACTAACTTTCTTGTGAATCAACCCATTAGCCGATATTTTAATAGGGTATATTTCTACGCTGACGTTCGAGATTCTCTTCAGTTCATTTGATAGTTGTTGGTATTTACAGATTTTTTCATTGTGAGCTTTTGCGACGTTGTCATCTAGAGGCACAGATATATCTATTAAGTAAACCTTATTTTGCTTTTTGCTCCAAACAACAATGTCGGGTCGGTTGTGCTGAACAGTCTGATCGGTTATTATTGCCAAATCCCAATATATCTTGTGGTCATCGTTTTCTTTAATCTGTAATGGTGTGTAAACATAGTATGGTTTCTTAAATGACAATAAATTCAGTTCAACACATAACTCTTGATGCAATATTTTAGCAATGTTGTTATGCCGATCCAAATAAAACGTGGGCGCCAGATAACTACAAGCCGACAACAGGTGTTGAATAGACTCCTCCTCTTTATTGCAAAGGCGACATTTAGTAGTTGGGATCTGCTCTTTTAAAATATATTTTCGGTAATTGCGTGTAGCCATAACTTGATCCTGTATGGCTAGAAGAAATCCCTCTGTTTCAGGGAATAGATATCCCGCTTTGAACACTATCATAGAAGATGAGCGATCCACATCAGGGTGTCGCATTGATGCGTAGAAACGTCCGTGCTATTGTTTGCTCTGCCATGCATCTTTTAGTCTTTTGATTTTCTTTTCTACTCCGGGTTGGGGTGCCAGTCCCTGGAATGGTGCCATTTCAATAGGAAAATTAGGTAAGTATGTGTTCCTTTCGAAATATTTAATCAAATTTTTTGTTTCAGATTCCAGCATCCATTCAAGGCAGATAACACCTCTCCCCCCCTCAGATCTAGGTAAGTATAATCTTTCTTTTGCAGATTTAGGATGATGAATTCTATATTGTGTAAAGAGGACTCTAAACATGCGGTCTACCTCCTGTATTTCCGTTCTAGACCAGTGAAGGCATCCAAATGTGTACATAATGACAGGCAGGGCCCATGCGTTGAGTGCCTCTATTTTGTGTTTTGCGTATAAGTTGCTTTTTAATATTATTTTCGTTCTTCTTAATGTTTCTTCTTTTGCTATACTTTTGGTTAGATCTTCATCAACTTCCAATGCTTGGCGTATTCCTAGATACTTGTATGTTTCTTCTGCACCTAGGTCCTGTAGTACCGTTCCGTCACATAGTTCAACATTTTTCGTTTGAATTCGTTTTCCTCTTACGGCATTCACGATTGAACATTTTTCGATTCCAAATTCCATGTTAATCGCTTTACTAAATTCAGAAACATTTTCCAATGCATTTTTTAGTTGCCGACTGCTGTTAGCATAAAGCTTCAACTCATCCATATAGAATAGATGGGTTATCGTTGTTTGGTCATTTATCTTATATCCGTATCCACTATTGTTGAGTATGTGGATTAAGGGGTCAAAGCTAAACAAAACCAAAGGGGGCTTAAACTGTCGCCCTGGAATATACCCCTTTGAATTTCAATAGTTGCCAGTGTTTGAGTATTCTCCCCATTGCTCACAGCTATGTTGGTTTTCCAGTTTTCCATGAAATGTTTTAATAATCTTATATAGTCAGGTTGAATTTTGTATATTTCCAACACCTTGCACAACCATGAATGTGGAACAGAATCGAACGTTTTTTTGTAGTCTATCCATGCGATCGATATGTTTCTATTGCGCACCCTAGCGTGCTTAGTAACGATGCTGTCGATGGTTAGTAGTTCTTTGCATCCTCTTGCGTTTTTTCTGCAGCCTCCCTGTTCCCATGCAAGGACCCCGCTTCTTTTCAGATGGATCTCGATTTTCCCAGATATAACAGACGTAAACAACTTATAGACAGAAGGAAGACAAGTTATAGGTCTATAATTCTTTGGATCCGTTGAATCTCCAGTCTTGAATAGCATGTGAGTAATTCCCTCCATAAAAAACCCCGGTACTTTTTCTGGTTTTCCTATGCATTCCTCAAACTGTTTATCAATTGTGGCATGAGAGCTAGTAATGTACTTCCACCAGTAGTTGTGTATGCCGTCTGTGCCTGTTGCGGTCCAGTTTTTGAGTTTCTTTGTTGCTCGTACAATGTCACCTTCGTTTATGGGTACGTGTATCATTCTTTGCTGACTGTCTCTTATTTTTTCGATCCACTCACTACTTTTGTGCTGCACTGGTGTGGCCCATAATTCCGACCAGTACTCCTCTATTTTCTGGGCTGATGGTATTTGATTCGATGTTTCAGTTTGCTTGGTATTTAAGTTTCTGTAGAACTTTTTTTGATCCTGCTTAAACATTTGATTTTCAGTATAGCGTTTGCAACGGAGGCGGTATTTTTTTCAGTCTACAACCCAGGGCTTTTATTTTTTGTTTTAAATTCTCCAGTAAAGTTGTAAATTTTTGTCGGTAATCCGGCGCACACGGCTTCAAATGGTTCTTTAATGCTAGGGTTTTGACACTCTTTTTTATTTTGTTGCTAGGCATAGGGCTGTTTAAATAATTATTTAGATGTCCAATTTGTTTCCTAAATTGGTTAATTTTTTGTTCTAGTCGATGTTCCCATGGTCTTTGTTTGAAACTTGATTTGGTATTTTGTCTCTTATCATTTTTATAGTCGATTTTCAGCATACTGCATGCCGTTCTTGCCACACAGTACATTATTAAATGTGTTTCTGTCAGGTTTTGGCTGTTATTGAAAACCTCATTGGATGCGTCGTTAACCGAGTCAACCACAAGCTTCACCCTCTGATTGAACTGGACTTTGGGTATTCTAGGCCTCGAACCCGGATTTGTACCTTCATATTTGAATTTGTACTGGTTAATGATGTCCACAATTTCAGATGATCCCTCATCAAGACTTCGCCGTGTACTTCTCATTATGTGTTGTCCACGCGGCGTCTCATTCACCCTCCCGGCAGTTAACTCATCCACCGGTTGCATAAATGCTTCATTATTCACCCCCGCTCTGCACTGCACAGTTTCCACCAAAATCTGTTCCATTAGTTCATTATTAATCTCGTTGTCCTCTGGAGTCTGCCTATCATTCTCATCACTAATGGTTCTTTTGATGGCTCTCAGTTCAGCCTCGGAAAATACTTTTCTTTTGAGAATTGATCTTGCCTGTCCTGCTAGCTTATTTCCATCCATCGGTTTATCCGGGTACAGTTGTATCCACAGGTCTTTGAGGCGATTAATATAGCCTCCTACTCTTAGCGTTCCTAAGTTGGTTGCTTTGTAGTATGCGCTCATCAAATTAAAATTCATTTCTGATGTCCAGCGCATACGCCCACCAACATGTTGGATTTCAGCGGGCTCCTCTCTCTGAGAAACCAAGCATTCATCCGGGTCTTGATTTGCGGTATCTGGCCTTGTGGTTCCAATTCGTGGAAGTGCGCCACTCGCCCCACTCTCTTCCACTAAGGGCTGGACTGGTCCGGCTCCGGGTGTAGCCCTATCACCAGGGCCTATGTGCGAATTTACATTTAATTCCGCATTCTCCATTCGATTGGATCGATCCGCTAAGTTAGTCCCCTCCCAGGCATCCGAATGGGGGACTGCTTTACGCCTGGAACATTTCTTCTGAGCGGCTCTTTCCATATTTCTTGGGTATGATTTTTTAAAGGTTTTCTCCTTGTGTAACTGTAGGTATTTAAATTTCAGGTAAAGGAAGGGGAGTGATGTAGGTAAGTATAGGAAGGCGTGTATGGATTGAAAGGTGATAATCGACGGGGAATTTGTAGTGTACGGAAGGATCAGGTAAGTGGGACAGCGGACAGCTGGGTGACACTGGCTACACCGTTTACACATTACGGTGGCGGCTAGGTTAAACTAACCGGCCAGATATTGCGTCCCTGGCTGTACAGTCTACGTCGTTACTGTAGCGGTAAGTGTACTGCTGGCAGCACCTTTTCCGGCCAGACATTATTATTATTATTATTATTTTTTTAACTCGATTATCTCGGTATGTTTTTGCCGGAATACTTGTTTATTCAAGACTTATTAATTATTAAAAACCTTACGGACAATTGGAACCGTACCAAGTATGGCAGCCTTGCAACTCAAATCGGCTAAGTGCGAACTTAATTGCAGTTCCTTTAGGTTTTCTGTGAAAGAGTTTGGTATTAACCCGTTAGACGATACCACGAATGGTTTAACAGTTATCTTTCTGAAGTTGTGTATTCTTTTCAGCTCGTGGGCCAGATCCTGATACTTAAGGATCTTTTCCGTGACGGTTTTTTGTATGTTATGGTCTGCTGGTACCGCAATGTCGACTATGAAACACTCGTTCCTCACTTTGTTGATGAATAGTATATCTGGTTTGTTATGAGAAACTGCTCTGTCAGTAATAAGCTGTGTGTCCCTATATATTTTAACTTTATCGTTTTCAATTACTGGTTGTGGAGTATGGTTGTAGTATTTTTTATTGTGGTCAATAAGTTGGGCTTGTTGGCAAATACTAAGATGTATGATCTTTGCAACATTGTTGTGTCTCTCCAGATACATTGTTGAGGCCAATGAGTTGCATCCCGTAGTCAAGTGCTGTATAGTTTCCGGTTGAATGTTACACAGTCTACAGACATCGCTCAAATCTTTTCCTATGATATGTTTTAGGTAGGATCTTGTTGGCACGATCTGATCCTGTATCGCGCATATGAATCCCTCTGTCTCCCCTGTGAGATGAGCTGTGGATAGGTAACTATTCGATTTTTGTTTATTTATATGATCTGCAGCAAGATCCGCTGCGTATTTACCAAACAATTTTTTCTCTTTGATATTATTCAACCGTTCATTTTGCGTAGGTATAGTTAGTTGGTGTTCAACATTAGCTCTAAGATTTAAAGGTGAGTATCGATCATCTGTACGCATTAGGCATTTGTGGATGGCATTATTATTAGTTTTAAAATATTTCCGTAAATTAAAGATTTCTTTTTTACAAGAACTCTCTATATGGGTAAGCCCTCTGCCCCCTCGTCCGCGAGACAGGTACACTCGGTCAGTAGAGGATGATCGATGGTGCATGCGGAACTTTGTACACAATCTCCTAGTACTTCGGTCAAGTTCCTCTAGTTCCGTTTGGGACCATTTCACTACGCCGAATGAATAGGACAAGGCTGGAATGGCCCATGTGTTTATGGCTCGAATTTTTTGTTTTCCTGGTAAATACGATCTTAAAATTTTTGTAACTCTTTCGTTATATTCTTTAGTAAGTTTGCGTTTCATCTCCTTTGTTTGTATTTGCCCAGTCTGTAATATTCCAAAGTACTTATATGGACATCCCTCTAGCGTGTCTATCTCTGTCTCGTCCATGAGTATTGTAGATGGTACTCCAGTAATAATTCCTTTTTTATAGTGAATTGTAGCGCATTTGCTTAATCCAAACTCCATTGAGATTGATTTACTGAATTCTGCGACAAGCTCCAGCATACTTTGTAGTTGGTCACCCGAACTAGCATATAGTTTCAGGTCATCTATATACATAAGATGTGAAACCTTTGTATTACTGTCTAAGTTATACCCCATTCTACTCCGCTTCAGGATTGTACTCAGGGGGTTCAATGCCAAGCAGAACCAAAGTGGGCTCAAACTGTCTCCCTGAAAGATTCCCCTGCGTATCACGATGTCAGGTGACTCATAATTTTTATCTGCTAAGTGAATACGGAGCCTCGTCGACCATGATCCCATCAAGTGTTCAAGCAGATTCACAATTTGTTTATTTATTCCATACCATCGGAGAACCTGGATCAACCACGAGTGGGGCACCGAATCAAATGCCTTTTTGTAATCAATCCAGGCCATGGACAGATGTCTTTGTTTCTTTTGCGCCTGCTTACTTATGACGCTATCAATGATAAGGAGTTCTTTGGTTCCTCGTGCACCTCTTCGGCAGCCATTTTGCTCGATTGCCAAGATATTTTGATTATCTACATGATCATTTATTTTATTGGTTAATACCTTTGTAAGTAGTTTGTAGATGTTAGAAAGGCATGTTATGGGTCGATATTCTTTAGGGTCTTTTGTATTTTCACTTTTGGGTATTAGGTAAGTATATCCCGAACAGATCATTTTTGGGGTAGTCTGTGGGTTAGACAGGATGGCCTGATATTGCGCTGCTAGTGTAGCGTGGATACTTTTAAACCTTTTTATCCAAAAGTTATGAAGGGAGTCTGGGCCAGGTGATTTCCAGTTTGGGGCAGACAGAATTGCCATTTTTACGTCGTTTTTTGTAATTTCCACATTTGGCATTAGTTCTATTTTTTGGCATTGCTTCTTAACATCGGTTTCCCAGAGCCCCTCTTTTCCGACCAGAATTTCAGCAGATCTCTCTCGTGAGGTAGTTCTGAGTTTTCTCCTAAAGTTTTATTGTCTTTTAGCGAATTGTAGAAAGATTTTTGATTTTGCTCAAATAGCTTTAGCTGTGACCTGCGTTTGGCAGTTTGATTGTATCTTTTTAATCTCGCACCTAATGCTTTAACCTTCTGTTTAAGAAGGTCCAGGTAAGTATTTATTTCCCTTTTTTGTGTATGGTCAGCTACTTTTATATTTTGTTTTCTACAGATGTTTGTGGCCATGTTTTTGACTTTGTTCGATGGTGTTGGAGAGCTTTGGAGATAATTTGTCAAATCCCGATGTCTCTACGCACATAATTTATTTTCCTTTCTATTCTTATTTGCCATGGTTGTTTTTTATATTTTGTTTTGTTTATAGCTAATTTTGTTTTCTGTTCCAGGTTCACCCCAGCGGTCATGCAAGCCGTAGTCGCTGCACAATAGATTAAATGGGCTGTCGATTCCAGGTCAACACACCGCTGAGTCCTCTGGGCTAACACCTGGTCCACTTTAGAGACAATTGTCACAAGTTTCAGGTTGTTTTTCACTTTTGGGAGATTTGGTCGGTTTCTCAGAGGAATTCTGTCGTATTCAAGTAATATTTTGTCCAGCATTTTCAAGAGCGTCTCTGCTTCACCTTCGTTTTCTAGATCTCTACTGTTGTTATGGTCCTCTTGTGGGTCAGGGTCGCCCACAGCAACTTCCATGTTGGGGATTACTACAATTTCTTGGACTTGCTCATTAAGATTTAATTCTTGCTCAGCTCTTGCTTTAATTGTTCTTAGTTCAGCTTCACTAAGGGCATTTCTCCTAAGTATTGAGTTAACTTGGCTTGCAAGGTTTTGCTCTGATCTGTTAGTATGTGGTTCAATATTTTTCCATAGCTCGTATAGTCTTTTTCTATAGAGTGTCATGTCCGTTTCAAGCTTTGTTACTAAATAATATACGTGCATTAATTTTATATTACTTTCCTTTGTCCAACGTATACGCCCCCTTCTGCCTTCTGGGATTTGAGCGGGATCCCGAATTTGGTTATCCAAGCCTATATTCTCAGTTTCCGGCAGTTCTTCTGGGCCTTGCGGTAACCTCTCGCGTGGTGGCGCCGCTTGTTCCGCCTCCTCACACGACGGGCTTAGATTTACAGAAGCACTAGCAGCCCGCTCCAATGCTCCCTTTGGTTCGCTACTTCTTTCTGAAGTTTCTGTATTTTGCTCCAGCAATCTGAAACTACCCGCGCAGGCAGTCCCCTCCCGGACATCCGATCGGAGGACTATTTTACGTCCGGAATCTTTTGTCTTCGCGGATCCTTCCATTTTGACTGGGTTGTGGGTTCATCCACAGTACAGGAAAGGGTAGGGAAATTGGGTTGGACAACGGACAGTCGCTCCACTTAGTCGCCTTCTATGACAGGCAGGAGATTCCTTGGGGCTATTCTTTATACACCCGGACCCCACACGGGGTTTATTATTATTATTATTATTATTTTTTTTTTTACATCCTTCTACTTTCTTCCAGATAGGAGAAAGTCTGCAGTGGGGTTTGATAACCAATCACTACAGATTTGTTTTAACACGGTAAGTACTTCTAGGATTTCATTAAGTATGCTTCAGATATTATTAATAAGTATATACTTTTTCTTTAAATAGGGGAGGGAATCAAGGTACGTATTTAAAACTTATATTTATTTATCATTCATTTACTTTTTTCCTTTTTTTTTCTATTATTATTATTACACAGGCCAACAAAATGAAAAAAAAAATTTGGTGCCAGAAATCTAACATCTGATTTTAGATGTTTTTAATGTGCTGATTCCAAAAATGCCACCAGATTTTTTCTATCAGCTCTAGTTTTTGAGATACACGTTACAGGTTAAATGATATATTTTTTTCTGATAAAGGACAACAAATAAAGAGATAAATATGTACTTAATCGTCAAAATAGGAATTTCCCAGAATCTAATTAGCCAAATGGATACCTGGAATTGTCCCTGACCCAATGTTCCTATACTAGGAACTACTCAATACAATGCTCTTCCTTACTTTTATACCTGTAATTGCCTATGACCCGATCCTTCTATACCTGCTTGGCTGTACTTGATTTAGTATATTACTGAGTTTTCCCAAGTAAAGTTGTGCTATCATTTTGTGTAAATTTTGGTCGTTTTGTAGTATCAAGACACTAAACTGAAACAATGGCATCCACAAGCAGACGTACCTGTGTAAATCATCCCGATGTTTTTTGTTATGTGTGTGGTGAATACACTTTGAAAGAGAGCAGAAAAAGGATTTCTGACTTTGTGAAAAGAGCTTATCTTGCCTATTTTGGCGTTCATTTAGGAGATCAAGATAAATCTTGGGCCCCACATTTCATATGTAAAACATGTGTTGAACATTTGCGACAGTGGACAACTGGAAAGAGGAAGTGCCTAAAGTTTGGTGTACCAATGGTTTGGAGAGAACCGCGGAACCATCATGACGACTGCTATTTTTGTCTCGTTAATATTAAAGGCATAAATAGAAACAATAGACACAAATGGACATATCCTGATCTAGATGCTGCAAGAAGGCCTGTAGTGCATTCGGAAGAAATACCCGTTCCATCATTCAGCAGTCTACCCAAACTGACAGAAGATGATACAGAAACATCAACGTCTGACGAAGTTAAAAGAATTCAATCAGAAAACGACAGCGATTTTGAAGCAGATTTAGCAACTCCGCAGTGTTTCAATCAAGAAGAACTAAACGATCTTATAAGAGACCTGAATCTCTCAAAGGAATCCGCTGAATTACTTGCATCCAGATTAAAAGAAAAAAATCTACTTTGTCGAGGTACTAATATTACATTTTATCGTAAAAGAGATAAGGATCTGCTGCCTTTTTTCACTCAGGAAAATGACTTGGTAGTCTGTAACAATATAAAAGGGCTCTTAGAAAAAATGGGTTTGCCTGAATACACTCCAGATGATTGGCGCCTTTTTATTGACAGTTCAAAACGTAGTTTAAAATGTGTTCTTTTACATAACGGTAACAAATATGGCTCAATTCCTATTGGTCATTCTACTACCATGAAGGAAGAATATGAAACAATAGCATTAGTTTTGAGAAAAATTAAATACGAAGAACATCAGTGGTCAATTTGTGTTGATTTAAAAATGATTAACTTCCTCCTTGGACAGCAGAGTGGTTATACAAAATATCCTTGTTTTTTGTGCCTTTGGGACAGCAGAGCTAAAAATGAGCACTGGGTTAACAAAAATTGGCCTTCAAGAGATGTCATGATTCAAGGAATACAAAACGTGATCAACGAACCTTTGGTTTCAAGAGAAAAAATCTTACTTCCGCCCTTGCATATCAAGCTAGGCCTAATGAAGCAATTTGTGAAGGCCTTAAATCGAGATGGAAATTGTTTTGGGTATTTGTCACGTAAATTTCCTGGCATTAGCACGGAAAAACTAAAAGCTGGTATATTTGATGGTCCTCAAATAAGGCAACTTGTTAAAGATCCACAATTCACCACATCAATGAACGAGACTGAATCTAACGCTTGGAGTTCATTTGTTCAAGTAGTACAAAATTTTCTTGGCAATCATAAAGCAGACAATTACGTAGAATTAGTGGAAACTATGCTTTCAAATTTTAATATTCTCGGCTGTAACATGAGTATAAAAGTTCACTACCTCCACAGCCACCTAGATCGTTTTCCAGAAAACTTAGGTGATTGTAGTGAAGAACAGGGGGAAAGATTCCACCAGGATATTAAAACTATGGAAGATCGTTATCAAGGACGATGGGATAGCCACATGATGGCGGACTACTGCTGGAGCCTTCAGCGAGACTGCCCTAGTAAACTCCATTCTAGAAAATCGTATAAAAGAAAATTTTTATGTGATTAGTGACTAATGTAATTATGTAAATTAAGTTTTTGCAATAAATACTTAAATCCATGTGTCTTTGTTTTTTTTAACTGTCAATAGTAATATTATATATTATAACAGTTATAACGTAAATTATATACACAATTTTTTAAAAAATCTCAAAAACTAGATCTGATAGACAAAATCTGAGAACCTTTTTACATTCTGCATCCAAAAATTACTCAGGAACAGTTAAAAAATCGCAGGCACCAAAATGTGTGTTGGCCTGTGTTATTATTATTATTTCTCAGCTTTATCTACTGGTTTTTTCCTTATCCACCCGGGAAACTATCCGGTTTCCAAAGGGTGGTTGGTTTTACGATAATATTTTGCGCACTATATGAGAGGTTCCTAGAATTGCTGTTTTTTGAAGTTCTAAAATGGAGTGTTTACCTGGGTTGTCGTCTATGAATTTTTGAAGTGAGCAGGATACAGTGCCCGTAGCACCCAGGACCACGGGCAAGATTTTAGTTTTCGTGTTCCACATTCGTTTTATTTCTATCTCGAGATCCCTATATTTCATTATTTTCTCTGTTTCCTTCTTATTAATGTTCTTATCTGTTGGAATAGAAACGTCAATTATATAGCACAATTCGTTTGTTTTAATAATTATATCAGGTTTGTTACAGTGTATTGTTCTGTCTGTTATCACAGGTTGATTCCAAAGAATTGTTGTTCGGCCACACTCTGAACTTGTGACGTCTTTAGGAGCGTGTTTATACCACTTCTCGGTTTCAAGAGTTACGCCCAGGCTCTTACAAATATTGAAATGCAATTGTGTGCAAACTCTGTCGTGGCGAGATATGTATTCACGGGCCGCTAAGATGGGACACCCTGAGAGAATATGATCCATAGTCTCGTCATATTGCTTGCACATTCGGCATTTTGCGTTTGTTGTATTCTTAAATATATTTTTTTTATTTTATGAAGTAAAGAGGAGCGATGATTAATGTATAGATCAAACGGCGTCTGCTCCACAAAATAAATATATTTATATTATTATAAGTCAAGGCACATTGCCTATGTCAGTCAGACATGTTTCGAGAAATCAAATATTCTCATCATCAGTGACTTTCAGTACAAGATTAACAAATATTAGTGTTATCAATATAACATATTCATTTTGTGAAAAAATTTTGTGAATAATTTTATCTAAATCAAAACATTGTTTTATATAAAAATTTAAAATGAAATTAAAAAATATATTCAAAATCAAAATTATTTTTTTTTTTTATTAGACATAGGCAATGTGCCTTGACTTATAATAATATAAATATATTTATTTTGTGGAGCAGACGCCGTTTGATCTATACATATTTTTTTTATGTAATTAGTGGTAAGTGCTTGATCTTGGGCTGCTATAAGGAGTCCCTTCGTTTCACCTGCTAAATGCCCCTTTCTCAACCAGTTCCATGTTTCTCGTTTGTTGACGTATTCTTGTTCTGTGTCTCTTTTGTATTGTCCGTGCATGTTTTTTGTTCTCCAGTTTTCTGTGAGGATGTGTTGTTGTTTAGTTTTTATATCTTTTTGTTTAGTGTTTTGTTCTATTTGTAATTCTTCCTCAAGTTTGGTTGCTAGTTTTAATATTGACTTACCGGCAGGCCTTTTAGCGTCTTGTGTTTTAATAATTTTTTGATATTAGTCTAAATTCGGTTGTTGCAAGTATTTGCTCAACGATAGTATGCTCGTTTTTCATGCATTTTCAATTTGCATTAAACCTCGGCCTCCCTCCGATCTAGAAACATACAATCGGTCGATATCTGCTCTTGGGTGGTGTTGATTTAGTTTCGTCATCAGTTTTCTTGTTTTTCTATCCAGTATCCTCAGTTCATCGATTTTCCACTCAATAAGGCCGAAACCGTATTGAATCACCGGAGCTGCAAGCGAGTTAATTGCTTCAATTTCATTCTTACCAGATAGTTGTGGCTCCAAAACCCCCCTCACTCTTCGGAAATACTCCCTCACTACCAACTCCTTCATCCCCTTCTGCTCGCTTCCCTCTCTCTCATTCATTCCAAAATACTTTTATGTATCGCTCGCCTCCAACACTCGAAAACTCGATTGTTGCTGGTGATTACTTCGAGTCAGTCTACCTCTGTGGAAACTTATTCGCGCACATTTATCCAGGCCAAACTGCATATTGATATCACGGCTAAACTTCTCTACAATTTTTATTAAATTATCAAGTTCAGCCTCACTTTTGCCAAATAACTTGAGATCGTCCATGAACATTAAGTGGTGGATTTTTGTGCGTTCATTGTGTATACTGTATCCCAATTGAGAATTTTGTATCTCCCTAGACAGGGGAATTAGGGCTATACAGAACAGGAGCGGGGAGAGTGAGTCGCCTTGATGGATTCCTTTTTTGATTTGAATCCCTCTCGTTGTAATAAGACCCGAGTTTGTGTTGACCGTGATTTGTGTTCGCCAGTTAGACATCACTATTTCTAGGAATGACTTCAATGCCGGATGAATTCCAATTAGTTGTAGGGATTCCATTATCCAACTATGTGGCACTGAATCAAATGCTTTTCGCTAATCGATCCAGGCCACGCTAAGATTTTTACTTCGAGTTCTACAGTCCAGCGACACCATATTCGATAGAAGAATTTGATCTTTACACCCCTGAGCTTTTCTTCTGCATCCTTTTTGTTCGGGGGGAAGTAAACCATTTGTTTCTACATGTCTGTATAGTCGGTCAGTTATTATAGATGTTAGATTTTTATACATTGTATTAAGACATGTAATAGGTCTATAGTTCTTTGGGTCTAATGTGTCTTCGTTTTTAGGGATTAAGGTAGTTTTACCCTGTGCAAGCCATGTTGGTATATCATTCGGGTCCGAAATCATTGAGCTGTAAATCGCTGCCAAGTGTTTGTGTGTGCTGGTTAATTTTTTAAGCCAGAAGTTTGTTATTGCGTCAGGTCCCGGTGCTTTCCAATCTTGCATACCTTTCAGTCGTTCGCTAACTTCAGTGTCAGTTATTGGTTCCCACTGCATCGGATAATTTAGTTTCTTTCTGTGGTCATGTCTCTTTATCCATTCAGCATTTACATTGTGCTCAGAGGAGTCTTCAAGTATGTTACTCCAAAACTTTTCCAGATTTTTTTGGGTAGGGTATTTGCTCTTATCATTTACTTTATTTTCTTTTATGATTTGCTGGAATAATTGTTTTCTGTTATTATTGTATAGTTTATTTTGGTGATATCGTTTTTGGGATTTGTCTATTCTTTTTATTTTGGCGGCAACGGCAGATACCTTTTGTTTCATTTCTTCTATTGTTTTAATTAGTTCGTCTTTGGTGAGTATATTTTCCTGTTTTAGAAGTTCATTATGCTGTACATATGTGTCCTGGACTTTTATGTTTGTTAATTTGGATAGGTTTTTTCGTAGGTGTTCAAGTTTGTGTTTCAGTCTGTGTCTCCACGGAGGATCTTTGTTTTTTTGTTTATAGTTGGAGTTGGATATCTTCTTTGGAACGTATTGATCAGAGAACACTTTGGCCGTCGCGTAGATTAGGCAATTTATACTCGTTATGTCAAGTATATTTTGGTTTTCGAGAATATCAGCTACCACTGTGTTTACCTTATGTATTCTTGGTATCATATAACCAGGAATTTTTGGGAGGCGTTCTCTCTCGACTACGGATTGTGCTTGTGCTTTCAAGTATTCGTCTTCTATTCTTTGTTTTAGCATTATAGTTGTGGGAAGCTCATCAGTATCTTGAGCTGATGTGTCATATTGTTCTTTCTCATCTATATATTGATCTTGGTAAGGTTTATCATCTTCCGCATTTCTTACTAATTGTGTATCATTGTTTTGTATATTCAAAATGTCTTCAATATCATTGGGCACCTGTTGTCGTAGTTCTGCTCTGATCTGTTCTTCTATGTCATCTAATACCATTTGCGTGATTCTATTGCTTTTCATAATTACTCTTTTCTGGTTTAGCAACTTCTTTGCATTTATGCTTGTTCGACTATGTGGGTTTCTACTTCTCCATAGTTCGTAAACCTCTTTGTAGTTATCATGTGATGTCATTTTCTTATAGGTATAGCACCAAAATATCTCTCTGATTTCCTCTTTAGTCCAGTATTGTCTGCTCTTTGGATCTTTTTCGCTTTGTTCTGTGTTAGATGTTAGGCTTTCGGGTCCATAGTTGATTTCTCGGTTATGGTGACCCTCAGCCTGGGAAGCATTGTTAGAGGAAGTGTTTTCATCTCTCTGAGTTTGGGTAGCAGTAGCTGCTTCGGGTTGATCCCGACAGGGAAGCTGCCCCCTTAGCCTTCCCTGCCACTGACCGCTCACAATATTCTGGGAGCCAGGGCCAGCTCCAGCAGTCCCAGAGCCCTCCTCAGGCAATCGCATTCTATTATTTTCCTTTTTTACTCATTTCATAAAAAAATGGTTTGCTTTTTATACCTACAGCCAGGTGTCTCTATTTTATCAATAAAAGTATCACCGGAGACACGGTACAGTTTGCTTGATGTTGTTAAGCTTGCACCTATCTTAGCCAGCTGGGATTAGCTGTTGCCCGCCCCCCACGACGTGGACGTGTAGATGCTTCGAGGGGTTTATTATTATATATTATTATTATTTTTTTTACATCCTTCTACTTTCTTCCAGATAGGAGAACTTCTGCAGTGGGGTTTGATAACCAATCACTACAGATTTGTTTTAACACGGTAAGTACTTCTAGGATTTCATTAAGTATGCTTCAGATATTATTAATAAGTATATACTTTTTCTTTAAATAGGGGAGGGAATCAAGGTACGTATTTAAAACTTATATTTATTTATCATTCATTTACTTTTTTCCTTTTTTTTTTTCAGATGTCCAACTTTTTATCGGCGGCCTTTATACTCTATTCAGGCAAGTTTAGGGGTTTTCTCATGATTCTACATGACTCAAGGATCACCGATCTTTGCATCAATGTTATGTTTCGCTGATCAATGTCTATTTGTTTCAGAAAGCGTGGCAGGTTTTTCCCAATCAGTCCCGTCACTGATATTATAATAGGAACAGTAAGTACCTTATCCAGTTTATAAATATTCTTAAATTCCGTACAAAGGTCTTGATACTTATTTATTTTTTCTTTCTCTTTATTTAGGAGGTTGTGGTCCGCCGGGTGAGAAATATCGACGAAGTAAGCAGTCTTATTTTTCCGGTCTACCAGGGTTATGTCAGGACGATTACTTGCGATAGGTCTATTTGTGATTATTGGGAAATCCCAATAAAGTTTATAATTATCGTTTTGTAAAAACGGGAATGGGTTGTATAGAAAATATTTTTCTTTTTGCTCTATAAGTTTGCATTTTACGGCTATTTCCTGATGAATTATTCCTGCTGTTAAATTATGCCTTTTTGTATATTCTGTGGGCGCTAAGCTGCTGCACGCTGAGAGGATATGTTCCGTTGTTTCTGATTTGGCGAAACACATTCTACACTTATCATTTTCAATTGGAATTTTTTGTATGTATTTTTGGTAGTTTCTGGTGGGCGTCCTGTATTGACACCAGAAAACCTTCGGTTTCCGCGAACAATAGTCCATGTTTTAGCCACATGGTTGATAATTCTGCATCTGCCTGAGATAGGGCATACGGGTATTTTCCATGCAACGATTTTTCTAGCCATTGTTCTCTTATGTGGTCATTAGTAAGTGTTTCGCGCTTGGTGTTATTGCTGAGCTGTAGAGGTGAATAATAATCCAGTCGCTTGACTTGACGGTGTAATGGCGATAGGAGAGATTTTCTGTTAAAGTAGGTTTTTAGTAGATTAATTTGTCTATCGCATAGTCGGTGTAGGTCTAGTAGTCCTCTTCCGCCCACATTTCTTGGTAAGTATAAACGTTCAGTACATGCATGGGGATGGTGGCACCTATATTCTGTTAGCAAAACTCTAATTTTTCTATTCATTGCTTCAATGCTCGTCTTAGACCACCTGATTATTCCAAAGGAATAAGATAACACTGGTAATGCATACGTATTTATGGCTTTGATTTTGTTTTTACCAGTTAGTTCTGATCTTAGGATTTTTCTTATTCTATCAACCATTTTTTGTTCCGTGTTTTCTATTATATTTTTTTGATCTAAAACCAATTTTTGGTTATAGCCGAGGTATTTGTAGTAATCATTGTTTAGGTATCTGAATGTTTCGCTATTTTCTAAATTTTCGTAAGTTTGTAACTTTCCCTTTTGAGCTACTAATTTTGCACATTTATCAAAACCAAATTTCATTTTGATGTCAAGACTGAACTTTTGTGTCGTCTCAATAAGTCTGTCTAATTAATCTAATCTAATAAGTCTAATAATAATTTTATTATTTTTATTTTTATTATTATTATTTTTTTTTTTCGCAGGTTACCCTGGTTAGCAGCGGTGCATCGGATCAGACTGGTGATCAAGATGTACGCTGGTCACTAAGAAACATGCGCACAATACGAGCTGTGTTGAGTAACACAGCTTTTTGGACTTCTAGGTAAGTATTCTCTTTAATTCCCAGTTTCTTTAAATTTTCTATAAATGTTTTAGGTATTATTCCAGTGGCTGATATAATAAATGGAATTATGTGTACTTCGCGTTGACTCCACATTTCTTTATTTTCGTTGGCTAGTGTATTCGTGTATTTAGTGACCTTTTCATTGTATTTAGACATGATGTTATTATCTGTTGGGACTGAGATATCAAGAAGGTAAGTAATTTTTTCATTTTTTAGCGTTAGTATTATATCTGGTCTATTACTATTAATTGTTATATCTGTTATTACAGGTCTATCCCAGTGGAGGTTAACATTGATACTTTCTTTAATAGGACAAGGCTGATAGTTGTAATAGGGAAGCATCGTCGTGGGTATGTTATATTTTTTAATGATCTCTAAATATATAATTTTTGCAGCATCATTATGTCTTTTGAGATATAAAGTTGGAGCTAGTTCTGAGCATCCAGAGGTTATATGGTCGATATTTTCTTGATGCAAATTGCATCTTCCGCATTGGTCGTTGTCTCTCGTTTTCAGAATATATCTCTCGTAGTTTCGAGTTTTGATTACTTGGTCTTGTATTGATTGCACAGAACCTTCAGTCTCCGTAAATAGCTTTCCATTTGTCAGCCATGCCATCCACGCCTTTTTGTGAACATGTTCTTGTTCTAAGAAATTTTTATATCTTCCGTGTATTGCTTTTTGTCTCCATTGCGCGTGTTTTTGGGTGTTGGTGATAATTTTTTCTTTTGGAGAAAAGTTTATGTCGTTTAGATTAAGTGGCGTGAAGTTTCGGTCCGATTTAATAAATGCTCTGTAATACGGATTTGTGTGTCTTTGTAGAAAATATTGTCTCAGTGCGTCTATTTGGTTATAATGTGTATTTCGTATATCTATGACACCCCTGCCACCTTCAGATCTTGGTAGAGTTATTCTTTCGGTCGAAGCTCTCGGGTGATGAAATCTGTGTTTTGTTAAACTGACTCTTGTTAGTCTGTTGAGTTCTTCTAGGTCAGTTTCGCTCCACTTAATTACTCCAAATGAGTAAACCAGTGAGGATATCGCGTAGGTGTTTATCGCATTGGCCATGTTTTTAGAAGTAAGTTTCGTTTTAAGCAGTTGTAGAAGCCTATTTTTATACTGCGTTTTTAGTGTTTGTTTTATATGCGTGTGATCAATACAACTATTCTGTGCTATTCCCAGATACTTGTATGTCTCATTATTTGTCATACGCTCCAGCGAGAGCTGTTCAGAGATCATGATATTTTCTGTTGGTTCTATCATTTTACGTGTTTTAAATTTATTGTTGTTCTCCAAGTATTTATAGTTTTGCGAAATTAACTATGTGGTGGTTGATTTTGTATATGTCGAGAATTTTAATAAGCCAAGAGTGTGGAACACTGTCAAAAGCTTTTTTATAATCAATATAGGCAATGCTAAGATCTCTGGATTTTTTCTTGGCATCACTGAGTATTATGGAATCGAGGATTAGTTGCTCTTTCGCTCCTTTTGCTTTTGGTCTACATCCCTTCTGCTGAACTGTCAAAATATTGTTATTATCAATATGTTTTAGAAATTTTGCTGTTATAATCGCCGTAAAGATTTTGTATATTGTTGATAGATACACTGAACCGAAAAGGTACGTGATATTAATAAAAAAGTGCTTCAAATCAATGAACGTCAACATTAAATTTGAGCCGATGATGGGTGACATTAATACAATGAACGTTCGTACATAAATTCGGTAGCGAATTCTTTACGTTGAATTAATAAATAAAGAACATAAATTTATGCTCGCCGGTTATTGATCTTACGAATGATGGACATTAATTTATAACTCCTGTACGTTAAAACGATGTTACCAGGTTGTTAATGTTACGAACGATGAAGATTAGTTTATGTCTCCAATACGTAAAACCGATGTTAGCTGGTTATTAATGTTACGAACGATGAACATTAATCTATGACTTTTGTACATTAAACCGATGTCTGAAGGTTATTAATGTTACGAACGAGAAACATGAATATATGACTTTTATACGTTAAACCAGTGTTAGCTGATTATTACATTGGGTTATAATAATTGTTTCACGTAATTGTGTTCGCCGGAAAGTATTATTACGAAAGATTGAGATTATTGTTCTGTATTCAATCAATAATCGCGAGTATGTATTATGTGTACTGCAAAGTGCAGTATGGTTCAAATATACTAGTACCAATGGTTAGAGAATTTAAAAGCCCAAATAAGACTCAAAATTATCTTGCTGTACGTCCATTGATTTGATGCATCTGCTTTGTAAATAAATTAAATCATATTTGTACGACACTCGAAATCTAAAGGCTTTATTTTTAATTTAGTTAATATTAAATGCTAAACATGTCAGATTCGTCTGTCGTCTGAGGTGAAAAGGGAGAAAAAACTATATTTGGAAACTAAAGTCCGCGGAAATTCTTCTAAACAAAATACTGCATAATTTTTTACGCATTTAATTGAATATAACCTAAAATATTAGACCACATTGGCGTTCGAAAATAGTGTAAAATGGGGTAAAAAAGGTTTAAAAAAAAACGTATTTCTTAAACATAGCAGAAATATTAACTAGTTATTTTTAGTTTTGATAGAATATAACCTATAAAATGTGTCATAAATAACTTACTTTCATAGGCGTTCGTAAATAGTGGAAAAGGGGTCAGAAGATAAAAATATATATTTCCTAAACTTATTCGAAATATGGAATAATTTTTCATAGTTATGATGGATTAGCTAAAAAATATTCCATATAAGAATTGGTTCGAAAATAGTCTAAAAAAGAATCAAAAACGAAAAAAAAAACGTTTCCTAAATATACCAGAAAAAATTGGCTAGTTGTATATAGCTTTGATATAAGATAACCTACAAAATGCAGCATCATTTTTTTATTTACATAGGCGTTCGTAAATAGTAGAAAAGGGGATAAAATTAAAAAATATATATATTTAACTAGTTGAATTGGTGTTAAAAATACACGACAAAAATTAATGTACCATAGGCGTCCGTGAAAATTCTATTGAAGGACCAGAAAAAATTTGTATCCGTGATAACTCAAAAACCACTTAACCGATTTTAATCATATTTGGTACGAAAATACTACAGGATATTTATATAGGTGGTGATTAACATTGAGCGTAGGCAAGGGCTTTAAAAGAGGGTTCAAAAATTAAAAAAAATCATAGTTCTTTAACTTATCCGAAATGTTGAATAATTTTTTGTGCTTTTAATTAAATATAACCTAAAATATTTAACCGAAACCATTAGACCATATTGACATACGAATAAAGTGTAAAATGGGGTAAAAAAGTTAGGAAAAAACGTACTTCTTAAAAATAGCAGAAATATTGACTAGTTATTTGATAGAATTTAACCTATAAAATATGTTATAAATAACTTGTTTTCATAGCGTTCGTAAATAGTGTAAAAGGGGTCGAAATAAAAACATGTATACTTCCTAAGCTTATTCGAAATACGGAATGATTTTTCATAGTTGTAATAGAATATAACCTAAAAAATGTTACATAAATGAACTGGTTCACACAGGCGTTTGAAAATAGTATGAAAATGGGTCAAATAAGAAAAAAAATTCTAAATATAACAGAAAAATTGGCTAATTATATATTCGTATAAGCTTTGATATCAGATAACCTACAACATGCAGCATAACAATTTTGTTTACAATAGGCCTTCGTAAATAGTAGAAACGGAGGCAAAATAAATGTTATTATAAAAAAAAATTTCAACTTGGCGTAGAAGATCTGAAATATAAAATATGTACGTATAAATAGTGCCTCCAAAGAGAAGAAAAAGGAACAAAACCCGATACTTAAAAAAAGTAGCTGATGTCTAAATCAAAAAAAAATATATAAATTTTAGATAAATGACAAAAAGGGCATACAATTATTAGTTTTACACTTAAATATGGAGAGCTATTCGTGCCTCGAGGGCAACAGTTTATTTTTTTTATTCATCTGAATAAAAGAACGTCTACTCCACAAAATGATTTATATTACAGGGTGTCCTATGGTGACGCCCCATTAAAATTTTTGGGAGACTACTTTGAATTGAATTTGGAAAATTTTGGCATAGGGATTGCCAAATATGGTCTATTCAAATATCATAATACCAACCGCTTAGCACTTCCGGTTATACCGAAAGTTGATAGTAACTTTGTTATTTTAAATAGAATACCCTATATATTATGACATTTTTAGATTCCACATAAGATTCTAGACATCTTTCATGTATTATGTCCTATACCTAAATTCAGCTGTTTTTGACGTATATCAAGATTTATGTCAAAACTGACATTTTAGGGCTCAAGAATAATCACATTTTTTTCTTATAAAGAAGTCTTTAGTAATCATTTTGCAGGCGTTTACTTATTAAATAAAGTCCCCTTTTTTCTATACGTACGAAATTTTCTGATTTATTCATACAGAGTGGTCAAAAAATTATACTGAAAACGGTGTTATAATGACTGATTAATTACGACTATTTGATTAAAATCAATTAACTTTTGATGTTTGATTTGACGTTTATGTGCCTGCAGAAAAATTTTATTATATTCATGGCACACTAATTTCATTAGTCAAGGTAATATACGAGAATAGTGAAATTGCTAAAAAATGTTACATTGCCGATATTTCGGAAACCATTCATTTGTGAAATCAGTAACCTATTAGAAAGTTTCTTTAATTTTTAATGATACGTAAGATTAAATTATAAAAATATACCTTTTCTATTTGAAAAAACTGACTTTCGTCTGTTTTTATAACACCGTTTTCAGTATAATTTTTTGACCACCTTATGAATCAATCAGAAAATGTCGTACGTATCGGAAAAAGGATACCTCATTTAATGAGAAAACGCCTGCAAAATGAATCAATCAGAAAATGTCGTACGCATCGGAAAAAGGAGACCTTATCTAATAAGAAAACGCCTACAAAATGAATTCTAAACACTTCTTTATAAGAAAAAAAATGTGATTATTATTGAGCCCTAAAATGTCAGTTTTGACAATGACGTCAAAAACCGCTGGATTTAGGTATAAGACATGATACATGAAAGATGTCTAGAATCTTATGTGGAATCCAAAAATGTCATATATATATATAGGATGTTCTATTTAAAATAACAAAGTCACATTCAACTTCCGATATAACCGGAAGCGCTAAGCGGTTGGTATTATGATATTTGAATATACCATGTTTGGCAATACATATACCAATTTTCCAAATTCAATTCAAAGTATTCTCCGAAATATTTTAATGAGCCGTCACCATAGGACACCCTGTATAAGGCCCTTATCGATTCAATACGTGTTAACTAGTGTTTTATTTCAAGGCGTAGCTACATCTAGTTTTTGAATGTTGGCAAATATTTTTACAGCGATAATAATTACTATTTATTCCAATATTATTTTAAAGAGTTATTTTTCAGTGAACTACGGAAGACGTAATAACTCGTAATAAACAATGGTTTGAAAGCATATTTATAAATGAATTGCTTGTTACATAATATAACAAGACTTAAGTTTTGTTGGAAATTTGTTTCACACTAACATGCTTTCACCAGACAGGCAGTTTCGTTGATCTACAACTCATCAGTGCTGATCGGCAGGCAGTGTGACCCAAATCTTCAACATTTACGAAGTGCTCATACTAGCACGAGAGTTGAAAGACAATGTTTTTGGCGACATCTAGTGTGAGCACGCAATATGCCCGGTGAAACACAGTTCACAAACGATGGCCGGACGAGAAGCAACAACTCCGTCATATCCCAACGAAACGGCCCGTCCGGTGAAAGAATGTTAGTGTGAAACAAATTTTCAACAAAACTTTAGGTCTTGTTACATTATGTAACAAGCAATTCATTAATAACGCCTCCCGCCAGGGAGTTCGGTCGTCTCTAGTGTTGCCAATAAGATCCGATGAGTTGTTGCTTCTCGTCTTGTCATCGTTTGTAAACTGTGTTTCACCGGGCATATTTATATTTTTACCTTACTAATTAATTTTAAGTAATTTGTCTTTATTTGGAAGATTTCCATAATAATACAAAAACGCCAATTGAATGGAAGTTTATTTATATTAAACCGCGTGGGTGTGTGGATGTGTCTTTGCTGCTTTTTTTAGTAAAAATTAGTAGTCATATCGGTCCAAATATTTTGAAATTTGTTTGATGTGAAGTTTGCTAACAAGTACCATAAAAATAATCAACTATCAATCCATATTAACTGTAATAATTTAAATAATAAGTTTCACTTTTAAAAATTAACCTGTGCTTGTGTTAGTACTAGTGTTGTCTGCACCAATTTGTATCTATTGCGGTTTGATGAAAGAAGGATGTGTGACCTAACTACTACTGAATTATACGATAGATTGTTAACGGCAATCAAACAGGCTGCTGAGCAAACCGAGATTTGACAAGAGCCTTTACCGAGAATATCAAACGTGAAAATCAGAAAGTTCTAGACCAGTTGGAAAACCAGACGGTAAAAATCCGAGACCTCGAAGAAAAATGTATTTTTTGGAGAAGCGATGTGTTGATCTTGAACGACGAGTGAGGAAGAACAATATCGTCATCTTTGGCCTGGATCCACCTGGGGACAAGGGCGATCTGATTCCTTTCCTGATCAATTTCTTCCTGGAACGTTTAAGTGTAGACGTGCTTGTGTCCGACTTCGACGACGCCTTTGTATTGAACTCGAGAAGTGGTCACTTAATTAAAGTGGGACTTATTTCACACTTGAAGAAGGCATCTATATTGAGAAATGCTAAAAGCCTAAAGGGGTCCAACATCTATATAAATCAGGACCTCTGCTCTGAAGATAGACAAGACAGAAAAATCCTGAGTGATAATTTGAAATTAGCTAGATCCAAAAATCTCACTGCTAAAATCGTTAAGGGAAACAAACTTCTGGTGAGTGACGAGATTTACACTGTTGAGCAGCTTAAACTATCAAATAGTCTCGAAGACCTGACCGAGGGAGAAATCGCGAGCCAGAATCCAGAAAACTTGATCCATACTGCGGACAGCGACAATACTGGTTCACAGCGTGCTAGAGTAAGGAGCAAGAGTGAAGTGCTGGGCGAGGTATTTAGTGCCGACGCAATTGATAAGAAACGTCTGCGGGAGGGGGATGCGGAGGGTGCAAGCTTTGCAGTGACGGACACTAGGCAAAAGAAGCAGAAGACGGGAAAGCTTAACATTGCGGGTCATAAACTTAGATCCCAATCGGGTGGTGCGCGATAGTGACTATTGGTGCGGCTGATGTTGTCCTGAATGTAAATTTTTTTTTTTTTTCTTTTGATAACAGGTGTAAATGTCTGAATTTGTAGGTACTTATAAATGATAAACCTTTTACTATAATAAAATAAAATTAGCGCAGCGCGTGGGTACTTTACTATGGTTCGTGCGAATATACATGCAGCTGAGTACCTACACAAACATTGCTTTTTTCCTAGTTTGAGTTCGTATATATATTTATTGACATTCTCTACCTAATTTTGATATTCATTTTATTAGTAAACTGTGGAGCTATAAACTGTATATTGTTACTATCTTTAGATTTTTTTTTTAGAGCTTAGATATTGGAAGTCATGTTTACTTGTGCGCATATTAATGTGCAGTCATTATTGAATAACTTTGATCTCTTTGCTGATCACGTGAGCTGTAACGAATATGATATACTTGGTATCTCTGAAACTTGGTTGCACGATGGAGTTTCAAATAGTCAGGTCTCTTTAGACAACTACACTTTGGTGAGGTGTGATCGTGGTACTCGTGGGGGCGGGGTTGCCGTTTATATAAGAAATGGAATTGATCATTCTGTTGTGCTTCGTCAGACTACCGATACTGTTGAGCAGGTGTGGCTAAAAGTAAGGGTTTCTGGTAGGATTTTGCTGGTGGGAAATGTATACAGACCCCCAAATGGACACTTTTATGATTTTCTAAGTGGGTTTGAGGATTTTTTGGTGGAGCATTCGCCTGACAGTGATTTTATGCTGTGGTGATTTCATGCGACAAGGGTAACGAATATATCTGCAACTATTTTGGATCTTGTTTTCTATAATTCTGATAATGTCTTGGATTCTGGTACGAGAGACGTTGCTTTGTCGGATCATTTACTCGTTTTTTGTTCTCTGGACTTTATGTTCATGAATGTTACCTACAGCTTTAATTATAGGACTTTAGAAAAGATAAATATCGACCAATTCAATAAAGATTTGCAAAATATACCCTGGTTAGAGATATATGAGATGAATGATATTGACTCCAAAGTTCATTATCTGACACATCAAATAAGAACTATGTTTGACTTTCATGCACCGGTTCGTTCTGTAAAGAATAAAAAAAACCTTACTGTGCATGGATAACTCACAATATCCGCCTAATGCAGAAGCTACGTAACAGAGCATTGAATCGCTATAGAAATACAGGTCAGGTCGAACATTATGAGTATTACAAACAGCTCAGAAATTACACTACGAATGCTATAAGATCTGAGAAAAAGGCATACTTGAATTATAAATTTAGGGTTTCTAACATGCGTGAAAAATGGAAAGAGCTTAAAAGGCTTAATATAGGTAAAAAAATGACAAATATTCCTGAATCCTTAAAATTAATACTTTACGGGTTCTTCTGTCAGTGTTAACCCCCTGATAGTGACCTCTTAGGATTTTACCTCAATAATAAGTTATTAGATCAGTGTTTTAAATTTTCAACAGTTACGGAGGAGACAGTTGTGGGGGTTTTGAGGAACATACAATCGAAGGCTATGGGTCTGGATGGTGTTAACATAACGTTAATTATGCTTTGTTGTCCACAAATAATCCGGCATATTACCCATGTTATTAATTCCTGTATTGAGCGGTCTTATTTTCCTCAAGATGGAAACATGCGAAGGTCATACCATTGCCCAAGACATGTAATCCTACTCAGATGAGTGATCTGAGATCAATATCGATTTTGCCGACAATGTCAAAGGTGCTTGAGAAGGTAATTGAATTGCAGATGGTGGAGTTCCTTAATTCAAGAAAACTTATGCCGGACAATCAGTCGGGATTTCGGCGCGGTTACAGTTGTACCTCAGCACTTTCGAAAATTACCGATGATATTATCAGGGCTAGTGATAGCAGCAAAGCCACGGTCCTAATACTTCTCGACTACAGCAAAGCATTTGACATGTTGAATCATGAAATATTGTTGGCGATTCTCGATTGTATGGGTTTTATGGACTCTTCACTGGCTCTAATTCTCAATCAATAATCAATCTAAGTAGATGGACATATGTCTGGCACCAGGTCTATTGTGTCGGGTGTTCCGCAGGGTAGCATACTGGGCCCTCTGCTGTTTACACTGTATACGTCTGCCTTCGCGAAATCGCTTAAACACTGTCAACATCACATGTATGCTGATGATACACAGCTATATTATTCGTTTCTTCGTCTGAGGTCGCGGTTGCAAATTTATTAATAAATGAGTTCTCTGCTAAAACTTCAACTGATCATCAACTCAAATTAAATCCGAAGAAATCTGTGTCGTTCGTGTTTAGTGGAGAGCATGTCAGAGTGAATGTTCGGGAGAGTTTGAATATTAAGATTGGATGTGATGATATTGAGTTCCGGGACTACGCTAAAAACTTGCGGCTTGTGATGGATTACCGACTGCGCTTTAAGGAGCATCTAACGTCCAAATTACGCGTAGCATATGGTGCATTAAAACAAATATATCCGCATAGGCATTGTCTTACCCGTGAGACGAAAAATATGTTATGTGGGACGTTGGTGTTATGTCATCTGAACTACTGTGATGTTGTTTAGGGTCCTTGTCTTGATAGTGTTGATGCAAGGCGTACTCAAAAATTACAGAATGCCTGCTTGAGATTTATCTATGGTGTAAGAGGGCGTCAGATTATCTCAAATAAGTTAAAAGAGGCCAAATGGTTAAATATGTATAACCGTCGCATACTGCATTCGGTTGTATTTTTTTACAAACTTTTGAAATCGGGAACGCCACCGTACCTGCTCGACAGGGTTGTTTTTCGAACGGACGTTCACAACCTAAATATTAGGCGTAAAAGTTTAATCACTATACCCGCACATAGGAAAGCTATTTTTAAACGATCTTTTTCATACAATATAGCTTCGGTGATTAATAGGTTTACGATTATGGATTTTTCGGCATCACATAAAACCATTAAAAAAAGAATAGAGACATGTTTGTTGCAGCATCAATGAGAGGTTTGGTTTGCGTGACTTCTGATGTTGAATTAATTGGTTATGAATGAATAGGGCATGTTTGTATATTTAAGTTAATGCTCAATGTCAAATAATTATTTTTGTGTTTTTAATTTGTTTAATTATTATTTCTGTACAAGGTACAACAGCACTTGACTCGTGTCAAGAAGCTGCAAATACTACCTTTTAGTAACCAAGTGATAATGTATTACATATATTCTAATTTATTGTAAAACACTTGTCTGGTTCTAATAAACGATATAATAATAATAAAACGAATAATACATTCTAAAAATGTATAAAGTCTAAGATTGTTCCAATTGATTAAGCTGCTGAAGATGTGATATCTTAAAAAAAAACAGTAAAAGGTAGTTGAATATCAATGTTAGTCACTTGGTACCTCGTATAAACAAAAGAACATTTGAAATAATATACTATTAGGAGATATTAAATATACACAATCAATAATCGCCTCTTTGGCATAATAGAAGACTATAAATTTAAATTGAATTGAATATATGTTACTGGCTTCAAAGTTAAAATTTACGTTATGGGCTCACATATTATATGTATAGCAATTGGATTTTTTTACATAGTTCTAGATTCTAGATTATTGTTAAGTGTGTTTTGTATTTGTCAAGAAAATATATCAATATTTAAGTAAAGGCAAAGATTTTGACCTAGTACGAATAAATGAAATTTCGCAATAAGGGGATATTCAACTGCGATATTACAGGACCTCACGGAACGAGGTGCATCAAAGGTAAATAAAGAAAACAATACCATATTATGAAATAGGAGTCTTAGAAAAAATTGCTACGTGGGGTAGGTCCGAGACAATATTTTGTTATCCCTTTGATTTGGGAACGCAATAAAACTGCATGTCATGTAGTTATTTATTAATTTTATTAATTAACATTTTAATTTATATATGTTTCCAAAAAAGTGTATTTTAAAATTTTTAATAATAATAATTTTCCAAAAAACCAAATGGATAAATATCTACGAACTATCAATAGGTATGTTTAAAAGTACTCTTAAGAGTATTTAATTAGATAGGTAATTCAAACTTATTTTAAAAATAATAATAATTCATATATTCAAGTGACAATATCTGGCGGTAACAAATTGCAAATTTAAAGAAAAAAATAATTTATCAGGAATACAACTGTTTCGGGATTGGATTGAATTAAGTGGGACAGAGATTTAGATGCCTCATTGACACTGCACAATATTTTTATCTTCGCTCAAATGCTTTATAGAATTTTACTATCTTTTATCCAAATTATTCATTAAAGAGTTGTAATTTTCTGTTTTAGTTTAACAAGAACAATTTTTTACTAATTAAACATACATCACATTAAAATTTGGTAGAGAGTCAAATTTTATGATAATACTACGTTTTTCACGTCTAGGAAATAATAATATTTATTAAATTAGCAAGTTTTGCAACGACGACGCAGACAAAACTTAGGTCAAACAATAGCAGTAATAAGGCTTGAGGCAAAACTGTGTCAAGTAAAATCAAGAGAGTCTAGTGGTTTTATTTCGTATCATTGTTAATGTAAGTCAGTATTTACTTACTCGTAATAATTTCTTCAATAAATATCTTTCAAATTGCCATCTGTGTATAATATCTGGAAGAACCTTCGTATTATAAAGATTCTTTTCGAATTTATTGGAATTTGGTTACCTTACCCTTATACAAATTCTTAAAATAAAAATATACTAAGTATAAACAATATATAGGTTTGTTTTATCCCACTAGTAATTCGCCTTGTATACATATAAACCTAATAAATATATAAACAAAAATGCCAATTCAAATGATATACAGGCTGAACTATCACTCAGTACAAAAATTACAAAATGCAAAAAAACCATAAAAAAATTGTTTCGGAATTTTCATGAGATGTTTTCCAAATAGGAAAGACATGCCTAATCCTCGCACATTTCTAAATGTTGTAAGTACAACGTTTGTCAGATACTGGTACATTGCAAGCTCAAACGGGTGGACAAGGAGGGCAAAATAATTTAGAACATGTAGTGGCTGTACTAAATTTAATAGAGGAGGAACCCTCCATAAGTACTACGGAGATTGCAAAAAGATTGGGAATATCTCAGATGAAGGAGTATTCTGAAGGAGAACGGCCTTCTCCCCTATCACATACAAAAGGTACAGGTACTAGATGAAGTTCAGTGATTAAGCGCCTAAACAATTGTGGTGAAGTTAACGGTGGCCTCTTTGAACATTTGCTGTTGTAGTGCTTTGAAGTGTTATTTGCATTTGTGTGTTTTTTGTTACCCTTTGGTGTTTTCCGAACGGACGGGATCCACCTTGTCGCGATAGTCGGGCTGAGTACCTGACATTAAACAAGAAGAGTGGACGAGGTCCCCAGCAAGTTCAAAAATCATTCGACATATCCGAAAGGTAGGTGCTAACATAATATTTAATATTTCGCATGATTGAGGTCACATAATCATCTACATTTTCTAAATACATTTTTCACTTTAAATGCTCGGTAAATCGATACTCTTGGCAACATGGCGCGGTATCATAACCTTTAAGCTAATGTCTAATTTAAACTCATAGGCGTCGTAAAAAGGGAGTTTAATATGATTTACAAAAAAATTATTTTCAGCCTTAATAAAAATGTTGGAAATTTTTTCTCTACCTCCAGTTAAAACTTTTGTACTGAGTGATAGTTCACCCTATATGCTAAGTATTTAATAGATATCTAACTAATCTTTTGACAAGTTTCAAACTAAAAAAAAAAACAAGCTACTAGAGAAATTCTACGCAAAATGATATAACGATATATGTGGAACATTTTGGGATATTTACCAAACCAAGTCGTCCTGACTTGGCTTGTTGAATGTGAATGTCCTAAGAAAGTACTTTTAATTATTCATGGAAGCAACCAAGTGAGGGTTTGCAAGAAGGTGACATTAAAAATATATGCCTCACTCATATCTTTTAGGCAGAAATCTCTATATATAGATATACATAAAATATTAAATACAAATAAAAATCTAAAACTTTTTCTACTAAAAAACAAATTTAAAGTACAACCACCCTTTGGCGGTCCAATTCCATCACAGCATATCGACCATTTTTGGTCATACATAGACTACCTGGACGATCAATGTCCAGTAGTTGTTCGCCCTCCATACCGATACTGGTTACATATTGACCACGTTTGTCGAATACTTGTAAACGGTTGTTGCGGGTATCTGCAACGATTATTTGTCCTTCATCGTTACATATAACGTCTTGGGGACGGAAAAATTTTCCAGGCTCATTGCCTTCCCCTCCGAAATAATATTTCTGAAATGCAAAGAAAATGTTGTATTAAAAACTGATTGTGAGCTTTGACATATGTTTCTCTGGACATAAACCTTTATGTAGCCTGGAGGATGATGAAATAATTGAGCGAAGCGTGGTGTATTAATACAAAATTACTTTTTATTGATCTAAACTCATTCATATCTAAAGAACTTGCGAATGATACTTGAGTAAATAAAAGAGTTTGTGCAATCCTTAGAGTCGATCACACAATTCCGTTATTCGAGTCGATTTTATGTAAAAATGTCTAGGATGGATTGTCTCCGTCCCTGTGGGGCTTTGTTAGAGATAGGTTAGCGGTGAGAAATTTGGCAGTTCTTTTGATTCAGACACAACTTTTCACCATGTCTCTCGATCAAGTTCGAGAACCTGAATCATGCCGGGTGAGACAATTCACTGATACTTATATATCTTCTATTTACTTTCCCGAACCATAAGGAAAACATTGTGAACGCGCTAAAAAAATATTTGAGATAAAGACGGATATAACCATTTTGAAGACCGTGAAACGATTAAGACCTTTTTCGGATGGAAGTCTGTCTGTCCCTGTGTCTGTATGTGTATGTATTCCTCCACGATAGCGCCTAAACGCTTTAAGCAATTGAGCTAAATTTTGGTATATGAATAGAAATATTAAGAACTTCTACATTTTCAGGAGATCCCTGTAATGACCAATCAATTACCTTTAAATTATTAGTATTAATATCTTATGCAACCACCTCCAACACATCATTATGATATTGATGGATGCATAACCTCTTATATGTAATACGACACTTTTCGATGGATGCTCTTAATAATTTTGTCCAAAGTAAAAAATTTGATTTTTTTGATGTGTTTCCGTATATATAGGGGTGTTTTTTTTAGATGCTGTAGTTATAAACAGGGTGATCACAGTTCATTTTTTAATGTGTTATGGATTGTCTAATCTAACATTGTTTTCAGATTGCAAATGAATAAATGTTAAATGTTTAGAAATTTTTAGCATAAGCACTTTAAATTTATATGCAGGGTATCTATTCTTTTTTTTTAAGGAAAGAAAGCAATATTTTGATTTTTTTAGATTTCAATTCAAAATTTCTAGCAAAAAAATTGGTTGTGTTTCTATACAGGGTGATCTCATTCATTATCATTTTTTTTAATTTTTTCCATTTTCAATCAAGAATACATTAGGGTAATACTATATAGTTCCTAAAGGTTATCTACGTGGTAACTCAAAAAATTTCTCACTCATTTATTAATATAATAAATGTTTCGATGTAGGAAGTAAAAAATTGATTTCTTCTTTAGTTTCACTATATACAGAGAGGTTTGTGTAGTTATACAATTTAGATACAAGGGAACTCAAAAATGTTTTCATTTATTTTTTAAGGTATTTGGGCATGGCAATACCTAATTAATAGGAAAACTTTTGAGTTTTCTTAGTTTATTAGAATGATCTCATAATATTTATTCATATACAGGGTGTCTGAAATGTAATTCTATTTATTTGATTAAGTTTCCAACCCATATTTTCAGTTTTTTTTATAACCCTCAATGAGTTTTGTCATAGATAAGACTACCACAAAACGACTGGGAAATCCCAAAGGGATTTCTTGTATTAAAAATAAAATTCTAATTCACATTACATCCACATCAAGAGATCCTTTACCTTAAAACAGTTTGCTTGTTGCTTATATAATTTATGAGAAAATTACGTTTATATGTAACAAATATGTAGTATGGCGGTGTTACATATTTGTAACTTTAATTCAATTTGGTATTATTTCTTTTACCGTGGACCGTAGCTCAGTAATAATCGATGTGGCATAGGGTGCGGAAGATACTGGGTTCGATTCGTGTTCTTCCGTTTCATTTTATTTCTAATTTTTACCAAAGTAGTTCGGTTAGTTATCACGTTATAATTATTAATTTTAGCTCGCCATATCATATAATGTAATATATGTATAAATTTGGAGGCTATTAGTTTCATTCAGTTTTTTTTTTGTTTTAATTTCGGTCAGCTGTATACAATGTTAAAGTTCGTACAAATTAATTTAACATACATCACCATGCTACTGTCATATTCGAGGGATCTTTTTCATATGTCGCATCTTCAATGTTAAATAGAGCGCAGAACCAACTTGCTTTAACGTTAGCAGCTTTTAAGTGACATTTTAAATTGTTGTTTTGGATCATACTTAGTTATTTCCTAAAAATTGGACGTCCACAGTAATAGGGACTATTTCCTCAGAATTACTTGATTATGCTATAGTTGCGTAGTTGTGAGTGTATTAGTATATTGTAGTACCTATTCTAATTCTAATCAATTAAGTATCACTTTTTTTTTTCATAATATTTAAGATAGAGTCGAAGAATGGCTTTTGCCAAATCTCTGTCTTTTTGTGCAAATGTAATAACTTATATTTCACAATAAATCATTTATTTATTTATATACGTGTTTGACTAACTTCTAGGAATCATTGAGCATATACAACGGGTTTAAAAACGGGTTTTAAAAATTAAATAAAGTTATACTTCTTAAACTTATCCGTAATATTGAATAATTTTTAATTATAAAAAATTAGGTCAAATTGGCGTTCGAGTGAGGAGTGAAATTTATCATAAAAAACTTGCATTGATAAATAGTCGAAAAGGGCTGAAAATAACAAAATATTTTCAAAGTAAACTTATTCGAAATATGGAATAACTGTTTATAGTTATGTCACAAAATAACCTAAAAAGTGTCACATTGAAGAATTGGTTGGCGCAGGCGTTCACAAATAGTGTAAAAAGAGTCAAAAATGAAAAAAAAATATATATCTCCAAACATAATCAACAAAATGCGGCATATTCAAACTTGTTTACATAGGCGTTCATAAAAAAGGGTCAAAACAGTTTATTACTTTTTTATTTCTAATTTTTGAAAAAAAGGAGGTCGATTTTTTCGTTTTTCTTGAACCTTCGTATTTATATTGTCTTTAATAAAAGTTAATACTGTAACTTATAATATATTTTAAACATTTGAACGTCTATTTGTGATAACTGATTTGCATGTTTCTTTTTTGTAATTTTTTCGATGAAAATTAAGATTGCAAAGCCTGATAAGATGCAAATCATGGCACAGACACATTGCACATATGTATAAAGAAATTTTGGAAAGCATAATAACAATGCGCAAATAAATAAATATATATAAAAAAAACAGTATTATAAGAATTTGGAATTGAGTCTAAAACATTACGAAACTGGCCTGAAAGTAAGCTCCGCTTTATACACCATGTCTGAGTCTATGGAGTAATGATGCTCTACCAGTATTGAGAGCCACTACGGCAAACCCAAACAGTTTTTAGACTGACCATCATAATCTCTCGCCGAGGCTTGTCCTCCAAACGAGCTTTATATCTAGATATTTCAAAATCTACCGGACGAAATATTTGGAAGAAAGACAATTTGTTTCATCTTTCTAGATAAGCTGGGAAGTCAATTAATTTGAAAAAATGAATGCTAGGAAAGGACTTTTGTATAAGATGGTATATAACGAATCAGCATGAACTCGTCCTTAGAAACTGTTGTCTTCGTTGACCTTTTTAGTTTATGGACACCCTGTATAGGCCCCATTCTGTGTTTTCTGTGACTGTAACGTAATACACATTGACAC
This sequence comes from Apoderus coryli, assembly GCA_911728435.2. Classification (NCBI taxonomy): domain Eukaryota; kingdom Metazoa; phylum Arthropoda; class Insecta; order Coleoptera; family Attelabidae; genus Apoderus; species Apoderus coryli. The sequence continues at coordinate 7,024,677 of OU452214.1, read as the reverse complement.
AATGAAACAGCTTCCAATAATGGACACCGTGGTCGTCGTTTACAGAAAACATTAGAAAGTGATAGCGATTAGTTGTAAAAACCGTTAACAATGGCAGTCAAGGATTTGCAATCTGTCTACTGTTTTTTTGTGAAATAAATAATAAATTATTATCGCTATTAATATTATTCTTACCCTTCTTAAATGAGAATCCAAAATCAACAATCGGTGACTATTAAAATCACTGACAATAATATTTCCATTGGGATGGAAAGCTACTCCTCTTGGTAGATTCATATGGCGTTTCACCAGCATATACGGATGCTTGCCATATTGGATATTGTACGCGTTTATGAATCTGCCATTCCATTCAAATAATTGGACTCGTCCATTACGTGAGTCTGCGACCAAAATTTGTCCTTTCGAATTGCATGCAACACCCCAAGGGTAGTTGAATTCGCCAGCAGCATAACCGGGACCACATCCGAATTTCAGCAGGAATGTCCCGTCACGACTGAAAACCTGTTATCAGAAAGAAAAAAAGTTCATTAATGCTATAAATTTTGTCCATAAAGTTTGCTAAATAATTGGTGAGCCATGAAGCAATTTGCAAGATAGTCCGTCGAGAAGTTTGTCCCCATCAACGATCGTTCGTCCCCCCCTTATGAACAATAGTTAGTGCTTGCAGTGTTATTTTTAAAATACAAAGTATCTCACGGGGGATTGTGTTTATGGAGAATTGAACAACAGAGAACGTTACTTCAGTAGGTGAATGAGTAGGTCAATCTAATCTATACTTCTAAAATATTTTAACATTCGTGCAACTTAAGGTTATATAGGAAGTTGATACCCACTATCTTATTTCAAATGGAAACACCCTGTGTATAATTATATTTTTGGATTCCTTATTTTTTTTTTTTTAATATTTTGTCACAACACTTTCCTGGTCTCTGGAAAATATTCACCATTTGGTCACCTGAATAAGCACACTCTGGAATTTTTGACGGTAGACGAAGAATCTTAGAAAATGAACTATCTTGACAGGTTCACCCATAGGTTACAGGGTGGTCACAAACTACTATAATATTGGTATCTAACGGGTGATTATTAAGCAACTTTTTGACAACACTGTTTTGGCAGCTCAGCTGTTTTCGGGTAACATGTTACTGTTAAACATATGTTCAGTTTAGTCTATAATTTAACCATGAATCGACTTACAAACGAACAACGCTTGCAGATTATTGAATTTTATTATCAAAATTCATCATGTTCGGTTAAGAAAGTGCATCGTGCACTTCTTCCATTTTATGGTCAGTTTGGGTGACCTTCTGAGGCTGCTATTCGGAATCTTGTGACTAAATTTCGCACCAAAGTTACATTATTGGACATTAAACCACCTACACGTATATGTATATAGAGTGCGGACAAAGGAAAATCTATAAGCTATATCCGCCAGTGTTGTTGGTTCGCAGCCATGTGGGAAATTTGGCGAAAGGATTTGGGTGTAAAACCTTTTAAAATTCAGCTGGTGCAAGAAATGAAGCCACACGACATACCACAACGGCTAACTTTTGGTGAATAGGCGCTGGTAAAGTTGGATGAAGATCCACTTTTTTATCGGAAAATTGTGTTCAGCAAAAAAGCTCATTTTTCGCAAGTCGGGGCCACATGCCACACAGACGCGAAACAATGGCCCAATCCAGAAGCGAGTTCGGTGAACAGTATATTTCACGTTTGGGGCCGGTCAATTGGTCGCCTAGATCGTGCGATCTAGACAAGCCCGCAACGGTTGATGCACTGGAACCCAATATTGAAGAATTTTTTCGAGATACCGGCCGATATGTTGAGAGAGTATGCCAAAATTGGACCCAGCGTATGAACCACTTGAGGCGTAACCGCGGTCAACGTTTACATGAAATCATCTTTAAACATTGAATTATATATATCGTTCTATCGACTCAAATAAAGATTTCATACATTTCTCTAAATTTTATGTGTTTTTCTTTTAATCAAATCCAAAAGTTCTTCATAATCACCTGTTATAAGTAAAAATAGCAAATTAATTAAATGGAACAATATGTATATAATCTAAACAAGTTTGCACAAAAATTATATCATTTATTTATATTTTAATTAGGTAGCCATGAAACGTCGTTAAACAAAGTTATAATACATGACATATAATGCCTAACTATTGAAACGTTTGCTGTTTATTCTCGAAAGTTTCTTAAAAATAACAACACAAATGAAGTTTTAATGAAATTGTTTCTTATTCATGGGTAATGTGACAAAATTATAGAAAAAACATGCATAAGGGTAATGAACGGAACACCAATTAACAACCTCCGCTAAAGTAGATAAAACATAATGTTTCTTTATTTAGAGTCATAATTTTTGGCTAAATATCGTGTTTTTGCTATTAGCTTTTACCCTTATTTAATGAAATTATTTTGTCTTAGAGCAATCATATTCAATTCTGATCTCGATTAGTCATAATGAGAAAACAATTCATTAAACTTCCTGAATGTTCTTTCTATAATTTTGTTACATTTCCAACGAATAAGTTCATTACAACTTCATTTGAGTAAATGTTTTCTTCCACTTTTTTTAATAAATAACTAACGTTTTATTAGTTATGAACTGAGTGTCAGGATATCTTAATGTTTCACGCCGTTTTGATGGCTACTTAATTAAAATATAAGAAAATAATCCAATTTTTCTAGAAACTTGCATTTCTTTAAGAAACTTGACTGTTTAGGGATAGAAACAGTGCATATCATTTGAAAGGGAAGTGTTTCAGGATATTTTATGATATATAGGCTATTTTATTTGAGAAAATTGACTATGCTTAGACAGTAGTTTGCGACCGTCAAAATTTCCAGAGTCTGCATACTCAAGTGACCAAATGGTGGATATTTTCCAGATACGTGTTATGGGCCAGAAAATTGAAAATAGAATACTTTAGAAGTCTAGATTAGATTGTCCTATTGATGTAACGAAATTTTCTAAATGATCCGTTGTTTAGTGGCCCATAAAAGTCTAATACGCAATCCACCGTGAGAATACAGGGTGTCTTACGGTGGATGGCTAAACTCAAATATATAAAAAAAAATAATATTAAATTATATTTTCTTAAACAATTGAGCAGGTACTAATTTGTAAATTTGCTTACCTGTATACGATGGTTGTCTTTGTCTGATACAATCACGTCATCCTTAAAATTGACACAAACCCCTGTTGGTCTGTTAAACTCACCAGCACCACGGCCTTCCCTGCCAAATGCGTATAGAAAATTTCCACTTGCATCTAAGACCTAAATTCAATAAACATTTTCAAATTACAGTAGCGTTTTGAAATTTTAATTCTAGCGGACTAGCTTTTCCATAATAGCTAGTCGATGCATTCTTAAAATGTTGATACAATGGACCTGAATATTCACTGCAAACGATTTTATAGGTTGAGTCACGCCGGACGCCACGGAGTTTAATGGGAAAATTTAATATATTTTTGGATATTTGTTGCAACGAAATTAAGGCTACATTTAGCGCATATCAAATTTATGTATGAAAAATGAGCTTGAAAGGGTCTATACCTAAATTCAGAGAATTTTTATTTATTTTAATTTTTCTTAAATTGCAAGGTATTTGAGAAGAAGAAAAGTTGACTAATTTCTTTATTTAATACTCATTAAATAAAATTGTTAATATTATAAACTTAAATTGTTCATAAATAGAGGAGTTAGAAATTGTTGAATAACTTTGACACTTGAGGGTTTAGGCATGGGATAGTACTTTCTGGAAGAACATTAAATTGGTCTTATTATGAGAGAACTGAAATATACAGGGTAAACCAGGCGAGTTGACGTATTCCATTTCATATCATAAAAAATATAACTTTGATATGCATTTTTGTAATGTATGTAGTTCTCTGCATGGCGTCCGTCACCCTGTATAAGTTTAAAATAAAGATTTTTATTATTTTTCTGTTCCTTTTGCTAAATAAACTACTGATCCTGTTGAAAAAATGAAATAAGTATATTATTCTTCATCTTATAAAGGGTGTCCAAAATTGAGGTATCATTTTAATTTTGCTGCCATTTTTTTTTTATTTTCAGATTCTAAATACATTCCGGTTAGTTAATATGGAACGCTACATGAAGGAACAACGTGTTTTTAAAAACATTTTTGAAAATGGCAAAAGTTTTCAAGTTGTAGTTAGGAAATTTAGAACAAAATTCGGTAGAGAAAATGCTCCAACAAATCCGTTCGTGATAACAAAAACAGAATTTATCAACGCAGTGGTCGTTCACCTGAGAATATAGCAGCTGTGAGCAGAAGTGTTGAAGAAGATCCAAAAACATTCATTCGGATCGTTCGCAGCAACTAAACATCAAATGATCCATATTATTCAACATTATGCTTCTTGATCTCCATTTAAAGGCTTATAAGATCTAGCTGACCCAAGAATTAAAACCAGCTAGCTGACCACGCATTACGTCCGCAATTCGGTTCTTGGTCCATCGAAAAACAAGAAGAAAATTAGATTTTTTTTAACAAAGGAATCTTCACCGACAAGGCCTATTTCCAGCTCAATGGCTACGTCAACAACCATTATATCGACAAAAAGTTACGTTTTGGTGTGGTTTGTGGTCCAGAGGAATCATCGGACAATATTTTTTCGAAAACGAAAATGGAAATGCGAATACGGTCAATGGAAATCACTAGAGGGAGATGATCCGAAGCGTTTTGTGGTGGAAAATTGATGATTTAGACGTAGAGAATATGTGGTTTCAACAGGATGCTGCCGTGCCAATTGTCACACAGCAAGAGAGACAATGAATCTTTTGAAAGAAAAGTTCGAAAATCGCAATATTTCTCGTAGGAGTAACCTGGCCACCAAGACCGTGCGATTTGACACCTTTAGATTTTTTGTGTACAGCATTAATCCCACAACAGTTCACGAGCTTACAACGAACATTCTCGAGCAGATATTGACAGCAATTTATTGCAGAACGTGATTGATAATTGTGGTAAAAGATTGTGAGCCTGCCGAGCCAGTAGCAGGTGTCTTCTGACGCACATTTATTTATTCAAATTAAAATGATACCTCAATTTTGGACACCCTGTATTTAAAAAAAAAAACTTTGATCAGGTTCCTCAATATTTAGCAGGTGATTCCTTAGGCAGCTTTGCATTACCTCTTGTAGAATATTTTGTGCAGCAACACGACGTTTATTGAAAACGCTCGAGTCTACTGAATTGTTACTAGAATATTTGTTTAGAGAATTTGTAATCACATTTATTGCATTTAGGACTAAAATGTCAACAAATACACCACTGAAGAAAGTTTGAAAAAAACATTACAGAATAGATGGAATTGACATAATTCCAAAAAGTTTTACCTGAATACGATAATTGCATCGATCAGCTACCAGAAACTGTCCCAAGCTGTTAACAGCAATACCCCATGGCCGACACCAGGTACCATCTGCACTACCCTCAGCACCGAATGTTAGTGTAGGTATATTGATCTTTTTCTTTGCTAGAATTTTAAGCTTCCTTGAGATACAGTAAAGAGCGAAATCTAATTAAATTATTCTATACGGAGATTGGTATAAGGTTAATTTCAAATTGGGAAGTTACAATAATTTTACAGTAATGCAGATTGTCACCAATTTTACTTCACGCCAGGCGGAACTGGCAAAGACAAATCGGCTGTTCTGCTAGCTCAATGTGAAAAAGAACTAAGTTTATCCGTAAATATGTGCATTATAATTATTATATGATTAGTTATACAGTGAGCACCAAAAGTCTCCCCATTTTGACTTCTGAACCGTTTGGCATTTTGTGATGTAATTTTGAACAATACGTACCATAGGAATAAGTTCTGTATTTTTTGATATATCAATGACAGTTTTAAATGTCAAAATGACAGCTGGAGGCGCATTAGATTATGTTTTTTGATTATAATTTTTATACACAAAGCATTTTCTAAATTTGATTCAATCCTTTTTATCTAACAAGCCCTAGCACTAGCAGTACTCATTAACTACTTGTGAACTATTTATTTTACAAAATAAAACACAGGGGGGAGGGACTTTTGTTCCTTGCTGTATTCATATAAGAAAAAACGACACAGAGGCCTTTTCGAGTATGTAATATACATTTTTGGAAAAACATATAGATTGAGCATATTCCAAAATTGATAGCATTTCAAAAACCACATATTTCTGAAATAGACATGCAAAGTTGCCTTCATTTTTATTGTTAAATAGTTATAAAAGCAAGGGTTGGTTCTATAATTGATTTTGTTAGCTTCCTTTTTTATTACAATTCATAATAGTATAATAGACTTACTTTGTGGTGAGCAACTGGCTGTAGTATGCAGCTTCATTCCTGTCGAGAAACTGGGTGCGTCTGGATTGAGCAGTGATGTCTTTAAACTAGACGAGATAGAAAAACTCTCTTACTTTGAGATAATAATAATAATAATGACAAAACCAGAATTTGGCTAACAGGCTGCAAACAAATTTCTAGTACAATCCACTGCCGTGCTTATATTTTTTCTAAGGGGTACACCAAAAGAGATAAAGAACACGGACAGACTCTATATCTCTTTTGGTGTACCCTTAGAAAAAATATAACCACCGCAATGTATTGTACTAAAATATTCGTTTGCAGCATGTTTTTAGAGGTTTTGGATATACATTTTAGTTAATAATTTTGAACCCTGATCTCCAAATTTCTTATATTTTGCCTGTCTTGGGCTGAGGAATCATACACAAAAAAATTTTTAGAACTATTTTTATAATAATAGTTTCATATCGATATTTTTCGTTTGTTTTTTTTTTTATTTTTGTTATACAAAAAAATTGCAAAATTACAATAATAAAGATTTTTTGGAACGAGTAACAATTAATTACAGGCAACATGCTGCTAATAATCTTGCAACATTGCAACGCTCGTAAACACGTTGCGCGGAATTGAGATTTAAAAGATGCTTTAGTATTTCGAACAGAAACTCACCTAGTTATTGCGGACATATTCATGTCCCTTGTTTCAAGGAATTTGTTCATTGTTGCTCGGATTTGATCTATTTCGGCTCTGAGACTCACTGACTGACTACTGTCGCTACCATACCGTTCCCTAATGGTTTTCTCCAATTCATTGAATACAGATATTTCGCGACTAAATATTAGAACGGCAACACTAGAAGAAATTGATGCAATGTGTCAGTTTTATTTTGATTGCTTAGAAACAAAATATCACCGTTATATTATGCTGACGCTCTATAACTTACCGTTTGATATGTGCTATCATTCGCTGGCAACTTGCAGGTGATTCGGCAAGCATACGGAGAGCTTGCGTCTCCAAGAAACTAATCTGTCTCATGAATTTATCTCTCGCTAGCTTAATTGTGGAGCTAAGTAATGAGATTTCAATTTGTGTAATCTCCTCTTGTCTGGTAGTCGCGACAGTATGCCTAGAGTGAATTGATGGTGGACTATTATTGCACATAAATGGCTGGCAATCGCGAATGGATTTATCCAGAACTTTGTGGTGTATGGGGCCCATAATATCTGACTGTTAAAAAACAAAATAAAAACATTATCTGATCATTTACAGCTCCTCATACTATACAGAATTTCCCGAAATTAGCCTAGCATAGTTGACCAACACGTTCTATTAAGACAACAATGTACCCTAAAGGGCGTAGCCCTCGAGAGGTAATGATTTCTAATAAGAAGTATGCACTATGGAATTTACTGACAAATTGCAACAGCAATTCTAAACTATTTTCCTTGAAAAAGTTCAATTTGTGACACTTTCTCCTTAAGGTAGTGGTTAAGCTTTAGTTTTATTTTGGAGACGCCAAACACACTGGTCATCCAAAAACAAGCTGTTCAAATCTCAATATCGAAGCAGTGCGTGAGAGTGTCGGTGACAATCCAGGAACATCAATTCGGCGTCGTAGAATATAATTGCAAATTGCAAGAAGGTCTCTACAGCGTATACTAACTAAACATCTGTATCTCCATGCTTACAAAATCCAATTATTAACACAACAACTCAAGCCTAATAACCATGCACAGCGAAGATAGTTTGCAGAATGGATTATTCAGCATCAACAAATAATGGATGCTGATTTTTCGAGCAAAATCATCCTAAGCGACGAAGCACATTTTCACCTTGATGGGTTTGTTAATCGCCAAAACTTCCGCTTGTCGAAAAACAAATGCATCCACAACGTGTAACGGTTTGGTGTGGATTTTGGGCTGGAGGCATAATTGGACTATACTCTTTTGAAATTGAGGCTGGTCAAGCAGTGACTGTTACTAATGCTCCATATCGCGACATGATAACGCAGTTTTTTTACCGAAATTGGATGATATTGATGTGGCCAATATGTGGTTTCAACAAGACGGTGTACATGCCGTACAGCCCGTGAAACACTTCAATTACTACATGAGACATTTCCAGGTCGTGTAGTCTCCTGTTTCGGTGATCAGAATTGGCCTCTTAGATCGTGTGATTTGACACCATTAGATTTCTTTTTATGGGGCTATTTAAAATCACAGGTCTATGTCAACAAGCCCATAACCACGCGTGCATTAAATGAGGAGATTCAACGCTGCAGCAACGAAATTCAGCCACATTTATGCAGAATGGTCATACGAGTGCGTATGTGTACGCAAAGCCGTGGAGGCCATTTACCCGATGGGTTATTCCATAAATAACCCTGTCCTCTGTACTTTATGATTCAATAAATAACTTACAATGAAAATACTGTGTTTTCTATTTAATTCAAATCTTGCGTTAATTTTGGGACACCCTTAAATAGGTAGTAGTATTCTGCTTTAAGTTTGTACCTAGTAGATATACAAATATTATTAATTTGTTTATTTACAATGCATTTTCAATTATCATTTAAGAGTGATTGCCCACGACTAGGGCAACCCGCAATTTTGTGAGGGGACAAGGTACCGGTAACAAAAAGGCTGGATAATTAGGCGTAGTTATACTACGTTCATACATCCTTATCATAGGTTATGGTTAGCACAGGGCCGCAATAAGTCCGTTGCAGAAGTTGAATTTAAATTCAATATTTTTTAATATATCTATAACAATAATTATGTACTTATACGGTCAATTCGATTTGCCTGCCGGTTTGCCACTGATGTACGTCAGCCGACTTTTTTTATAGCGCGCTAGAGGGAACGGATTATATGCTCTGAAAGTTGACCGACGCCGACGCTTGATAAAAGATAATAATATATTATAATACTTTTGTTACTTTGCGGCTTTAGTGTGTGTTGTACGTTCTTAGTTACACCATAGAATAATAACTATAGATAAGAAGGGTCAGTAGACGCTAAAAACGGCATCGACTCGTCGCAATCCCAGCCACATTTCTGGCCCGCTACTATATATATATACTATATCTATATATACTATAAGATACTATACTATAAGTATAGTAGCGGCGAATTGCGTTGAAGACAGAGAGATAAAACATTCCGACACGAAGTGAAGTAACTGTATATTAAACTGTGGTTACACTGTGTAATAATTGACGTAGTTTCATTTAGAAGGTTTATTTTTATTTTGTTTTTTTGCTTTTTGTTTTTGGTTTTGTTAACATGGACTTAAATAAAAACAGTGAACCGGTTCAGCGCAGAGGTGCTAAACGTAGATTAAGATTAAGTATTAATAATATGTCTGAGGCAACATAATAAGCATTTATTTGATAGATAAAGTATACCTGGTACAAAAATAGACCAAAGGACAAGCGATTTGTGGTTCTTGGAAAGACGGAAACGAATCACAGCATCTAATTTTTTAAGAGTATGTAAAAGGCGACCTACGACAAGCTGTAAATCTCTAGTTGAGACAATTATTTATAACAAATATTTTAATTCTGCTGCCTGTGAATACGGTAATAGGTATGAAGCAGAGGCTAAAATGCAGTTCGAAAAAATAATTCATCAAGAAGTTAGACGATGTGGTCTCTTTATAGATGAAGAGTTGCCTTACCTTGCTGCTACACCTGATGGATTAATTGGTGATCAGGGTATTGTTGAAATTAAATGTCCATACTCTGCCAAAGACATAACACCACAACATGGAATAAATCAAAAACAAATAACATTCTGGGATTAAGAGGAAATAAATAAAAAACATCAGTGGTATTATCAAATAGAGGGCCAGTTACATATAACAAAAAAATCGTATTGTGTTCTTGCAGTCTGGACGAAACATGGTTTAAAAGAGAAACAATTTTTAGAGACTGTGTTTTACCAGAAATTGTCGATCCAAGGAAAACCAGAAATATGACTATCAGGGAACCATATCAATGATAACTTTAAACAATAAAGTATGCATCAAACTGTTTGGTAAACACCAAGGAAGCTTTAGTATACAATTTCTTTATAAAAAAAGACGTTTACGTTCTTATGCGATATAAAAATGTAAACGTTTAAATATTTTTAGAAAGTAAACGTACACTTTCTAAAATGCTATAGATTATTATCTTATTCGTGTTATTGTCCGTCAATTAGAACGTATCATTTGCAAAGTTAGATTATATATATATATATATATATATATATATAGAAAAGCCAAATGAAGAAAACGAACATTTGTAAGTTGGAAAAAACACCTGAAGCGTATGTTTTTTCCAACTTACAAATGTTCGTTTTCTTCATTTGGCTTTTCTATATAATATATATAGAATTTATTCAACTACTAGTTGAGTCACTTTAAGTGAATATTTTTCCTTAGCTTATATATATATATATATATATATATATATATAAATTCAGTATTTTCGTAGCCTACTGTTTGAACATCAAATATGTTCAATATATTGGGGTATAGGCTAATGTTGTGGTGTAGTGTAAAAAAGAGTTTTTTTTACACTACACCACAACATTAGCCTATACCCCAATATATTGAACATATATTATATATTATATATATATATATATATATATATATATAATATATGTTCAATATATTATATATATATGTTCAATATATTGGGGTATAGGCTAATGTGGTGTAGTGTAAAAAAAACTCTTTTTTACTATGCCAAGCTTTCGAAATTTTTTAATTTCTTCTTCAGGGCTGCAAATTACAAGAACAACGGTTTATGTTTTATATAAAAAGTACAATTCGCAAGTAATATTACCTTTGGTATGTAAAGGTGAGTTACATTAATGTTAAAACTGACATATTTTTTTATATTTTATTGTATATAGTTGTATATAATTGTAGGAAAACAACCAAAATAATGTTTAAAATGTGAGAATTAATAATATTATTAAGCAGAAAACGTGGTGCCTATTCCAAGATCTAATCTACAATTTGATCAAGAGAACGATTTGCAAAAACTTATAGTGATAGGTATCAAATATAAAAAGTATAAACGGCGAGCGTTTCATTTATTTCATAGATGGTAACATGGGCGGACCTATAAATAGTTCTCGCTAATTTTGAAGGAAAAGCTGTCACTCTTTTCCCCGAATAACCGCGAGATCAATGAGGTGGATATATTAAAATATAATATATTGTGTATTTCTTTGTTCGGCAATCCTAATGTTCCATCAATCCTTTCTCTGATTTATATAATTAGTCTCACTAAAATAAGATTTCCTTTTTGTGAGCAGACTCCAAAACGGCGTTGGGAACTGTCACTTCCCCCACCATCCCGAAGCCCCCACTTCTAAACAACGTGAACGGAGACTAATTTGTTTTTTCGTAATGAGAAAACAGGCTGTCACCACTGTTTTCAGTTGTCCTGATAAGTGCAAAGCAGGCTGCCACTACTGCGTTACAAAAACATTGTAATTAATGGATTGATATCTATGAGCCTTCTGACAAAATTTGACTAATCAACGTCTATGTAGACGTTAATCCATCAACTGTCGTCAAACAAATCGGGAAACAGGCTCTCACCACTGCTAACGAACTGTGTTAAAACAGAAAACAGGCTCTCACCACTGTTTTCCTATTCAATTGGTACTGACAAGGGCTAAATTGATCCTTGTGAGTCATCCGGCTCAGAATTGCGTGAATCACCCAATTGGCAAATATATGTGTACATCGCGCTAGTCGTGTCTATATCTCTTCGTTTGTTTAAACAGTTTTCGTCTCTATTAGTCTCAAACATCTCCAAGAACAGTCTCTTTGTTAAGTTAGGTTCAATGTGTAAGGCTTTTGTGTTTTCGTAACTTGGAAGGTGTCCAGTGTCCAGATGATGTTCTGACAGGGCACATGATCTCTTATTGAGACGACAATCACTTTTATGTGATGTTAACCTGTCTCTTAACACTCGAGACGTCTGTCCAATATAAGTTAGATTACAGGACTTGCAGGGAATGCTATATACCACATTCGAAGTCCTCATTGCATCATCTCTATCTTTAAGCTTTGATAAAATATTGCCAACTGTTTTTGTATATTTCTGTGCTACTTTTATGGAATCAAATTTGCTAAAAACTTTTGCTATTTTTTGTGATACATCCTTTATATACGGAATAGCATAATAAAAGGTTCTTGTTGCCTCACTGTTGTTGTGTGTATTGGTGTGCTCATGTTCGTTATTGACTGAAGATCTATTGGTACTAGTGTTGTAAATTAGTTTTCTTAACAGCTGTTTGGGGTACGAATTTTCAATAAGTACATCGAACAAGATTTTTTTATTTTTTTCCAATAAACTGTGGTGACAAAGGTTTTCTATTCGTTTTTTTAATCCCAAGACGGAATTGATTTTTATCTTCTCAGTGTGGAAAGAATTATAATTTATATATCTTCCAGAATTGGTGGGTTTTACATACCAATCAACGAAAATTTTATTGTCAGGCATTCTAATTAACTTAGTGTCTAGGAAAGGTACACTTCTATCCTTCTCCTCCTCCATAGTGAACTGAATGTATTCATTGTAGTTGTTGAACACTTCTAGAATTACTTCTTTTTTGTTGTGTGGTATAGCACAAATTAGATCATCAACATATTTCTTCAGAAAGGGCAAATCAAAATCCAGCAGTGGTAGGACACAGTCCAATAAGTCATCCATGACATATTGGGCTAAAATCGGTGATAAAGTAGCACCCATAGGTGTACCTAAGATTTGTTTATAAAAATAGTTCTCAAAAGAAAAGTATGTGGAGTCGAAAATGAACTCTATTATATTCAAAAATTCTTTTTTGGGGATGTTGGTAATCTCTGAAATTAGGTTCCACCTTTTCTCAACGCTACGAAAGACCAGATTTTTGGGGATATTACTATAGCAAATTTGATTCCATAAAAGTAGCACAGAAATATACAAAAACAGTTGGCAATATTTTCTCAAAGCTTAAAGATAGAGATGATGCAATGAGGACTTCGAATGTGGTATATAGCATTCCCTGCAAGTCCTGTAATCTAACTTATATTGGACAGACGTCTCGAGTGTTAAGAGACAGGTTAACATCACATAAAAGTGATTGTCGTCTCAATAAGAGATCATGTGCCCTGTCAGAACATCATCTGGACACTGGACACCTTCCAAGTTACGAAAACACAAAAGCCTTACACATTGAACCTAACTTAACAAAGAGACTGTTCTTGGAGATGTTTGAGACTAATAGAGACGAAAACTGTTTAAACAAACGAAGAGATATAGACACGACTAGCGCGATGTACACATATATTTGCCAATTGGGTGATTCACGCAATTCTGAGCCGGATGACTCACAAGGATCAATTTAGCCCTTGTCAGTACCAATTGAATAGGAAAACAGTGGTGAGAGCCTGTTTTCTGTTTTAACACAGTTCGTTAGCAGTGGTGAGAGCCTGTTTCCCGATTTGTTTGACGACAGTTGATGGATTAACGTCTACATAGACGTTGATTAGTCAAATTTTGTCAGAAGGCTCATAGATATCAATCCATTAATTACAATGTTTTTGTAACGCAGTAGTGGCAGCCTGCTTTGCACTTATCAGGACAACTGAAAACAGTGGTGACAGCCTGTTTTCTCATTACGAAAAAACAAATTAGTCTCCGTTCACGTTGTTTAGAAGTGGGGGCTTCGGGATGGTGGGGGAAGTGACAGTTCCCAACGCCGTTTTGGAGTCTGCTCACAAAAAGGAAATCTTATTTTAGTGAGACTAATTATATAAATCAGAGAAAGGATTGATGGAACATTAGGATTGCCGAACAAAGAAATACACAATATATTATATTTTAATATATCCACCTCATTGATCTCGCGGTTATTCGGGGAAAAGAGTGACAGCTTTTCCTTCAAAATTAGCGAGAACTATTTATAGGTCCGCCCATGTTACCATCTATGAAATAAATGAAACGCTCGCCGTTTATACTTTTTATATTTGATACCTATCACTATAAGTTTTTGCAAATCGTTCTCTTGATCAAATTGTAGATTAGATCTTGGAATAGGCACCACGTTTTCTGCTTAATAATATTATTAATTCTCACATTTTAAACATTATTTTGGTTGTTTTCCTACAATTATATACAACTATATACAATAAAATATAAAAAAATATGTCAGTTTTAACATTAATGTAACTCACCTTTACATACCAAAGGTAATATTACTTGCGAATTGTACTTTTTATATAAAACATAAACCGTTGTTCTTGTAATTTGCAGCCCTGAAGAAGAAATTAAAAAATTTCGAAAGCTTGGCATAGTAAAAAAGAGTTTTTTTTACACTACACCACATTAGCCTATACCCCAATATATTGAACATATTTGATATTCAAACAGTAGGCTACGAAAATACTGAATTTATATATATATATATATATATATATATATATATATATAGCTGATAATACATAGCTATTATACTCTGGATGACAACCTTTGACAAATTTGATTCCATACATCTGATCGCGAATAATCACGCAACATTTCACTTACAATACTAAAATAATTACAAATATATTACTAACAATTTTTTTGGCGCCTTTGCAACCAATCCAATTTTGTAGGTATCATTTGTTTGTTTGAAAGACACTGTAGATAACGTTTTATTTAGGATATTTGCAGCATTGCCAATGGTATGTTCAATTTTTAGAGAATCTTAAACCCAAGCAGTTTATAGGTATGGAAATTTTGAGTAAATATTTTCTGTTGAGAATATAAGTAGTTATGAAATAAGAATACAATTTTTTTTATTTTAAGTCTAAAAAATTGTGGAACACACCTAAAAGAACTAACAATGAAAAATATTAAATTAAAGACTAGTTTAGTGGTAAATAATCTTTAACGAAACACGGTTAGTCAGGTACTATTTATTTTCTCCATTATTAGAGTGAAACCAACTCACCACTAACCAAATCTCATTTTATTATACGAACGTAGGTAGTATATTGCGGGATTACCGAAACTAAAATATTTTTTTATATTCACTATCTTGTCATAATATAAAATACGATACCAGCGTAAATATAATATTTACGCTAGGCACATACAATTTATTCCAATTTGACAACATTGTCCTACAGTTCGAACGAATAGTCCACCTAGCAAGAAAACAGAATAAAATAATATTAAAATCAAACCCATATGTTAATGCCTATCTCACTCTACAGTTATTACAATTAATTACAAAATAATGATGATTTAATATTAACCGCAGTTTCTACAAATTCTGAGTACACCTATGCAGAAACCTTAAACAAATCTAAAAATACACCAAGTAATATAATATCTACAAATCTACAATGGACAACACCAGAAACTAAAGAAAAATTTGAAACTGTGGTAAGTTTTGAAACTGTAGATAATTCAAAACAGACCTTAAAAAAAATAAGGGATCAAATCAATCCAATTAATACGCAGGGTGGATTTAAGAGTATTCGTGAACTCAAGAGTGGAGCGGTAGTTATTGAAAGCCATTCGAAGGGACAACAAGGTATATTACTAGAAGTTTTAAGTAATCAAAAAGATGTAAAAATTGTGGAGTCTGTGACAACCGACCCAATGTTTTCGATAACAGGTATAGAAAAGGGATTCTTAGACAAGGATTTTGTGACAGAATTAGTCAGATTGAATCATGAAATTGAAAATGAATTAGGATACAGAGTAACCGATAAAATTAAAGTAATTACAAAAATAAAGTGTAAAAATCTACTTAAAGAAAATTGGGTACTACAAGCACCAGCAGCAATATCAAAGTGGTTTCTCAAAAAGAGTCTAGTCAATTTTAATTTAATCAAAGTACATGTTCAGGAACATCTTACTTTAGCTTTTTGTTTTAATTGCAGTGGTTTTGGACATGTTGCTAAATATTGTGCGCAAGATCCATGTTGTTATAAATGCAGTGGGGAACATATGGGAAAAGACTGCACGTCATTAGTTCTAAAATGTGCAAACTGTTGTAAAATGAAATATAGTAAACATGAACATAGTGCGAGAGACAAGCAGTGTCCAGTCTATCAGTCACGTTTAGAACGATATAGAAGACACAATATTAATTACCGAGAATCGCCTTTTTTATAAATAATATTAAAATAACATAATCTAAATGCAGTGAACAAAAAAATAATTTTATTTCAATCGTGCATCAAAATGTTCAATCACTCGGTAATTCGGTGGAAAAGATCAGTCAGAATGTCAACTAAAATCCTTGGGTATTCCTGGTTTCAAGTTGGCCGCATTTTTCTGCAGAGAAGAGGGAAAACACGGTCGATCAGCGGTGTATGTTAAAAAATGTGTGAAGTTCAAGATTTTATCACAGTTAAAGAATGTATCAGTAAGTGGCGTTTTTGAATGTGCGGGTATAGAATATTTTTTGTGATACATCCTTTATATACGGAATAGCATAATAAAAGGTTCTTGTTGCCTCACTGTTGTTGTGTGTATTGGTGTGCTCATGTTCGTTATTGACTGAAGATCTATTGGTACTAGTGTTGTAAATTAGTTTTCTTAACAGCTGTTTGGGGTACGAATTTTCAATAAGTACATCGAACAAGATTTTTTTATTTTTTTCCAATAAACTGTGGTGACAAAGGTTTTCTATTCGTTTTTTTAATCCCAAGACGGAATTGATTTTTATCTTCTCAGTGTGGAAAGAATTATAATTTATATATCTTCCAGAATTGGTGGGTTTTACATACCAATCAACGAAAATTTTATTGTCAGGCATTCTAATTAACTTAGTGTCTAGGAAAGGTACACTTCTATCCTTCTCCTCCTCCATAGTGAACTGAATGTATTCATTGTAGTTGTTGAACACTTCTAGAATTACTTCTTTTTTGTTGTGTGGTATAGCACAAATTAGATCATCAACATATTTCTTCAGAAAGGGCAAATCAAAATCCAGCAGTGGTAGGACACAGTCCAATAAGTCATCCATGACATATTGGGCTAAAATCGGTGATAAAGTAGCACCCATAGGTGTACCTAAGATTTGTTTATAAAAATAGTTCTCAAAAGAAAAGTATGTGGAGTCGAAAATGAACTCTATTATATTCAAAAATTCTTTTTTGGGGATGTTGGTAATCTCTGAAATTAGGTTCCACCTTTTCTCAACGCTACGAAAGACCAGATTTTTGGGGATATTACTATAGCAAATTTGATTCCATAAAAGTAGCACAGAAATATACAAAAACAGTTGGCAATATTTTCTCAAAGCTTAAAGATAGAGATGATGCAATGAGGACTTCGAATGTGGTATATAGCATTCCCTGCAAGTCCTGTAATCTAACTTATATTGGACAGACGTCTCGAGTGTTAAGAGACAGGTTAACATCACATAAAAGTGATTGTCGTCTCAATAAGAGATCATGTGCCCTGTCAGAACATCATCTGGACACTGGACACCTTCCAAGTTACGAAAACACAAAAGCCTTACACATTGAACCTAACTTAACAAAGAGACTGTTCTTGGAGATGTTTGAGACTAATAGAGACGAAAACTGTTTAAACAAACGAAGAGATATAGACACGACTAGCGCGATGTACACATATATTTGCCAATTGGGTGATTCACGCAATTCTGAGCCGGATGACTCACAAGGATCAATTTAGCCCTTGTCAGTACCAATTGAATAGGAAAACAGTGGTGAGAGCCTGTTTTCTGTTTTAACACAGTTCGTTAGCAGTGGTGAGAGCCTGTTTCCCGATTTGTTTGACGACAGTTGATGGATTAACGTCTACATAGACGTTGATTAGTCAAATTTTGTCAGAAGGCTCATAGATATCAATCCATTAATTACAATGTTTTTGTAACGCAGTAGTGGCAGCCTGCTTTGCACTTATCAGGACAACTGAAAACAGTGGTGACAGCCTGTTTTCTCATTACGAAAAAACAAATTAGTCTCCGTTCACGTTGTTTAGAAGTGGGGGCTTCGGGATGGTGGGGGAAGTGACAGTTCCCAACGCCGTTTTGGAGTCTGCTCACAAAAAGGAAATCTTATTTTAGTGAGACTAATTATATAAATCAGAGAAAGGATTGATGGAACATTAGGATTGCCGAACAAAGAAATACACAATATATTATATTTTAATATATCCACCTCATTGATCTCGCGGTTATTCGGGGAAAAGAGTGACAGCTTTTCCTTCAAAATTAGCGAGAACTATTTATAGGTCCGCCCATGTTACCATCTATGAAATAAATGAAACGCTCGCCGTTTATACTTTTTATATTTGATACCTATCACTATAAGTTTTTGCAAATCGTTCTCTTGATCAAATTGTAGATTAGATCTTGGAATAGGCACCACGTTTTCTGCTTAATAATATTATTAATTCTCACATTTTAAACATTATTTTGGTTGTTTTCCTACAATTATATACAACTATATACAATAAAATATAAAAAAATATGTCAGTTTTAACATTAATGTAACTCACCTTTACATACCAAAGGTAATATTACTTGCGAATTGTACTTTTTATATAAAACATAAACCGTTGTTCTTGTAATTTGCAGCCCTGAAGAAGAAATTAAAAAATTTCGAAAGCTTGGCATAGTAAAAAAGAGTTTTTTTTACACTACACCACATTAGCCTATACCCCAATATATTGAACATATTTGATATTCAAACAGTAGGCTACGAAAATACTGAATTTATATATATATATATATATATATATATATATATATATATATATATAGCTGATAATACATAGCTATTATACTCTGGATGACAACCTTTGACAAATTTGATTCCATACATCTGATCGCGAATAATCACGCAACATTTCACTTACAATACTAAAATAATTACAAATATATTACTAACAATTTTTTTGGCGCCTTTGCAACCAATCCAATTTTGTAGGTATCATTTGTTTGTTTGAAAGACACTGTAGATAACGTTTTATTTAGGATATTTGCAGCATTGCCAATGGTATGTTCAATTTTTAGAGAATCTTAAACCCAAGCAGTTTATAGGTATGGAAATTTTGAGTAAATATTTTCTGTTGAGAATATAAGTAGTTATGAAATAAGAATACAATTTTTTTTATTTTAAGTCTAAAAAATTGTGGAACACACCTAAAAGAACTAACAATGAAAAATATTAAATTAAAGACTAGTTTAGTGGTAAATAATCTTTAACGAAACACGGTTAGTCAGGTACTATTTATTTTCTCCATTATTAGAGTGAAACCAACTCACCACTAACCAAATCTCATTTTATTATACGAACGTAGGTAGTATATTGCGGGATTACCGAAACTAAAATATTTTTTTATATTCACTATCTTGTCATAATATAAAATACGATACCAGCGTAAATATAATATTTACGCTAGGCACATACAATTTATTCCAATTTGACAACATTGTCCTACAGTTCGAACGAATAGTCCACCTAGCAAGAAAACAGAATAAAATAATATTAAAATCAAACCCATATGTTAATGCCTATCTCACTCTACAGTTATTACAATTAATTACAAAATAATGATGATTTAATATTAACCGCAGTTTCTACAAATTCTGAGTACACCTATGCAGAAACCTTAAACAAATCTAAAAATACACCAAGTAATATAATATCTACAAATCTACAATGGACAACACCAGAAACTAAAGAAAAATTTGAAACTGTGGTAAGTTTTGAAACTGTAGATAATTCAAAACAGACCTTAAAAAAAATAAGGGATCAAATCAATCCAATTAATACGCAGGGTGGATTTAAGAGTATTCGTGAACTCAAGAGTGGAGCGGTAGTTATTGAAAGCCATTCGAAGGGACAACAAGGTATATTACTAGAAGTTTTAAGTAATCAAAAAGATGTAAAAATTGTGGAGTCTGTGACAACCGACCCAATGTTTTCGATAACAGGTATAGAAAAGGGATTCTTAGACAAGGATTTTGTGACAGAATTAGTCAGATTGAATCATGAAATTGAAAATGAATTAGGATACAGAGTAACCGATAAAATTAAAGTAATTACAAAAATAAAGTGTAAAAATCTACTTAAAGAAAATTGGGTACTACAAGCACCAGCAGCAATATCAAAGTGGTTTCTCAAAAAGAGTCTAGTCAATTTTAATTTAATCAAAGTACATGTTCAGGAACATCTTACTTTAGCTTTTTGTTTTAATTGCAGTGGTTTTGGACATGTTGCTAAATATTGTGCGCAAGATCCATGTTGTTATAAATGCAGTGGGGAACATATGGGAAAAGACTGCACGTCATTAGTTCTAAAATGTGCAAACTGTTGTAAAATGAAATATAGTAAACATGAACATAGTGCGAGAGACAAGCAGTGTCCAGTCTATCAGTCACGTTTAGAACGATATAGAAGACACAATATTAATTACCGAGAATCGCCTTTTTTATAAATAATATTAAAATAACATAATCTAAATGCAGTGAACAAAAAAATAATTTTATTTCAATCGTGCATCAAAATGTTCAATCACTCGGTAATTCGGTGGAAAAGATCAGCTACATGTTGCAATCATATCCACGATGTCAAATTTTATGTGTGACTGAGCATTGGAAGTCAGAATGTCAACTAAAATCCTTGGGTATTCCTGGTTTCAAGTTGGCCGCATTTTTCTGCAGAGAAGAGGGAAAACACGGTCGATCAGCGGTGTATGTTAAAAAATGTGTGAAGTTCAAGATTTTATCACAGTTAAAGAATGTATCAGTAAGTGGCGTTTTTGAATGTGCGGGTATAGAATATTTTTTCAGTGATGCTGAAATTATTGTAATTGTAGTATATAGACCACCCACAGGAAACTTACAAGAGTTTTTTATAAAAATAGAAGCATTATTAAATAATATTTTTAGACCTAACAGAAAAATGTTTATAACCGGAGATTTTAATATTGAACTTCTTAGGGATAATAAGCAAAAAAATAATTTATTATATATGATGACCTCATTTCAATTATCCCCCGTAGTATTGACTAACACGCGTGTAACGTCAGCGACATCAAGTTGCATTGATAATATTTCCACAAACGTTGAATGTAATCTTGTAGAAGTCCTAGAGAACCATGTATCCATATGGCTCAAAAAGCTGATTTTGAAGTCAATCTTCCAATATGTCACAATAAAAATTATATTAGATATTATACACAAATGAATAAGGAAAAGTTTGCCGATGCTTTAAGAGTACAGGATTGGTCGGCTGTTGTTGATGTTGCGCCGTGTGATGTTGATGAGCAATGGGAAATATTTTCTAATAAATTTTGTTTACTTTTCAATCAGCATTTTCCATTACAATTAGTAAAAACAAAAAAAAAATTTAAAAAGTAGACAATGAGCGCGTTAACGAACTTAAAGGTAATTTAGATAAACTATTCGTATTGTCAAAATTTAGCAATTATTATTTGGAGTTATATAGAACCACAAAAAAAGAATATGATATACAATTAAAAAATATAAGAACCCAGAATTATGGAAATAGAATTAAAAATGCGGATAATAAGTCAAAAGTTATGTGGTCAATATGTAAAGAAATAACAGCAAATGAAAAAATCGTAAATATGGCTGTGGATGGTGAAGCCGAGACAATAGCAAATCAGTATAATGACTATTTATTATCTATAATTCCGCAACTGTTATCGGATATACAAGATTTACGACATACTTGTTCTATAAAAACAAATAGGTTAATATGTGTATGTATTTAAAACCAACAACTATGAGCGAAATAGGCGATTTAGTTAATATCATAAAGATGAAACATAGTAGTGGAATAGAGGAGATCCCGAGCAGCATTGTGAAGTTGGCTATTTCGAATATTAAATATATATTGTGTTATATAATTAATAATTCTTAAAAATATAGTATCGTACCAGCAAAATTAGAAATAGCTCTTATAATACCATTATTTAAAACGGAGGATACAGGTAACTTGGAGAATTACCGTCCGATTAGTTTGCTTCCCAGTTTCTCTAAAATATTTGAATTGGTTATGGCTTCCCGTTTAATATGCTTTTTCAATGACTGTAATTTGCTTCATCCGCAGCAACATGGTTACTTGAAGGGCAAATCCACGCACACTGCTATTTTTGAGTTTTTGAATAATATTTTGAGAAATTTTGAAAAATCCGACATTTCAATAGGTTTATTTATAGATTTGTCTAAAGCTTATGATAGCCTTGATAGATCTTTATTGCTTAAGAAACTAGACTTATACGGTGTGCGCGGAAACTCTTTAAAGTGGATAGAATCTGAAATTCACGAATATAACACAAGAACAGTTGACGTAACATATCCAATACATCGTTTAAACGTTTTTGCTAATAATGCACCTTATATGTGCATAAAATTATACAATAATTTACCGCCTAGGATAAAAAACATTAAAGTGTCTAAAATATTTAAAAGAGAAATCAAAACATATTTACTACATTTAGAACCATATTGTTTATCTGAATATTTGAATACAATGTAAAACTGCATAATATTTTCCTTGGGTGTGTATTTTTCTTTTTCTTTTGATATTAGTGTAGTTGTAGTACTTATTTTGACGTGATTTCACTTTATGTACTGACATAATTTTGAAATAATAGTATATTATTTAACGAGCGTATAATGTAAGCCGCCTGTGGCTCGTGTAATATAGCCATTATACGCGAGTCAAATACTATACTTTATCTACGACTATCCATTTCTGGAAGAGTATACATGAAATTTCGTTTTCACTGTCAGAATCCATTAAAATTCACGTTTAACACAATTTAATCTCTACACTAAACCGTAACATTATTGCAAACGTCAAATATTTTTTATTTGTGTAAAATGCAAATGCTCTAGTTGTCATAGTAACAATAATCTAAGGAAGCTCTAATATGTATAAAAATTTATATTCCACGGGTGTGGAATATGAAACTCATATTCCACACCTGTGTAATATGAGTTACATTTTGTACTTAGTATCACAAGCAAAATACGTCTATTAATAAATAGTCGTAGATAAAGATTATTATTATTATTAATGTTTGTGTCTCACTCTTACACTACGCGACGGGACGGTCTGTCTCTACAGGCCCGTTCATAAAACAATGTTGAAAAACAATATACGCATATTATATATATGAGTAACGAATGTGAACTTATAAAATATACTGAATACGTCTAAAATTATAGCTCTACCTTCAGCGTAGAACTATACTGAAATATCATAGATGGAGGCACATGATAGAACGCAAAATGTGCACGATTATTAGTAAACATGTCTTTGTCGATCAGAAAATTATTATTGTTTTTATACTTTTTTAATGACAATATTGATTTTATAAAAAGATAAAGGTTCATTCTAGGTTTCTATAAAAGTAGAATTTCGATATCTTCTCTACAGAGCGTACAATAAACTCTTTTCTCTAATGGATTTTGTGCCGTTTGTTAAGCAAATAAATTCTTAAGAATATTTTTTTTATTCCTATATAAACATCTGTTAAAGTGTCCTTTCTATGCTCAAAAAAGAATTTTTCAAATTGATTGAAAAATAAATGTACAATTACTGATTTCTTATACCTTTGCATTTGGGGTCTGATCAAACCGCCTTCAAAAACCGGAAAATTAAAAACAGTTCAGGAAGATACCTAATACATCTTAAAATATTAACAATTTTGATTATAGGCATTATGCACAACCAACTCATTCTTACTATTTTACCTACTCTTTCATCAACGCAAACATAATACGAGTATTTATAATAATAAACAGGGTCATTCATCCCTAGCAGCCTATTCAAAGTTCTCAGGAACGACAAAAGATATGTTGCTGAAGCTTTGGGGCTCGGTAATATCGGAAAGGTTCTATATTGATGATTTCCGGGTTTATTTTACGTCCGGTTATACCGGAAGTAACCACATACTTATTTTATTTTAAATCGAAGGACACATTTTTCTTTTTTTCCGATTCCCTATAAAATTTAAAGGCCATTTTGTTAAGCATTCCCTATACCAAGACCCAACAGCTTTTTCCTACAATTTTTTTTGGCGAAAAGTTGACGTTTTGTGACTTCTACAAAAATGTCAGTAGTTTTATGGTCATTTCATTCAAGCAGCAAAATTAGAGGGAATACTGAGTATACAAATGATATAGTCAAGATTCAATTGAATTTAAACTTGAACCACGTGTTTACTAGGAAAAGTTATCTTTTCACATGGAATGGTATATATTCGACTAAGCCGTTCGATAGACAAAAAAATAACCAATTTAATGATATATTACTTCACTATACCTAAAATCTTCCATTTCCTCAATGTTTTGAATTGTTTACATTTTTGTGATAATGGCCCGCAATTTGCAGAAACTATCATCTGGTATCAAGAAAATATAAACATATTTTCTTGATACCAGATGATAGTTTCTGCAAATTGCGGGCCATTATCACAAAAATGTAAACAATATTTAGTTACTTATATGATAATATTTTGGCAACCACGTGCGAGTTGGCTGTGGCATATGCCCTTTAAAGCAGTGCTTTTAGACTACATACAAAAACATAAGAGAAAACTTTGTGTTAGTTGAATGATTGATTGAGGTTGACTACGCCTCTGTGTTCTACAGTGTGTCCGAAAAATAACGGAACGGGCGATTATTTTCAAAATGGCATATTTTTAAAAGAAACGGCAGTTTTGATTTATATTTAGCAATTTAGTAGCATACGTATTTGATTCCACCATCTAAGTCATGTTTGTTTCAAATTGCAACCCATAGTTTTTATGATACTTTTGGAGACAAAATCCTGTATTTTCTCAAATAATCTCTTGTTATTTCCCACATGTAGCACATCATTGTACCTACCCAGAAAAACAGCAGCAATTTAAAAGGGCCCTAAAAAAATAAGGGTAGCAATTTGTCACAAAAATGACTTGGTAATGCCGCTATGCGGCAGATTTTGGATCAACTATTAAAATCAAAACTGACCTGCCACTGCTTTTCTTTTAAAAATGTACTATTTTGAAAATAATCGCCCGTCCCGTTACTTTACGGACATCCTGTCTGTAAAATCACCTTTGTAACTATTATAAAGACTATTTTCATTTCACTAACAGCGATTATTACTTGGATAAACTGGCAAACATACAGAATAGATTCATCGAAACAATGTTTTTTTTCTCATTTAAATTAATTCCTAAAATTAATAAAAACATCACTTACCAGTTCCATATTAGCCATCTGCAGCAAATGTTTCACAAAAAAACTAATAACAAAAGCAAATAACTCAGCACTTGTCACTACGTTACTACTCACTAAATATACCAAATAATATATAACTACCCTTCTTAGGTCTCTTTACCTCATAAACCTAATCCCACAACTACCTGGCCTAACTTTTTTTGCCGATGACCATTTGTACTATAATCTATAAAAAGCTCATCAGCAAAAAAAAATCATAATTAATTAATAATTTAAATTCATTCTTAAAATTAATAAAAACATCACTTACCAGTTCCATATTAGCCATATGCAGCAAATGTTTCACAAAACAATAATAACAATAACAAATAACACAGCACTTGTCACTACGTTACTACTCAGAAAATGCAGAATGCAGAATGCACCCATATAACTACCCTTCTTACGTCCCTTTACCTCATAACCTAGTCCCACAACTATCTGGCTGAATTTTTTTTGCCGATGACCTTTTGCGCTATAATCTGTAAAATGGAACAGTATAGAACGGATACTAGAAATAAATCGAGTTTTCACCGACTTAAGAAAGGATGCACCTAGGAAGCAACTCTGAAGGTTATAGAAAAAATAAATACATTAATAAAAATTAAATAGGCAATGAAAATTTTGTACTAAAACAATATATAGTTCGGCGTATTTGTTGATAGCAATAGTATCTTCAATAATTTACCCAACCCAATAAAATTAAATACATACACATGCACATTCAAAAAAATCCAAATTCCAATTAATTATTAATGAATAAAAAGTAAATGAAAATAACATGGTTTTGACATTTTATTTAATACTTAGGTAAGTAAATTCTATTTGTTTTAAACTCTAAATACTGCTCGTTATCCTGAAAATTTATTCCGTTTGCTGAATCTGTTTTGGTTAAAATGTTCAATCAAGTTTTATAGCAAAAAGCGTAGCCCATATTGCTGAAATCTGAACCGTATTGAGGGTGAGGGTAATGTGTTCTTCGAAAAATATGATTTTCTTGAACTAGGCATTTAAAATTCTAAGTTATCTTTCTTTGTTATTTAACTTTGAAAAACATATTTCACAATTATCAATTATTATCCCTTCGTAACACACAACGTTTCTGTCACATAAACAGATAAGCGGCCAACAGGCCACTTGTAATTCTCATAAACTGCAACATTTTCACGTACAATCCTAATTTTAAGCAGTAGCCAAACATTTCGATAGCACTGTAATTTGTTTTTGTTATTTTTCCGGCCTCATT
Source organism: Apoderus coryli (assembly GCA_911728435.2). NCBI lineage: Eukaryota > Metazoa > Arthropoda > Insecta > Coleoptera > Attelabidae > Apoderus > Apoderus coryli. Next base: position 6,997,831 of record OU452214.1, on the reverse strand, counting down.
AAGTTGTTTGGATTGTAGTGTTCTTGTTGGAAAAATCTACTTTAAGAGATATTGGTGAATGTCTTGATAATTATAACACAGGGTGCTCAAAATATACGAGTAAAAATAAAGTTGAGAAAATAGTCAAAACTCAATTTCTTCAAATAGTAACGCCAAAACTGTACTTATTTCATATTTAGCATAAAACATTAATGCTAGTTTGTATAATATTGTCGATTCCGCAAATTTGTAGTTTTTGAAATATTGTCAATTTAATATTTGAAACGCCCATGTTGTTATTATTATTTTTTAATTTATTTATCTACACATCAAGCCAACCTTATGATTGGATAGGGTCGTCATTACACACAATATATTACATTACTATTATTACAATTCAATAAAAGATAAATAAAACCTGCAATACATACAAAGAACACAGAACAACAGTTAAGATCGAGTTTTAAGTCCGGCCCTGTCGTTAAATATAGTTCTAGTGTATTTTGCCAAAGATAATATAACATACTCACAAAGGCCGCTAAATTTTTAAATATATAGTTATCCGAAGTAGAAATGAAAGATAAGAAAGTTATATTGTAATAATAGTAGTCATGCTCGGTACGACAAAATCTTGGTACTTCTTTTGCAATGGTAATAATTGTACCTACCGAATATAACTTTTCTCAGAAGAAAGGAATGTCTGGGTTTTACAACTTGTTCTATAATCTGCACAATGCCTCTATGTGTTTTTTAACAACAACAACAATATTTAAGGGGAATAAGCAACCCTTAAAAATGTTTCATGACTTTGAGAATTATTATTTCAGTATTTTCTATGCTATTTCTAGTAAAATCCATATGGAAGGGGTAAGTGTTTCTGCTGAAACAACAAAGGACTCTTAGTAAGAATCTATCGATTTTTTTGCGATTCTCATTCAAGAACGGTTTACTTTTGTCCTTCTTTGTTCTTTTTTAATATTTTTGTAATTCTTTGTGTTACTGAACCACGCCACTGAATGTCACTCAAAGTAACTTTATGTTCGACCTGGTCGTTAATATTAACATTTAATAAGGGTAGATAGCTTAGATTAGGAAAGAGAGGGGATACCGCACGTTCGTATATCTGAATGTATGGCAAGTGTTACGCTTTTAATGCGGCGGCCATTTTATATGTGCTGAAAAACCGAAAACTACGTTTGCATTTTTGATGATTTTATTTGTGAAAATTGGGAATAGAAATTTATTTTGTATATTAATAAAATGGTACATTGTGTGGCTTTTGGATGCCCAAGTCGCAGTGAACAAAAGGAGTCCAGAATTTCGTTTCATAGGTAAAACTTAGAACGATGTATCAAGTCGCTTCTAGTTTTTATTAGTTTTTAATAATTATAAGTAATCTTTAGGCTATTATCTTTTAGTATGTAGTATAACAGGTTTCAGTTTACCTAATTAAAACTGTTTGATACAACAATTCATTTAAAATCAACATGATAAAGCATTATTTTTTGATAGAAACCTCTATAGATGTTTACTTTACCAGGGGCGTAGACATTATATTTTTCCAAAAAATTTGTTTTTTACTCATTTTTGCGTTAAAAGTGAATAAAATAATGTCACTTTAGCTTTTTAATTATTTCAATCTTTAGAACAACATGCACTAGATAGCCCAGCAAATCACATAATATACTTTTTAATAAAATCTATTTGTGTCAAATGTCTTAATGTTCGTGTATATTTCATAACAAAACTACAGTCTCAAAAATTAAATCCCATTCTCGAAATCAATTAACAAAACTCATTCTATTTAAAGGACAATAAAAACGTTATGTATTGGTGTTGTGTCTACTGCAGTACCTCTCACTCACAGATTATCACTAACCGAAAAATCAGCATTATATAATATGATAATTAGATTTGGGAACAAACTACCAATCAGAATCAAAGAAATAAATAGATTGAAGATATTTAAGAATGAAGTTAGGAAATTACTAGTGGAACTAGAACCATATCAATTGGCGGATTATTTTGATATGTAGTTAGGAGTATCAATTTTTTTTTGTTTTTCTCTTTTTTGACGTCGTTTCATTTATTTGTATGCTCGTGTGATTGTGGATATGTAGGTAGATTTATTTGAAATAAAAAATTGTTATTATTACTATTAATACATCCACATGCACATATCTTTTTTTATTAAAACTATTAATCATCAAAATTAAATAAAATTTCAAAAATATATCACATAAGTTATGTATGTTACGCCTCTGAATCTAAGGGATAAGTGCTAGGTGGTAACACAACGACCGGCACAGTTACGGGTCCACTCTCTTTCCTTGTCTAAGGTAGATAGATATTCTGAATGCTGACTGTTATTTGTCAGATAATATGCTATTCTAGAATTTGCGTAAAGCATAGCGGGGTAAGGGGATTTTGTCACCACATCTATATACATTTCAGTATTTCTAATATAAGGATAAGGGAGGGTTATGGCTGCTAATTTTCTTTTAATGAGTAAGTTTCCATTTAAGATTAAAGAATTTTGTTTGCTACTAATATTATATTCGCTGTCGAATTTTAACGTCTTCTTGTCCATATAGAGGTTTTATTAAATATGCTTTATACCAATCGTATTTATATATGATTTTCTTCTTTTTTGTTGTCAATAAACGGCAAACTTAATAGTGTTTGTATAAAATTATAATTATATGAATTCTCCTCGTAGTCTGAAATATTGAATAATGAGGTTGTTTCTTCTGTGTTTCTGGCCTTGTCCCAACGGCAAATACAAATGTCAAGGTTGATGTTTGAAAAGACAAATTTTAATATCTTAGATAATGTTGACCACTCTAGTTTATCTAAGCCAGATCTATTTGTGGCTTAGCCAATTTTTCAATTCCTTTTTCTGCAACCACTTCCCTTAAATTCAAATAAAGACTTAAATAATTTTAACAATCTACGAAACCCTTTGTGATTTCATTAAAAAATTCAATTTTCAAATGAAATAATCAAGACTTAATCTCACAATTTTTGCTTTTATTTATAGCTACCAGTTTCGCTGTAATATGTATCATCATGCCAGCAAAATATCATCAATAGATATTTTCTTTCAAATCTTAGTTTAAAATGATATAAAAATGACAACTCGATATCCCTTTGTAATGTCAATACCGAACGCAGCGGTCCATAGGCGCACCCTTTTAACTTTTCATAACAAGACATGGCCTACGATATTTTAAAAAACCTGTATGTATTAACAATTGTATGTTCATTTGTATAAAAGTATACTGTATTTTTCCTTGCCGCTCCAACACGGCAACATATAAACTTAGGCTGAAAAAGACTGTTTTTTGTTTTTAGAAGTTCAGACCTAGTCCGTGTTCGAACAGCAAGAACATAATTCTCGATTACAAAAACTATTAGAACGGTGTTAAGAAATAAATTTAAATAAATGTAAATTTGGAATAAATAGTTTAACGTTTCTTGGACATAAAATATCAGAAAACGATATAGAACCAAGTGAAGATAATGGTTTAGCGATAAATAATTTTAGAAAGCCAAACTGTAAAAAAAGACGTAGAGAGATATTTAGGTATCATAACGTACGTATCAAAATTTATTCCAAATTTATCATATAAAACTGAACATTTGAGAGATCTATTAAAAAATGAAACAGACTGGCATTGGGAATATTATCATGAAAATTCTTTCAATGAATTAAAAGAAATATTAACACAAAAACCAGTACTTCAATTTTATGATTATAAAAAATGTTTAAAAATTTCTTCAACTAATGCAATTGGTGCTGTACTACTTCAAGATAATTTACCTGTTTATTGTGCATCAAAATCATTAACATCAACTCAAAGAAATTATGCACCTATTGAACGTGAAATGTTAACTGGATTTAATCAATACGTTTTTGGAAGAAAATATATTACTATTGAAACTGACCACAGCACATTAGTTTCTATAGTAAGAAAACCGCTCAATTCATGTCCGCCACGATTACAAAGAATGTTAATTCAAATTCAAAAATATGATATAAATCTTATTTATAAAAAAGGTTCAACTTTATATTTAGCTGATTCATTGTCGAGAGGTCACGACGATAAGTTTGATAATAGCTCAGATATTGAATTAGATGCTCAAATTTGTTTGGTAACTAGAAATTTTCCAGTCAGTGGTAAAAAAATGTCAGATATTGTAAAAGAACTTTCATCTGATAGAGAAATGATTGAACCAATTAAAATGGTAAAACAGGGTTGGCCAGAGAGTAAACAAAATGTCAAAGATATAATAAAAGTTTATTATGAATTCAAATATGAAATTTCTTTTTGCGATAGATTGTTATTAAAAAATTCTAGAATCATAGTACCAAAAAATTTGAGAAAAGACATTTTGATTAAATTACATTCAAGCCACTTAGGTGCTTACAAAATCCAATTAACACAACAACTCAAGCCTAATAACCATGCACAGCGAAGATAGTTTGCAGAATGGATTATTCAGCATCAACAAATAATGGATGCTGATTTTTCGAGCAAAATGATCCTAAGCGACGAAGCACATTTTCACCTTGATGGGTTTGTTAATCGCCAAAACTTCCGCTTTTGGGGTCCGAGACCCCACATGTGATTGTCGAAAAACAAATGCATCCACAACGTGTAACGGTTTGGTGTGGATTTTGGGCTGGAGGCATAATTGGACTATACTCTTTTGAAATTGAGGCTGGTCAAGCAGTGACTGTTACTAATGCTCGATATCGCGACATGATAACGCAGTTTTTTTACCGAAATTGGATGATATTGATGTGGCCAATATGTGGTTTCAACAAGACGGTGTCACATGCCGTACAGCCCGTGAAACACTTCAATTACTGCATGAGACATTTCTAGGTCGGGTAGTCTCCGGTTTCGGTGATCAGAATTGGCCCCTTAGATCGTGTGATTTGACACCATTAGATTTCTTTTTATGGGGCTATTTAAAATCACAGGTCTATGTCAACAAGCCCACAACCACACGTGCATTAAATGAGGAGATTCAACGCTGCAGCAACGAAATTCAGCCACATTTATGCAGAATGGTCATGGAAAATTTCGACAAACGTGTACGCAAAGCCGTGGAGGCCATTTTCCCTATGTGTTTTTCCATAAATAATAACCCTGTCCTATGTACTTTATGATTCAATAAATAACTTAGAATGAAAAGACTGTGTTTTCTATTTAATTCAAATCTTGCGTTCATTTTGGGACACCCTTAAATAGGTAGTAGTATTCTGCTTTAAGTTTGTACCTAGTAGATACACAAATATTATTAATTTGTTTATTTACAATGCATTTTGAATTATCATTTAATAAAACAAAAACCGGAAAATTAAAAACAGTTCAGGAAGATACCTAATACATACTTAAAATATTAACAATTTTGATTATAGGCCTTACGCACAACCAACTCACTCTTACTATTTTACCTACTCTTTCATCAACGCAAACATAATATTAACTATAGTAACGAGCTTACAATTTGTCTTTGTCGAAAATCGTGAAAAAAACGGCCCAGTTAAAGCCACTTTGGCACCCATTCCGGCAAAAGTATTTGCGAATAATCGTATTGGGTATTTTATTTTTTGCATCACCCGATAGGATACTTATCAAGGCTGATTCAGTGCATTAAAATTATGTATTTTATTAATATACAAGCGGCCAATGCAATCGGTTGCAATCCTTGAGACAATAGTTTAACCCTAAAAAGAAATTGAGATCGAATATATATTGATACCTCTCTAATAATTAACGTTTTTATTGCCATTATTTAAATAATCAAAAACACTATCGACAGATTTATTACGCGTTGCATCTCTATTGCGACATAAACTTTGTTAAAGGATAATGTCTATGACATGAAATTGCATGTTTTCAAACACTTATTTTTGGATATGGTACAACGGTAATCTATAAAAATTCATTGTATAGTTCTTCCATCGTGCGCTAGATGGAAGCACTTGATGATAATTTTGTAGTATTTATAGTTATTTTACTCTAATAATACTATTAATTATAAAATGTTGAATAAAATTGCTAACATAGATTTTTATAGTTTCACCCTAATGTATTCTTAATTTAAAATATACAAAAAGCTACAAAAAAGTTCAATGACCCAGATTCAATAATAATAAAAACAGTCCCTTGACCACCTATTCTGGTTTTTAGATTTCCTAAAGATCCTGCTCGTAGACATATATGGACAGAATATGTGTCTCGAATTAATTGGATACCAACGAGAAATGTACACAAATATAATTTATCCAGATCATGATTATCTTCCTGGACCATTTTCTGAATTTTCGAAATTCATTATTGTTTATATTGCTGGATTTGTTGTTTTTAGTTTAAAGAAGCAAATTATTTGCAGAGAATGTCGAGATGCATTAATAAGTGTTATTATTTTATTAAAATGAAGGCAAAAAAGGATTTACAAATTCCTTCAAAAGATGTTTTCGACGTTTGCTTCCAATCCGAAAAGATCATAAAAAATCGTGTAGTAGCTACTAATGAAAAGTTGTCATAATAAACCGTGTTTTAAAGGAATTTGTAAATAGTAATATTTTTCCTAATTTAGTTGTGCACGGTTTTGATCAATCAGTGTTTGATAACCATATACATTTACTGATCAAATCTATTGCGACTATATATGTTAATACCAGGATGTATTATTTAAGTAAAAAGAAAGTGGATAAGCATAGCGCAACATTTAAATAAAATTGTTTTGTTTAAGGGGTATTAATATATAACTTATAAAGTACTAACGTTTTTTATTCCTGTGTTTAGGTATCAAATATCAATAATTACCTATATTTAAGTATTTTGTACACTGCATAATATTTCAAAATAAAGTATAAACCCAAGCTGCAAATTCAAAGCAAAAACGTCAACAAAAATAGTTAATGCGGCTCTGGAGAATCCGCCATATTGGTATACGATTACGCCCCACCCAATGCACCCGTTTGTATACAATGTAAAATAATGCTTATAGCGACTCCTTATATCTCAATGCCCATGACCCTGTTTTGAACTTGCAACCTTACGATTACCAGAGTAAACAAATTCAAATTCAAATTCAACAAAGCTTTATTTATAGTCACTTACATATCACAGACATTTAACTATATACATATATATAAACAATATATTACAAACAAAATTTTTAAGCGGCGTTACAATGTTACGCGTTTTGACCCGGTAGATAATATCTTCCTAGGTAGGCGAAGTGGATCGCTCTTTTGTTCAATAGTTACTTAGTCCATGTTTCATTTCTTGACATGCTACGGCCCTGGCTCCAAATAATTTCCGGGCATTACTTGTTGATACTAGCAATCATTTGCAAGAATATGATATATGGGTTTTGGCTGTAGGTAATTCTGGCTTTTTGGGTTATTATGTAGGAAAAATATTGTAAAAAACCTACTTTAAGAGCATGTAAATCTTACTGACGGACAATATGACGTGTGGCGTCGCTTTTAAGTTACTTAGGGTTTAGTGTGTCTGATATAATGGCAAGTTCTGGTAAATTAGTTTATGTTTGAAATCTCTGTCTCCTTGTCTGTATGTCGTTATGCATCTAGTCAAAGGTGATTTTAATATTTGTGTCGTATAAAATTTTTGTGATGTTTCTTGTATGTAGTCAGTAACGTATTGTATTTTTGCAGTCCTGTGTAAGTCTGTTATTCTTGTATATCTGTCGCTGTTCGTGGCATGTCTTAGAATCTTATTTTGCATAACCTGGAGTCTTTGCTTTTGTGTGTTACTCATTCCGCACCAGACTGGCGCTGCATAAGTCATAATCGGTCGAATTATGGTTTTGTAAATAGCCAGTTTGTTGTCTGTGGTTAGAACGCTATTCTTGTTTATGAGGGGATATAGCTTGTGAACTGCTGCATACGCTTTCTGTATTGAGTGACTGGTGTTTGCTTTAAAACATAATCCTTTATCTAACTTGACCCCAAGATGGGTGACGGGGGTTGTTTTGGGCTCTATTGTTATATTGTTGATTTTAAGTTTTTCAAATATTGTTATGTTTTTTCGCTTCTTCGTGAGTATAATTTGTTCGGTTTTGGTTGGATTAATTTTTACTTTCCATGTTTCATAATAGCGTTCTAGGTCCTTCAGGTGTAATCGTATGTGTCTGTTAGCTGTGTTTGCATGAAAGCTTTGGGAGTATACTGCTGTATCGTCTGCATATAGGGCGATATTTGTGTGTGGATGTTTAGGAATGTCGGAAGTGTATAATGTATATAATTTTGGAGCTAAAACCGTACCCTGGGGTACTCCTGCTCTTAGTGACCTAGGTCTTGAGTAGGTATTGTTTATGCGCACTTTATAGGTTCTATTATTTAAGTATGATTTAATTAATGTGATAAAGTGAATAGGGAATTTCAAGGTCTGGAGTTTTGTCAGAAGTCGTTGATGCCAGACTCTATCGAACGCTTTTTCCATATCTAGGAGAAGAAGGTCTGTTACAAGGTTCTGATTAAATGCTAGTTTAACGTCATGAACAATTTTTGATGTCAATAGTACTGTGTTATGTCCTTTCCTAAAACCAAACTGTTCATTAGGTGTCAGTCTTAGTTTTTTGTCAGTTGCGTCAAGTCTTGTTAGCAATACTTTTTCGGCTACTTTGGACATGGAATTTAAAAGGGAGATCGGTCTGTAGCTATTAGGATCAATTATTGGTTTGCCAGGTTTTGGTAGTGGAATGATAATAGCCTCTTTCCATTTAGTAGGAAAATATTGAAATTTTATAATAGAATTGATAATATTAGTTAGCAGTACTATACTTTTCCTGCTCAGATTTTTTATTAGAATATTATCAATGCCATCGGGACCTGGTGCCTTGTTGTTTGGTAATTTAATTATTATTTTCCTGACTTCCCCAGGGGTGGTCAATATATTTTTCAGGATAGTGGTCGGGATTGTTGTACTGGCGTGGATGTTGGAGTATTGGGCTTCGATATTGTTGTGTTCCGGCATTGAATTTGGAAGAGGTGTATGTATTCGGTAAAGGTGATTAGCTAATGTTTCTGTTTTTTGTCGATCTGTCACACTTTCACTGCCGTTTGTTATTAATGTTGGAATTTTAAGTGTATTTCGTTTCAAACAGCGAGTGAGTTTCCACAGTGAATTGTCTTTTGTGTTAAGCGATCTTAGCTTATCTTCCCAGATGACGTTTTTATGTATTTTTATTTTTTCGGCTATAGTTGTTTGTAAGTCCCGTATTCTCTGTCTGTCTATTGTTTGTCTATGTCTTTGCCATTTTTTCCTAACTTTATTTTTCAGTTTTATTAGATTAATAATTTCTGAAGGCAATCGATCTTCAGCAGGTTTTGGTTTGACAAGTTTGGCAATTTTGTTCCTAGCCCTTTGAATTATAGTTGTAAGTCGGTCCACATATATGTCGATGTCCTCTTTAGTACTTATATTGCTTGTTAGAGTTATTACGCGGTCTAGTAGTTGTCTATATCTTTTCCAGTCGGTGTTCTCGTATACAAATCGGGATATCTCATCTTTGTTTATTATTTGATGACTGACTTGAAAAACTATTGGGTTGTGATCGCTATTCAGCTCGTTCAGTGTTATTAAACCTAGATCCCTATTATAATTTTTGTTCAGTAGTATGTCTAAAGTGCTAGGTCGATTTCTGTTATGTGGTATGTGAGTAGGTGAGTTTGTGTATAAAACTTGTATGTTATTATCATTGATGTACTCTTGTAGTGTGACACCGTTGTAGTTATTACTAATGTTGTTCCACTGAGTATGTTTGCAATTTAAATCCCCAAATAATAAAACCCTATTACCTAATGCAAAGAGATTATCGAGTTCGTGGCTAGTTATTCGTCGGTTTGGAGAATTGTATGCTGAAATTAACACGAGTCCCGAGGCCAGTTTAATACCAATATTTTCTATTCCCGTTTGTGTCTGTGGAAGTATAGTATGTGTTATAGTGCTCTTTATTAGTAAAGCTAGTCCTCGTTTTCCTGGCGTAGTGTCTTGTCTGTATATGGTGTAGTTCCTTAGTCGTAATTTGAACCTGTCTGTAATGTTTGTTTCACTGATTGCCATTATATCGATTTTGTGATGATGTATGAAGTAGTAAAGCTCTGAAACTTTACGCCCCAAAGAATCTGCGTTCCACGATGCAATTTTAACTGACATTTTAAAAGTCAAATTTTGTCAATTCGCTTTGAGCAAAGTCCTGAAGGACGCAAAGTTTAGTCATTTTGTCCGTCACGCCCTCAAGCATGTCGTTTAATTTTGCCAAAGCTTTAACAGCCACACTGAGGTTAATCTTTTCGGATATGCTGCCAGATATCTTTGTTAATGCCTGAATACCTAATAATACTTTTTCACTATTGTTACTGTTAAGAGATCCACCCCCCTCGTGCGATGTTTCCACAGATGCTGCGGTTTGTTGTAAGTGTTTTTCTGTCTGTCTGTTTTGTTGTCTCACAGTCCATGCGTTAGTGGTTGGTAGTGGTGCAGGAATTAGTTTGTCTGTTTGTTTGTTCTTGTTGTTGTTTTGAGTCTGTTGCATTATATATTCCTTACGTTTAATATACACAGCACACCGTGTATAATTTGCAGGATGATCACCTTGACAGTTAGCACATTTTGCGGGTGTATTTTTACTTTTTTGACAGGTGTACGTAAGGTGGCCCTCAGCACATTTGAGGCATCTCGGTACTCGACCGCAGTTCGAAGTCGCGTGTCCCCATCCTTGACACCTTCTACACTGCGTAATACGTTGATCATTTTTTCTACGTTCCCAAATGACTCTAGTACTCAGTACCACCCTCGCTTGTGTATTTAGTGTGCGTAGATTATAGTCCTTTGTCATGATTGCTAGATATAAAGGTTTGGCTGATTTAGTTTTCATCCTGTATAAACGTTTGATTGGTAATTGTAAGTCCTGTCGTAAGTGTTCTGTGATGTCTTCTGTGTCTATACCATTGAGGCCCCTGAGGACAAATGCATATGTTTTGTCCTCAGGAAGGGTATATGTGTGAAATTCAATTAGTCCTTCTGTTTCTATTAGGTGTTTGTATGTTTTGTATTCGTGCATATCTTTAATATAAATCATAGTTGTCCCAGAGGCGTATTTGACTGTGAATCCATTCTTAATAATGTTTTTGACTTCTGCAACAAATTTAGTGTGGTCTTCAATTACGCCTCTGAGGACAATTGGTGGTATTTTGTTCGTTTTTGTGGTGTTACCTGTGTGAGTGTCCATGTCGCTATCGGAATCAGATGTGTTATTGTTATATGTTGTTAGACTTCGCTTTCTCGTGGTTGTTTTAGGTATTGTTCTTACCGCAGCATCTCTGATTTGTTCTTCGATTGGCAGCTTCTCGAATCTATTGGCAATTTTAACCGTGTTGGTCGGTGACGTTCGTTGTAGCAGTCTTGCCATTGTTGTCGTCTTCTTTGGGATCTCAAACCCGTTTTCTGCATTAGCCATTTGTATTATTTGGTTGCTGACAAAGCTGCCCTCTGATCCTACGCTTGAGAACATTTCTACGTCATCAAATTCAATGTTGCTTTGTGTTGTTTTGGTAGTTGCAGTGTTGTGTTGTTTTTGTGCTTCCTTGCTTCCCGTATCAATTCTCGGTCCGATATTCTCATATGGCATCTTCTTTGGTCGGTGAAACTCTTTTATATGTTTATCGAGTTTTTGATGTATTTTATTTCTTGAATCAGGTTCGATTTTGGTATCTTTTAGTTTTGATTTTAAATCGATGCAACGTTCACATACTGTTTGAGATTTAACTTTTGGGATGGTCCCTGTATTTAAATTTCTCAGCGGTGTTAACTGTTTTATGCTCTCTGTGTCATCCAATGTGTTTTTGTCGATTGGTGTTGTTTCACCCGACGCCATGTCAGACGCCGGGCAAAAAAAGTTTTTAGTGTTGAAAGATAGTTAATATCTTTAACACGAATAATTTAAAATTTACTTTTAATACTATGTGTGTATAAAATAAAATTCAACGATTTTGAATGATAGGTACTACTACAAATTAGTCGTACTGATAGCTAGCCACATGCACTCGCTACGGCGGTCTGCATGCCACTACCAGAGTAAACGTTTACACAATTGGCTAACAGGTATTCCATGGTTGGTTTTTTAAAATTGCCTTAACATACAGACACTCGGAACGTAGATTTTGAAGAGGTTAAAAAATCAATATTCTAATGTCAAATGTGTCAACTTGTGATATTTAAAAACAATTCTGCCAGATTTAGTTCATGTGTATAGTATTAAAATACCTACATTAGGAGTTTTTTTAGATATAATAATGTTTTAATATTTGTTATATTATTGTGGTAGTTAAGTAAATTAAATTTATTGGAAAATCAAGTATCTAATCATGTTCCATGTGTAAATATATTGCGTAATGTGTGGATTTGTTCACGAAACTATGCTGGAATATGTTTATGATGAAAATATTCAAATGAAGTGTGGCAACCGCGATTTTCGCAATTTTTTTAGGTTGTTGTCACATTTTGAATGAATTGAATGGAATGACATATAAATAATATGGATTTGTTTCAACAACGAAATTATTTTAGCAAAAGTAAAATAATAAAAATTAAGATTATATTTAATAGAGCATTTAGGGGTGTCCGGGTCTAAATAGGTTTCCGGCAGCCTATTATTAATTAATTTAGGTACATTACACTTCAATGAAACATTATACAAGTGTTTTACATTAAGAATTTAAGAAAATCATATTAATGTAAAACACTTGTATAATGTTTCATTGAAGTGTAATGTACCTAAATTAATTTTAGAACTTGTATTTGGATACATAGGATGACTGATTCTGTATAAGTAACTGTATTACCACTGATGATGAGAATGCAATTCTCGAAACATGTATGGTTATTGATAATTTGATTGAAAAATAGAAGGTTCATTTGTGGAGTAGACGAGTTTTATTTGATTCAAAAAATATGTATTAGAGAAAGTGAACAAAAATCTAATTTTTTAATTAATCATTCCAAATCTATAATCCCAGAAAGAGATTGAACAAAATCTGGCCCAATAATATGGCAACGCCGCTATACCTCTCTCCGTCACCAGTCACCTGACCTGAATATTTCTGCAAAAATCCGCACAACATATCATAATCAGAAACACCCATAATCCATACTGATCACAGATATAAGTAATAAACACGAGCAAATATGGAATTAAGAATTAAAGTATATCAAAAGCAAGGAGGTGTCTTAATAAAAACATATTAAATATCTAATTACTATGAAATCGTACCTATTACAAATACACACATAGGTAATATACCAAATAAATGTAACTACCAAAATACTTAATATTAATGTCGCATATGTATTTTATTCTATGCTTTTACTTAACAGTCGCATCTGGAAGTGGGGGGTCAGGCGATGACCCCAGTTACCTTTTTTTAACACTACTTACCTGTTAAAGAATTTAAGTTTTTTATGTTGTAATTTATTACACTTTGTATGTTTATTTAGTTAAAAAATATCGAGCATGTTAAAAAATAGTATATTGTGCAACGAACATGAAATGACATATATTTCCTACGAGTATGATCGTTTGCTGCAAATCATACGAGTAGGAAATGGTCATTTCATGTGAGTTTCACACTATACTTTTTCTACGACTGTTTTAATGCTTTTGAATAAATTTAACATAATTTTTAGGAAAATATTTGTTTTTCGAAACTTACCCTTGTTAGCGTATAAGCCTAAATACGATAAATTAGAAGTATTAAATTGACTAGGTGGTGTTAAACTATATTCACTATCACTGTTTATGTATTTTGAAATTAGAGAAATACTTAATTATAATTATTATTAATTATAAATACCAAAACTGTCAATTTGGTGTTTGTATTTTCGGGGTTGCTATGGTGATTTTTCATGCCCGCCGCTACTTTTGTCATTACTAGGAAATTTTATCCGTGCGTAATAATATTTGCCACGAGTTGCTAGGTAACTAGTGGGAAATATTATTACGCACGGGTAAATGATAAACAGCATTACAATGTACTACATTTTCAAATCATGATTGGACATATAATAAAGGCATTTAAAGACAGTCGTAGAAAAAAATGTTTTTGATTTTGACATTGTCAATTACAATAAAAAGAAAAATCAATTCATGTGATTTTATATTTTATAACAGTCCACAATAAAATATTACAAACTTGGTAATTTTTTCATTCATTTACGTACAAACGTAACACTGGTCCTTCGAGCCGGTAGTATCCATAACAAACAATATTCACCAGAACTACTTGGGGTTCAGCTGATTGATTGGAACAAGCATTGGTATTAAGTTGGAAAGAGATCACAGTCAGTAAAAGGCATTAAGGTCGTGAGTCACTCTTACATTTTTATACTTAATTGCTGTTTTCTAAATAAAAAAAAATCTTTTTCTACGACTGTCTTTAAATGCCTTTATTATATGTTCAATCATGATTTGAAAATGTAGTACATTGTAATGCTGTTATTCACTTTGCTAGGCAACTAGTGCGAAATATTATTACGCACGGATAAAATTTCCTGGTAATGACAAAAGTAGCGGCGAGCATGAAAAATCACCATAGCAACGCCGAAAATACAAACACCAAATTGACAGTTTTGGTATTTATAATTAATAATAATTATAATTAAGTATTTCGCTAATTTCAAAACATAAACAGTGAGAGTGAATATAGTTTAATACCACTAGTCAATTTAATATTTCTAATTTATCATATTTAGGCTTATACGTTAACAGGGGTAAATTTCGAAAAACAAATATTTTCCTAAAGAACGAAACAGTTTTTATTTTGTTTTAAATAATTAGTGTACAAACTTGATATAATATACATTTACAATGTGATTCTCATACTCTTAGTGTGGAACAAAAAATAATATAGTTTTGTTTCAGACTTTTCATTCTAACAAGTTTGGGGACAAACCGACTGCCGGTACGAATTATACCGGGAGCCTATTGGAGGCAACTACCTGAAGTTATAGGTTATGAAGGAACGATTTCATTAGTGTTTAAAACGGAGACACCTGTAATAAAGAAATACGAACCTCACCTGCTGAATGCATACTGTAAAGATCAGTACCTACCGTGTTGAAATATGTCTTCTTGGTGGACATTTCGATTCGATTTTCGAGAGGAGTAAGAAAATGTAATAAATGATGTGTATTCTACTTTTCTAGTAGCAAACAAAGGTAAAAATGAAACTAGCAAAAAAATTTCTAAAAGAAGTTTAGATTTTATAGGAGACGCACGATCTTGATGCTGTGGTGCGTGGCAAATCATAAGCAACTTTATTCATTCTTATCTACAGTGATGATAATATCAAAATGAAAATACTTATAAAATAAAGATCAATTAAATGCTAATTATAAATTTTTTAGGAAAACTGAACATTTTCGGAGGTTTAGTAAAGGCGTAACAGAAAATTTGCAATTACTGGAAAGTAAAATAAGAAAATTTGAAAATTTTAAACACGATATTTTTCTTGAACAGATATCTTAGTAGCAGTTCAGCAAAGTTACAAAAATTGTTTTTTAAAATTAATTGAAATGCTGCTGATCGCTCGTGATATAGAAATAAAATTCGTCTCGCCGTTCAAACTATATACCAATAAGTAGCTAGGGTATTTCCAAAAGTGTTAAATATCTACCAGTTTGATAAATGTATAAATCTAAATGAACAACTCTTAAAAAGAGAGCTATGAATTATCTATACATTATCCCACACTGAGTTGCACATAGCTACGCATCAAGATAGCTATTATTAAGAAACATGTTAAGTGGCAATTATTTGAATTAATTACTACACCATTCGCTTGGAAAAACGAAACATGTGTTTTTCTACAAGAAAGCCATTACGTAGCAGCAGGCACTGGCATAAATTCAAAACTTTCACAACTAATTCGACCAATAACAACATTTTCAACAATTGGACCAGAAATAACAATAACAATTCATGTTATCACCCCTACTGTTATATTTGTGCAATGATGGATATTCTATAGGCGTAGCTTCTGCCGCATATAATAATTATCCAGGTGCAATGGAAATACATTTGACTTTTTCAGTGCTTGTAAATAATGAAACGTTGATCACATATAGTTTTCCATGTAATTCAAACATGAAAGTGCCTCTTCAAACGGTTCAAGTTATACAAGCTACTTGATCTAATATGAAAAACTTTTTTGTAACACAATTACTTTCGGTTCCAAAACACCCAAAATTTCGTAAATTGGTCACTAAAAGTACTAGATTTAAATATATCGTCTGAGAATGTTTTCCGGGTGTTGCAATTGGAAGTCGAAGCAACTATTTAATCTCAATTTTTGATAGTATGGAATATAATTCCGTCATTGATGATTCTATATCTATTTTCTAAACATTGTTCATTCCTATTGTTAGCACAAAGCTCCTCAGTATAAGCAAATACTGACACGGAAAATGAAGTAGTATTGGTGACCGTTGGTATAATAATATTGTCTTTATTTTTGATTGAGTTACTAATAATATTTGTTCATAGATTGTTTAACAAAAAGAATAATATTGCTCCTCCGACCGATCTAGCATTGAGGGAACTTGAGTATTCCATGTTCAACGAAGAACAATTACCAACGCCCGACAGGGAACGTTTATTCTTTACAGATGGTAAAGTATACCATTAATAATTAAACCCGGGAGTGTTGATTAAAAACACAATACGTATACGTAAGTCAAGATGACAAAATATCTATTGTAAAGGTACCTATTATTATTATTACTATTAATATTATTATAATTGTTATTAAGATTCAAAAACAAAATCATGATTTTGGAATTACTATTTTCTCACTCGAGTATTCTGAGGGGAAAATGTAATTGTAACTATAAGTAAAGTATTTTAAGGTTTAGGTTAAAAAAATAAATAAAAAGTAATACAATAATTTAAAAGAAAAAAAACGGTCTCACGTAAAAACAAAGGCATATGTGTCTCTCACAAATGATTATTGTCATTGTAATTGAAAATTACTATAAACACCAAATGCTTTGGTTTGCATTATAAAGTTTCACGTCGACCATATATAATAATATAAACAATAACAGAATAAGGAATGTATTGTATTATTTTAACTGATGGAATTGAACTAGTCATTATGTAACATAGTTATAAGATTAATATTTAAGAGGAATTCCATATAAAACTATTAATATTCAACTAATTATAAAAGTATTACTTAATAAGCACTAAATATGAAGCTCTACTATATTATATAGCTTAATTTGTTAAAATAGGAATTAGTACTAAAAGTACGTTATTTAGGAACTTTTTATAGAATCCTCGAACATCTGTATATAAATATATCTTAGTATTTTTCGACTAAACTCTGTACTTGGGGTCAAAAATTCTCCTAAAACCCAACATTACTAGAAATGTCATTTGGCTCTACTGCAGACATGAGTGAAAATTTGATATGAATAGAAAATGAATACGGCATCTCCACTGACTAATTAAACAAGTCAGTAATGCCAAACCATAACATCAGTTTCCGAATGATAGAATAAGAAAATATGTACAACCAACAAAGAAGAAAACGCAATTGGCGTTCATTCCCATAGCAGTCATATAACGATAAAGAGCTTTGGGTGGAACAATGGTGTGTACTCGTAACGAAGCTGAAACATGGGAGCCTAAGTTCAACATGTCATGGGCCTGACATGATCTTGGTGGGGGAGAAATGTCACGAGTACAGATTCCAAAATTATTAATAAATAAATATAAATTATAAATCAATAACAAACCCCAGATATTCGATGGAAAAATACAAACATATTATTTTCCTGTTTATTCTAGTTTATCTAGATGAGTCACTATTTCTCGAGAATCAGGAGCCCTGCCTCTTACCCTCCGCTTTCAAGGGTAGTTATACGGAAAAATGCAGCGTCAGCTATTCTGACCACCACCATCTAAATAAACGCGACGTAGGGGTGGTGGCGCAATATAATTATTATGTTAATAACCAATTAGCATAGAGAAATCAGGAAACCATCTTTGATTCAATCCAACCTCCCTCATTATCATTGGTCACACAGGGAGGATTTAGGCGCAAGATTGTTTAAGAGAGGGATAACTCTTTTATTATAAATTCTCCTCTCCAGAGAAATAAGTTTAGTTGTGTCCTAATTTTAAACTCATAGTAAGAAAACCTGAAGGCAGTAAAATGTGAACCATAATGTATCTTGACCGTATGTGGTCTTATATTTTAATGTAAGTAATATTATTTCTATTCTACTATTATAACTCTATAGTCTCTAATTTAAGTTTCATCATTTTGTAAACTTTTCTCAACTTTAACTGTTAATAAACTTAATCTATTTAAACTTGATATTCGGTGTTTCATCTTTTAGAAAAGGTCCTTATTTTCAATGCCCTCGTAGTTCACGTTAAACCTAAACGTGACACTATGTAATAGTAGCACTTTTGAGTTTTCTTAGTTTGTTAGAATGGTCTCATAAAATTTATATACAGGGTGTCTCAAATGTAATTCTATTTATTTGAATAGGTGGTTTTCAACCCATATTTTCAGTTTGGTTAATAACCCTCAATGACTTTTATCACAGATAAAACTACCACAAAACGACTGGGAAATCCCTCAAGGGATTTCTTGTTATGAAATAAAACTCGTGTTATATTATAAAATTTGAAAAAATTCACAGGAAAGAAATTTTAAATTGACAAACTACAATGCAATGAATTTACTGGGTGTTTGATTTACTGCACTCAGAAAATATAATTGTAGATTAAAAGTAAATATCTTTTACTTTTGCCTAAAAATGTATAAAGTATCTATACGCTTCTAGCAAAAATAACATTACATTCTAAATATTTATAATTATATTATGCTAATACCTATGTATGCATTTTTCATTTCAGAAGCAGCCAAATTGAACTTTCCCGTACACCAGAAAAATGATTTGCAAGCATTATTTATGTATTAGCTTTATGATTTATTGATTTTTTAAATAATTAATTAAAATTCGCTATCGTAAGCGGTTAAGAAGCAGTCAAAATTTAAGCATAATTCTTATTAATATATGAAAGAATTATTTGTTCCTTAATTTAACTTTATATTTGTTATAAAAAAAAATTTTCCTATATTTAGAATAAATTACATATTTATAAACAATTTGTTATCTTACATTTTACACTAGTGATGATTCTAGAACATTTTGTTATAATTATATACAACAAAAAATGTAAAGTGTTTTTATCCTAATAAAATAACGGACAAGGTTCGATGCTAAAAGTATGTCTTCAATATCCTAAATCGTTAAACCCAAAAGTTGGATTGCTGGTTGTAAATATATTAAAAACAAATCAAAAATCCGTTTTTTTGTGTTATTCAATATTTTTATATAAACTATTGTCAAAAAGAAATTACAAAATTATTCGATACAACGTAAGCTTCGGCGACAGAAAGCGTTCGCCGAAACGTGCAGTATTGTATCGTATAATTTTGTAAGATATATTTGACCACAATATTTAATATTAAAAAACACCAAAAAACACCCAAATGTTTATATTTTTTGGTTTAACTATTTAACATATAAAGGGTATTATTTTTTCATCAAACTTTTCTACCAACCCAACAATGGAAATCTGGTAGTTTTATTGATTTATTCCATACATTTTATCAACGTATATTTCACGTTACAAAAATATATAAAAGCCACATTAAATAACGTGAAATCAAACGTTATTTAAAGGTTTCTAAAATGCGTAATTAAAACGATTATATATGCATTTGTCGTTTTTTAAAAGCTAAGAATTAACGTTTGTGTAATCGTTTTAATTACGTTTTAATTACTAATCCTATTATTAACGTATTTTAGAACCGTTTAAATAACGTTTGATTTCACCGTTGAATATATATACATAAATACGTTCAATACACGTTTTTATATAGCATTTAACTAACGTTTCGTTATTAGTGTTCTGTAACATGAAAAAGCGCGACATATAAAAGTAAAATGTACGTATTTAATGTACCTTTTTTTGGAAAGGTGTTTTGTAATGGTAAACGTTAAATAAACGTATGTGTGTTTATTGGGAGATACCATTAGGTACCAGTTCAACTCAGTCAGAAAAGCATTTTATTGCTTATTTAAAGTGTTTCATGTGTTTTCGGCCAAATGTCCTGTCCAGGTAGAATATTTATGGATTTTGATTCAAAAGGGTGTTTATTCCATAAGCACGCCTTTTGCCGTAGTTCCGCCGTACATTAGCAGAATTTTATATATGTTAGAAGAAAAACTTAGAATGTAAGTATTGTGTTAACGTTTTTATTATATTGATACAATGAAATGCGGAGACTGTTTTTCATTTGGAATATTTTCATAAAAAACGAAACTACTTTGTATGCCCTTATGAAAATTGCAGACGCCTTTATCACCGTAGATTAGATTTTCAGAAACACGTTGATACCAAACACTCTAATAAAAAATTACAAGAAACAGTCGAAATTAAAAGTCAGACCACCTACATATCCTAGCAGTGATGCAGGAACTGAAGAACTCGTTTTGGACAGACTCAAATTAAAGTTCAAAACTTTTTCTCAAACTTTGGAACAGTCGTTATTAATACTAATATCAAACTTATGCGATAATTTAACATTAACACGCAATGCTATTCAGGACATAATTATCGGGATACAGTCATTTTTATCTTCAGGTATTGTTACATTCATTAGTGAATGTTTGGATATCTGTTTTGAAGTTTTTGGTGCAAAGGGTATATCGAATGAGATATCTGACCTAATTAGTATTTTTAAAGCAATGTTTGACATGCTACAAAACCTTTTTCCTTTATTAGATACTGACTTTAAATGATTAAAAGTACTTGAAGCTTCTGAAGTGTTTTTAAAACCGGTTGAACATATTTTAGGGGTTTCTTCAGAGGCCCAGAAAAAAAAAGGCAAAGTTTCAATGATTCTCAAAAGTGGCATTGCTTATTATATACCTTTATCAAAAACTTTAAAAACATTCTTTCAAACAACAGGCGTCTTTAACATGATTTATGACTACCAAAAGAGGTTGTTAAAAGATTATAACTATGAGGATGATGCTCCTATGAGAAATATTGTACATGGAAAACTTTGGCAAAATATACAACAATCATCTAAACATAAAATAATTTTTCCTCTTGTAATATATTTTGACGATTTTAAGATAGGGAATCCCCTTGGTAGCCATGCAGGTTGCTATAAAATTGGAGCAGTATATGTGACTGTGGGGACAGTTCCACATGAGTTTGCATCAAGGCTTGAAAATATCTTTCTTGCTCTTATATTTTACAGTTCTGGTAGAGTTAGGTATGGTAATGAGGCTACTTTTAACATACTAATAAGTGAACTGCAAAAACTGGAGAAAGACGGAATAGAAATCTTTATTAGGGATCAAAAAGAAAAAGTTACTGTGTATTTTTCCCTCATATCAGTGACTGGTGATAACATGGGGCTGCATTCAATTTTCGGCTGTGCTGAAAGCTTTTCTGCCAACAATTTCTGTAGATTTTGTATTGCCTCGAAGGAAGAAACCCATATCCAAATTTGCGAAAACGTGGATTTTATTAGATTAAAACACCAGTACAATGATCATATTAAAAACAAAGTCGGTATGAAGGAAATATCAGTTTGGCATAAATTAGAAAACTTTCACATTTACGAAAATTTAATATGTGATTTAATGCATGATATGAATGAAGGCGTTCTTCGTTATGATATGGCTTTAATTATCCACTATTTAATAAAGAATCATTTTTTCTCATTGGATGTTCTAAATGAGAGGATAAAATACTTTACCTATGACATATCGGAAAAAACAGACCTCCAGGAATAAATAAGGATCATCTAAAAAAACAATGTCTGATAATGTCTTCTGAAGAAATGACATGTCTAGTGACCAATTTAAGGTTTCTTGTTTCCGATTTAATTCCCTCAGATAACCAAGTCTGGCAGTATTACCTCAAATTGTTAGACATTTTTCACCAGCTTATCAGACCAAGCCTGTCATTGAATGACGTATATTCATTAAAGTTACTAATTACAGAGCATCAGCAAATGCATATAAATATATTTAAAACAAATTTGAAACCAAAACACCATCATTATCACAGAATTATTGAAAAAATTGGACCTCCTGTATATTTATCCTGTGGGCGGAAAGAAGCCAAACAAAAAGAGTTTAAAACTTATTGTCATAACGTTAGAAGTAGGAAAAACTTACCGTATTCGTTAGCTCTTAGAATTCAACACAAAAGTTGCTTTAGATTCATTTCAAAACGAGGATTAAATAATATCGTAAATTTTGGTGTTTTGCAAGAAAACTTCTCAAACATTGACTTA
This sequence comes from Apoderus coryli, assembly GCA_911728435.2. Lineage (NCBI taxonomy): Eukaryota > Metazoa > Arthropoda > Insecta > Coleoptera > Attelabidae > Apoderus > Apoderus coryli. The sequence goes on along the minus strand of OU452214.1, from coordinate 6,975,405 downwards.
AATTTATTTATGAGAGTCGCGTGTCAAATACTTCTGATTACTGTTTCACGTCGTGGTATGAGTTTAATGGTACCAAATATACTGAAAATGCAATCTTAATTTATATCTTTACAAACAGTGTCCCCAAACTTTGCCAGATAAAGTATATTTTTTTTAAATAAAGCCGATCATGGAGATGTATATTTCGAATGTCATATAATTCCTGTTTTGGAATTCAACGAATATATAAGGGCATACAGAGTATTTTATGAAGATAACCCAAACAGAAAACTTTGTTTAAAACATTCTGAACTTGATTCAAAGTTCCCTACCATAATGCATAGGATTGGTAACGAGTACTTTGTGTCTTTGAACAAAGCTAAAATTTAGATATTTGTGATTTAAGATTTAACTTTCCTTGGAACATGAGATGTTTTTATGTTTATCAATATTTTACATTTATTTTTTTGTAGTGAAATAATGTACCGCTTGGCTAAGCCACCAAGAAGTTTTTAAATATTTTTAAATAATTGATATTATTTTAACACAGTCTACTATCCAAATTCATCCAATCCAAATTCATATAACATTCAGTAAAGTAATATTTTTAGGATTAGGATTAAAAAAAATGCGACACTGCTCAGCGATGTCATGGCACTCCCACCTTTATTGTTAATTTATTTATATAAACTTGCTTCTTGTAGGGCCGGTGTTATTTATGTTATTAAAAAGGTCTTGAAAGTTCTTGTTTAATCATCAGAAAATATATTTGACAATAATGTAATATTTTTAAGTTTTTCGTTTACTGCGTGTAAAAATAAATTTATTAATTTTTAATCCTTAGAGCATGTGTTTGATTTTGACCCATTTTTTGTTTTCAGTATGATACTAAAAAAGCTTTCAAAGTACTTTTTTAATCCCTAAAAAAGACCTTTGCTTATAATGTAATATTTTTAAGTTTTTTGTTCACTGTGTTATAGAAATAATTTATGTTTAATCCTTACAAAGGGTGTTCGATTCACAGCTATTTTTTGTTTTGACTGTTATTAAAAAAGCATTTAAAGTACTTTTTGTAATCCTTAGAAAGGATTTTTAATGTAACATTTTTAGAGTTTTTCGTTCACTGCGTGTGATAGAAATTATTTATTTATTTTTAAAACTTAACGAGTGTTTGATTTAGCAGTAGACTGTTTTTGTCCTTATGTTTAATAATAAAACTTGTTGACAAGAAATATGAATATTGTTTTTAAAAATTATCCCACTAATTACTCTACCATTGTACAGAACGTTGGGAAAATGGACAGGTTAAAAAAAATAGTGCGCATTTAATGAACAATAGATTACAAGGTAAGTATAAATCGGGATTAATTTGAAAATATATTATGATCAAAATGACCAAAACAAATTTAAGTAAAAGCTCTAAATGACGATACGTTGGTTACAAGCAAACCTTATTTTAGTACAGAACGATAATAAAATATAGGTGAATAATTGACTAATTTATTGTTAGATTAATACTAAATTGTGGTTCACCTGACTATATCATGATCATATTTTGTGCATACTATAGAGTTGGGTAATGAATTAGATATAGTTCTTTCAACACTATCACTGAACAGTTTAACTCTATTACTTTAGTTGTTTCAAATATTATTATTAAGTCTTCTGTTGAACTTATAGTTTAGGTCGTTACAACAATACTAGTTTAATTAATGGATGACTAACATGTATGTGATATAAATATAAAATTGAAAAATAAATTAGGGTTGTGCGGAATCTAAATTATCTTTGCTCATATTCGTGAATAATTTAGGTTCGAGTTAACGCTATTTTGGTCAACATGCTAATAGATTTTTCTGTGTGTGGTATTCCTCAAGAGATCTCGTCAGATAATGGTCCACCGTTTGACTCTTTTGAATTTAAAAATTTTGCCGATAAATACGAAATAAAATTAACCACATCTAGTCCTTATTATCCAAGATCAAATGGAATGGTTGAAAGAACTATTCAAACAGTTAAAGGTCTATTAACAAAATCTCATCAAGATGATGAAGATGCATTTGTGGCCATTTTAAATTATAATATTACACCAAAAAATAATTTACCAGCACCGTGTCAATTACTAATGGGTAGAAGATTGAGAACTGTTTTGCCGGTTAGTCAAGCTTTACTAAAACCTTCTTTTCCACTTAAGGGGATAAGAGAGAAAATGAAAGATTCTAAACATAAACAAAAAGAATATTTTGACAACGGTACTCAAAAGTTAACAGATTTACATTCAGGACAATCAGTAATTGTACAACAAGGTATTAGTCGTTGGTCTCCAACACTACACTCAACTCTACAGTAGTAAATAAATCTGGTCCAAACGATTATAACGTTAAAATCAATGATTCTGAGTACAGAAGAAATCGACAGGCGATCAGATGTGTTCCTGAAACAAATAGTGAATTTCCAAAGAATAAAGAGACTATTAATGATCCAGTGATTGAAGTGAAAGATCCTGCATCAATTTGTGAACCGATTTTAAGTTCAAGTGTTAAGTCTAAATATGGCAGAATAATAAAAACACCAGTGCGACTTGATTTGTAATTTTATACTTTAGTCAAATATTATCTTTTGTTTTTTTTTTATTAAAAGGGGCGTGTCGCATATATATTTTATTCTATGCTTTTACTTAATTGAATGAACACTAGGTATGCAACACATAATACATACATAATCTGAATAATTATATATTCAAGGACAGAACTCTATGTTCTATGTTTCTGACATCAGACAGTTAGACAGCAGTACATTGTCATTGTATTAGTTACGCGGAATCGGCGGCATTAGCATTATCCTTTGATTTCTTTTCTAATATAATATTACTTAGTTGTTAAGTTAAGTTACCAGTTTGTTATTAGTATTATAAGATATTCTTTACTTATAATTAAAAAAATATATTTAAAACAAACGCTCTTGTGTCACCTACGTATGACAACCATATTATAGGAAGCCATTTTGATGCTAAAGAAATCTGACAAACCAAGGAATTTCCAAATAGATATGGTAGTCCTAAAAAATATCGTCCGCCAATATTAAGGTTAACGCTATTTTAAAATCTGGCTATGCGCAAGGGTTTTGATTTTGACAAGTACATTTATTATTTTTTCGCCTGCCTGCACTTAAACAGAGTTTTAAATGACCAGTTAGCGGCCGCTCTTTTTATTTATTTTTGTCATAGATGCCGCTACTGTTAGATTTCCAATAATAACGTTAACATCAGTAGTTTTCACTCACTTAACTTAATGTGCATTCCATCTAGAGAATAAGTTGACAATTAATTGAGAAAGTTTACTTAGGTAGGCGTCTGCCATTCCGCTAAACTCATTTAATTATTTAAAATTGTCCATTATTAATTAGTAATCACTTTTTAATTATTATTGTAGTACCGAAATATACCTAAGATTCTAAAATCAAATTTCTATAGCATACACGCTCAGATAATTTGACAGTTTCTTTCTACATTTAAAATACTCAACATTGACATGTGAGCCTGTCACAAAAGTTTATCTGATCTGAGTTTGTCAAATGATATAACGCCTATTATCATGTACGTCAAAAAATACTCCCATTAATTACTGTCAAAAACTGTGAGTTCATAACAGTAATAATTAATTATTAAAATAAAGTTGTTTTGGTTTAATTTTGTAGTTCCAATTTATGAAGAGGCACGCAATAAACAGTTGTAAGCACCACTGGCGGTAAAGCCGCTGCAGCCCTTCGCTGTATAGCTGCCCTCGCTCGCTTCGCTCACTCGTGCGTCTATACTGCGGCAGCCTGCAACGAATGCTTTACCGCCCTTTATACTTAATATACTATCAATTAAGTATTTATCAGTTTATAACAACATTAATTAATAAAAAGCATGTACAGGGTGATACAAAAGAAACAAAACATTAAAAAAAAACAAATTTTTCAGATTGCAATCGAATAAATTTTAAATGTTTAGAAATTTTTAGCATACACTTTAAATTTATATACGGGGTAAGGGGTAAGTCAAAAATGTATTTATATATTTTTTTAATGACAAAAAAGTAATATTTTCAGTAATTTTCTGATTTTTTTAGATTTCAATTCAACACTTTTTCGAGGTGAAACTATAATCTAGGAGATTATAGGGTTATTTACGAGGTAACTCAAAAATGTTTTTATTCATTTTCTAACACTATTAGACACCGCAGAGCCTTATTTTGTTCGAATTTTTTCTTTTTTTTTTTTCTTTAGAGTTTCACAAAGGAACCCTTAATGATGTTTTTCAGGTAACTATGGGCCCCTAGTTTATAATAATAAACAGGGTGATTCATCCTGAGTGGCCTATTCAAAGTTCTCAGGAACTACAAAAGATATGTTGCTGAAGCTTTGGGGCTCGGTAATATCGGAAAGGTTCTATATTGATGATTTCCGGGTTTATTTTACATCCGGTTATACCGGAAGTAACCACCTACTTATTTTATTTTAAATCGAAGGACACATTTTTCTTTTTTTTCAGATTCGTTTTGTGACTTCTACAAAAATGTCAGTATTTTTATGATCATGTCATTCAAGCAGCAAAATTTTAGACAAGATTAGAGGGAATACTGAGTATACAAATAATATAGTCAAGATTCAATTGAATTTAAACTTAAACCACGTGTTTACTAGGAAAAGTTATCTTTTCACATGGAATGGTATATATTCGACTAAGCCGTTCGATAGACAAAAAAATAACCTATTTAATGATGTATTACTTCCCTATACCTAAAATCTTCCATTTCCTCAATGTTTTGAATTGTTTACGTTTTTGTGATAATGGCCCGCAATTTGCAGAAACTATCATCTGGTATTTAGAAAATATAAAAATATTTTGGCAACCACGTGCGAGTTGGCTGTGGCATATGCCCTTTAAAGCAGTGCTTTTAGGGTACATACAAATACATAAGAGAGAGCTTTGTGTTAGTTGAATGATTGATTGATGTTGACTACGCCTCTGTATTCTACAGTGTGTCCGACAAATAACGGAACGGGCGATTATTTTCAAAATGGCATATTTTTAAAAGAAACGGCAGTTTTGATTGATATTTAGCAATTTAGTAGCATACGTATTTGATTCCACCATCTAAGTCATGTTTGTTTCAAATTGCAACCCATAGTTTTTATGACACTTTTGGAGACAAAATCCTGTATTTTCTCAAATAATCTCTTGTTATTTCCCACCTGTAGCACATCATTGTGCCTACCCAGAAAAACAGCAGCAATTTAAAAGGGCCCTAAAAAAATAAGAGTAGCAATTTGACACAAAAATGACTTAGATGTTGATGCCGCTATGCGGCAGATTTTGGATCAAATATTAAAATCAAAGCTGACCGGTCACTGCTTTTCTTTTAAAACTGTACGATTTTGAAAATAATCGCCCGTTCCGTTACTTTACGGACACCCTGTCTGTAAAATCACCTTTGTAACTATTATAAAGACTCTCTTCATTTCACTAACAGTGATTATTACTTGGATAAACTGGCAAACATACAGAATAGATTCATCGAAACAATGTTTTTTTCTCATTTAAATTAATTCTTAAAATTAATAAAAACATCACTTACCAGTTCCATATTAGCCATCTGCAGCAAATGTTTCACAAAAAACTAATAACAAACACAAATAACTCACTAAATATACTAAATAATATATAATTGTATCGAGTCGCGGCACGTTTCACACAGGCTCCTTAAAAATCCACTTGAATTTCTATATTTCCGTAGTGTTTTTGTCTGTAAGCGATAATATTTGTTTTAACTAATCGCCTTGCTTTGTTAACAACTATTTTGTTGAGTTGGTGCTTGTTTTTGTTGTGAATTTTGTTTTTCTACCAAAATATGTCGCGAAATTGTAAGATTTGCAATTTAAGTATTGGTTCAAGGTCACCTGGCATCGAGTGTACATTTTGTGACCAATATTTCCACATAAAGTGGGTAAACATATCTAAAAATCAACTAGATCTCTTATCTACTGTTGACGGATGTACATGGCGGTGCAGAGAATGCGTTCGAAAAAATGTTGATCGCACCGATTATTTAATTAAAGCGTTAGAGGCTTTACAAACGTTACCCTACTTCAACAACAAATTACCCAGCTGCAAGCAGAGACAGCTCAATCTCCAGCTCCTGATGTTGAAAATCTTGTGCAGGAGGTTACTGAGAGACAGAAGCGCGAGCGTAACATAATGATATACGGGCTACAGCATGCAGCCGACGAGGATATTGAGGATGTTGCAAGGGTGAGAAACTTAATACAAAGTATATGTCCACAGATGGCAACTGACAATCTTAAAGTTGCAAGAATTGGTCGAAGTGAAAATCCTCCACGTTATCATGTAAGGAGGACGTTTTCCGTATTTTGAAACATAAAAAACAACTTGGCGATGGGTTCACAAATGTGTCCGTTTCAACCGATCAAACGCAGCAACAACATGAATACTACAAGAAAGTGCGTAAGGATTTGGAAACCAGAAAAGCCAATGGTGAGACTGACATATACGTGAAATACGTAAGAGGTGTGCCTGCTATTAACAAGGCCACTGTATTCGCTCGTTAACTCTGAATTTTCCAACTCTCAAGGACTATTTAAACCAGAATGATTTTGATGTACTGGCAGTTGGTGAAACTTGGCTTCAAGATCACTACCCTAACAAAAACATTTGTATTCAGAACTACAACATCCAGAGACTTGATAGACCAACTAGAGGAGGTGGTATTGTTATATATTTCCAAAACAGTATTAGAATAAGATCGGTAGTATCTAGTATAAGTGATGGTGGAATGGAACAAATTTGGATTTTGCTTAGTTTTAAAAATATCAAAATTGGTTTTGGTGTGGTTTACAGACCACCAAGTAGTAACGTAAATTCTATATGTGATATAACAGCATCGCTTGAGCAAGTATATTTAGAGACTCAGTCTATCATTATGGTTGGAGACTTCAACATTAACTTTCTTGATATCAATAGTTCGGATGTGAGGAAACCTCTCTCAGTGGTTCAAGTTTTTGATTTAGAGCAAAGATTTAATACTAGAATTACTGAGACCAGTGAATCGCTGATAGATTTGGTATTTACCAGTAGCAACTTAAATGTTTCGTATGTAGATACATGTGAACTTCACTGTAGGACCGATCATATGCTTGTTTATTGTTGTTTATCTTTAGAAGAGGAAAGTAAAAAATGCAGGACTATCGTTTATCGCAGTTTTAATAATTTTGATAATGTGGGTTTCTCTGAGGCAGCACAAAATTTATCATGGGCGTACATCAATACTTTGCCCAACATTAATGACAGAGTTGAATGCTTACATAGTATGATGCTATCTTTATTTGACATATATGCACCTGTTAGGATCTTTCGTACGAAGCGTCGGAATTTACCTTATATAACTTATCGTAGGTATATTGAAAGTAGAACAGACCAATCACGAAGGTACTATGTCGAGTTGAGAAATTTTGTCAAAAGTGCGATAAGGCGTGAAAAAGTAGCATACATGAAACATACGTTAAATAATTGTGATAATTCTAGGAATCTTTGGCGGAATTTGACTAGTTGGGGGATTTCCACGAAGGGCAACCAGCCTAACGTTTTGTCTGAGGAATTGTTCGATTCAGGTGATATTAATAATTATTTTATAAATGTAACTGGTCAGGAGCATGTCGATCAGGAGTTGATTTCATTTTATCGCAATAATTCTTATACAGTAACAGGTTCCGTTTTCACAAGGTGTCTGTTCATGACATACATAGATGCCTTGGTCTGTTGAGGTCTGAATTTTGTGGTGTTGACAGTATAAATGCCAGAATGACAAATTTGATAGTTCCTTATTGTGTTGAGGTTATTCGGGATTTGTTTAATGACTCCATGGATTCTATTATATTCCCTGAAACATGGAAATTTGCTTGCGTCATACCTATTCCGAAAGTGCCTTCTCCCTCTGGCTTCAATGATTCGACCAATCAGCCTGCTTCCAGCTTTATCCAAAATTTTTGAGCGATTTGTAAGTTTTCAAATAAAACAATACTTCTCCGATAATAGTGTTTTGCCCTCATTACAGTCAGGTTTTCGTGAAAAACATTCTACAACAACCGCATTACTTAAAGTGACGAATGATATTGCTTGTGCTATGGACAACTCAAGATTGACCATACTGGTTTTGCTTGATCAAAGTAAAGCATTTGATCTTGTCGATTTTGAGCTTTCGCTTAGTAAGCTTTCCTTCTTGGGTTTTGATGATGGCGCGCTGAAATGGTTTTTCAGCTATCTTCTTGACAGGAAGCAGTGTGTTAGAATCGGTTCAAATTACTCTGACTTTAAACTTTTAAAAAGCGGAGTACCACAAGGCAGTATCCTTGGCCCTCTACTGTTATCTATATTTTCTTTTGATATTCCTTTGAGTTTGAGTCACTCTCATTTTCACATGTATGCTGACGATGTTCAAGTATATGCGCACTGCCGTCTGGAAGACTTTGAGCAAGTGCTGGGACTTATTAACAAGGATTGGAATAGCTTGTCTTTGTGGTGTCAACGTAACGGTCTGAGATTGAATCCTGACAAAACGGTGGCCATGTGCATTGGATCAGACGACAAACAAAACTAATGCGTGAAATTGGACAAATTAAATTAACTGACACTGGTAGGTATACCTTGGAAAGATAAAGCTAAAAATCTGGGAGTCATTATAGATCACAAATTAAGCTTTGATGAACATTGTAATTTTGTATACAAAAACTCTTTCTATAAACTTAATTCGATGTATCATTTGAAAAAGTTCCTTTGTGAGGGCACGAAATTAAATTTAATAAAATCTTTAGTTTATCTACATGTCACATATTGTTCTCAGGTTTACTATTACTTTTTGATCCAGCCAATACAGAACGCATGTGTTCGATTTGTGTGGAAGGTTCCATATGCTTCTCACATAACACCGTATCAATTCGCTATGCTAATGTACAAAATTTTAAATAGTGAAACTCCACAATATCTTCATTTTTTTGCTACGGGGTTCTAATTTGCATGACAGAGAATTGCGTTTCAATTACTTTTCTATTCCATTACATAGAAGTTCACATTTCGAAGGCCCTTTCTCTTATAGGGTCGCGAAAATTATGAATCAATACGTGGATATTCTCCAGTTGTCTCCTTACTCGTTCAAGAGAGAGCTTAGGCAAAGATTAATGTTGTCATAACATATTGCATTATACCTATGCATTATGAATTTATTTATATATTTCTTCGGCGTAGTTCTAAGTTGTTATAAATGTAAAATTTCTTTTTTTTTTCTAATTAAGAACCAATCTTTTTCTTCATACTTTGTAATCTGCAGCTGGATTTAGTGTTTAATGCTACTTATTATTGCTCTTTTTTTCCTATTGGGCTGAGTGTAAGAGTGGCTTTATAGCCAAATCTCATGCACTTTGTTGTAATAATTTTTGTAAATTATTATACACAATAAATCACTTTTTTATTATTATTATAACTACCCTTCTTAGCTCTTTTTTTTTTCAGTTTACATTTTTCTTGGGGTGTTCGGTTCTTATAAAAATTCCTCTTTACACAACTTATTTTCGTCCCTATCAAACAAAAATCATAACAAACGACGTTTCTTTACTAATTAGTAACTTCCTCAGGTTGAACAACATTTTTTTTCCCCTTTCCTTTCTAAAATTACATACAACATTATTTTCTGTAAAACTATTTTTACATAAAATACATAATATATCTATCTATTATTATTAATTCCTTTCTTATAATTATTATTACTTAACACAAATTCCAATAAGTCAATATCAATAAAATAACAAACAATTTTCATTATATTTACAAACACATTTAAAACATTCAAATATAATAAAATACATTTTTATTTACAAAGATGGAACTATTATATATATATATATATATATATATATATATATATATATATATATATATATATATATACGTACCTATCTACCTTTAGGAAGCCCAGTACACACTATGGGCACTCAGACGCCCGGCACTTCTAGAGGGCCAGGGGCATTGTATTTTGTATATAACGGTTTGATTTAATTTGTTTAGTCGAGGCAACCTGGGAGGGGTAGCTTTAAACAATATACAAAATTTTGATATTTTCCAGTTTTCCAAACGCCCGCTATGTATGTAAAACTATATGAAGCCCGTTTGTATATATTGTATATATATTACATATTCAATAACGCCCGACAACGTTGCCTCTATCACATTTTAGTGACAACATTAACGGGCATCATTAAAGCGGTAGAATATATATTATACAACATACACACATGGGCATCATATAGTACTCCTAATATAACGGGAGTCCTTGAACTTGCGAAACAACAAAAATATTATGTAAATGTAAGTGTTTTTAAAGGAAATAAAATCATACAAGTTTTATTAAAGTCACATAAATAAATTATAAGAGATTTACTCTTTTCTCTCCATTACAGATTGGATGTGAACCTCTATTATATTATGTCATGAAAGATTCTTGTCTTGTTTTCGTTTCTCTATTTGCTTTGAAATCTATTTTTCAAATTATTTTCGAATAATTTATTTCATTCAAAATTTTTCATTTTTAAGACACACTGCACCGTCAATTCACTCATTCGTTCTACAAATTTTCAAATTTATCCTCGATAACTACTTTCGTTTATAGAAATTTGGTTTCCTTCAATTACTTAAAAAAAATCTCAAGAAAGTAATATAGATGATGTCCTGTGTTCTTTTTGGGTTAAACTTATAATTGAAAGATCAAAATTTGATCTCGCAGAGATACGGGGGAAAATAAAAAAATGTGTTAGCTAACAGAGATATAGAAAAATGTTTTATATAAAAGTTTGTTTATAATGATTGTTGAATAATCTGCGCATTTCAGAATGAGTATACGGGGTCAGTTAAAATTGGAATTTAAAAATGTAAGGTGCAAAGAATTTTGAGGTCCAATAAATATTTACCTTATGATGTTTGTATTACCCAATATTTGATGATGTGGGATGATAGAATTTTGTAACTGGTTTGAAGAAAATTTAAATGCTAGGCTGAAAGACTTCGGTCAATGGCCTTTTGGGGTTTTGTACCAATAAATTACGTTTCATTATTATTATTTATTTAAATGCAGATAGATATCTGGATATAGTCTAATCAAACTTTTTCAATATCCTTGATTATGTTCCCTTAAATGAAGTACGAGAGATTTACTTTCACCGATGACGCCTCGACCCATAACGCTCTTCGAATAAGAGAGTAATTACATACTCACTTTAGAAACCGTTGGATAAGAACACACGGACCTATAAGGTGGCCAGCACAATCTCCACATCTAACACCTCCAGATTTTTTTCTTTGGGGAGTGTTGGAAAATAAAATTTATAAAGAAGTCATCTTAACTTGTGAGCAACTTGATCATCATGAATGCCTTAAAATCCCAATACCTCAATAGCTTTATCTGAATCTTTTATTTCGTTTTAATATCAACATAGTTTTGTTTCTAGGATATTAGCTTTTCTTTCATTGACTACTAACTGTGGTTTAAAATAATACAGTTGAAATAAATCGCATAGAAAACTAATATCATGGGGTGCTATATTTTTGAAAAGATAACTTAAATATATAAATGAATATTCTCAACTCAATTTTAATTTACTTTATTATTTCATCGAGCACATGTTGCAACGAAGTATCTTTTGAAAAATCTCAAAAAACTCTTTAATTCAATCATGAGAAAAAGAAAAAAGAAAGAAATCCATAATTTAATTTATCACATAACGATGTAACTTGAATTAATGTAGAAGAGTAGAAAATTTTTGTTTGGTTTTTTTCCACAATGTGGTAAGTTAGAACCTACTAACAACATTTCTATATTGTATCTTAATATTTGTATATTTACATTTCAGACCTATATATTTAAAACTTAACTTCGATTCATGTTCACATTTGTAAAACGTTTCTGAATACTAATTATATGCCACTGATGATGAGATCGTTAGGATCTTGAAACATGTATGGTAATGTTTATTGTGTAGTTTAATTATACGAGGATCATATTGTGGAGTAGACGTTTTTCATTTATATGTTATCAACTCCTCGCCAGTATGGATACATTTCTAAAGATAACTTAAATTTATATCTTCTTAGAATCAAATATACAGGTTGTCCCAGTTCAAAAAAACGGGGTTAGGTCCGATAACTTTTTTACCTGACCCACTATACTCACTCTGATATCGGCAGATAATTCAACATTCGTTGAAAAAAATTTTTTGCATAAAACATTTTCCTTTGTCTCTTTTCACTAAGATAATATAGGGTTATTTTGAAATTCACACTTTTATTTTCCGCCGATCTCTTGCGGGCGAAAATTATCACAATAATAAAAAGATAAGAGAAGAGGTTTAGTTTGGGCTTTATTTATTTGCTTCTTTTCTTAATTTTTAAATTCAAATCAATTACTGATATTTAATAGAAATTATATTTTTGGTTTTAATTATTCACTATTAAAAAACTAAACAACTAAATGTCAATCAGCCAATTTTGTATATTTCGTACAATACCGATGGTAGAGTGTTGAAATTTTATAAATTAGGAATCAGTGGAAAGACTGAATTTGACCTGTGATGGAATATTTTTGTTAAAATATGATTGTGACAAAATTTTCAAATTTTAATTTACCATTTTAAGTATGACTCAAAGAGAGCAAGCACATGACATCTATATTATATTTTGGTAGCACTAACAATTACGGAGATATCCAATAAAAGTTTCGAAATGGGATACCCTGTACTTTATCTAATTCAGTAGGCCATTAAAAGTCGTTTTTAAGAAATATTTTCACTTTATTGTTTATGTTTTTATCTGCAAAAATAAATGATTCTCCAGCATTATGTATCTTCAGGACATATTTATCAGATCTTCGGGTTCCTTCAAAGAAAGTGGCATATGAATGTTGTGTTTTAATATACATACAGGGTGAGTCTAGCAAGACACGTCGTTTTACTGTATTAAAAATGATTTTTTCTTTAATGGTAGATCTAATACGCCACATATTCACAATTAGTAACCAAAGTTTATTGCCAGTTATATGAGTGCAACCTGATTTTCTCAAATAAAACAATACTATTAGCAGCTATAGACCTGATTTTCTGATATTTCTTTCAAATGAGTGAAATCATGTTAAATATTTTAATAAACAAAACACTGTTAGTTAAATTCAGACTTCACAAAATTAACCAAAATATAAATAAATACTTTTTACTGAACTAATTAACCAAATTAAAAATATCCGCTCCCAAACTAACCAAATCGTGTTTTGTTTATTAAAAACCATTTTTGATATGAGCCTTCTAGGTTTTTAAACAAATATCAAAAAATCAGGTCTGAGTAATAGAAAATCGTATTTTGAGCCAAAAATAAAGTAATTTGAGTACTGACAACCCTTAATAAAATTCAGGCAAAATTAAAATCTGCATCTTCTCAAAGCAACATGTACAGACGCCATCTAGAGACAAGATCAGAGAAAATACCTTTTTGTTTTAAATCATTTGTACCAATCAGGCTCATTTAAGTAGTATACATACCAGAAACTAATCACCCTATAGGGTGATTTGCATTATTTGCCATTTTTTTTCTTAGATATTTTCTTTAAAAATAGTTTTAATAAAAGTTAGGGGGGACTTATACGTAGAATACAGTAGCGTACTCAGAAAAATTTTAGTTATCACTATAAACTTTGTTTGTTTATTTAACGGGACACCCCGGAATATTGCAGAATTGAAAGCAAATTTTAGACATTGTATCAATTCCGTTTCTAATACTCATATTTATAATGCTGCTAACATTATCCATAAAAGATATGACTTGTGTATGAGAAGTATTAGCCAACATTTTGAAGATTTGTTTTTGTTTTGTTAATCGTCAAGATTCGTTTTTAAACACCTTTTAAATGGTATTTTCAAAAGTAAACTTTAACTTTAGCCGTTTTCGAGAATTTTTGAATAAACTTTTTTTTGCGATTTTAGTTTTTATTTATTTCTGACATTATTTTTACCGATATCAAAAAATAAAAAGCACTTTCTCATTGTTAATTTTTGAGACGAATAAGATAGCGTTTACAAATTTGCAATACGACTTTTCGATTTTGAAAAACCATCGTCAACTTCGTTTTTTTAAATACGCCCCTGGATTTTTTATTGTCAAATTGAATTTATTTGAATTGAAAATGGTTTCAATTCAAATATGGGTGGTATTTCACACGTAATGATGTAAACACGTAGTAGTATTTTTAGCTGTTATTTAAACTTCTTCAAGAAAAATCGCCATGGTTTGCCACTGCTGACTGAATGCAGAGTAGTAGGTTTACCAAAAACATTGTTTCGTCGTTACTCACAATTATTTATTATTATTTTACAATTTATTTCTGTCTCGGTACAATATTTTATTCTGTACGCGGCTTTTTAAATTTAGGTGAAATTGTTGTGCTTTTTGAGGTTATTAAAAAAACGCCTTTCTCAGATGAATGTTTTACGCAAACTGAGTGCCAAACGATGGCGATTTTTCTTGAAGAACTTTAAATAACAGCTAAAAATACTTAAAACTTGTTTAAACCATTACGTGTGATATACCACCTATTTTTGAATTGAAAATGGCTTTAAATTTAACAATAAAAAATCCAGGGCCGTATTTTAAAAAACGAAGTTAATGATGGTTTTTCGAAAACGAAACGTCGTAGTGACAATCTGTAAACGCTAACTTATTCTCCTCAAAAAGTAACAATGAGGAAGTGCTTTCGATTTGTTTATATCTGTAAAAATAATGGCTGAAATAAATAAAAATCGCAAAAAATAGTTTTTTCAAAAATTCTGGAAAACGGCTAAAGTCACTTTACTTTTAAGAACACCATTTAAACTGTGTTTAAATTGTACAAGTTTTCTCTAATTTAACCGATATTGTAACTCCTACCGTTTCCAAGATTCTATTTATCCCATTCTTATTTTGGACACAGTGTATATTTATTGAATAGAAGTAACATTTAAAAATTGCTAACCTATTTAATCTTTGTCCGCCAAGTTCAAAATAAATTTAGTTCGATCTCCCATATTATAATCATAAACATGGATTGTTTGAAATAGCAATCGTAAAATATGCGTAATATAATATAATAAAACGAGCTGCGTATAGTTGTTCTTCTCAAATCATGGGAATCACATAAACTAGTATTTCCCCACTGTAGTAACAAAAACGTTCCTGTCAAAAATGTATTCTCCTAATCCTTCTAGGCGCACAAGTCGGGCCTTGGAAGCTCTTTAGAGTGTATGGGGGTCGCGTCGTGTCGTATAGGTAGCTGAATTTCGCCTTCTGTGATCTAATAATTTATTTTTCGATTCGACAAAAGTTTTTTGGAATTCAAAAGTTAAAACAAAAATGTCGATTTTTTGACAATAGGTAATGTTTCAGAATCATTTCCAGAAATCTATCAAATTTAATTTGAAGTGGAGCATAGGATATAAATTACATTTTTATATTTATAGGATCATTTTGTTTGGGATTATTATAATTGTGGATTTTCTTCTTCTTCTTTTTTATTCTTCATATTATTCTGTCTATTTTTTCACGACATGATATATACAGGGTGATTGCTGGTAGATTAGAAGTTTTGGGAAAAGTAATAATATCAGCCTATAATATTGTCATATTTGTACGACTTCCGGTTATGCCGGAAGTTGAAACGAACTTTCTGATTGCAAATGGAATACCCTATATATTATTATACGTTTGGATTGCCCCTCCTTTTTGGAGTATTTAGTATTAACCCATTCCCTCAACTCTTTTTGAACAAATTATTTATTTTGAATTTTTTTTTAATCCAAAACAGGTCTCGGGAAAATTTTATCCATTTCATGACTGGGATAAACAGACTCTTGAAATTTTGAATGTAGTTCAGGAATACTGAGTGGGCTGTTTTCATAATGACAGCTTTTTATAATTAAAAGTATTTCAACATTTTACTGAGTGTCAAATTTTTAGAAGAACTGCCCTTTATAAATTATATGTGTGCATTTAAAAAACCATGAAAGAATTGATACGAATTTAGCTTTGTTAATGGCTATTAAAATTCTTAAAAATATAATTTGCCTTAAATCAGAATTTGGATGAATAGTGAAAGAAAGCTTTTAATTTTATTCCAAGTTTATATATTTTCTATACAAACTAGTTAAAACATTGCATTTTTTATCATATATCAAACCCGTCAATTCTAAATTTTTGGTATTAAAAGTTGCTGTATAGTACCCTAAATGATTCGTACAATGTAAAAATCTTACTTGTACCAGGCGTATCATTTAAAAGTCTAATTTCGATAGCATTTCTGATAACTTAGATGCTATGTCGATTAATAATTTTTCTGGAAAACGGAATATTTAAGTTTCAAATATCTATCTTCTTGTTTCAACTTTCTGTCGTAACCCGGTATGTTGAATATAAGCAAATAAATGTACAAATACGATTTAATTTCTTTATTCAAATAATAAAAGTTATGCCTTACTTTGTTGCCAGGCTTTCGGGCGTCGCATCATACGCAATATGATGTGGGCTTCCTATCATGCGGTGCGTATAAAACACTATATACGTATTTAACGACGCGCCACCTACACGTTTTTCCCTTGAACTATTTCCATATATAATGTCCATGTGTATATGACTATACGACGCCCACACTAAAATTCGTCTATGGGTTGGTAGGGGCCTATAGAACAACATATCAAGAATATACACAAGAATTTTTCCAACGCCCGAGGTCGGGCGTCGTATCTCCAAAATGGCGTCGTATCATCCGAGCAATGTAGCGCTCTGGGCGTCGTATCATACGATTGGTATGTATATATATATATATATATATATATATATATATATATATATATATATATATATATATATATATATATATATTGAAATACAATAATTATTATAATTCGAAAAGTAAGAAAAATTCAGGTATAGCTAATAGGAAACTTTTTGTAGAGAAACTAATTTTCCATATTTTTTGATGCAAAAAATATTCTAAAAAAATTTAAAAACTAGGAAAATACTATTTTTTGGTTGTTTTTGGCTCGTATCTTTCATCTGAGCAGACACAGGTATAGGTATTGATAATTAATTAAAACTAAATAAAATAAATTTATAATATCCGTTCACATGGTGTCTTCAACAAGTTTAGTCTTTTTTTTTTATTTTCTGGTGTTCACTATGGAATAGTTTTAATTATTATCTACTTTTTACTAGATAATTAAGTTTCACTCAAAGTATTTCAAGTTAATCTGATAACAATACATAAATATTTTCACCGTTCTGTAAAACTCTATTGCTTTTTAAATGAATTAATTATACTATATCTTTAATATTATGTACAGAGATATGTCTTTTTTTATTAGAAATATTTAAATTTTGTTATATTAGAGGATGAGATATTATTGAGAATGTGATTAAAGAGCTAGAACCAAATGTATGAAAATATTTAATTCCGTACTTAAAATCCTCCAAAAATATAGATACCTACTAAAATTATAATTTTGTGAAACGAAAGACCTCGATTATTTTACTATAATAATTAATTCGTAGAGTTTTAAAGAAGTGGTGAAGGTTTATAAAACGTTTTGTTCAAATTAGTCTACCTACACCAAAGGCTCTACTCATTAATTATAATTAATTGTTAAAAAAACTATCACAATTTACTTATGCGAAAATATTATCTATTTATTATTAACAAGTTAACTTGAGTAAAAACCTATGGTCTTGTCAAATGTGTAAATAACAATTATGTTAAAGTAAACGAGCTACAAAAACTGGCACATTTTTGGCGATGATATCTCAGTCAACTTTTGTCGCAAAAAAACGCTTAGTTTTCAGATTATAACTAAAACATTATAAATAGTTATTTATGTAATAAGTGTGCGAAGGATAATTTCGCGCATTGAGAGAGAAATTTATTTTGACGATGCGCAGCTGAGTCAAAATATCTGTTGAATGCGCGAAATTTCTTCGCACACATATTACATACAACATTTTTTCTACAACTGCAGATATTTCGTTTCATCAATAATTACTATTCTAAAGAATACTCATATTATTTATAATAATTATAAATATACCTTATACCTTGTATATTTCGTAACTATGAAAAGTAGAATATACCCACATACGCTTTTTTAATTTTGACAAAAAGGTGACAACTAGTTTTGATTGTAATTTCTAATAATTAAATATTAAGTATGTGAAATATGGAAAATGGAGCTATAAGCAGTGACAAAGAGGCAGTATGAAAGGAAATACAGTCAATTCAAAGAGTGCTGTAAAACTAAAAAATTTGAAAAAGTGAGTGAAAATGTTGTGTTAGGATATTTGTACCATTAACGTGAATATTGTGAAGAATATTTAATACCTACTTAATTAAGAATGTTTGAATCAATTTATGTTTTTCATATATTATTAGTACCTACAATAAAGTTAAATTCTACGTACTTAGATAGTGTTCAAGTTAATGCACGCAGTATTTCGCAAACGCCGGTGCGCGAAGAAAATACTTCGCACATCGGCGTTTGCGAAATATCATTTGTCACATTAAAAGTGGTGAAAAAATGTCACTCTTTTTTGACAGTTGTAGAAAAAATTATGTATGTTGAATTTTCATCCCTATCACCGATATGCACGCTCCAATACCACCCCGGGGATGATATATTGACTAAAGTAAATCAAAAACCTTGAACGTGTTCCTTATTTCCCTACTTTTTATGACATAAATAGCATATTATGTAGATGTTTGCTTGATTTCGTTTACTATTGTAGACAATATTAAATTATATAAAGCACTATGACTTATAATAATTGAGATGAGCTCTTTTAGGAATTTTAATTAGTTACATGTCAATTTTAGGAGACGCTATAGTAGTTCGAATAAGTATTATGAAAACTACCAGCAACTCACATTTTATTAGCAGTTAACTGCTACATTTCATTCTTCCAAATTCTTCCATAGTCGAGTTATTAAATAAAAACAACTTTTTCCCTAAACTTAAAGGGCTCTAGCTTTGCTTATTTTTGCTGAAAAATAACCCTTTAAAATATTACCCATTACCTAATTTAGCAATTTCTTTAGTTGAATACGTGGAATCAAAATAATGCGAATAAAAATCAAAATGCATATTTTACATAAATGAAATCAAAATAGTACGTCATGTAAAATGAAATGTATATTGACAGATTATACATTTCGTTTTATATGAGGCCCTATTTTGGTTCCATGTAAGTTATTTGGAATCAAAATAACGCGTCATATAAAACTAAATGTATATTGAGAGAGTATACATGTCGTTTGATACGGCACACTATTTTGATTCCAATATATATTCGTTTCATGTGAGGCACTATTTTGTTTCCATGTAAGATAGTTGGAATCAAAATAATGCGTCATATAAAACTAAATGTGTATTGAGAGAGTATACATGTCGTTTGATACGGCACACTATTTTGATTCCAATATACATTTCGTTTCATGTGAGGCACTATTTTGTTTCCATGTAAGATAGTTGGATTCAAAATAATGCGTCATATAAAACTAAATGTATATTGAGAGAGTATACATGTCGTTTGAAACGGCACACTATTTTGATTCCAATATACATTTCGTTTCATGTGAGGCACTATTTTGTTTCCATGTAAGATAGTTGGAATCAAAATAATGCGTCATATAAAACTAAATGTATATTGAGAGAGTATACATGTCGTTTGATACGGCACCCTATTTTGATTCCAATATACATTTCGTTTCATGTGAGTCACTATTTTGTTTCCATGTAAGATAGTTGGAATCAAAATAATGCGTCATATAAAACTAAATGTATATTGAGAGAGTATACATGTCTTTTGATACGGCACACTATTTTGATTCCAATATACTTTTGTTTCATGTGCTGCACTATTTCGATTCCATGTAAGATACTTGGAATCAAAATAGTGCGTCATACAAAACGAAATGTATATTGAGAGAGTATACATGTCTTTTGATACGGCACACTATTTTGATTCCAATATACTTTTGTTTCATGTGCTGCACTATTTCGATTCCATGTAAGATACTTGGAATCAAAATAGTGCGTCATACAAAACGAAATGTAAATTGAAATATTATACATGTCGTTTGATACGGCACACTATTTTGATTCTAATATATATTTTGTTTCATGTGCTGCACTATTTTGATTCCATGTAAGATATTTGGATTCAAAATAATGCGCCATCTGAAACTGTTAATATAGTATACATTAGGGTGGGCCGAAAAATCATGTTTTTTTAATTTTTGAAATTTCGTTTTGGAATAGTGCACAGAAGATGCCTTTTGTTGTTGCAAAAAATATTTGTATTAACAGTTTGTTAATCTAATCTGTGCCCTACCAGGCCTTGGAAATCACCTTGTGCCGAAAAACCATTTTTTTATTTTATTTTGGAATTTGGTTTTGAAACAGGGCACAAAAGATGCCTTTTGTTGTTCCAAAAAATATTTTTATTAACGGTTTTTTTATTGTAATCTGTCTTCTGTCCCCTACCAGCCCTTAAAGATAAGCTTGTAATGTTATTTTTGGTTTACTTTTCCTGATGATATACTTTAGTATTTGAAAAAAAACTCATCACTACTTTTATAGAAATTTAAAAACTTCGTGTTATAAACAGCTAGCCTGAATACGATTAATAGCCGCGGATCGTGGTATCGACGGCTGCTCATAAGCAAGTGATTATTGTATTTCTATTCAGTTTTCAGTTGTTAGATGAGATGTTTTTCTTTGAAGTATAATATAAAAACTTGTTACCCAAGACGAAGCACCGAGTGTCCGTTAGTGGGACCACCTTCAGATTTAAAAGATAATACTCTTCCTACCCAAGAAGATTTGTTAAAGTGCTTTTTATGGATAAGGTTGAGTCTATAACCACCGCACTGTGGCAAAGAGGCAATAGTTTCCCAAATTTCTAATATACTAGCTGACAAGCTTCTAAGTTTGTGGGAGAAAGCGGCAATTCCTACAGTAACCCGTAAACGTGTTTTGCAAGTGATCAAAACACAACACGATAGATATTTAAAGCTTTTGTAACGACGTACGATTTTTGTTATTTTACTTTAAAATGTTATTTGTCCATCGTACAGTTGTCCTTACAGGTGCCGTTAAAAGAACGTTACTTTCTCCAAGAGCAGAGAAGTTCAAGAAACATATTTATAGGGGGTATTGATCCAAAAAAGCAAACCAAACAATTAACAAACAACGCTAGAAGATTTGAAAAAATGCAAGGAGGAAAGAATCGTTTACGAGTTTATAGTCACGGAAAACGACAAAATATTTCTTCGAAGACGAACACTATCAACAGTAAAACGTTAGCTTCTAATTGGTTTAACTTCAATGCAGCTTGGGAAATATATTTTACAAACTTATAGAGCAATTCTAAAAATAGAACTAAACTACCTACTCCCGCTTAAATGTTTGACAGATATGGTTTGTTAGACAGATCTGGTGCAGCAGTTGCATCGCCTATTTTACAAGATGTTGCCTTTGTAATAAAAAAAAAATGTTTAGTGCAAGTAATAGATACAAATAAATTATAAAGAGCTAGAGAGAGTTTAAGAAATAAAATTTTGCATACAGTTTTCAAAATCCAGGCAAGCAATAAATTCAATTTACTTTGACGGGCGAAAACATGAAACATTGTCTTTTGAAAAAATAGGTGGCAGGCTTCACAGAAGAACGTTAGTGGAAGAACATGTTTCTTTGGTGCAAGAGCCAGGTTCTGTGTTTCTGGGTCACACAATACCTTCTTCTAGATCAGCAAAAGATATCTGTCGAAGTATAGTTGAATTCGTACAGGAAATGGTATATGACTTACTAGTTGTGGCTTGTGATGGCACAGTAGTCAACACCGGATCAAAAAATGGAGCCATAGCTCAACTTGAATCAAAGTTATGACATCCTTTAAAACGACTCGTCTGTCAGCGTCATGGTAATGAGCTACCTTTAAGACATATTTTTCACCATAATGATGAACAAACAACGGGTCCTAAGGCGATTTCAGTTCGACTGGGAAAGCTTACAGCCCACTGTAAAAATTTACCAGTTATAAAATATGAAATTATTGACTGCAAATTACCAGAAGTAAATATTTGCGACATAAGTACTGATCAGAGATACCTTAACAAAATTTGCCTCGCATTATCTTAAGTCATTGTTTGGCGGGCTTAGCGAACCAGAATCCAGGAAAACTCAGCAGCTCATTTGCTACTTAACCTCGTTCGATCAAAAAGGTCGTTATTTTTTTTTCTAAGGTTGTAGGGCCGGTAGGGGGTAGAATATGAACTGATAGTAAAAAAGTTTACATACATGTTATGATTAACATATCCAAAGCAAGCACTTTCGAGCTATTCCATATCGAAATACAAAATTTTGAATTTCAGACATTTTTTTAAAGTTAGGTTATGGTAGGGGACAGAAGATGCACTTCAATCAAAAAACGTTTTATTAACTTTTTCTTTGTAATAACAAAATACAACTTTTTTTCACAATACCGAAAATAAATTTAAAAATCCATATATTCGGCCCACCCTAGTAATCATGCCGTTTGATACGGCATACTGTTTTGATTTCATATAACCTGACGTACAATTATTAGAACAAAATGTGTCTTAAACTGACGTTTATCATTCCATAGGCCTGAGTGCTAAAATTTCGGTAATTTTTTGCAAATTAATCGAAAACTACTGATACAATACATAAAGTGTCACATATCAATAAAATCAGAATAAACCACAGTCTTTAACGAGCATTCAATAATCTGCTTGTTAAAAAAACGCACTTTGCTCGTATCTGTTCCAAAATGACAGTCTTTTGGTTTTCTACTAGCAAAAAACTTAGCAAGATACCCTACAATACATTTTTCGTTCTGCATTCTATCTTTGAAAATAAAAAAAATACATCAAATAATCAAAATGATATCAAGATAAATTGACCACACTGTACATTTGCAAATTTAATGCTTAATTTTTAAAGATATAATCATTTTTACCAAAAAATACAAATATACTGTAAATAGAGTTAAAAACGTATCATGTATGAATATTTAATCTTAACAGAAATGTGTATCACTTGGCAACAACGCCAGACTCAAAATAGTTTGTAAAATGAAAAATATATTGAAAATTGGACACAAAATTGTGCGGATTATGAAAGGAAATATACAGCCTGGAATCAAGAAAACCTTATTTTGTAAAGATACAAAAAGATGCTATATGTGAAAAAATGTATATTTCAATTTTTACAATTTAGACATCAAAAGTAGTCAGTTGCGCCACATATCGGCGGGTTATCCAATATACGCGGATAGTTTTCTTCTAAACCCACTCCTTCTAGGGGATGTAGAAAGGTTCCAATGTGAAAGGAATCAAAATAGATATGCGGATTTATTTATATATATTTATATATATACATCTTGAGACTTTCATATTCCAACCTTATGGCGTCCCCTGGAAGGGCTATAGTTAGAGCAAATCTGATTCAAGTATATTAATCAGCGAATTTTTTTATCGGGGGAAACGGATTTTCGTATTGATTGGAGCAACTTTTAATATACAAATTTTTAGGTCGTGCTATCATTACTAGCTCCTTTCATCTTGCTATCATTATCAACTCCAAAATATATTTTTTCCTCGTTTTTACGGATATTGCCGCGTCCCACAGTGCTGCCGCATCGTTATTTTCTCTCTTTTTCGAGGGATTTTAAATTAGTAGACCTATAAATTAACACGATTGTATATAATACTGCGTCCCTCAAGAAAATATATTATATATAATGAAAACCTACATAACATGCATACCATATTGCATCCGTTCATGTTTCGACATGTCAATGAACAACGTTTTTTCTAAGTTATTTTTTGCTGATATGTTACGGCGCCCTAAAAATATATATTTAAATTGAGGTTATATTTAGTCTAGGTTAGCCTCATTCAATTATTTACTTACATACTTTGCTGCATCAATTTGTTAAATATATTATATATTATAACCAACATAACATATTCTACATATAATACTACATCCGTTCTAAAAATAGAATAGTTCTTATAAGGGTTTTTTTTTTATTAAACTGCAACAATCCCTACTATACTTTTAAATTTGAAATTAGTTGTATTTAGCATACTCCAGCTACATACACTCTTGCGTCCAAATAAAAATTGATAGATTAGGTTTAGCATGGGTTAAAGTTATTTAATTATGGGCATACTTTGCTGCGTCTTTTCGTTAGACATATAGTATACTATAACCAAAATATCATATTCTACATATAATACTGCATCCGTTCTAAAAATAGAATAGTTTTTATATCATTTTTTTTGTTACTAAACTGCAGCAATTAAAAATTCTTAGGTTAGGTTTAGCTTGGGTTAGAGTTATTTAATTATTTGCATACTTTGCTGCATCCATTTGTTATATATAACGTATACTATAACCAACATAACATATTCTACATATAATACTGCATCTGTTCTAAAAATAGAATAGTTTTTTCAACAAGTTTTTTCTTATTAAACTGCAACAATCCCTACCATACTTTTAAATTTGCGATTACTCTGCATTTAACATGTTCCGACTGCATACACTCTTGCGTCCGATTAAAAATTCTTAGGTTGGGTTTAGCTTGGGTTAGAGTTATTAAATTATTTGCACACTTTGTTGCATCCATTTGTTATATATAGTGTATACTATAACCAACATAACATATTCTACATATAATACTGCATCCGTTCTAAAAATAGATTAGTTTTTTTATCAAGTTTTTTTTTATTAAACTGCAACAATCCCTACTATACTTTTAAATTTGAGTCTAGTGTGCATTTAGCATGTTCCACCTTCATACACTCTTGCGTCCAATTAAAAATTCTTAGGTTAGGTTTAGCTTGGGTTAGAGTTATTTAATTATTTGCATACTTTGCTGCATCCATTTCTTATATATACTGTATACTATAACCAACATAACATATTCTACATATAATACTGCATCCGTTCTAAAAATAGAATATTTTTTTCAACAAGTTTTTTCTTATTAAACTGCAACAATACCTACCATACTTTTAAATTTGCGATTACTCTGCATTTAACATGTTCCACCTGCATACACTCTTGCGTCCAAATAAAAATTCTTAGGTTGGGTTTAGCTTGGGTTAGAGTTATTTAATTATTTGCATACTTTGTTGCATCCATTTGTCAGATATATTGTATACTATAACCAACATAAAATATTCTACATATGATACTGCATCCGTTGTAATAGAATAGTTTTTTTTATCAAGTTCTTTCTTTATTAAACTGCAACTATACATTTAAATTTGAGTTTGGTGTGCATTTAGCAGGTTCCACCTCCATACAGTCTTGCATCCAATTAAAAATTTTTAGGTTAGGTTTAGCTAACCACGTTCTTCAGTGGAGAGTAAACCAAGTCAGTGAAGCAATAATGGAAGCTTTTGACTCCAATTGCCCACTCACATTGCAAGCTGTTAAAGCAAGTAAGGACGCTCCTTTGTGGAATGACAAACTGTCAAAACTCAGGCTTGAGGTCCGTTGGCTTTTTAATAAAGCCAAACGTGACGGAAATTGACAGGGTACACTAACCGGTTAACTTTGAATAATAAAAAAAATCAGGAAGGTCAAAAGATCTTTTTTGAAAATATCGCTTCCAGTTCTACAGGGGCGAAGAAACCCAACGGTGGTACTTAAGAGACCAGATGGGATGAATACGGAAGGGGGAGAGGAGCGAGCCATCCTACTCCTTGAGACTCGGGTAGTAGATCAAACCCCTCAAATGAATTAGAAGCGGAATCCACCAGAAATCCTCACAAGGAAGATAGAAATTGCTAAGAAAATCTTTACGAACATATGACTAAATGTCTATACAATCAGTCATTGCTAAGAAAATCTTTACGAACACATGACTGAATGTCTATACAAGAAAAAAAGTGTGAAATTCGTAATAATAGTCTCCAGTGCTCTAGTTGGACACGTTTATCATAGCCCCACTAATGCATATGCCTCCTAGTCTTTGTACCCTATCAAGTTTTTTCCTTGTACTTTGTTCTGCCTTAGAACCCAGACTATTGCCGCATATGTTATGATAGGTATCACAATCACGATGTACATCCACCGCAGTATTTTGGGGTAACAACCCCAAGTCTCCCAGATTTCTGAACACCATCAGAGCTTTTGTTGCTTTATACTAACCGTTATTTCAACATGCTTATTACAAAGAAGTTTAATATCAAGGGTGATTCCTAGATATTTTACTTCCAAATTCTGTTCAATGACCTCACAATTCAGGCTAATTCGTCTGATATTTAGAGTTCTAGTGAATGTTATAATTGCGGTTTTTGCTGAATTTATGCTCAGCCCCACAGCTGTACACCGTTACTCAGTTATCCGGAGACACTTTTGTATTATGTTACCCAAAGTGCCTTCAAATTGCCCCTGGCTACTATGACAATATCACATATCATAGGATATGCTGACGATATTGCTAAGAAAATCTTTACGAACACATGACTGAATGTCTATACATTCAGTCATGTTTTCCAAGCGGAAATTCACGCAATCGGTAGACGCGTACAAATTAACCTTTATGGTGCGACATTGTGATCCACACAACCGACAACATTATCGCTGAGTTCATATGTTATTAGCTCAAAAATGGGAATGCTTAGCAGGTCTTCTAACTTAGCAAGAATAACAGAGTTTCCCTTGTTTGGATACCCGGACATTCTGGTATCAGGGGAAACGATGCAGCCAATAAGTTAGCAAAACAGGGTGTGTCAATCTCTTTTGTAAGGCCTGAACCTTTCTGCGACTTATGGAAACACACCTTCAAAGAGAAGTTCAGAATTAAGAAGAAAACAGACAGAGCAATACTCAGGCAAAATCTACCTGGATTGATACACTCCAAGAAATTCCTTGGAAACTTCAACCAAGAAAGATCGAAGATCTGTTTGGATCTCGGGCTACGTATTCTTACAGGACATTGTCGCCTTGGGAAACATATGGCAAAATTACGCCTAGAAGAGATCGATGACTACAGATTCTGTAGGGAGGCTAAAGAAACTCTTGATCACCTAGTACCAGATTGCACCGCTTTCAGAAGCCAACACAGGAAATACTTGGGGCATGAAATCGTGCAAGATGGAGACGTGTTGTCCCTAATAACAGCCAAGGTACTTGAGTTCAAAATAATTCACAAGAAGTACAAAATCAACATTCAAATTAATTACGCATAAATTGGATAACAATATCATAACATTCTACACTATACAAAGCAATATAAGACAATACATCAATTAGGTATCAAATAAGTGCCTTACTGAGCCCAAAAAGGTTCTTCTCGGGACAAAAAATTAAAAAAAGCGTCAACTCACTGTCATTGGCAAGACGAACCGAGCGCGCCAAGAACGAATTGCAACCATATTTTTTTCTGGAATGTGTTTGATGACACCACGGCTCGCAAGCGTTGAACGATATGAAACACGAATTTCAATTTTGCTTAAAAGATCAGGACAAGTCAACCTTCCATTGATAAAATAGAATTAAATCAAATATTGGCGTTGACCACTCAGCGTGTAAATGCCAAGATAGGACTCTAAGTCAGCATATGATTCAAAACGATTATCAAATACCAAGTCAATATGCAGTTTGTAGGCAAGGTATCTGAGAAATTTGTGCTGAACAAGCACAATTTTCACTAGTTATACAGCATAATGTGGAGACCAAACGCTGAGGCATACTCAACCAAACTTGTGTAAAGAAGCTTCAGAGAATTAACATGCGTAAACCCCCGTGACCAGCGTTTAATTCAATTATGTTATATGTGGAATACAAAAATCCAACCATTATCAAGCAACTCCCATATTTAGTTTAGTCATTTACGGGTTGTTTGGTTCAGTGAGTAATCGAAAATACTAGCCTGTCTTCATCTCAAAAAGGACACGAAAGAACAATTATCACCGCTTTCCTATTAATTCCATAATTTCAGATGTAATCCAAGGTTTTAGTTTTATTTTAATTTCTGGAGTAGCTCGGTTTATGTTGTCATTTTTGGTTTGTATAAACATTTCAGTTTTGGTGTTAATATTGTTATGTGAAAGAATGTCGTGCCAGTTTATGTTTTTTATATTTGAACAGAAATCTTGATTGGGATTTATATTTTGTAAAATACTTATATTTAATTAATCCTTCCTAATCAATATCAAAATAATGTTTTTTTGTCTGTCTAAAACGATTCCCCTAAAAAATACTAGTAAATAATGTAAATATCATATCAAACTTGTTCGAATGAAATAAATGTTAAAATGCAAAAGGGTCAAAAGAAAATAAGCAAACAATGTTGCCACATCAGAGACGCACTAATGTATACTTTCCCATATATAATTCTTTAAATGTATATAACATCAGAGCCCTCTACGGCAACACGCTGAACCTTCATAGGAATTTTTGTATGATGCTGCGTCCCTTTTTGTTCCAATTTTACAGTCTTCTGCAGATCTACCGGAAAATGTAATACCAAATATGTTCAAGCTGAGTAGCAATCCGACGAGTCCATCTAAAAATCATAGTCGTATCTGCTCACAGAGCGAAGATATAAGGTCGTGACTTTAGTGCGTCCTATATACGGACGCAGCAATTCTTTGGACGCAATATTAACCGTAAAAGGGCGTAATACGGACGTAGCATTGATAGCAGGATATATATATATATATATATATAAATAAATTCAGTATTTTCGTAGCCTACTGTTTGAATATCAAATATGTTCAATATATTGGGGTATAGGCTAATGTTGTGGTGTAGTGTAAAAAACT
This sequence comes from Apoderus coryli, assembly GCA_911728435.2. Lineage (NCBI taxonomy): Eukaryota > Metazoa > Arthropoda > Insecta > Coleoptera > Attelabidae > Apoderus > Apoderus coryli. The sequence continues at coordinate 6,946,450 of OU452214.1, read as the reverse complement.
CTTTTTTACTATGCCAAGCTTTCGAAATTTTTTAATTTCTTCTTCAGGGCTGCAATTTACAAGAACAACGGTTTATGTTTTATATAAAAAGTACAATTCGCAAGTAATATTACCTTTGGTATGTAAAGGTGAGTTACATTAATGTTAAAACTGACATATTTTTTTATTGTATATAGTTGTATATAATTGTAGGAAAACAACCAAAATAATGTTTAAAATGTGAGAATTAATAATATTATTAAGCAGAAAACGTGGTGCCTATTCCAAGATCTAATCTACAATTTGATCAAGAGAACGATTTGCAAAAACTTATAGTGATAGGTATCAAATATAAAAAGTATAAACGGCGAGCGTTTCATTTATTTCATAGATGGTAACATGGGCGGACCTATAAATAGTTCTCGCTAATTTTGAAGGAAAAGCTGTCACTCTTTTCCCCGAATAACCGCGAGATCAATGAGGTGGATATATTAAAATATAATATATTGTGTATTTCTTTGTTCGGCAATCCTAATGTTCCATCAATCCTTTCTCTGATTTATATAATTAGTCTCACTAAAACAAGATTTCCTTTTTGTGAGCAGACTCCAAAATGGCGTTGGGAACCGTCACTTCCCCCACCATCCCGAAGCCCCCACTTCTAAACAACGTGAACGGAGACTAATTTGTTTTTTCGTGATGAGAAAACAGGCTGTCACCACTGTTTTCAGTTGTCCTGATAAGTGCAAAGCAGGCTGCCACTACTGCGTTACAAAAACATTGTATTGATGTATTGATATCTATGAGCCTTCTGACAAAATTTGACTAATCAACGTCCATGTAGACGTTAATCCATCAACTGTCGTCAAACAAGTTGGCAATATTTTCTCAAAGCTTAAAGATAGAGATGATGCAATGAGGACTTCGAATGTGGTATATAGCATTCCCTGCAAGTCCTGTAATCTAACTTATATTGGACAGACGTCTCGAGTGTTAAGAGACAGGTTAACATCACATAAAAGTGATGGTCGTCTCAATAAGAGATCATGTGCCCTGTCAGAACATCATCTGGACACTGGACACGTTCCAAGTTACGAAAACACAAAAGCCTTACACATTGAACCTAACTTAACAAAGAGACTGTTCTTGGAGATGTTTGAGACTAATAGAGACGAAAACTGTTTAAACAAACGAAGAGATATAGACACGACTAGCGCGATGTACACATATATTTGCCAATTGGGTGATTCACGCAATTCTGAGCCGGATGACTCACAAGGATCAATTTAGCCCTTGTCAGTACCAATTAAATAGGAAAACAGTGGTGAGAGCCTGTTTTCTGTTTTAACACAGTTCGTTAGCAGTGGTGAGAGCCTGTTTCCCGATTTGTTTGACGACAGTTGATGGATTAACGTCTACATGGACGTTGATTAGTCAAATTTTGTCAGAAGGCTCATAGATATCAATCCATCAATACAATGTTTTTGTAACGCAGTAGTGGCAGCCTGCTTTGCACTTATCAGGACAACTGAAAACAGTGGTGACAGCCTGTTTTCTCATCACGAAAAAACAAATTAGTCTCCGTTCACGTTGTTTAGAAGTGGGGGCTTCGGGATGGTGGGGAAGTGACAGTTCCCAACGCCGTTTTGGAGTCTGCTCACAAAAAGGAAATCTTGTTTTAGTGAGACTAATTATATAAATCAGAGAAAGGATTGATGGAACATTAGGATTGCCGAACAAAGAAATACACAATATATTATATTTTAATATATCCACCTCATTGATCTCGCGGTTATTCGGGGAAAAGAGTGACAGCTTTTCCTTCAAAATTAGCGAGAACTATTTATAGGTCCGCCCATGTTACCATCTATGAAATAAATGAAACGCTCGCCGTTTCACTATAAGTTTTTGCAAATCGTTCTCTTGATCAAATTGTAGATTAGATCTTGGAATAGGCACCACGTTTTCTGCTTAATAATATTATTAATTCTCACATTTTAAACATTATTTTGGTTGTTTTCCTACAATTATATACAACTATATACAATAAAAAAATATGTCAGTTTTAACATTAATGTAACTCACCTTTACATACCAAAGGTAATATTACTTGCGAATTGTACTTTTTATATAAAACATAAACCGTTGTTCTTGTAAATTGCAGCCCTGAAGTAGAAATTAAAAAATTTCGAAAGCTTGGCATAGTAAAAAAGAGTTTTTTACACTACACCACAACATTAGCCTATACCCCAATATATTCAACATATTTGATATATATATATACGTGCACATCTATCTTAGTGGGCTCCATACGTGGATAAGGCGCCCTGGCCTCCACCAGAACCACGTTATTTACACGTGTATACATTGCATATTTGAATTCCCCGGAAAAAAATAAACAAAGGCAACTTGAGAAGGGAAGAGATTTCGTAAAAAAAAATATATACGAAAAAAGTATAGACTCAAGATAGAAACCGGGCTCCGCATATGACATGACAAACTATCCTCCGGTGCATATAATTGGATATGTTATCTCGACCTAATGGTCACCGACGATGTTGCCATATCGAGGCATATTGTATATCTAAACAATATATGTAAATGTATCTTTATGGCCTCTATTTTGACTAGCCTCCGCTGTGTATATCATTTATGTAAACGTAGGCATGTTTTAATCGCCTCCGTTTTTTATAACTACATTCCACTTCGTTATTGAACTTGTTTTGTTGAGGAGTTGTATATCAATTACTTACATTCATCTTATTGGGCTCCATTTTTTATAATAAACTTCGCGGTCCTTTCTGACCTAAATTCCTCTTGAGTGGTTTTCTGGTTTTGCAGACGGGTTGTATATAAATAATGTTATGTGCATATAACTGATCAGCCTCTATTTTACATACAAAGAAAGTATTGTCTCCTTCGTTATGGTAGACAAAAACTGATTAAAACCAAGCAAATTGAGAAAATTTATATTTGGAATTTCAACTTACAACTTACTCAATTAGTACAAGTATGAAACATTGAAATAACACGGTAAATAGTTAGATTCTTTTGCTGAATATTTTGTTCTTATAAGGTAGGTACTATATTATAAGGAATCCTTATTTATTCCTTCACCAGAGGCAACCAACATCAGAAGATCAGCGGAAACAGTGTTCATTTCTTTCGATCGAATTGTAAAAATTCAAATGTTTGCCTCTAGACATTTTTCGACCTTCATGTATTCTTACCACATATCTACGTTGTGTTTACTTTTGGTACTTTTTTATTTTATTTATGCCTTCTGGTTTTAAAGCCACATTTATGGTTAATATTAGTACATCTAACAAAATTGCTCCGAGGCTAGGCTTATGAGAGTCTTTATTAATACAAATTAATTTAAGTTAAAATGCCAGATATTAACCCTCCAGTAAATTTGAACTTATTTATGAAGTTTTTATCTAGTTAGGTATATTGATTAAAAAAACAGTATTTTTGTAATGAACCAAAACCCAAAGAAAGATAAATAAATAAGAACATTAAATGCAAGAACAGAACGAAATGAATGGATTAAAAAAATGTATCGTGTAATTTTAAAAATTATTTTGAAAGAAATATAAAATATACTCTCTACTATAAACAATAAAATAACGTTAAATAAAATAAATAACAAATTCAAGTTATAGATAAATAATAGCTACTTAAAAGAATAAAATAAGACATAATACAGTAGGTATAATATATCCAGGAAATGACTGTAAAACGCTTAACTACAAATTCCTCAACTAAAAATAAGCCGATCTAGCCGTTTTGCCTACAGGGCGCTAAAGTTCTTAAATTAACATCATTTTTTCAGAATAATTATTTTCTAAACGCCTTTATCAATTTTCACTAATTTTGAAACTAACCGATTTTTGTTAATGCCTAGAAATTTAAAAATGGTGCGTGATTCGTAAAGAAAAGCTTCTGTCTCCCGTAAAATTTGCGCTAGACATACAGTTTATCTACAAAAAGATTATTTTTATTATTCGACACGAAAAAATATATGTCGAAAGTTTTAATTCTGAACAATGTTTAAAATAATTGTTATGTTTGTTTACTAGGCAACAATAAAATAAATAATCTGACATAACGATAGTTTTTATTTCTTTTACGTAAATACTTATTGGTTCTTTAAAATGGACCATTATTCTATCGCTGAGAAGGTAGACATGCTTCTGGTATATGGATTATGTGAGAGAAATGGACGTCTGAGTGTCAGAGTCTATCGTGAAAAATATCCAGAATTCCTATCGATCAAACTTTCACGAATATTAAGAAGTAAGTAACATAGAGAAAGGGGTAGTTTTCATGGAAATAATATTAAGCCAGGACGCCAACTTACAATTAGGACTGCTGAGTTTGAAGAGGTAGTTTTAAACAGAATTGAAGATGATCCCAAGTTAAGTCGTATACGCTAGGGGTTCGGATTGGAGATTTCCAGAAGTACAATTAATAACATTCTACGAGATCAGTTACTCCATCCGTATCATGTCTAACAGGTGCGAAATGTTTTAACAAAGGACCCTGAGAGTCGGCTGACGTTTTACCATCTCATCAAGCCAATGAGAATACCACACATTTGTGCTGAAATATGGTTTGTGCACGACGGAGCGCCGTCCTTCTTTAGTACCAGCGTTCGCAGATTTTCAAATGAAACATATCCTAATAAATGGATCGGAAATCGGCCAGCAAGGTCACCCAACTTAACGCCTCTGGACTTTGGATATTTGATATATTCGCCTAGATATTTTTAGTTGGTTTTGTGGTTAAGCGTTGTACAGTAATTTCATGGACACCCTATATAATAGATAACTAAAGAAACAAACTAACAAATACTGTTTAAGTTACTCAAATTCGCTGGGTTGGTTAAAATGCTTCAAGTGGTAGGTAACACTTTAACTGAAATTGAAGTCTGACGGGTGCGATGAATGATGATACTACATTATTCCTTAGGCTTAAAATCTTTGTAGATCTTTGTTTAAATAATTGAATCAATACTTATGGATAAGTCGTGCGTCAAATTTACACTAGCTGTATATCTAAACAATACAGGGTTATTCACGATTTATGGCGCGGAATATTGTGGACAAACTACGTGACATTTAAAAAGTTTCATTTGTTGGACATGTGAGATTCTACTATGGCTACTTTTTAAAATTGGTTTAGTATTATACAAGGTGTCCCAAATAACCTAAAAGTATCAAAGTTGTTTTTTTAAATGGAATGCCCTGTATATGATTGCACTTTTAGATCCTCTGATCAAATTAAGTGTGTGTTTCATTAAGGTTTATAATACCTAAACCTTAAGGTTTTTTAAATAAATTGAATTTTCTCAAAATCTAGCCTCATTTTCATCTTTCAAATACTTATGAACTATTAAAGTCATGTTGACAAAATGAACACTAAAGTGTAAAAATAGATCATATTTGATATTCCATTTGCAATAAACCTGCAATCTTATACAGGGTGTCCAAAAATTAAAACTACTCAAATAAGAACTTTAAGTTGCTATAACTTCATTAATGTAAATGGAACGTCATATTTCTGAACTTACCTAGCAATGTACTTACTAATTACCTGTCGAATGGTATTAGGGTGTACTATAGCTAAGTCTGTGGGTTTTGGCAGAAAACGCCAAATAATTGATTTGTACACCATTCGGTGTTTTTAAATAAATGTTTTAATGTATCTAGTCGCCTATGGAATCAGAAATGTCAAATAAATTATTTTATCTGTCAATTTAATTTACTGTTCATGCTTTACTAGTGTTATTATTGATGTCAATTGTTAGTTTTGGTGTTGTTTTGTAAAAATGAAGATTATTTATTCAAAAGAAGAACGTATTGATATGATATTGATCCTTGGAGAATGTCATCAAAATTCTTTATTGGCTTCTCGAGTTTATGCTGAAAGGTTTCCCATACGAAATCATCCAAGACCAGCTGCTTTTGAAAGACTATTAAATCAGTTTAAGGAAACTGGAAGTTTTAGCTACAAGAAATACGTGAAAAGAAAACCTGTCACCGAAACTATTTTTGCTATAGTTGGTTCAGTTATCGAAAATCCTAATATTAGTCAAAATCACATATCCGAAAACACCAATATTAGTTAGGCAAGTATTTCACGAGTGCTTAAAAAACATATATTTCATGCTTATAAAATTCAGCTTTGTCAAGAGCTTTATGGAAATGATTTTGACAATAGAATTGAGTTTTGCATGTGGGTGTTAGATAAAGTGGCAGCAAATGAAACATTTTTTGATAATGTGTTATTTAGTGATGAATGTACATTTCACAACAATGGCCTCGTGAACAGACACTACTACCATTATTATTCTGACTCGAATCCCCATGAATACAGAATCATCAGCAATCAAAATAGGTGGTCCATTAATGTGTGGGGTGGAACATTCGGCCCATATTTACTAAGACCCTATTTTTTTGAGAAATCTTTAAATGGTATGATGTATCTCGATTTTCTTCTACACCAACTTCCTGTGTTATTAGAAGAAATTCCTTTTAACAGGAGAAAAACCATGTGGTTTCAATTAGATGGAGCTCCGCCTCATTATCATCACGAGGTTCGTCAATTTTTGAATACCAATTTTCAAAACAGGTTGATTGGAAGAAATGGATTTAAAAATTGGCCTCCCAGATCTCCCGATTTAACTCCTCCGGATTTCTTTTTATGGGGATACGTGAAAGGAATTGTCTACAAGACGCCTCCAACAACACCACACGATATGAAAATACGCATAAGAGATGCATTTCAAACTGTTACCCCACAAATGTTGACCAGAGTTAGCCGTAGTTTTCAAAAAAGAATATCGAAGTGTCTGGAAATGGACGGTCAACATTTCGAACACATGTTATGAATCTTTTGGTAGAGATTTATCAGTGCTATTTTATTTCCATTAATGCTGTTAATGCATAATTAAGAATAATTCATAATGACTTTTATAATAATTGTAGATCATTTGACATTTCTGATTCCATAGCCTACTAAGATATATTAAAACGTTTATTTAAAAAACACCAAATGGTGTACAAAACAATTATTTGGAGTTTTCTTCCAAAACGCGCAGACTTAGCTATAGTACACCCTAATACCATTCGACAGGTAATTAGTAAGTACATTGATAGGTAAGCTCAGAAATATGACGTTCCATTTACATTAATGAAGTTATAACAACTTAAAGTTCTTATTTGAGTAGTTTTAATTTTTGGACACCCTGTATAAGTTTGCAAGTTTATTGCAAATGGAATATCAAACATGATCTATTTTTACACTTTAGTGTTTATTTCGTCAACATGACTTTAATAGTTCCTAAGTATTTGAAAGATGAAAATGAGGCTAGATTTTGAGAAAATTCAATTTATTTAAAAAACCTTAAGGTTTAGGTATTATAAACTTTAATGAAACTAACACTTAATTTGATCAGAGGATCTAAAAGTGCAATAATATACAGGGCATTCTATTTAAAAAAACATAACTTTGATAGTTTTAGGCAATTTGGGACACCCTGTATAATACTAAACCAATTTAAAAAAGTAGCCATAGTAGATGCTCACACGTCCAACAAATGAAACCTTTTGAAAGTCACGTAGTTTGTCCATAATATTCCGCGCCATAAATCGTGAATAACCCTGTATATGTGCATCTATATTATAGGCCTCCATTGCCGGAACACGTGTTCTATATATATAAACTATTTATGTACATCTATCTTAGTGGCATCTACTTTTTGTTAATAGCAAAATTTACATTTAGTGTATACAATCAGAACATATATACAACAAACTTACTAACCTCCGCTGTCATATTTTTATAACTAAATACGACTCCATTATTGCAATTGTTTTGTCGACGAGTTGTAAATCAATGAATTATTTACATTTATCTTATTCGTCTCCATTTTTTACAATGTCTCGCTTTTTTTTATACTGAAATTCTTCTTCATTGATTTTATTATTCGCAGGCGCTTTGTATATAGATAATTTATGTGCATTTAACTTATTGGCTTTTATTTTTACATAAAAAATAAAATATTGTTTTCTTAGTTATTAGTAATTAAAAAATGATTGAAAACAAGCAAATTTTAAATTTGGAATTTCAACACAATATAAAATTAATATGGATATTACTCAATGAGTACAAATATTAAACATTGAAATAACACGGTAACTACTCGTATATTTTCCTCGCTGATAATTGTATTTGACAATAATCTATTGTAAGGTATGTACTCTATTATAAGGAATCCTTGTTTACTAGAGTCAACCACAGAAGATCAACGGAAACAGTGGTCAGTTCATTCGGTCGAATTATAAAAGTTTAAATGGTTGACTCTAGACTTTTTGCTAACTTCATGTATTCTCTCTTACCATATGTTACATTTACGTGTTTACGGTGTTTTTACTTTTGTTGTTTTTTTATTTTATTCATGCCTTCTGGTTTTAAAGCCAAATAGTTATGGTTAACATTAGTACATCTTACAAAATTGACCCGAGCCTTACTAAGTCCATTTCAGCTGCTTATGAGAGCCTTTATTAATATAACTTAATTTAAGTCAAAGTCATGTCAAAGTAACATAATATATTAAATCCTGCACACCTTTTAACGCAATTGCTCTATCCTTAAAATTATTTTCAGAAGTAGTAGTAGTTTTAAACCGAAACAATATACTCAAAATTTTTGTATTATAGCAATTTGAAGTTATTTATTTAGTTATAATAGATGTGGCATTGATTTAAAAAAAAAGTATTTTTTGTAATGAACTCAAACCCAAAGAAAAATAAATAAACAAGAACAATATATGTAAGAACAGGATGAAATGAATGTATTAAAAATGTGCGAAAGAAACTATATTTGTTCGACTAAGATATGGCTATAAAGTTGTTGTCCCGGAAAAAATTGTGAGTCAAAGGATCCGAGAAAAGTACCAATTAAGAATTATATATGATTATGGGAAATTATATTTCAAGACATAAAAGAAATTCGAAGTCACTCCCATAAAAAGAGAAATATATTATAAAATTTGGTTTATGAACAAAGTACTATTTTCGACCTTGGTAATTAGCTACTGTTAAGTAACAAATAGATTCTTGCGCCAAGCAAATTTTAAAATAAAACTGAAAAACTATGTGTTTATTATTGGCCAACTAGTACGTGGAGCCCAGTGCAACTAGCGGACAAGTACGTGTGTTGCTATGACAGGTTGAGAAATCAAATATACTTTACAATACCTAAAATAAATAATTCTACCGACGAAATATACACATGAAGGTTTACGATATATGTTAGCTGGTTTCATTAGCCACCAGTAACGTTGCCAAATTTAGGAGGCTAATATGTGTACTTACACGTGGAGCCCAGTGCAACTAGCGCACAAGTAAGTGTGTATATCTGTATATGTCTAACGCGCCACGTGGTGGAATTTTTTCAAACCCGGTTGTATATCTGTATGTGTGTATACTACCCAGTGGGCTCCACCCTAAAATTTGCCAGATGGGTGGGTATACCCTGTAGACCTGAAAAAACACTATATACACGGGGGTACGTAGTGGCCTCCGTTTTGGAGCCCAGTGCGCTTAGCGTATATATATTTTGGAGGCCACTTTAACGTGTTGCATATATATATATATATATATATATATATATATATATATATATATATATATATATATATATATATATATATATATGGGATATAGAAAACTTTGCGTCACTGCCTACGCCGCATTTTTTGACCAATCGAAACAACATTTGGTGAAAAAATCGGCTAGGTCATGGAATCGCGTGACTTCGTTGGCGATTTAAATCGGCGAGCTAATTTCGAAATGGCGGCCTGTCAAAGTTTTAAAAAAATCATATTTTTTTCACTGTTAATAGAAAATACCAATGTTACATATCAAATGATAGAGCACTTAAATCTCTACAATGTTTATTGGGAGAGTTTTTTCATCGCTGGCATATTTAAGTAAATATAAGTCAATATAAAGTAACAAAAAATAAAAAAAATATCATCACCCGCTACATCTGTAATTATTTTGACAAATAAACACCTGTGACATAACAATAAGACCGTACTTACGTATGTGTTATAGTATAATGGATATTTCAGTTAAAATAACTGTCAATATGACACTTTGGTTATATTTGGCGACTGTCAGAATATTCCATTATATGTTTATTAATAGTGGGTGTCAGTGGTAGACTAAGTATAAATAAAAAATATATAAATCAAAAATCTACTTTTCCGACTGGCTGCCATCGGGATTTATTTTGATGTATATAATTTTTAAAAATTCTCTTTTTTTTTGTGTGTTGTTCCATGTCTAAAATTTTTGTATTACAAAAGTTGAAAGTGTGGTTTGTGGCGTCAATATGTTTTTAAGCGCTGTTTTGTTATTAGAGTTTTTGTGTCCGTTTAATCTTTTCCCTAAATTTTGCATGGTTTGTCCAATATAGACACCATCGCAATTATTACATGGAATTTGGTAGATTACATGTGATTTTTTTAGATGTGGTGTTTGTGTTTTCAAATTGCTAAAAACGTTTGCCTTCAAAGTGTTTGTATTTTTGTGGCACGTTTGCAAATTATAGGGTTTTAATTTTTTTTGGAACGACTCTGAGAAACCAGGTATATAAGGAATGGATATGTATTTTATATTGTTGTTGGTAACTTTGTTTTGTTCATCGTTATTGTAAAATTTGTGGATGCGTTTCCTAAAAATTTTGTTTATAAAATTTTTGGGGTAGTTGTTTTTGTTTAGTGTATTTTTCGCTTTATTAATACATTCCTCTCTATATTCTGGGTCTGTCAATTTTATTACTGTATCAGCGAGACCAATTACCACACTTTTTTTCTGGGATATAGGATGGTTTGACTGAAAGTTAGTATATCTACCAGACCATGTAGGTTTTGTATACCATTTCGTTTTTAGTTCAGAATTGGTGTAAGATCTAAAAAGTTTATCTTTTTTTGATTCTCTATTTCAATAGTGAATTGCAACTTTGGATGGTATGAATTTAAAGTGTTGTGCATTGATGTTATTTGTGTGTTTCGTATAATAGTGATGCAATCATCTACATATCTATAAAAAAATAGGGGTTTGAAAGCTAAAGATGGAATGATAGTAGTTTATAAATCCTCAAGCACCAACTGAGCAATTACACTTGAAATTGATGAGCCCATAGCAACTCCCTCAATTTGTTGGTAGTAATTATCTTCATACTGAAAATATGTTGATGTTAAAGTCAGTTCGAGTGCTTCAAGGAAATCTTCCAATGAGACATCCGTGTGTTTCCCAATTTCAGACCACCGTTTTTCAACTATTTCCCTGGCGAGTTGAATTGGAATGTTGGTATACAAAGAAACAACATCAAAGGATACCATTTGGTAATTTGACGGAATAGAAATATGTTTGATTTTCTCTTTAAACGGCCATGAATCCTTTATGTAATGTTCATTTTTATTAATAACATTTTCCAAAATTCGTTTTAAATAGTACCCTATTTTTTTATAGATATGTAGATGATTGCATCACTATTATAACAAACACACAAATAACATCAATGCACAAGACTTTAAATTCATACCATCCAAAGTTGCAATTCACTACTGAAATAGAGAATCAAAAAACAATAAACTTTTTAGATCTTACATTAATAAACAACAATTCTGAACTAAAAACCAAATGGTATACAAAACCTACATGGTCTGGTAGATATACTAACTTTCATTCAAACCATCCTATATCCCAGAAAAAAAGTGTGGTTATTGTTCTCGCTGATAGAGTAATAAAATTGACAGGCCCAGAATATAGAGAGGAATGTATTAATAAAGCGAAGAATACACTAAACAAAAACAACTACACCAAAAATTTTATAAACAAAATTTTTAAGAAACGCATTCACAAATTTTACAATATCGATGAACAAAACAAAGTTACCAACAACAATGTAAAATACATATCCATTCCTTATATACCTGGTTTCTCAGAGTCGTTCCAAAAAAAATTTAAATCCTATAATTTGCAAACGTGCCACAAAAATACAAACACTTTGAAGGCAAACGTTTTTAGCAATTTGTAACACAAACACCACATCTAAAAAAATCACATGTAATCTACAAAATTCCATGTAACAATTGCAATGGTGTCTATATTGGACAAACCATGCAAAATTTAGGGAAAAGGTTAAACAGACATCAAAAAAAATAAAAACAGCGTTAATGACAGAACTAACATCCAACATCTAAGCAGTATCTATCACAATATTATAAAATTTCTACTCACACCCCCTGTATTTGTTTGTAATAAAATGTATACCTTTTAAGCACCTCACCTGTAAAAAAGCCAACGGGAAAAAAACAATCAAAAATGCCTTCAAATTTGAATTTATACTACTACTGATACTTTCAATACAACATATCAGGCAATGGCTTCATCTTTTTAAATAAAAATGTATTTTATTATATTTGAATGTTTTAAATGTGTTTGTAAATATAATGAAAATTGTTTGTTATTTTATTGATATTGACGTATTGGAATTTGTGTTAGGTAATAATAATTATAAGAAAGGGAATAATAATAGATAGATATATTATGTATTATATGTAAAAATAGTTTTATAGAAAATAATGTTGTATGTAATTTCAGAAAGGAAAGGGAAAAAAAAAGTCGTTCAACCTGAGGAAGTTACTAAGTAGAACGAAACGTTGTTTGTTATAATTTTTGTTTGATAGTGACGAAAATAAATATGAATATTTTTATGTAGAGAAGTGTGTAAAGAGGAATTTTTATAAGAACCGAACACCCCAAGAAAAAAGTCAACTGAAAAAACTTAGAAAAGCGGTTCAAGAATAATAAAAAACAAATATGCTACTTAGGTCTCTTTACCTCATAAACCTAATCCCACAACTACCTGGCCTAACTTTTTTTGCCGATGACCATTTGTACTATAATCTATAAAAAGTTCATCGGCAAAAAAAAAATCATAATTAATTAATAATTTAAATTCATTCTTAAAATTAATAAAAACATCACTTACCAGTTCCACATTAGCCATATGCAGCGAATGTTTCACAAAACAATAATAACAATAACAAATAACACAGCACTTGTCACTACGTTACTACTCAGTAAATGCAGAATGCACCCATATAGCTACCCTTCTTACGTCCCTTTACCTCATAACCTAGTCCCACAACTATCGGGCTGAATTTTTTTTGCCGATGACCTTTTGCGCTATAATCTGTAAAATGGAACAGTATAGAACGGATACTAGAAATACATCGAGCTTTCACCGACTTGAGAAAGGATGCACCTAGGAAGCAACTCTGAAAGTAATAGAAAAAATAAATACATTAATAAAAATTGTATAGGCAATGAAAATTATGTACTGAAACAATATCTAGTTCGGAGTATTTGTTGATAGCAATAGTATCTTCAATAATTTACCCATCCCAATAAAATTAAATACATATACATGCACATTCAAAAAACTCCAAATTAATTATTAATATAATATAAAAAGTAAATGAAAATAACATGGTTTTGACATTTTATTTAATACTTAGGTAAGTAAGTTCTATTTGTTTTGAAGTCTAAATATTGCTAGTTACCCTGAAAAATTATTCCGTTTGCTGAATCTCTTTTGGTTAAAATGTTCAATCAAGTTTTATAGCAAAAAGCGTAGCCCATATTGCTGAAATCTGAACCGTATTGAGGGTTAATTGTGAAATATGTTTTTCAAAGTTAAATAACAAAGAAAGATAACTTAGAATTTTAAATGTCTCGTTCAAGAAAATCATATTTTTCGCAGAACAAATTATCCTCTAATGTGTTCTGCGAAACATATGATTTTCTTGAACGAGGCATTTAAAATCCTAAGTTATCTTTCTTTGTTATTTAACTTTGAAAACATATTTCACAATTATCAATTATTATCCCTTCGTAACACACAACGTTTCTGTCATATAAACGGACAAGCGGCCAACAGGCCACTTGTAACTCTCGTAAACTGCAACATTTTCACGTACAATGCTAATTTTAAGGAGTAGCCAAACATTTCGATAGCACTGTAATCTGTTTTTGTTATTTTTCCGGCCTCATTAATTTGTTTGGATTGCAGTGTTCTTGTTGGAAAAGATCTACTTTAAGAGATATTGGTGAATGTCTGGATAATTATAACGCAGGGTGCTCAAGTAGAGTAAAAACTCAAATTCTTCAAATAGTAACGCCAAAACTGTAGTTTTTCCATATTTAGAATAAAACATTAATGTTACTTTGTATAATATTGTCCATTCCGCAAATTTGTAGTTTTTGAAATATTGTCAATTTAATATTTAAAACGCCCATGTTGAAATTTTTTGTTTTTTATTTATTTATCTACACCTCAAGCCAACCTTACACTATATATTACATTACTATTATTATAAATCAATAAAAGTAAAATAAAACCTGCAATACATACAAAGAACACAGAACAACAGTTAAGATCCAGTTTAAGTCCGGCCCTGTCGTTAAATATAGTTCTAGTGTATTTTGCCAAAGATAATATAACATTTCACAAATACCCCAAAATTTTTAAATATTTAGTTATCCAAAGTACAAATGAAAGATAAGAAAGTTATATTGTCAAAATAGTAGTCATGGTCGGTACGACAAAATCTTGGTACTTATGTTGCAATGGTAATAATTGTACCTATTGACTCTCAGAAGAAAGGAATGTCTGGGTTTTACAACTTGTTCTATAATCTGGACAATGCCTTTATGGGTTTTTTAACAACTACAACAATATTTAAGAGGAATAAGCAACCCTTAAAAATGTTTCATGACTTTGAGAATTATTATTTCAGTATTTTCTATGATAATTCTAGTATAAAATCCATATGGAACGGGTGTTTCTGCTGAAACAACAAAGGACTCTTAGTAAAAATCCATCGAGTTTTTTTGCGATTCTCATCCAAGAACGGTTTACTTTTGTTCTTTTTTAATATTTTTGTAATTATTTGTGTTACTGAACTACGCCACTGAATGTCACTCAAAGTAACTTTATGTTCGACCTGGTCGTTAATATTTACATTTAATAAGGGTAGATAGATATTCTGAATGCTGACTGTTATTTGTCAGATAATGTGCTATTCTAGAGTTTGCGTAAAGCATAGCGGGGTAAGGGGATTTTGTCACCACATTTATATACATTTGAGTATTTCTGCTGCTGCTAATTTTCTTTTAATGAGTAAGTCTCCATTTAAGATTAAAGAATTTTGTTTGCTACTAATATTATATTCGCTGTCGAATTTTAACGTCATCTTTTCCATATAGAGGTTTTATTAAATGTGTTTTATACCAATCGTATTTGTATACGATTTTCTTCTTTTTTATTGTCAATAAACGGCAAACTTAATAGTGTTTGTATACAATTATAATTATATGAATTCTCCTCGTAGTCTGAAATATTTAATAATGTGGTTGTTTCTTCTGTGTTTCTGGCCTTGTCCCAACGGCAAATACAAATTGCAAGGCTGATGTTTGAAAAGACAAATTGTAATATCTTAGATAATGTTGACCACTCTAGTTTATCTAAGCCCGATCTATTTGTGGCTTAGCCAATTTTTCAATTCCTTTTTCTGCAACCAGTTCCCTTAATTTAAATAAAGACTTAAATAATTTTAACAATCTAAGAAACCCTTTGTGAGTTGATTAAAAAATTCAATTTTCAAGTGAAATAATCAAGGCTTAATCTCACAATTTTTCCTTTTAATTATAGCTACCGGTTTCGCTGTAATATGCATCATCATGCAAGCAAAATATCATCTATAGATATTGTCTTTCAAATCTTAGTTTAAAATGATATAAAAAACCACAACTCCATATACCTCTGTAATGTCAATACCGACCGCAGCGGTCCATAGGCGCACCCCTCTAACTTCATAACAAGACAAGCCCTACAATATTTTAAAAAACCTTTATGTATTAACAATTGTATTTTCATTTGCATAAAAGTATACTGTATTTTTCCTTGCCGCTCCAACACGGCAACATATAAACTTAGGCTGAAAAAGACTGTTTTTGTTTTTAGAAGTTTAGACATAGATACACACGTACCTAGTCCGTGTTCGAACAGCAAGGAACATACCTTGATAATAATTAATACTATTGTTAATACTTGTTATGCATATAAGTAGATACAATTATACTAATGTGCTTCTGATATTATAAACTAGCAACAAATGTTACTCACTTAGTCAGTGACATTTTCTATAGAACGTAAAAATTTTATAATATGTGTAATCGTCACTTCATTATTTTCAGGTCTTAACTGATGATAAATATTTCAAAGAAGACGCTGGCTTTGCACATGTAAATGTTGATGCTTAAACTTCCAATAGTGTCGTATACCGGCCGTGTCTGATACAGTGACTGCAAAAAGTTTCATCCACTTCAGGTTTTATTAAAATTATTATGTAATTTGATAGATCTTCTTCCATTTTATTAATCTAAGAAAAACTATTGAAGAGATGATCATGGTTACAATATTTATTTTGCCAGCGTGTTTTACTGTCGGACACAAATTTTCTTGTTTAAATTTCACATTAAGGGGTCGCCGTACCATATGATGTCCATCCGATTATATTTAAATTAATCTGAGAAAATAACACGTTGTCAAAAATTATTTGATTCATTAGTATATTTATTTGCAAACTCTAAGCTTTTTTTTCGATTAATGATTAACACAATACTTTTTACAGTCACTGTAGTTATTTTTATTACTGTCGGTATCCTTTTGTATCCCCATGGCAGGCATGATTTATTATACATCTTATAATACACGAGGGAGGAATGTGTCAAAAAACGCTGCATTCGATGCAAAATGTAAAGATTCATGGGAACGGATAGCCCCGGTAGAATCGTTAAATTTATATATTTTACATTGACTTTGGACTTATACATACTTTGACGAACAGCAATTTGCAACAAGTATTGACAAAGAGATGTTTGTGACGACATTTAGCGTAAGCGGGCAATATGCCCGGTGAAACACAGTACACCAACCATGGCCGGACAAGAAGTAACAACTCCATTATATCCTATTGCCAACACTAGATGCGCCCGAATCCCCTAGCGGGGATTGGACGAATTGTTTGTTACATAAAGCAACAAGACTTTCAGTTATGTTGGAAATTTGTTGCACACTACCATGCTTTTACCACACGGGCCGTTTCGTTGATTTACAACTCATCAGGGGTGATTGGCAGGCAGCGTGACCCAAATTTCCAACATTTACGAAGAGCTTATACTAGCATGAGCAATGATTGACAAAGAAAGACATCTAGCGTGAGCAGGCAATATGCTCGGTGAAACACAGTTCACAAACGAGTCTACGTTCTAGACAGTCGCAACAAAGCAATAAAAAAATCGATTTTAATTTACCGTCACGTTGGCTACAATCAAAAGCCATCCTTGTAAGGAAAACAATTGATAGGTAATTCGTAAAGCTTTTCAGTTGCGCCAGTAAGCATAAACTATGCTTTTCATATGCAGCAGACGGTTTCAACCTTACTACTGCAGTACCTACATTGTTAATTTTATGTTTGTATTGTTCAATAAATACAATGCATTAACATATTATGTTGTTTCATTTATCAATTAAATTATCGATATTGCATATCCAGCTCACAGATTATCACTAACCGAAAAATCAGCATTATATAATATGATAATTAGGTTTGTGAACAAACTACCAATAAGTATCAAAGAAATAAATGGATTGAAGATATTTAAGAATAAAGGAAATTACTAGTGGAACTAGAACCATATCAATTGGCGGATTATTTTGATATGTAGTTAGGAGTATCAATTTTTTTTGTTTTTCTCTTTTTTGACGTCGTTTCATTTATTTGTATGTTCGCGTGATTGTGGATATGTAGGTACATTTATTTGAAATAAAGAATTGTTATTATTATTATATCCACATGCCCATATGTTTTTTTTATTAAAACTATTAAGAAATAAAATTTCAAAATATATCACATAAGTTATATATGTTAAGCCACAATTACGGGTCCACTCTCTTTGCTTGTCTAAGGTTTCAACCGATAACGACTGTGAAGCCTGTTACCTATATAACTGTAATAGTTGGCCGTTTTGACAGATTTTTAGATAAACGTTTCGCTCCCCGTGTTTATTCTTTTATAATGAGCACGTTATCAAATTACTAGTAGGGAGAAATTGGAAAAATATATAATAGACAATACTACAGTAGCTATAATATTGGATGCCGTAGAATATATATGCTGGAATGATATCTTCTTAACAACACAACAACATATCCCATCGAATATACTTCACCCGGCGATTCCATTCGTGGAAATCGCTGAGAAATTTTCCTTTGATAAAAACAAAAAAAAAATTAAGAAATACCAAGGCTATTCAAAGTCATGAATTAAAGAGAACTAACGATTGTCATGAAGAGATGACTGCAGATGTTTTCGACAAATTTTGCAAAAATGATTTAATACGTATTGCTACATTCTGTAACAGTTCTAGACAATGCAAGCTACCACTCGCGGATAATAAAAAAGTTACCTACCTCATCGTGGAAAAAAGCTGACATTATTAACTGGTTAAAAAAAAAATATTCCGTTTGGTAACAATTTTTCGCATAGAACCCCGACCATTAAATGTGCAATATAACGCCCCATAAAATCAGTACTTTCACCCATACATACATATATAAAAGTAGTTATGCCCAATGTTTGTTTTAATTTCTTCAATTACTGAATATACAGAATTTACATCGTATCTCCTAGAGGTTCTCTCACTAGGAACATTGTCTCAAATTAGAAACACAGGCTATAAATACTTGCAATACCAAGGATCTGTTTACCATCTTTTATTTGGGCGGGTTTTCACCACTATTTAGGTAACTGCTTAGGTTCTAAATTTAAAAATTATGTATAGAGTTAGGAATTTCTATTCTAAGAATGATTTCACATTTTTAGCTGAATACGAGTATACTTCATTATAATATGCACTATAGCAGCGTTTTACAAACTTATGCAGGAAAGCACTAAAATGCATAAAAAATGCAAATTTCGCAAAATATACACTTTACAGACATAAATACCCTTCTTTAGTCATGACTCACAGCAACAAATATATTTGTCGTTAAAAGATGTGTTATCTAATTAAAGATATGCTTATTCAAATATAATAACTAATTGGTAGGTAGACATTCATTGATAATGCTAATGATTTCCAAAGAAAGGTCATTCTTTACAACGCTATAAATATGCTGCTTTGTAATGATAAACTATCCCAGTAAAGACACATATGTTTATTTAACGTTTATCATTACAAAACACCTTTCCAGGAAAAGGTACATTAAATACGTACATTTGACTTTGATATGTCGCGCTTTTTCACGTTACAGAACACGAATAACGAACCGTTAGTTAAATGCTTTAAAAAACGTGTATTGAACGTATTTATGTATATATATTCAACGGTGAAATCAAACGTTATTTTAACGTTTCTAAAATACGTTAATAGTACGATTACACAAACGTTAATTATTAGCTTTTAAAAAACGACAAAGGCATGTATTAGATATACATTAGATATACATTTTTTAAAAGCTAATAATCAACGTTTGTGTAATCCTATTAACTACGCATTTTAGAAACGTTTAAATAACGTTATTTAAAGTTGCTTTTAAATAGTTAAACCAAAAAATATAAACATTTGGGTGTTTTTGGTGTTTTTTAATATTAAATATTATGGTCAAATATAACTTACAAAATTATACGATACAATAATGCACGTTTCGGCGAACTATGCCGCTTTCTGTAGCCGAAACTTACGTTGTATCGAATAATTTTGTAATTTGTGTTTGACAATATTTTATATAAAAATATTGATTAACACAAAAAAACGGATTTTATTATATTAAGATAAAAACACTTTACATTTTTTGTTGTCTATAATTATAACAAAATGTTCTAGAATCATCACTCGTGTAAAATGTAAGATAACAAATTGTCTATAAATATGTAATTTATTCTAAACATAGGAACATTTTTGTAATAACAAATAGAAAATTAAATTAAGGAACAAATAATTCTTTCATATATTAAGAAGAATAAAATACAGAATTATGCCTAAATTTTGACTGCTTCTTAACCGCTTACGATAGGGAATTTTAATTAAACGATAATTTTTGATTTTTAATCATCAGTAGGTATATATTCAGAGGTATACACAAAAAAGTGCTTATTAACTAGTGCCACTTCCAACGGTTTTTAAGATAATTTGATTCGAAATTCACATTAACCGTATAGTTTTACAAAATCATTTAAGGTACCTAGCCAATTAACTATTTTAAATATAATGTGTTTATTCATCATACGCTGGTATGGACGAGGGTAATTTTTGGGTCCATTATGAGAACAAAATATATATATATATATATATATTTAGGTCAATTTCGCTAGTGTGTTTTATATATTTATCGTAGTCTTATTTGTGCGTATATACTGAAGTATAAAAAATAATACAAATTATTATAAACATGTATATATTAATAATTATGTAAATATGAGAGTAGAAAAACATATTTTAATACTTTCCTATTAAAATGTGAAATATAATATTTAACGAAGTAATCCATTTTGGAGAGAAGCGAAGAATATAATTACATTAAAACGACGTCTGCTCCACAAATAATTCATATATATTGCCTAACATTGACACAGTCATACATGTTTCGAGAATAACCTTCTTATCATCGGTGACATTATAAATTATTCGTTAAAAACCATTGAGGAAATACATATGTTCTAAAATAGGATTTGTTTTGAGAAAATTGATAGTCTTAATTTGTAACAAGTCGTACCATTTGCGATTTTTTTTTAAATTTAATACATATGTCTTAACGACTACATAGACGAAAGATTAAATTATAGGCTTCATTGAGCCGAACAATTTTATTTTCTTCTTATTGATCATTCCACAGAATCAGATTACTTTTTTCTTCGGGTGTTCGGTTCTTATAAAAATTCCTATTTACACAACTTCTCTACATAAAAATATTCATATTTATTTTCGTCACTATCAAACAAAAATCATAACAAACGACGTTTGGTTACTGATTAGTAACTTCCTCAGGTTGAAACAACATTTTTTTTCATTTTCCTTTCTGAAATTACATACAACATTATTTTCTATAAAACTATTTTTACATATAATACATAATATATCTATCTATTATTAGTATTCCCTTTCTTATAATTATTATTACCTAACACAAATTCCAATACGTCAATATCAATAAAATAACAAACAATTTTCATTATATTTACAAACACATTTAAAACATTCAAATATAATACATCTTTATTTAAAAAGATGGAACTATTGCCTGATATGTTGTGTTGAAAGTATTAGTAGTAGTATAAATTCAAATATGAAGGCATTTTTGATTGTTTTTTTGTTTCCCGTTTGCTTTTTTACAGGTGAGGTGCTTAAAAGGTATACATTTTATTACAAACAAATAGGTATAGGGGGTGTGAGTAGAATGTTTATTTTATAATATTGTGATAGATACCTACTGCTCAGTTGTTGGATGTCATTTCTGTCATTAACGCTGTTTTTATTTTTTTTTTATGTATAGTATTTGTAAAAATTCTTTTTTTTTTGTGTGTTGTTCCATGTTTAAATTTTTTGTATTACAAAAGTTTGAAAGTGTGGTTTGTTGGCCTTAATATGTTTTTTAAGTGCTGTTTTGTTGTTAGAGTTTTTGTGTCCGTTTAATCTTTTCCCTAAATTTTGCACGGTTTGTCCAATATAGACACCATCGCAATTGTTACAGGGAATTTGGTAGATTACACGTGATTTTTTTAGATGTGGTGTTTGTGTTTTCAAATTGCTAAAAACGTTTGCCTTCAAAGTGTTTGTATTTTTGTGGCACGTTTGCAAATTATAGGGTTTTAATTTTTTAAAATCAAATATCTTTTACTTTTGCTTAAAAATGTATGAAATATCTATACGCATCTAGCAAAAATATCATTACATTCTAAATATTTATTATTATATTATGCTAATACATATGTATGCATTTTACATTTTAGAAGCAGCCAAATTGAACTTTCCCGTACACCAGAAAAATGATTTGCAAGCATTATTTATGTATTAGATTTATGATTTATTGATTTTCTTGTCGTTTAATTAGAATTTATTTAAAACTACCAAGGCAGATAGGTACAAGATACATTTTACGGCTGGTTATAACTCAAATTTGATTTTAATTTCATTTATAATTTTTTGCAAGATCAAATTTTATGTAAAATCAATATTTTGGTAAAACTGATTTTTTAATAAGTACAGGGTCATTGAATTATATTTGACTATCACATTAAGTTTTAACATATATACATAGTTTTAACATACCTTACGAAAATAAGTAGGTAGGTATTATATATATTTTTTGTTCTTATAATGGACCCAAAAATTACCCTCTTCAATACCAGTATATGATGAATAAACACATTATATTTAAAATAGTTGATTGGCTAGGTACCTTAAATGATTTTGTAAAACTATACGGTTAATGTGAATTTCGAGTCAAATTATCTTAAAACCCGTTGGAACTGGCACTAGTTAATAAGAACTTTTTTGTGTATACCTCTGAATATATCCTGATGATTAAAAAACAAAAATTATCGTTTAATTAAAATTCCCTATCGTAAGCGGTTAAGAAGCAGTCAAAATTTAGGCATAATTCTGTATTGTATTCTTCTTAATATATGAAAGAATTATTTGTTCCTTAATTTAACTTTCTATTTGTTATTACAAAAAGGTTCCTATGTTTAGAATAAATTACATATTTATAGACCATTTGTTATCTTACATTTTACACTAGTGATGAATCTAGAACATTTTGTTATAATTATATACAACAGAAAATGTAAAGTGTTTTTACCTTAATATAATAAAATCCGTTTTTTTTTGTGTTAATCAATATGTTTATATAAAATATTGTCAAAAACAAATTACAAAATTATTCGATACAACGTAAGTTTCGGCGACAGAAAGCGGCATAGTTCGCCGAAACGTGCATTATTGTATCGTATAATTTTGTAAGTTTTATTTGACCACAATATTTAATATTCAAAAACACCCAAATGTTTATATTTTTTGGTTTAACTATTTAGAATATTTAAAAGCAACTTTAAATAACGTGAAATCAAACGTTATTTAAACATTTCTAAAATGCGTAATTAATACGATTACACAAACGTTGATTATTAGCTTTTAAAAAACGTATATCTAATACATGCCTTTGTCGTTTTTTTAAAGCTAATAATTAACGTTTGTGTAATCGTACTATTAACGTATTTTAGAAACGTTTAAATAACGTTTGATTTCACCGTTGAATATATATACATAAATACGTTCAATACACGTTTTTTAAAGCATTTAACTAACAGTTCGTTATTCGTGTTTTGTAACGTGAAAAAGCGCGACATATCAAAGTCAAATGTACGTTTTTAATGTACCTTTTCCTAGAAAGGTGTTTTGTAATGATAAACGTTAAATAAACGTATGTGTGTTTACTGGGATAGAGAATTTAATAACAACCACAACCAGTGTCCAAAATTACCCTGTACACAAAAGTTTATCATTACAAAGCAGCATATTTATAGCGTTGTAAAGAAGGACCTTTCTTTGGAAATCATTAGCATTATCAATGAATGTCTACCTACCAATTAGTTATTATATTTGAATAAGCATATCTTTAATTAGAAAACACATCTTTTAACGACAAATATGTTTGTTGCTGTGAGTCATGACTAAAGAAGGGCATTTATGTAAAGTGCATATTTTGCGAAATTTGCATTTTTTATGCATTTTAGTGCTTTCCTGCATATGTTTGTAAAACGCTGCTATACTGCATATTATAATGATTCACCAAAAATGTTAAATCAATCATTCTTAGAATAGAAATTCTTAATTCTATAGATAATTTTTAAATTTAGAACCTATGCAGTTACCTAAAGATGGTAAACAGATCCTTGGTATTGCAAGTATTTATAGCCTGTGTTCCTAATTTCAGACAATGTTCCTAGTGAGAGAACCTCTAGGAGAAACGATGTAAATTCTTTATATTCTTCAGTAATTGAAGAAATTAAAACAAACATTGGGCATAACTACTTTTATAAATGTATGTATGGATGAAAGAACTGATTTTATGGGGCATTATATTGCACATTTAATGGTCGGGGTTCTATGCGAAAAATTGTTACCAAACGGAATATTTTTTTGTTAATAATGTCAGCTTTTTTCCACGACAAGGTAGGTAACTTTTTTATTATCCGCGAGTGGTAGCTTGCATTGTCTAGAACTGTTACAGAATGTTGCAATACGTATTAAATCATTTGTTGCAAAATTTGTCGAAAACATCTGCAGTCATCTCTTCATGACAATCGTTAGTTCTCTTTAATTCATGACTTTGAATAGCCTTGGTATTTCTTAATTTTTTTTTGTTTTTATCGAAGGAGCATTTCTCAGCGATTTCCATGAATGTAATCGCCGGGTGAAGTATATTCGATGCGATATGTTGCTGGTTTGTTAAGAAGATATCACTGCAGCATATATATTATACGGCATCCAATATTATAGCTACTGTAGTATTGTCTCTATTATATATTTTTCCAATTTCTCCCTACTAGTAATTTGAGAACGTGCTCATTATAAAAGAATAAACACGGGGAGCGAAACGTTTATCTAATAATATGTCAAAATGGCCAACTATTACAGTTACAGCATATTGCCTGCTCACGCTAGATGTCGCCAAAACATCTCTTTCTTTGTCAATCATTTCTCGTGCTAGTATAAGCTCTTCGTAAATGTTGGAAATTTTGGTCACACTGCCAGCCAATCACCACTGATGAGTTGTAAATCAACGAAACGAGCCGTCTGGTGAAAGCATGGTAGTGTGCAACAAATTTACAACATAACTGAAAGTCTTGTTTCTTTATGTAACAAGCAATTCGTCCAATCCCCGCTAGGGGATTCGGGCGCATCTAGTGTTGGCAATAGGATATAATGGAGTTGTTACTTCTTGTCCGGCTGTTAGGGTTATCATTCAAAGAAGGTTTTCAGGAGACTAGTGTGTTTATTATTATTTATCTATATGGTAAACTATGTACAGCTAGTATTGATATACATAAAAATAACCACCTAGTAGATAGTAAATATACAAATCTACAGTGTTGGTATAAAAAAATGATATTAACTATAACATCCCCCTTATTAAATTAAACAATTTATTTCCACTTAAAAATAGCATAACAATAAAAATCATTTTGATTACTAAATACATAATCTATCTGGAGCACGCACAGCCCTACCAAACTTAGTTCTATATATGGACTAATATGAGACTTTTTCTATTTATATGATCATTTTTAGTCGAATCGCAAACAATCGGTCTGAATTGTGACATTTGTAAATTATTTTTATTTGCATTTCGCTCAACAATAAATTTTCTATTTCTTACATAAACTTTATTATTCTTATATAATCTTACATTATGATCTCGGTCTAAAATTTTTATTTACAACTTTTCCAGGAAGATTTCTATTACCAAATTTTACAAACACTTCTTGATTGTCTTTTAATTTTGACTACGCTTTACTAGTTTTGTCATAATATTTTTATGATACTTTTGTTTTTCGATAAGACAATTTATAAATTGTTTATTGATTCTTAATGGATTCAAACTATTAACTGTAATAGGTAATATACTTTTTAAAGATTTGTTATATAATAATTGAGCTGGAGAATACATCTTATCAAATAGAGGTGTATTTCGTATTTCCAATAAAGCAATAAATGGATCGGAACCCGAATCACAACACTTCTTTAACGTATTTTTAACCGTTTGAATAGTCCTTTCCACAAGACCATTTGACTGCGGATATAGAGGAGAAGAAGTTATGTGGTCAAAATCTCATTCATTTACAAAAGCTTGAAACAATTGAGAAGTAAAAAATAACTAGCATTATCTGAAAATAAAATTTCTGGAATTGCTTGTCTAGAAAAAATATTTTTTATTTCAGTTATTATTGTCTTAGAAGCATTCTGTAATTGTACAACTTCAAAAAACTTAGAAAAATAATCTACTAAAATCCAGTAATTATTTTTATCAAACTCAAAAACATCCATTGCTATTTTTTGCCAAGATCTAGAAGGAATAGAATGTGGCAATAATGGTTCTTTTTGATTAGTCCTTGTATCAGTATTACACGTAAAACAATCCTTAACAAAATTATCGATATCACGTGACATACCAGGCCAATACAAAATTTCTCGCGCCCTTAGTTTAGTTTTCTTCTTACCTAAGTGGCTTGAATGTAATTTAATCAAAATGTCTTTTCTCAAATTTTTTGGTACTATGATTCTAGAATTTTATAATAACAATTTATCGCAAAAAGAAATTTCATCTTTGAATTCATAATAAACTTTTATTATATCTTTGACATTTTGTTTACTCTCTGGCCAACCCAGTTTTACCATTTTAATTAGTTCAATCATTTCTCTATCAGATGAAAGTTCTTTTACAATATCTGACATTTTTTT
Organism: Apoderus coryli; assembly: GCA_911728435.2. Taxonomy (NCBI): domain Eukaryota; kingdom Metazoa; phylum Arthropoda; class Insecta; order Coleoptera; family Attelabidae; genus Apoderus; species Apoderus coryli. The sequence continues at coordinate 6,919,799 of OU452214.1, read as the reverse complement.
ACCACTGACTGGAAAAGTTCTAGTTACCAAACAAATTTGAGCATCTAATTCTGTATCTAATAAATTATTTAATTCAATATCTGAGTTATTAGCAAACTTATCGTCGTGACCTCTCGACAATGCATCAGCTAAATATAAAGTTGAACCTTTTTTATGAATAAGATTTATTTATATCATATTTTTGAATTTGAATTAACATTCTTTGTAATCGTGGCGGACATGAATTGAGCGGTTTTCTTACTATAGAAACTAATGTACTGTGGCCAGTTTCAATAGTAATATTTTTTCTTCCAAAAACGTATTGATTAAATCCAGTTAACATTTCACGTTCAATAGGTGCATAATTTCTTTGAGTTGATGTTAATGATTTTGATGCACAATAAACAGGTAAATTATCTTGAAGTAGTACAGCACCAATTGCATTAGTTGAAGAATCCACAGAAATTTTTAAACATTTTTTATAATCATAAAATTGAAGTACTGGTTTTTGTGTTAATATTTCTTTTAATTCATTGAAAGAATTTTCATGGTAATATTCCCAATGCCAGTCTGTTTCATTTTTTAATAGATCTCTCAAATGTTCAGTTTTATATGATAAATTTGGAATAAATTTTGATACGTACGTTATCATACCTAAAAATCTCTCTACGTCTTTTTTACAGTTTGGCTTTCTAAAATTATTTATCGCTAAACCATCCCAGTAAACACACATACGTTTATTTAACGTTTATCATTACAAAACACCTTTCCAAAAAAAGGTACATTAAATACGTACATTTTACTTTTATATGTCGCGCTTTTTCACGTTATAGAACACTAATAACGAAACGTTAGTTAAATGCTATATAAAAACGTGTATTGAACGTATTTATGTATATATATTCAACGGTGAAATCAAACGTTATTTAAACAGTTCTAAAATACGTTAATAATACGATTACACAAACGTTAATTCTTAGCTTTTAAAAAACGACAAATGCATGTATTAGATATACATGCATTTATCGTTTTTTAAAAGCTAATAATTAACGTTTGTGTAATCGTATTAATTACGCATTGTAGAAATGTTTAAATAACGTTTGATTTCACGTTATTTAATGTGGCTTTTATATATTTTTGTAACGTGAAATATACGTTAATAAAATGTATGGAATAAATCAATAAAACTACCAGTTTTCCATTGTTGGGTTGGAACAAAAGTTTGATGAAAAAATAATGCCCTTTTTGTTAAATAGTTAAACCAAAAAATATAAACATTTGGGTGTTTTTGGTGTTTTTTAATGTTCAATATTGTGGTCAAATATAACATACAAAATTATACGATACAATAATGCACGTTTTGGCGAACGCTTTCTGTCGCCGAAGCTTACGTTGTATCAAATAATTTTGTAATTTCTTTTTGACAATATTTTATATAAAAATATTGAATAACACAACAAACAAACGGATTTATGATTTGTTTTTAATTTATTTACAACCAACAATCCAACTTTTTGATTTAACGATTTAGGATATTGGAGACATACTTTTAGCATCGAACCTTGACCGTTATTTTATTAGGATAAAAACACTTTACATTTTTTGTTGTATATAATTATAACAAAATGTTCTAGAATCATCACTAGTGTAAAATGTAAGATAACAAATTGTCTATAAATATGTAATTTATTCTAAACAGAGGAACATTTTTTTTAATAACAAATAGAAAGTTAAATTAAGGAACAAATAATTCTTTCACATATTAAGAAGAATAAAATATAGAATTATGCTTAAATTTTAACTGCTTCTTAACCGCTTACGATAGGGAATTTTAATTAATTTAAAAAATCAATAAATCATAAATCTAATACATAAATAATGCTTGCAAATCATTTTTCTGGTGCACGGGAAAGTTCAATTTGGCTGCTTCTGAAATGAAAAATGCATACATAGGTATTAGCATAATATAATTATAAATATTTAGACTGTAATGTTATTTTTGCTAGAAGCGTATAGATACTCTATACATTTTTAGGCAAAAGTAAAAGATATTTACTTTTAATCTAAAATTATATTTTCTGAGTGCAATAAACCAAACACCCAGTAAATTCATTGCATTGTAATTTGTCAATTTTAAATTTTTTTCCTGTGAATTTTTTCAAATTTTATAATCTAATTTTTATTAGTGTTCTAAAAGCAAAATATCGAGTGGTGTGGCTGGCTGATGAGTACAAACGAGCACGAAATATACTTATTTTAAAAAATATGTACATTAGTATTATTTATAACATTTTTCTGCAAATATAGTGGTAAATAACGCACTAATTTTATAGCCTGTGTAAATATCGAATATGTTTAAGCCGTTTTAGTATCATAATAAAATCTTGTGTTCTATCTGATTGACACCTATTACTTACCTAAAATAGTGCTCAAAAGTGTTGTGTGTTTCAAAACCATTTTGTTGAAGCGACCTTTACAGTTGAACAGTATTTCTAATTGGTTGGCCATTAAAAATTTCATAATTCTTCTAGAAACTCAATACCGAACATCACTTAATTTTTAATAATATTAAACTACTTAAATATTTTTTAACTAATTGTAGCACTTGATTTTTATTATATTCGCACAATTTACAATCATAATTATTATTCTTTGCTACCTCTATAATTCTTCTAGAAAGTCCCTCAATACCGAATCGCACTTAATTTTTAATAATATTACACTTCTTAAATCTTTTTGAACAAATTGTAGCACTTTCTTTTTATTATATTCGCAATATCAACAATTATACCTAATTATTATTCTTTGCTACCACATTATTTTGCTTGAACCCTTCCAGTGTAATAAACGTAATAAATATAAAATATAATATTCTAAATTCTAATACCTACCCGCGATTTACCTAAAACCATTGTTGCCAAGTCGGGTAGCCTTTTAATTAAATTTAAATGTCATTTTAGGTCTCTCTTATTATACCTAAACAAAGCTTTAAATTTTATAAATCAAAGGCGTCTACTACAGAAAATATTTTTATATACATGTTCGAATCAGCCAAACATGTTTCGGAACTTTACTGTTCCATCTTCAGTGGCATTAATAAATCTTACAAAGAATTCTTAGCTAGTATGTTAGGGTATAATATGGATTCAAACATACACTTTGTGGAAAAACTTTTATTTAATAGCAAAAAACATGAGGTTTATATAAAATTTTCCGAAAACTTAAATTTGGTTATACCTACTACTTATTATGTAAATAGCAAATTTCTGTAATCCACCATTTAATGTGGAATGTTTCTTTTTGTAAATCATTTCAATAAAGAAGAATTGTTGAAAATACACATATGTTGTTTGACTTTAATCAAATTCAAAAAAGTGTGTGTTAAAATTTATAAATTTCTGGAAACCCCGAAAGTATACGTACCTATCATAAAAAATATTAATTAGATTATATATATATTTATATCTCCTATACTATGAGAAGAAATTCTCACTTTGGCATCACTGTTAAAAAAAATTATATAATTTTATTCACTAACAAACATTACGACCTTCACATACGTTTTCGGCTAATCATATGCTTTATAATTTAATAGTGTAACAACCTTCAACGTTCAAGCAACGTTTGAAATGTGTGAAACTAAACAAACAGGTGTTCATATAGCAAAAACCAAAACATGTTTTTGTGATTGCTTGGGCCGCTTACTAGGTATTTAAGTAGGTATAATACCACTTATTTTTAACTTCTTAGTCAAGATTGGAAAAAATATGTTGTAAAACTATTCTGAAACTTATATTTTTGCATAAAGAAAAAAGAAAAACCCAACAAATCATTATAAGATTTAATTAACTTGTTAACAAATATTTGGCATTACTTTTGTAAACTTAGAATACCGATAGGTATAGCTAGTTGTAGTAGGAAGTTTTTGATAAACACTGTTTTTTCAATTTGTTATGTACACTATGTCCTAGATAAGAATGGGATAGCATTGGAAACTAGGAAACGTTAGGACTTACAATGTCGTTTAAATTAGTGTAAAGTTATACAATTTAAACACCTTTTAAATGGTGTTTTCAAAAGTAAACTAACTAAATAGGTATATTAGGGATTTACTTATATATAAAGTGTTTGTTTTACTGTTTCAACTGGTAGGTAAATTAAGGTTAAACCTTTATATATTCTAGATTTTTGAAAATACATGTAGGACGTAATATTCGTTGTTATTTCAATAATTCTAGTTTTACATCAAACGATTCCTTGACACATTTTTTAAAAGTATTTGGAATCGTAATAATCAACGTTTTAAAATGTCCCACTTTAAATATTGCTCATTTTAAGAATAATTTCACACGTTCTTCTAATTGTAGGTACATTTGGAATTGTGATAACATACTTTATAAACAATATATAAACGTTTTGAATTTTCCCATATTAAGCAATAACAATTTTACACGTTACCTTAACTGTAATTTTAGAATTATTATAAAATACTTAAAAAACATAATTTTAACGTTTTCATTGTCGCCTCTAAAAATTATGCGCTTCTAATGAACATTTTCTAACGTTATTTTAGCTATAAATATGGGTTTATTATAAATTACATAAAGAACGTTTTATAAACGTTTTTAGTTTTGACAATGTTTGACACGCGTTTAAAAAACACCTACAACAAACGTTTTTATTTTATTGTTTATTTATAATTCATATACAACGTTAGTTAAACATAATAAATGTACGTAGTTGTATTTAGATAATAACACCACGTGTCTATAACGTTTAAATTGAACGGTGTAAAATTAAACTTAAAATAAACCGTCACTTTTCTAACGTAAGACCAATTATCAACGATTGACACGTTAAATCAACGTTTAATTTACGTATATGTGTTTACTGGGATTATCTTCGCTTGTTTCTATATCGTTTTCTGATATTTTATGTCCAAGAAACGTTAAACTATTTATTCCAAATTTACATTTATTTAAATTTATTTCTTAACACCGTTCTAATAGTTTTTGTAATCGAGAATTATGTTCTTGCTGTTCGAACACGGACTAGGTCTGAACTTCTAAAAACAAAAACAGTCTTTTTCAGCCTAAGTTTATATGTTGCCGTGTTGGAGCGGCAAGGAAAAATACAGTATACTTTTATACAAATGAACATACAATTGTTACTACATACAGGTTTTTTAAAATATCGTAGGGCATGTCTTGTTATGAAAAGTTAAAAGGGTGCGCCTATGGACCGCTGCGGTCGGTATTGACATTACAAAGGGATATCGAGTTGTCATTTTTATATCATTTTAAACTAAGATTTGAAAGAAAATATCTATAGATGATATTTTGCTAGTAGCTATAAATAAAAGCAAAAATTGTGAGATTAAGTCTTGATTATTTCATTTGAAAATTGAATTTTTTAATGAACTCACAAAGGGTTTCGTAGATTGTTAAAATTATTTAAGTCTTTATTTGAATTTAAGGGAAGTGGTTGCAGAAAAAGGAATTGAAAAATTGGCTAAGCCACAAATAGATCTGGCTTAGATAAACTAGAGTGGTCAACATTATCTAAGACATTACAATTTGTCTTTTCAAACATCAACCTTGAAATTTGTATTTGCCGTTGGGACAAGGCCAGAAACACAGAAGAAACAACCACATTATTAAATATTTCAGACTACGAGTAGAATTCATATAATTATAATTTTATACAAACACTATTAAGTTTGCCGTTTATTGACAATAAAAAAGAAGAAAATCGTATACAAATACGATTGGTATAAAACACGTTCCGTTTCGAAACGGCCGTCTGGTGAAAGTATAGTGGTTGACAGACAAACTCTCGGATTTTAAGTCTTGTTTTGTTAAACAAGCCCATTTCAAATAATTCTCAAAGTCATGAAACATTTTTAAGGTTTGTTTATTACCCTCAAATATTGTTGTTGTTGTTAAAAAACACATAGAGGCATTGTGCAGATTATAGAAAAAGTTGTAAAACCCAGACATTCCTTTCTTCTGAGAAAAGTTATATTCGGTAGGTACAATTATTACCATTGCAAAAGAAGTACCAAGATTTTGTCGTATCGAGCATGACTACTATTATTACAATATAACTTTCTTATCTTTCATTTCTACTTTGGATAACTATATATTTAAAAATTTAGGGGCCTTTGTGAGAATGTTATATTATCTTTGGCAAAATACACTAGAACTATATTTAACGACAGGGCCGGACTTAAAACTCGATCTTAACTATTGTTCTGTGTTCTTTGTATGTATTGCAGGTTTTATTTATCTTTTATTGAATTGTAATAATAGTAATGTAATATATTGTGTGTAATGACGACCCTATCCAATCATAAAGTTGGCTTGAGGTGTAGATAAATAAATTAAAAAATAATAATAACAACATTGGCGTTTCAAATATTAAATTGACAATATCTCAAAAACTACAAATTTGCGGAATCGACAATATTATACAAACTAGCATTAATGTTTTATGCTAAATATGAAATAAGTACAGTTTTGGCGTTACTATTTGAAGAAATTGAGTTTTGACTGTTTCTCAACTTTATTTTTACTCGTATATTTTGAGCACCCTGTGTTATAATTATCAAGACATTCACCAATATCTCTTAAAGTAGATCTTTTCCAACAAGAACACTACAATCCAAACAACTTAATGAGGCCGGAAAAATAACAAAAACAAATTACAGTGCTATCGAAATGTTTGGCTACTTCTTAAAATTAGGATTGTACGTGAAAATGTTGCAGTTTATGAGAATTACAAGTGGCCTGTTGGCCGCTTGTCTGTTTATGTGACAGAAACGTTGTGTGTTACGAAGGGATAATAATTGATAATTGTGAAATATGTTTTTCATAGTTAAATAACAAAGAAAGATAACTTAGAATTTTAAATACCTAGTTCAAGAAAATCATATTTTTCGAAGAACACATTACCCTCACCCTTAATACGGTTCAGATTTCAGCAATATGGGCTAGGCTTTTTGCTATAAAATTTGATTGAACATTTTAACCAAAACAGATTCAGCAAACGGAATAATTTTTCAGGATAACGAGCAGTATTTAGAGTTCAAAACAAATAGAATTTACTTACCTAAGGATTAAATAAAATGTCAAAACCATGTTATTTTCATTTACTTTTTATTCATTAATAATTAATTGGAATTTGGATTTTTTTGAATGTGCATGTGTATGTATTTAATTTTATTGGGTTGGGTAAATTATTGAAGATACTATTGCTATCAACAAATACGCCGAACTATATATTGTTTTAGTACAAAATTTTCTTTGCCTATTTAATTTTTATTAATGTATTTATTTTTTCTATAACTTTCAGAGTTGCTTCCTAGGTGCATCCTTTCTTAAGTCGGTGAAAACTCGATGTATTTCTAGTATCCGTTCTATACTGTTCCATTTTACAGATTATAGCGCAAAAGGTCATCGGCAAAAAAAATTCAGCCAGATAGTTGTGGGACTAGGTTATGAGGTAAAGGGACGTAAGAAGGGTAGCTATATGGGTGCATTCTGCATTCTGCATTTACTGAGTAGTAACGTAGTGACAAGTGCTGTGTTATTTGTTATTGTTATTATTGTTTTGTGAAACATTCGCTGCATATGGCTAATATGGAACTGGTAAGTGATGTTTTTATTAATTTTAAGAATGAATTTAAATTATTAACTAATTATGATTTTTTTTTGCCGATGAGCTTTTTATAGATTATAGTACAAATGGTCATCGGCAAAAAAAGTTAGGCCAGGTAGTTGTGGGATTAGGTTTATGAGGTAAAGAGACCTAAGAAGGGTAGTTATATATTATTTGGTATATTTAGTGAGTAGTAACGTAGTGACAAGTGTTGAGTTATTTGTTTTTTTATTAGTTTTTTGTGAAACATTTGCTGCAGATGGCTAATATGGAACTGGTAAGTGATGTTTTTATTAATTTTAGGAATTAATTCAAATGAAAAAAAAAGAACATTTTTTCGATGAATCTATTCTGTATGTTTGCCAGTTTATCCAAGTAATAATCACTGTTAGTGAAATGAAAATAGTCTTTATCATCGTTACAAAGGTGATTTTACAGACAGGGTGTCCGTAAAGTAACGGGACGGGCGATTATTTTCAAAATCGTACAGTTTTGATTTTAATAGTTGATCCAAAATCTGCCGCATAGCGGCATTACCAAGTCATTTTTGTGACAAATTGCTGCCCTTATTTTTTTAGCGCCCTTTTAAATTGCTGCTGTTTTTCTGGGTAGGTACAATGATGTGCTACATGTGGGAAATAACAAGAGATTATTTGAGAAAATACAGGATTTTGTCTCCAAAAGTGTCATAAAAACTATGGGTTGCAATTTGAAACAAACATGACTTAGATGGTGGAATCAAATACGTATGCTACTAAATTGCTAAATATAAATCAAAACGGCCGTTTCTTTTAAAAATATGCCATTTTGAAAATAATCGCCCGTTATTTTTCGGACACACTGTAGAACACAGAGGCGTAGTCAACCTCAATCAATCATTCAACTAACACAAAGTTCTCTCTTATGTTTTTGTATGTGGTCTAAAAGCACTGCTTTAAAGGGCATATGCCACAGCCAACTCGCACGTGGTTGCCAAAATATTATCATATAAGTAACTAAATATCAATGTTTATATTTTCTTGATACCAGATGATAGTTTCTGCAAATTGCGGGCCATTATCACAAAAATGTAAACAATTCAAAACATTGAGGAAATGGAAGATTTTAGGTATAGGGAAGTAATATATCATTAAATTGGTTATTTTTTTGTCTATCGAACGGCTTAGTCGAATATATACCATTCCATGTGAAAAGATGACTTTTCCTAGTAAACACGTGGTTAAAGTTTAAATTCAATTGAATCTTGACTATATCATTTGTATACTCAGTATTCCCTCTAATGTTGTCTAAAATTTTGCTGCTTGAATGAAATGACTATAAAAATACTGATATTTTTGTAGAAGTCACAAAACGTCAACTTTTTCGCCAAAAAAAATTGTAGGAAAAAGCTGTTAGGTCTTGGTATAGGGAATGCTTAACAAAATGACCTTTAAATTTTATAGGGAATCGGAAAAAAAGAAAAATGTGTCCTTCGATTTAAAATAAAATAAGTATGTGGTTACTTCCAGTATAACCGGATGTAAAATAAACCCGGAAATCATCAATATAGAACCTTTCCGATATTACCGAGCCCCAAAGCTTCAGCAACATATCTTTTGTAGTTCCTGAGAACTTTGAATAGGCTGCTAGGGATGAATCACCCTGTTTATTATTATAAATACTCGTATTATGTTTGCGTTGATGAAAGAGTAGGTAAAATAGTAAGAATCAGTTGGTTGTGCATAATTCCTATAATCAAAATTGTTAATATTTTAAGATGTATTAGGTATCTTCCTGAACTGTTTTTAATTTTCCGGTTTTTGAAGGCGGTTTGATCAGACCCCAAATGCAAGGGTATAAGAAATCGGTAATTGTACATTTATTTTTCAATCAATTTGAAAAATTCTTTTTTGAGCATAGAAAGGACACTTTAACAGATGTTTATATAGGAATAAAAAAATTATTCTTAAGAATTTATTTGCTTAACAAACGGCACAAAATCCATTAGAGAAAAGAGTTTATTGTACGCTCTGTAGAGAAGATATCGAAATTCTACTTTTATAGAAACCTAGAATGAACCTTTATCTTTTAATAACATCAATATTGTCATTAAAAAAGTATAAAAACAATAATAATTTTCTGATCGACAAAGACATGTTTACTAATAATCGTGCACATTTTGCGTTCTATCATGTGCCTCCATTTATGATATTTCAGTATAGTTCTACGCTGAATGTGGAGCTATAATTTTAGACGTATTCAGTATATTTTGTAAGTTCACATTCGTTACTCATATATATGATATGCGTATATTGTTTTTTGTACGACCGACCTTTTTTGATTGTTTACCGTGTCTGTCTTTATGACAGTAAGTGACATTTACTGGCTGACAACCTAAACACGACGGTAAGTAATTCACTTACCGTTCAGAGAACGGTAAGTAAATTCACGACGGTATATCATTGCGCATTTATGCTGACGTCATTATTTTGATTTTTAAATTGTATATTAAACGGCATTAGGTATGAACTTTTATAAGCATTTTCATACCGTTCTCTGGAATTATAGCGGCTATTCCAACATTCCATGCTTCATCAAGAGATTCACATTCAAAGTCACTCATTTTCAATAATAATACTTATTTAAATAAGTTTTGACAAATACATGACATAAAAAATACGATAACAATCATAACAATAACAATTAGTTCCATGACAACGTTCAATTGCAACTTTGTAGAGGGTATTCAGCTAACCTGAATTTGTATTTAATTGAAAATATTAATTATTAAAAATAATAAAATTGCAATTTCAGCTATTTCTATCGTACAAAAAATAGTATAAGCATCTCAAACAGTAAGTAGTTTACCGATCTCCTCCAATTTTGGCGACTTCGCTTCGCTCAGTCGCCAAACATTGTCGTCGATCGGTAAACTACACTTACTGTTCTCAATACTTAATATACTATTTCAACATTGTTTTATGAACGGGCCTGTAGAGACAGACCGTCCCGTCGCGTAGTGTAAGAGTGAGACACAAACATTAATAATAATAATAATAATCTTTATTTCAAAATTATGTCAGTACATAAAGTGAAATCACGTCAAAATAAGTACAACTACACTAATATCAAAAGAAAAAGAAAAATACACACTCAAGGAAAATATTATGCAGTTTTACATTGTATTCAAATATTCAGATAAACAATATGGTTCTAAATGTAGTAAATATGTTTTGATTTCTATTTTAAATATTTTAGACACTTTAATAATAATAATAATAATAATCTCTTTATTGTCTAACAGGTATAACTACCCAATTACAAGACAAAACAAAAATATATATTATGATACAATGACATAGGTGATTGAACATAAATCTAATAAAAGTAACAAAGGTATAAAATAAAATAAAATAAAATGGCCACTCAAATAACCACCTAAATAATATGAATTTCATTAGCCTGTAAGTACCCGCGCAGGTCAGACGATTGCAGTAGTTGCAAGCCCGAAAAAGGGGCGCCCTAGTTTCATAGTTTGCGTGAACCTGGGGCACCCAAAATATATCAGAAGCTCTTGCGTGTAAGCGGGGAACACGAAACCCAATCTGATGAAGCAGCCGAGGACAGTCCAGCAAACCGTTTATTAATTTGAAGATAAATATTTGAGAAACATAAATGCGCCGCTCGGACAATAGTTGAAACTGAAACCTGTTCAGCAACAAACCGTGACTACAGCCGCGAGATGGAAAACATCCATCAAGCATAAATGACAGATATTTTAAGAATTTGCGTTGGATGTTCTCAAGCCTCTGTATATGGACATGATACATAGGTGACCAAACAATTGAGGCATATTGTTGTGTAATAGACTGTATTGACGCTGGTTTTTATTTAACATTGCTTTATTTACACTATAATACATCAAATCAAATGGTTTTCATACAAAAAATAAAATATAACGTCTTTGCTCTATAACGTTCTAAGAGAGAGTGATTGTGTTCATACGCGGACGCTTCACGATACACACACACGCACATACAAAGACACACAGTGGCGTAGCATACTGTACATGCCCCCGCCCTTGGAAGTCCTAGCTTTCAACCGGTAGAGGGCACAGCTTGACCAATGCTCGTGATGTTACCCCATCGGCTGTTCTCAAAATCGCAACTCGTGGAACCCGATCGCGTCCAGGAACCAGCTCAGTGACGCGGGCCAGCCGCCATTTTGCAGGTGGCAGGTTGTTGTCTTTGATTAGAACTAGTTGTCCAACGACTAACGTGCCTTGGGTCTTCTTCCAACATTGACGTTGTTGAAGTTCGCTGACGTACTCTTGGCTCCACCGACGCCAAAACTGTTCGTACAATCGCTGCAGCACTTGATAATGGGACAGGCGATTTTCGCTTACTGCAGGCACTGGTGACTCGGCTAGGTGCATTATGGGACGACCTATTAGGAAATGTGCGGGGCACAACGGTGTGAGGTCGTCAGGATTGGAACTCATGGGGGAAATAGGACGGGAGTTCAAAATGGCTTCAATACGAATCAACAGGGTTTGATAATCGAAATAAAACAGAACATTATCTCCCAAAACGCGCTTTAAGTGATGTTTTAGGCTCTTAACCCCTGCCTCCCATATCCCACCGAAGTGAGGAGAATTAACAGGAATGAAGTGCCACTTAATGCCAATATTGGCAGTGTATTCGCATATTTTAGACGAATTTTGGTTTACAAAATCATGAAACTCTTTTATAGTCTTGTTGGCCTTAACAAAGTTAGAGCCGTTATCGGAGAAAATCTCGCGAGGTTTTCCGCGGCGTCCAATAAAACGGTGGAGGGCCTGTAAAAAATCTTCCGCGCTTAATGATAGAACCAATTCCAGATGAATTGCTCGAGTCGCAAAACACACGAAAAGGGCTACCCAACATTTTAACGGTTTACACCCTCGACCGCGTCTATCCTTCATCGTGAAGGGACCTGCGTAGTCAACACCAACGACAGAAAATGGAAAGGTGGGTTGCACGCGTGCCTTTGGTAAGTCACCCATGACGGGTTGAAGTTTTGGGGCGTTGTGTCTAGCGCATCTAACACAATTCTGGACGATCTTACGAGAAAAACTTCTACCAGAAGTGGGCCACAGAGAATTCCTAAGCGAGGCCAATAATAACTGAGGACCGGCATGTAAGAGAACCCGATGTTCATGCTCTCCTATAAGCGTCGTCAACCTGTGTTTATGAGACAACAATATAGGATGCTTTTTTTAGTAAGGAAAATCGGAATTCGTTAATCGTCCTCCGACGCGTATAATTCCGTCAGTGTCCAAAAATGGATGCAAACTTAATATGCTGCTAGTTGAATTTAATTCAAGACCTTTGCTGAGTTGAACAAAATCCGCCGCAAAAGACTCGGATTGAGACAATTTTGTTAACGTTTTAGAGGCCGCGTTCAGTTCATCCACAGTTAAACAGGACAATGAACGTGATTGAGATTTGATTCGACAATTTTTCAGGAATCTCAAAATGTATGCCATAGTACGTTTCAGTCTTTCGAAGTTTGAGAAACGTTCAAAGGGGAATCTAAAATTGGGAGCTGAAGCCACAAGATTAGTAATTCGTTTCTCAGGCAAATCCATTGACGAGAGGGCGATATTCGGCCATATCTTTGAATCACACAATAACCACTTGGGTCCGTAAAACCACATTTCGGAGGCTATTAGCTTGCTAGGAGTTAGTCCTCGCGACACGATATCCGCAGGGTTATCTAAGGTAGGGACGTGCCTCCATTCAAAAGAATCGGTCAGTTTCTGAACTTCAGCAACCCTATTGGCAACGAACTGTTTGAGTGTATTGGGCTGTGTACGCAACCATCCGAGCACAATGGTTGAGTCCGTCCAACAGTAAATACCCGTGAACTTAACGTGAACTGATTTGACGACCTTAGCCATCAATTGGGCCAAAACCACCGCTGCGCATAGTTCTAACCTTGGCATGGATAACGATTTTACCGGCGCAACCTTCGACTTTGCGCATAAGAGATTAGAAAATGTATTGTGTGAAGCGGTTTTGGATACGATGTAAATACAGGCTCCGTAACTAGCCTCTGAAGCATCTGAGAATCCATGTAAAGTGAGACTAATCGAACCCTCGCATGATACAGGACGCGGTATGGTCAAATTATTTAGATTGAACAGATCGGATGAAAATTCTAACCACTTTTGCAGAATGTGGGTTGGCAATGGTTCATCCCACGTAAGATTTTCTGTCCAAAGTTTCTGTAAGAGAACTTTAGCAACGATTATACAAGGACTGAGTAAGCCCAAGGGATCAAATATGGTTGCGATCCGTGAGAGTAATACGCGTTTCGTGATAAAATCATGATCGTTTGTGGCCTTAATGGTGAAAGTAAGGATATCGCGCTCACTTTCCCATAATAGTCCCAACGTTTTAGTATCGTTTTGTTTATTAGCCGAAAACTCAAAGGTTTTAGACTCAGATTCGTTTAATCCCAGGATTAGATTTTTGACATTGGATTTCCACTTTCGTAAGTCGAATCCATGATTCAGAAAAACGCGCGTTATATTGTCGCAAATATACCGTGCTTCTTCTTCCGTATCTACGCTTGTTAAGAGGTCATCAACGTACATATCCTCTCGAATAACTCTTGCTAAAGATGGATGATCGTATTGACATTCATTAGCTATCTCATGAAGACAACGAATAGCCAAAAAAGATGCCGCCGTGGTTCCGTACGTTACGGTATTGAGTTGAAACGTTTTGATTGGTTCGTTCGGATTAGGTCGCCACACTATCTTTTGAAGATTCCGATGTTCAGGTGACATAGTGACCTGCCGATACATCATTTTGATGTCGCTCGATAATACTATTCGATGCATTCGAAAACGTAAAAGTATAGATAGTAAATCCTGTTGGATTATTGGTCCAGTCATTTGGATATCATTTAACGATATACCAGTAGACGTAGGAGATGAAGCGTTAAACACCACGCGAAGTTTGGTGGTGGAACTAGATTCCTTCAATACCCCGTGATGAGGCATAAAATAACCCGAATCATCAGCATCAGGAACCTGACTAATATCAGTCATATGCCCTAACCGTTCGTACTCGTTTAAGAAATCGACATATAACGATCGCATCTTTTCATTGTTCATAAGTCGCCGTTCTAATGACAGAAAACGTTTGAAAGCAACATCGCGTGAATCACCGAGTACCTCGGGGGAACGTTTGAGTGGAAGTGAGACAACAAATCTACCATCATTCGAAATGGATACGTTTTCAACGAAATGTTTTTCGCACATCTGCTCCTCACAAGACATTGGAGTTTTTGTGTCAACTTCCTCAACTTCCCAGAATTTTTCGAGTTGTTGTTGCACCGAAGATTGAATAAGATTACACTGGGATGTATCACCTGGGATAGATAAAGGCCCGGCCACTATCCAGCCCAATCGCGTGTTTTGTAAGAGAGAACCACAGGATCCTAAACTCCTCTGACCTACGGCTAAAATGTGCCAGAACGCATCGGCACCGATTAATAGATCTATTGCTTCTGGCGTATGAAAATTTGGATCCGCCAATTTTATGCTAACGGGAATGTCAAACTTTGAGTGATTAAGTGCAGAATTCGGAACATCGGATGTTATTTTGTCTAACACAAAACATGACAGATTGAATGAAAAGGAGCTGTGAATGGAATTCACGTTTATTTCGCATTTGAAATTGGAATAAGTTAAGCTGCTATTGATACCTGACACAGCTAATTGAACTTTCGTTTTAGATAAACGCAATTTTCTACACAGGTCCGACGTTATAAAACTAGACTGTGAGCCACAATCCAATAGTGATCTGACTGTTACAAACTGCGTGTCGCTCGCATTAGCCCGGACCTGCACTTTGGCTGTGGAGAGTATAGCCTGTTGGGCTGTTGCCAAAGCACAATTGGTAGACTCCGTATGTGAATATGAACGTGTTTGAGGAGATTCCTCTTTCACATATTCGCGACTGTTCTCCGGGGCAAGTTTTGTGGCTTCCCCTGTATCATGTAATACGGTGTTGTGTTTGTTAGCACAAATTTTACATCCGGACCATTTGCAGTCCTTTGACGTGTGACCTTGTTGCAAACAGTTTAAGCATAACCGTAAAGCTCGTACCTTTAATATGCGATCCTTTGTGGACAATTTCAAGAATTCTGTGCAACCGTATAGACGATGATCTTTTTTGCAATTATAACATGACGATTTAACCTTATAATTGCCACTCGCATTGGCATCGTTATTATTTGTCGTTACAAGACCCCTGGAGTAGTTTCCTGATCTGCTAGACTTTTTCGCATCAGTAGGAACGTTACTTCCTCGTTTGTTATTTGACGTTTCAAACTTCATTTCGATCGTTTCTTGCACGACTGCGCGATTCTTAAGAAATTCTTTAAACTCTGTTAAAGTAGCCTTGTTGCGATTGGCTCTGGATCTTTCCCACTCCCGGGACGTTGTTTCATCCAACTTACTCGCAACTATGTAAATTATAATCGAATCCCACGAGTCAGTAGGTTCCCCTAATCTTTTTAATGTTTGCAAATGTTTAAAAAGTCGTTCGTAAAGATCTCGAAGTTTAGCAGAAGAGGGAACCACTATAGGTTCAATATTAAAAATGGCTTTCAAGTGATTTTGAACCAAAAGATGTTCATTATTAAAACGCTCGCAAAGGGTGGACCACGCAAGCTCATAGTTTTCCGACTCGAACTCGATTTCATCTATGACTTGCGGAGCGGTACCCAACAATGACGAATTAAGGTAATGGAACTTTTGCATGTTGTTGATATGTGGATTATTATGAATCATTGATTCAAACACGGAACGAAATTTAATCCACTTTTCAAAGGACCCGTCGAATTTCGGCAAATTCATGTCTGGGAGCTTAATTCCATTATCGTGTGATACTGAGTGAACAGACGCTTGATTAAGAGAGACACTTGATTTAGCGTCACTATTGCTTAACGAAAGTGTTTCTAGAAGTGACTTCGCTTTTGCTAAAACTGTATGATATTTATCTTCGAAGGCTTCCCTTTCGACAAAATGATCGTCGGGTCGTTCTGCAGTGTATTCAATTTCGCCCTGAATCGTGTCAAACTCATTAAAAAATGCTTCCGCATTTATTATTCGTTGTTCGAGTTCTATGACCTTATTTCGCGAAATAGAATCAACTTGTAGACCCTCAAACGTTGTTACGTGTTTTTCAAAAAATGTTAATTTGGCCTTAACAGACGCTCGCTTCTTTGTTAATGCCCTAACAGACTCTTCGGAGTCCATCATTCTGATTTAAATGAATAACGTATACGAATTAATACTATCGAGTATTATTACGAATTGATTTTATATAATAAATGTATCTGTATAAATTACGCATATAAAAATATCAAATACCACCCTGTGTTACGTATATCAGCTAATATGAAGAAAGGAGAAAGGAATAGAAAAATATCACCTGTATTTCGCTATGCCGATGCCGCCGCCGCGCTGTGCTTGTTGCTCGCCAGTTCGGTTTTGTCGAAAACGTCGCTGCTTCGTCGTTGTAACTTGCTTGGCCGATTGTACTGCCTACGTGACTTACTGTGATTTTAATGTTTCTTCGCAAATTTTCGTTTTTAATCGATGTATTATAGTCTTATTATCGGTTTGAAGGACCATATGTTGTGTAATAGACTGTATTGACGCTGGTTTTTATTTAACATTGCTTTATTTACACTATAATACATCAAATCAAATGGTTTTCATACAAAAAATAAAATATAACGTCTTTGCTCTATAACGTTCTAAGAGAGAGTGATTGTGTTCATACGCGGACGCTTCACGATACACACACACGCACATACAAAGACACACAGTGGCGTAGCATACTGTACACATATTCCAATTTGGACCGTACATAAGCAAAATATAGCGTTTTAAGGCAGTCTATATTATTAAAATTCTTTGTTTGTCGGAAAATGAATCCCAGCATCCTAAGTGCAGCCGCCGAAACATGTGAGACATGGTCATTAAAAGTCAATTCACTGTCAACATAAATCCCGAGGTCCTTAATGACATTACATCTCTCCAACGCGATTCCATTAAGTATGTAGTTGTGCATCACAGGTGTAAGGCGTTTTGTAAACGTTATGGATTTACATTTATTAGCATTTAGGGGAAGCTTGCTTAGGTCACACCATACGGACAGCATATGTAGGTCTCTTTGCAAACGATCACAATCATCGGCACACCGTACAACACTGTACAACTTCAAATCATCCGCAAAAAGCAAGTGCTGACTTGAGAAATTATCACCAATACTGTTCACAAAGATGGCAAACAGTAAAGGACCCAAGGTACTACCCTGTGGGACTCCACTCGGCACCAAGAAGCAATCAGACCGATAGCACTGCTGACGAGTCGTTAAATATGACCCAAAAAATGCAATTAATTTCCTGCTGAAGCCAATGTCATTCATGCGTTGCTGCATCAAAGAATGATGGATCTTGTCGAAGGCTTTAGAAAAATCTGTGTAGATTGCGTCGACCTGAAAACCCCGACCAACAGCGGGATATACATCCTGCAAGAAAGTCACTAAATTGCTTACAGTGGAGCGCTTCTGAAAAAATCCATGTTGTTGCCAGACCAACTTAGCCTTTACCTGGTTGAACAGCTTATTATGTAGTGCAATCTCAAACACTTTAGAGAAATTAGATAGGATAGAAATAGGCCGATAATTTACAATTCTATCAAGTTCGCCAGACTTATGTACAGGGCATACACGACCCATCTTCCAAGGGTCAGGAAATGTGTTAGATTGCAAAGAAAGGTTAAATATATATTGTAAAGGCTTGGCAAAGACTGTGGCACAATCCCTTATGATAAACGCAGGTATATTGTCAACACCAGCGGTCATCTTCGGTCTCAGCCTCCTCAAAGCAACCAAAACATCATCAAAATCCAACAAGCGCAACGCGATCATATCATTATTATCATTAAACACGTCAACAACGGCATCCTCTACGGAGTCAACGTACACTCCGCAGAAAAAACTCGCAAACGCGGAGACAATACCCAATGGATCGGACAATGCAACCCCGCCATCATCGAACATCACACCCGGGATACGCGATCTCTGTTTCTTATTTCTTATGTACTTCCAAAGCTGTGTTGGATTGTCTTTGATTGAGTCCTGAATCCGGTTGACATTAACTTCTATAGGCTTGGGAAATCCTTTGTTTAATCTGTGTTCTTAAAAACTGACACCTATGTAAGTGATTCGGTGTACCAGAAGATCTCCATTTTCGTAGACATTTATATTTCTCTTTAATATCTTTTATGAGATCGAGTGGATACCAGCAGGGATAAGAGAATTTCTTAGATCGCGGTTTGAATGTGGGTACAGCAATATCCAGGATTGATGCTATCTTACTGTGAAATTGTCAGCTATTAATTCATAGAATAGGAGATAATTTGCCTTAATGAAATTATATTTTCTTGTTTCTGTGCTTGGGCAGAAGTTTTTTTTGTTGTGGATCTATATTACAAGAGAACCGTATGTGTATTGCCGGATGATAGGCGTCCTCAGCTACTAAGGGAGGGCATGGTTCAACCGTGCAACTAAAATTACACAAAACTAAATCAAGAACATCATTATGGCAATTAGATACATCATTATACTGTTGCAAGCTTAGCATATGACTAAAATCATGGCTCGTAACCAACTTGGGATCACTAATAGAGCTATCTGAGGAATAGTGTACGTTAAAATCGCCCACTATAATCAACTTACAATTATTATATTTAACAGAAATATTTACAACAAGATCGGAAAATTGTTCATAGTCAAGTAGCACTTGCCCTAGGCGGAAAATAAACACATATCACAAAAACCGAGGAGTTATCAATAGTCAATTTGCAGCTCACAACGTCCACACATGGGGAAAGTTCAACATTGGGTAGCTGTTTAATTTGTTGACACTCGCAATCGGATCTTACAGCAATAAGCACACCGCCACCCCTTGTCAGACCAAGCGCACTTAAGTCACGATCACTCCGAAACACGACATAGTGATCTCCAAATAATTCCGTGGAGTTCACCGCTGGCCGCAACCATGTCTCCGACACCGCAACCACATGGAAACCCCCATCACTAACAGACTTATAAAACTCATCAATTTTAGTATTCAGGCCCCTTACGTTTTGATAGATGACATTAATATCAAGTAGCGTTGTGTTCCCGTTAGACAGACAATTTAGTTTAAATGATTGCTCTCCGTGGATACAATCGTTGGAACGCCCTTGATGTGCCTAATTCGAATTCCAGTCTCACCATCTCGCTAGCGCTGGATAAGATGCTGCTTGACACGCTTGTAATATTCAATCTGCTTAGGAGTCCTATCCTTTGCCAGAATCAAATGTTTACGGTAATCGGCGGATTTCAGTTTGGAGTTATTTCGCAATAGGTCTGGAATAGGCTCCTCGCTTTTCAACCTTATTCTTATGGGTCTGGGTTGTCTAATGGCTTGAGAGGCGCCATCCATCACACGACCAATACGCGCCACTCGCTCAATCCGTGCTGTGTCAAAGGTTGGACAGACTACGCGTAAGATGTCACTCACAGCCTCAGCATCGTCCTGATTGGCAACCTCCGGGTGACCAAACAAAATTAGATTCTTTCTCCTTACCTCTCTTTCACGATATTCTTCAAAGATGCCGGCCTCATCGCACATAGTAGCGTTCTCAGATCGTACAGCACTCTCAAGGATGTTAACGCGGTTGGTCAGATTTTGTACATCTGATTTGAGTTCGTTGTTGACTGTAACTTGTTCGTTGAATCTCAACAATAGAGACTCATATGATATTTGCATTTCATTTAGCTTATTCATAATGTCTGCCAAAGTAAACGACTCCGTATCTTAGAGAACGGCACGCGAAGCGCCCGCGTGTTGCCCGCTTGTCATAGATTTTCTTGACACTTGAGACCGCTTCACAGTGTCCATCAAGCAAGAAGGGCACTTCCATCGATCGCCATTCGGCTTTTTGAGTTCGGAATCAAAAAATTTCACGTCAGACACCGAAAGCCCAACACACGTGATGTGACTCCAAACCTCACAATTAAAGCACAAAATGCTATACTGTTTTCTAGTTATATTCTCATTGCATGCCCCACACGCACTCCCAAGATCTCTTCGGGACATCCTGTATAGCACTGTTCGGGTTTAACTAGGTATAATTTATACAGATAAGTGAACACAAACTTTTTATTGATATGATATGGTACCTACGATATTGATCAGCAATATTTAAATTTATTTATTATATTTTTAGTTCAAGTATTAAGTATTGTGTTTGAGAGTTCACTATTATTTAACGGCACTACACTATCATCAATTTTAATTAAAAAGAGAAAGAGAAAGAGCAAGGCCTCTGGAGTATAATCATATAATTTTCAACTATAAATTCAACTCAGAACCAACAGAAAACACGAAAAATAGAACAGGTGCAGAACTTTGCTACTCACAACTTGACAATTTCTTGTAGAAACCAATGTTTTTTATCCTAGGCGGTAAATTATTGTATAATTTTATGCACATATAAGGTGCATTATTATTAGCAAAAACGTTTAAACGATGTATTGGATATGTTACGTCAACTGTTCTTGTGTTATATTCGTGAATTTCAGATGGGTTATGAAATTTATCTCTATTATTACTAAAGAATACTAAACATTCGTAAATATATAACGCAGTTACAGTCATTAGTTTTTCTGACCAGAATACCCCTCTACACGATTGTAAATAAGAGATATTATTTATTATTCTAATACATCGTTGTTGAACCACAAAAATATTTTGCACATTACTGTCTCTACCCCAAAAAACAATGCCATATTTTAAACGAGACTCAAAGTTTGCATGGTATAAAATTTTTAATATTTCTTTATTCAGATACCGAGCTACAACTCTTAAAGCATAACACACAGAATTCAATTTATTTGTTAGAGAATTTATATGATTCGCCCAGTCTAATTAATTAAAACTCCCAAAAATTTCGTTTGTGAACCAAGCGCTATTTCAGTATCTGAATCAAGTTTCACTTCATTTGGCTTTGCAAGTTTATTTTGTTTTGTTCTGAATAATATGGCATTAGTCTTTTCTGAATTAATTATTAATTTGTTTGCCGTACACCATTGCGCGAGATTAACATAAAAACTTCTTAGGTCAAACAGCAGTTGGTCTATATTCTGACCTCCTATGAGAGTATTTGTGTCAGCAGCATAATTCACCAATGCTATATTTTGTCTTTGATTAATATAATGTATGTCACTAAAATAGATTAGAAAAAGAATTGGTCCGAGAATGCTTCCCTGTGCAACACCGAAATTATTTATTTTCATCTCCGAACAAGCTGTTTTTCCATCCTTTGCTACTTTCACCATTTGATATCTGTCAGTCAGATACGATTCTATCCACTTTAAAGAGTTTCCGCGCACACCGTATAAGTCTAGTTTCTTAAGCAATAAAGATTTGTCTAGGCTATCATAAGTTTTAGACAAATCTATAAATAAACCTATTGAAATGTCGGATTTTTCAAAATTTCTCAAAATATTATTCAAAAACTCAAAAATAGCAGTGTGCGTGGATTTTCCCTTCAAGTAACCACGTTGCTGCGGATGAAGCAAATTACAGTCATTGAAAAAGCATATTAAACGGGAAGCCATAACCAATTCAAATATTTTAGAGAAACTGGGAAGCAAACTAATCGGACGGTAATTCTCCAAGTTACCTGTATCCTCCGTTTTAAATAATGGTATTATAAGAGCTATTTCTAATTTTGCTGGTACGATACTATATTTTAAAGAATTATTAATTATATAACACAATATATATTTAATATTCGAAATAGCCAACTTCACAATGCTGCTCGGGATCTCATCTATTCCACTACTATGTTTCATCTTTATGATATTAACTAAATCGCCTATTTCGCTCATAGTTGTTGGTTTTAAATACATAGACATATTATTTGTTTTTATAGAACAAGTATGTGGTAAATCTTGTATATCCGATAACAGTTGCGGAATTATAGATAATAAATAGTCATTATACTGATTTGCTATTGTCTCGGCTTCACCATCCACAGCCATATTTACGATTTTTTCATTTGCTGTTATTTCTTTACATATTGACCACATAACTTTTGACTTATTATCCGCATTTTTAATTCTATTTCCATAATTCTGAGGTCTTATATTTTTGAATTGTATATCATATTCTTTTTTTGTGGTTCTATATAACTCCAAATAATAATTGCTAAATTTTGACAATACGAATAGTTTATCTAAATTACCTTTAAGTTCGTTAACGAGCTCATTGTCTACACTTTTTTAATTTTTTTTTGTTTTTACTAATTGTAATGGAAAATGCTGATTGAAAAGTAAACAAAATTTATTAGAAAATATTTCCCATTGCTCATCAACATCACACGGCGCAACATCAACAACAGCCGACCAATCCTGTACTCTTAAAGCATCGGCAAACTTTTCCTTATTCATTTGTGTATAATATCTAATATAATTTTTATTGTGACATATTGGAAGATTGACTTCAAAATCAGCTTTTTGAGCCATATGGATACATGGTTCTCTAGGACTTCTACAAGATTACATTCAACGTTTGTGAAAATATTATCAATGTAACTTGATGTCGCTGACGTTACACGCGTGTTAGTCAATACTACGGGGGATAATTGAAATGAGGTCATCATATATAATAAATTATTTTTTTGCTTATTATCCCTAAGAAGTTCAATAATAAAATCTCCGGTTATAAACATTTTTCTGTTAGGTCTAAAAATATTATTTAATAATGCTTCTATTTTTATAAAAAAACTCTTGTAAGTTTCCTGTGGGTGGTCTATATACTACAATTACAATAATTTCAGCATCACGGAAAAAACATTCTATACCCGCACATTCAAAAACGCCACTTACTGATACTTTCTTTAACTGTGATAAAATCTTGAACTTCACACATTTTTTAACATACACCGCTGATCGACCGTGTTTTCCCTCTTCTCTGCAGAAAAATGCGGCCAACTTGAAACCACGAATACCCAAGGATTTTCGTTGACACACATAAAATTTGACATCGTGGATATGATTGCAACTTGTAGCTGATCTTTTCCACCGAATTACCGAGTGATTGAACATTTTGATGCACGATTGAAATAAAATTATTTTTTTGTTCACTGCATTTAGATTCTGTTATTTTAATATTATTTATAAAAAAGGCGATTCTCGGTAATTAATATTGTGTCTTCTATATCGTTCTAAACGTGACTGATAGACTGGACACTGCTTGTCTCTCGCACTATGTTCATGTTTACTATATTTAATTTTACAACAGTTTGCACATTTTAGAACTAATGACGTGCAGTCTTTTCCCATATGTTCTCCACTGCATTTATAACAGCATGGATCTTGCGCACAATATTTAGCAACATGTCCAAAACCACTGCAGTTAAAACAAAAAGCTAAAGTAAGATGTTCCTGGACATGTACTTTGATTAAATCAAAATTGACTAGACTCTTTTTGAGAAACCACTTTGATATTGCTGCTGGTGCTTGTAGTACCCAATTTTACACTTGATTTTTGTAATTACTTTAATTTTATCGGTTACTTTGTATCCTAATTCATTTTCAATTTCATGATTCAATCTGACTAATTCTGTCACAAAATCCTTGTCTAAGAATCTCTTTTCTATACCTGTTATCGAAAACGTTATCGAAAACATTAATTAATTTTTTTAAGGTCTGTTTTGAATTATGTACAGTTTCAAAACTTACCACAGTGTCAAATTTTTCTTTAGTTTCTGGTGTTGTCCATTGTTGATTTGTAGATATTTTATTACTTGGTGTATTTTTAGATTTGTTTAAGGTTTCTGCATAGGTGTACTCAGAATTTGTAGAAACTGCGGTTAATATTAAACCATCATTATTTTGTAATTAATTGTAATAACTGTAGAGTGAGATAGGCATTAACATATGGGTTTGATTTTAATATTATTTTATTCTGTTTTCTTGCTAGGTGGACTATTCGTTCGAACTGTAGGACAATGTTGTCAAATTGGAATAAATTGTATGTGCCTAGCGTAAATATTATATTTACGCTGGTATCATATTTTATATTATGACAAGATAGTGAATATAAAAATATATTTTAGTTTCGGTTGGAGTTGGTTTCACTCTAATAATGGAGAAAATAAATAGTACCTGACTAACCGTGTTTCGTTAAAGATTATTTACCACTAAACTAGTCTTTAATTTAATATTTTTCATTGTTAGTTCTTTTAGGTGTGTTCCACAATTTTTTAGACTTAAAATAAAAAAAAATGTATTCTTATCTCATAACTACTTATATTCTCAACAGAAAATATTTACTCAAAATTTGCATACCTATAAACTGTTTGGGTAAAAGATTCTCTAAAAATTGAACAAACCATTGGCAATGCTGCAAATATCCTAAATAAAACGTTCTCTACAGTGTCTTTCAAACAAACAAATGATACCTACAAAATTGGATTGGTTGCAAAGGCGCCAAAAAAATTGTTAGTAATATATTTGTAATTATTTTAGTATTGTAAGTGAAATGTTGCGTGATTATTCGCGATCAGATGTATGGAATCAAATTTGTCAAAGGTTGTCATCCAGAGTATAATAGCTATGTATTATCAGCTATATATATATATATAGAATATATATGACCGGCAATTGGGAGATGTTGGTTCAAATCCAGCTTGTGTCACGAGATTTTTTTGATTCGTACAAGTTAGTTTATTTCATTTTTCTTTGTATATATGTTCGTAAAGATTTTCTTAGCAATGACTGAATGTATAGACATTCAGTCATATGTTCGTAAAGATTTTCTTAGCAATTTCTATCTTCCTTGTGAGGATTTCTGGTCGATTCCGCTTCTAATTCATTTGAGGGGTTTGATCTACTACCCGAGTCTCAAGGAGTAGGATGGCTCGCTCCTCTCCCCCTTCCGTATTGATACCATCTGGTTTCTTAAGTACCACCGTTGGGTTTCTTCACCCCTGTAGAACTGGAAGCGATATTTTCAAAAAAGGTCTTTTGACCTTCCTGATTTTTTTTATTATTCAAAGTTAACCGGTTAGTGTACCCTGTCAATTTCCGTCACGTTTGGCTTTATTAAAAAGCCAACGGACCTCAAGCCTGAGTTTTGACAGTTTGTCATTCCACAAAGGAGCGTCCTTACTTGCTTTAACAGCTTGCAGTGTGAGTGGGCAATTGGAGTCAAAAGCTTCCATTATTGCTTCACTGACTTGGTTTACTCTCCACTCAAGAACGTGGTTAGCTAAACCTAACCTAAAAATTTTTAATTGGATGCAAGACTGTATGGAGGTGGAACATGCTAAATGCACCCCAAACTCAAATTTAAATGTATAGTAGGGATAGTTGCAGTTTAATAAAGAAAAAACTTGAAAAAAAAAACTATTCTATTAGAACGGATGCAGTGTGTATATGTAGAATATTTTATGTTGGTTTTATTATTGTAGAATATTTTATGTTGGTTATAGTATACAATATATCTAACAAATGGATGCAACAAAGTATGCAAATAATTAAATAACTCTAACCCAAGCTAAACCCAACCTAAGAATTTTTATTTGGACGCAAGAGTGTATGCAGGTGGAACATGTTAAAGGCAGACTAATCGCAAATTTCAAAGTGTGGTAGGGATTGTTGTTTAGTAAGAAAAAAATTGATAAAAAACTATTCTATTTTTAGAACGGATGCAGTATTATATGTAGAATATGTTATGTTGGTTATAGTGTACACTATATATAACAAATGGATGCAGCAAAGTATGCAAATAATTAAATAAGTCTAACCCAAGCTAAACCTAACCTAAGAATTTTCTATCTATTTAAATAAATATGTATTTTATTATATTTGAATGTTTTAAATGTGTTTGTAAATATAATGAAAATTGTTTGTTCTTTTATTGATATTGACGTATTGGAATTTGTGTTAGAAAGAAAAGGAAAAAAAAATGTTTCAACCTGAGGAAGTTACTAATTAGTAACGAAACGTCGTTTGTTTTGATTTCTGTGTGACGAAAATAAATATGAATATTTTTATGTAGAATAAAGAGGAATTTTTATAAGAACCGAACACCCCAAGAAAAAAGTAAAACTGAAAAAAACTAAGAATTTTTAATTGGACGCAAGAGTGTATGGAGGTGGCACATGTTAAATTGACACCACACTCAAATTTAAATGTATAGTAGGGATTGTTGCAGTTTAATAAGAAAAAACTTGATAAAAAAACTATTCAATTAGAACGGATGCAGTATCATATGTAGAATATTTTATGTTCGTTATAGTATACAATATATCTAACAAATGGATGCAACAAAGTATGCAAACAATTAAATAACTCTAACCCAAGCTAAACCCAACCTAAGAATTTTTATTTGGACGCAAGAGTGTATGCAGGTGGAACATGTTAAATGCAGACTAATCGCAAACTTAAAAGTATGGTAGGGATTGTTGCAGTTTAGTAAGAAAATACTTCATAAAAAACTATTCTATTTTTAGAATGGATGCCGTATTATATGTAGAATATGTTATGTTGGTTACAGTATACACTATATAAAACAAATGGATGCAACAAAGTATGCAAATAATGTAATAACTCTAACCCTAGCTAAACCCAACCTAAGAATTTTTAATAGGACGCAAGAGTGTATGCAGTCGGAACATGTTAAATGCAGAGTAATCGCAAATTTAAAAGTGTATGGTAGGGATTGTTGCAGTTTAATAAGAAAAAACTTGTTGAGAAAACTATTCTATTTTTAGAACGGATGCATTATTATATGTAGAATATGTTATGTTGGTTATAGTATACAGTATATATAACAAATGGATGCAGCAAAGTATGCAAATAATTAAATAACTCTAACCCAAGCTAAACCTAACCTAAGAATTTTTAATTGGACGCAAGAGTGTATGAAGGTGGAACATGCTAAATGCACACTAAACTCAAATTTAAAAGTATAGTAGGGATTGTTGCAGTTTAATAAAAAAAAAACTTGATAAAAAACTAATCTATTTTTAGAACGGATGCAGTATTATATGTAGAATATGTTATGTTGATTATAGTATACACTATATATAACAAATGGATGCAACAAAGTGTGCAAATAATTTAATAACTCTAACCCAAGCTAAACCCAACCTAAGAATTTTTAATCGGACGCAAGAGGGTATGCAATCAGAGCATGTTAAATGCAGAGTAATCGCAAATTTAAAAGTATGGTAGGGATTGTTGCAGTTTAATTAGAAAAAAACTTGTTGAAAAAACTATTCTATTTTTAGAACGGATGCAGTATTATATGTAGAATATGTTATGTTGGTTATGTTATAGTATACAGTATATATAACAAATGGATGCAGCAAAGTATGCAAATAATTAAATAACTCTAACCCAAGCTAGTTTAGTAACAAAAAAAAAATGATATAAAAACTATTCTATATTTAGAACGGATGCAGTAT
Source organism: Apoderus coryli (assembly GCA_911728435.2). NCBI lineage: Eukaryota > Metazoa > Arthropoda > Insecta > Coleoptera > Attelabidae > Apoderus > Apoderus coryli. The sequence goes on along the minus strand of OU452214.1, from coordinate 6,891,583 downwards.
TATATGTAGAATATGATATTTTGGTTATAGTATACTATATGTCTAACGAAAAGACGCAGCAAAGTATGCCCATAATTAAATAACTTTAACCCATGCTAAACCTAATCTATCAATTTTTATTTGGACGCAAGAGTGTATGTAGCTGGAGCATGCTAAATACAACTAATTTCAAATTTAAAAGTATAGTAGGGATTGTTGCAGTTTAATAAAAAAAAAAACCCTTATAAAAACTATTCTATTTTTAGAACGGATGTAGTATTATATGTAGAATATGTTATGTTGGTTATAATATATAATATATTTAATAAATTGATGCAGGAAAGTATGTAAGTAAATAATTGAATGAGGCTAACTTAGACTAAACATAACCTCAATTTAAATATATATTTTTAGGGCAGCAAAAAATAACTTAGAAAAAACGTTGTTCATTGACATGTCGAAATATGAACGGATGCAATATTGTATGCATGTTATGTAGGTTTTCATTATATATAATATATTTTCTTGAGGGACGCAGTATTATATACAATCGTGTTAATTTATAGGTCTACTAATTTAAAATCCCTCGAAAAAGAGAGAAAATAACGATGCGGCAGCACTGTGGGACGCTGCAATATCCGTAAAAACGAGGAAAAAATATATTTTGGAGTTGATAATGATAGCAAGACGAAAGGAGCTAGTAATGATAGCACGACCTAAAAATTTGTATATTAAAAGTTGCTCCAATCAATACGAAAATCCGTTTCCCCCGATAAAAAAATTCGCTGAATAATATACTTGAATCAGATTTGCTCTAACTATAGCCCTTCCAGGGGACGCCATAAGGTTGGAATATGTAAAGACGCAGTAAAGTCTCAAGATGTATATATATATATATATAATCTAACTTTGCAAATGATACGTTCTAATTGACGGACAATAACACGAATTAGATAATAATCTATAGCATTTTAGAAAGTGTACGTTTACTTTATAAAAATATTTAAACGTCTTTTTTTATAAAGAAATTGTATACTAAAGCTTCCTTGGTGTTTACCAAACAGTTTGATGCATACTTTATTGTTTAAAGTTATCATTGATATGGTTCCCTGATAGTCATATTTCTGGTTTTCCTTGGACCGACAATTTCTAGTAAAACACAGTCTCTAAAAATTGTTTCTCTTTTAAATCATGTTTCGTCCAGACTGCAGGAACACAATACGATTTTTTTGTTATATGTAACTGGCCCTCTATTTGATAATACCACTGATGTTTTTTATTTATTTCCTCTTTATCCCAGAATGTTATTTGTTTTTGGTTTATTCCATGTTGTGGTGTTATGTCTTTGGCAGAGTATGGACATTTAATTTCAACAATACCCTGATCACCAATTAATCCATCAGGTGTAGCAGCAAGATAAGGCAACTCTTCATCTATAAAGAGACCACATCGTCTAACTTCTTGATGAATTATTTTTTCTAACTGCATTTTAGCCTCTGCTTCATACCTATTACCGTATTCACAGGCACCAGAATTAAAATATTTGTTATAAATAATTGTCTCAACTAGAGATTTACAGCTTGTCGTAGGTCGCTTTTTACATACTCTTAAAAAATTAGATGCTGTGATTCGTTTCCGTCTTTCCAAGAACCACAAATCGCTTGTACTTTGGTCTATTTTTGTACCAGGTATACTTTATCTATCAAATAAATGCTTATTATGTTGCCTCAGACTTATTATTGTCGGTACCATCATTCTCTTCAAGACTATTCTGGTTATCAGCATAATTAACCAAATTAATATATTCATCATACTGTTTTTCCTCCTTACTTTCAAATGTATGGTTAACAATAGTGTCTGATTTACGATTTACGTTTGTATCTTCTGGTACAAAATCTTAATCTACGTTTAGCACCTCTGCGCTGAACCGGTTCACTGTTTTTATTTAAGTCCATGTTAACAAAACCAAAAACAAAAAGCAAATACACAAAATAAAAATAAACCTTCTAAATGAAACTACGTCAATTATTACACAGTGTAACCACAGTTTAATATACAGTTACTTCACATCGTGTCGGAATGTTTTATCTCTCTGTGTTCAACGCAATTCGCCGCTACTATACTTATAGTATAGTATCTTATAGTATATATAGATATAGTATATATATAGTAGCGGGCCAGAAATGTGGCTGGGATTGCGACTAGTCGATGCCGTTTTTAGCGTCTACTGACCCTTCTTATCTATAGTTATTATTCTATGGTGTAACTAAGAACGTACAACACACACTAAAGCCTCAAAGTAACAAAAGTATTATAATATATTATTATCTTTTATCAAGCGTCGGCGTCGGTCAACTTTCAGAGCATACCGGTATAATCCGTTCCCTCTAGCGCGCTATAAAAAACTCGGCTGACGTACATCAGTGGCAAACCGGCAGGCAAATCGAATTGACCGTATAAGTACATAATTATTGTTATAGATATATTAAAAAATATTGAATTTAAATTCAACTTCAGCAACGGACTTATTGCGGCCCTGTGCTAACCATAACCGATGATAAGGATGTATGAACGTAGTATAACCACGCCTAATTATCCAGCCTTTTTGTTACCGGTCCCTTGTCCCCTCACAAAATTGCGGGTTGTCCTAGTCGTGGGCAATCACTCTTAAATGATAATTCAAAATGCATTGTAAATAAACAAATTAATAATATTTGTATATCTACTAGGTACAAACTTAAAGCAGAATACTACTACCTATTTAAGGGTGTCCCAAAATTAACGCAAGATTTGAATTAAATAGAAAACAGTATTTTCATTGTAAGTTATTTATTGAATCATAAAGTACATAGGAAAGGGTTATTTATGGAATAACACATCGGGCAAATGGCCTCCACGGCTTTGCGTACACATACGCACTCGTATGACCATTCTGCATAAATGTGGCTGAATTTCGTTGCTGCAGCGTTGAATCTCCTCATTTAATGCACGCGTGGTTGTGGGTTTGTTGACATAGACCTGTGATTTTAAATAGCCCCATAAAAAGAAATCTAATGGTGTCAAATCACACGATCTAAGAGGCCAATTCTGATCACCGAAACCGGAGACTACACGACCTGGAAATGTCTCATGCAGTAATTGAAGTGTTTCACGGGCTGTACGGCATGTACACCGTCTTGTTGAAACCACATATTGGCCACATCAATATCATCCAATTTCGGTAAAAAAACTGCGTTATCATGTCGCGATATGGAACATTAGTAACAGTCACTGCTTGACCAGCCTCAATTTCAAAAGGGTATAGTCCAATTATGCCTCCAGCCCAAAATCCACACCAAACCGTTACACGTTGTGGATGCATTTGTTTTTCGACAATCACATGTGGGTTCTCGGACCCCAAAAGCGGAAGTTTTGGCGATTAACAAACCCATCAAGGTGAAAATGTGCTTCGTCGCTTAGGATGATTTTGCTCGAAAAATCGGCATCCATTATTTGTTGATGCTGAATAATCCATTCTGCAAACTATTTTCGCTGTGCATAGTTATTAGGCCTGAGTTGTTGTGTTAATTGGATTTTGTAAGCATGGAGATACAGATGTTTAGTTAGTATACGCTGTAGAGACCTTCTTGCAATTTGCAATTATATTCTACGACGCCGAATTGATGTTCCTGGATTGTCACCGACACTCTCACGCACTGCTTCGATATCGAGATTTGAACAGCTTGTTTTTGGATGACCAGTGTGTTTGGCGTCTCCAAAATAGAACTAAAGCTTAACCACTACCTTAAGGAGAAAGTGTCACAAAGTGAACTTTTTCAAGTAAAATCGTTTTGAATTGCTGTTGCAATTTGTCAGTAAATTCCATAGTGCATACTTCTTATTAGAAATCGTTACCTCTCGAGGGCTACGCCCTTTGGGGTACATTGTTGTCTTAATAGAACGTATTGATCAACTATGCTAGGCTAATTTCGGGACATTCTGTATAGTATGAGGAGCTGTAAATGATCAGATAATGTTTTTATTTTGTTTTTTAACAGTCAGATATTATGGGCCCCATACACCACAAAGTTCTGGATAAATCCATTCGCGATTGCCAGCCATTTATGTGCAATAATAGTCCACCATCAATTCACTCTAGGCATACTGTCGCGACTACCATACAACAGGAGATTACACAAATTGAAATCTCATTACTTCGCTCCACAATTAAGCTAGTGAGAGATAAATTCCTGAGACAGATTAGTTTCTTGGAGACGCAAGTTGTCCCTATGCTTGCCGAATCACCTACAAGTTCCCAGAGAATTAAAGCACATATCACACGGTAAGTTATAGAGCGTCAGCATAATATAACGGTGATATTTTGTTTCTAAGCAATCAAAATAAAACTGACACATTGCATCAATTTCTTCTAGTGTTGCCGTTCTAATATTTAGGCGCGAAATATCTGTATTCAATGAATTGGAGAAAACCATTAGGGAACGGTATGGTAGCGACAGTAGTCAGTCAGTGAGTCTCAGAGCCGAAATAGATCAAATCCAAGCAACAATGAACAAATTCCTTGAAACAAGGGACATGAATATGTCCGCAATAACTAGGTGAGTTTCTGTTCGAAATACTAAAGCATCTTTTAAATATCAATTCCGCGCAACGTGTTTACGAGCGTTGCAATGTTGCAAGATTATTATCAGCATGTTGCCTGTAATTAATTGTTACTCGTTCCAAAAAATCTTTATTATTGTAATTTTGCAATTTTTTTGTATAACAAAAATAAAAAAAAACAAACGAAAAAAATCGATATGAAACTATTATTATAAAAATAGTTCTAAAAATTTTTTTGTGTATGATTCCTCAGCCCAAGACAGGCAAAATATAAGAAATTTGGAGATCAGGGTTCAAGAATATTAACTAAGAATGTATATCCAAAACCTCAAAAAACATGCTGCAAACGAATATTTTAGTACAATACATTGCGGTGGTTATATTTTTTCTAAGGGTACACCAAAAGAGATATAGAGTCTCTCCGTGTTCTTTATCTCTTTTGGTGTACCCCTTAGAAAAAATATAAGCACGGCAGTGGATTGTACTATAAATTCGTTTGCAGCCTGTTAGCCAAATTCTGGTTGTGTCATTATTATTATTATCTCAAAGTAAGAGAGTTTTTCTATCTCGTCTAGTTTAGAGACATCACCGCTCAATCCAGACGCACCCAGTTTCTCGACAGGAATGAAGCTGCATACTACAAAACACCGAGGTCCAGCCAGTTGCTCACCACTAAGTAAGTCTATTATACTATTATGAATTGTAACAAAAAAGGAAGCTAACCAAATCAATTATAGAACCAACCCTTGCTTTTATAACTATTTAACAATAAAAATGAAGGCAACTTTGCATGTCTATTTCAGAAATATGTGGTTTTTGAAATGCTATCAATTTTGGAATATGCTCAATCTATGTGTTTTTCCAAAAATGAATATTACATAGTCGAAAAGTCCTCTGTGTCGTTTTTTCTTATATGAATACAACAAGGAACAAAAGTCCCTCCCCCCTGTGTTTTATTTTAAAATAAATAGTGCACAAGTAGTTAATGAGTACTGCTAGTGATAGGGCTTGTTAGATAAAATGGATTGAATCAAATTTAGAAAATGCTTTGTGTATAAAAATTATAATCAAAAAACATAGTCTAATGCCCCTCCAGCTGTCATTTTGCCATTTAAAGCTGTCATTGATATATCAAAAAATACAGAACTTATTCCTATGGTACGCATTGTTCAAAATTACATCACAAAATGCCAAACGGTTCAGAAGTCAAAATGGGGAGACTTTTGGTGCTCACTGTATAACTAATCATATAATAATTATAATGCACATATTTACGGATAAACTTAGTTCTTTTTCACATTGAGCTAGCAGAACAGCCGATTTGTCTTTGCCAGTTCCGCCTGGCGTGAAGTAAAATTGGTGACAATCTGCATTACTGTAAAATTATTGTAACTTCCCAATTTGAAATTAACCTTATACCAATCTCCGTATAGAATAATTTAATTAGATTTCGCTCTTTACTGTATCTCAAGGAAGCTTAAAATTCTAGCAAAAAAAAAGATCAATATACCTACACTAACATTCGGTGCTGAGGGTAGTGCAGATGGTACCTGGTGTCGGCCATGGGGTATTGCTGTTAACAGCTTGGGACAGTTTCTGGTAGCTGATCGATGCAATTATCGTATTCAGGTAAAACTTTTTGGAATTATGTCAATTCCATCTATTCTGTAATATTTTTTTCAAACTTTCTTCAGTGGTGTTTTTGTTGACATTTTAGTCCTAAATGCAATAAATGTGATTACAAATTCTCTAAACAAATATTCTAGTAACAATTCAGTAGACTCGAGCGTTTTCAATAAACGTCTTGTTGCTGCACAAAATATTCTACAAGAGGTAATGCAAAGCTGCCTAAGGAATCACCTGTTAAAGATTATTTACCACTAAACTAGTCTTTAATTTAATATTTTTCATTGTTAGTTCTTTTAGGTGTGTTCCACAATTTTTTAGACTTAAAATAAAAAAAAATGTATTCTTATTTCATAACTACTTATATTCTCAACAGAAAATATTTACTCAAAATTTGCATACCTATAAACTGCTTGGGTAAAAGATTCTCTAAAAATATAAATATTGAGGAACCTGATCAAAGTTTTTTTTTTAAATAAAGGGTGTCCAAAATTGAGGTATCATTTTAATTTGAATAAGTAAATGTGCGTCAAGAGACACCTGCTACTGGCTCGGCAGGCTCACAATCTTTTACCACAATTATCAATCACGTTCTGCAATAAATTGCTGTCAAGGGTTGATATCTGCTCGAGAATGTTCGTTGTAAGCTCGTGACCTGTTGTGGGATTGATGCTGTACACTTTCGATTTCAAAAAACCCCACAAAAAATCTAAAGGTGTCAAATCGCACGGTCTTGGTGGCCAGGTTACTCCTACGAGAAATATTGCGATATTCGAACTTTTCTTTCAAAAGATTCATTGTCTCTCTTGCTGTGTGACAATTGGCACCATCCTGTTGAAACCACATATTCTCTACGTCTAAATCATCAATTTTCCGTCACAAAACGGTTCGGATCATCTCCTTATAGTGATTTCCATTGACCGTAATCGCATTTCCATTTTCGTTTTCGAAAAAATATTGTCCGATGATTCCTCTGGACTACAAACCACACCAAAACGTAACTTTTTGTCGATATAATGGTTGTTGACGTAGCCATTGAGCTGGAAATAGGCCTCGTCGGTGAAGATTCCTCTGTTAAAAAAAATATAATTTTCTTCTTGTTTTTCGATGGACCAAAAACCGAATTGCGGACGTAATGCGTGGTCAGCTAGCTGGTTTTAATTCTTGGGTCAGCTAGATCTTATAAGCCTTTAAATGGAGATCAAGAAGCATAATGTTGAATAATATGGATCGTTTGATGTTTAGTTGCTGCGAACGGTGCCGAATGAATGTTTTTGGATCTTCTTCAACACTTCTGCTCACAGCTGCTATATTCTCAGGTGAACGACCACGGCGTTGATAAATTCTGTTTTTGTTATCACGAACGGATCCAGTTTCTTCAAAGTTCTCAACCATCAGCTTGATGGCACGATTTGTTGGAGCATTTTCTCTACCGAATTTTGTTCTAAATTTCCTAACTACAACTTGAAAACTTTTGCCATTTTCAAAAATGTTTTAATAATAAAAACACGTTGTTCCTTCATGTAGCGTTCCATATTAACTAACCGGAATGTATTTAGAATCTGAAAATAAAAAAAAAATGGCAGCAAAATTAAAATGATACCTCAATTTTGGACACCCTTTATAAGATGAAGAATAATATACTTATTTCATTTTTTCAACAGGATCAGTAGTTTATTTAGCAAAAGGAACAGAAAAATAATAAAAATCTTTATTTTAAACTTATACAGGGTGACGGACGCCATGCAGAGAACTACATACATTTCAAAAATGACTGGCATATCAAAGTTATATTTTTTATGATATGAAATGAAATACGTCAACTCTCCTGGTTTACCCTGTATATTTCAGTTCTGTCATAATGAGACCAATTTAATGTTCTTCCAGAAAGTACTATCCCATGCCTAAACCCTCAAGTGTCAAAGTTATTCAACAATTTCTAACTGCTCTATTTATGAACAATTTAAGTTTATAATATTAACAATTTTATTTAATGAGTATTAAATAAAGAAATTAGTCAACTTGTTGTCGACGCACATTGAACACGAAGATTACTGACATGAGTCTAAGTTTCGTTTGATAACAATTATTTTTTCTCAAATACCTTGCAATTTAAGAAAAATTAAAATAAATAAAAATTCTCTGAATTTAGGTATAGACCCTTTCAAGCTCATAAACATAAATTTGATATGCCCTAAATGTAGCCTTAATTTCGTTGCAACAAATATCCAAAAATATATTTAATTTTCTCATTAAACTCCGTGGCGTCCGGCGTGACTCAACGTATAGCAGAACAGCCGATTTGTCTTTGCCAGTTCCCCCTGGCGTGAAGTAAAATTGGTGACAATCTGCATTACTGTAAAATTATTGTAACTTCCCAATTTGAAATTAACCTTATACCAATCTCCGCATAGAATAATTAAACTCCGTGGCGTCCGGCGTGACTTAACCTATATAAATCGTTTGTAGTGAATATTCAGGTCCCTTGTATCAATATTTTAAGAATGCATCGACTGGTTATTATGGAAAAGCTAGTCCGTTAGGATTAAAATTTCAAAACACTACTGTAATTTGAAAATGTTTATTGAATTTAGGTCTTAGATGCAAGTGGAAATTTTCTATACGCATTTGGCAGGGAAGGCCGTGGTGCTGGTGAGTTTAACAGACCAACAGGGGTTTGTGTCAATTTTAAGGATGACGTGATTGTATCAGACAAAGACAATCATCGTATACAGGTAAGCAAATTTACAAATTAGTACCTGCTCAATTGTTTAAGAAAATATAATTTAATATTTTTTTTTTATATATTTGAGTTTAGCCATCCACCGTAAGACACCCTGTATTCTCACGGTGGATTGCGTATTAGACGTTTATGGGCCACTAAACAACGGATCATTTAGAAAATTTCGTTACATAAATAGGGCAATCTAATCTATACTTCTAAAGTATTTTGTTTTCAATTTTCTGGCCCATAACACGTATCTGGAAAATATCCACCATTTGGTCACTTGAGTAGGCAGATTCTGGAAATTTTGACGGTCGCAAACTACTGTATTGGTATCTACACGTAAAAATAAGCATAAGTCAATTTTCTCAAATAAAACACCATATATATCATAAAATATCCTGAAACACTTCCCTTTCAAATGATATGCAAAGTTTCTATCCCTAAACAGTCAAGTTTCTTAAAGAAATGCAAGTTTCTAGAAAAATTGGATTATTTTCTTATATTTTAATTAAGTAGCCATCAAAACGTCGTGAAACATTAAGATATCCTGACACTCAGTTCTTAACTAATAAAATGTTAGTTATTTATTAACGAAAGTGGAAGAAAACATTTACTCAAATGAAGTTGTAATGAACTTATTCGTTGGAAATGTAACAAAATTATATAAAGAACATTCAGGAAGTTTAATGAATTGTTTTCTCATTATGACTAATCGAGATCAGAATTGAATATGATTGCTCTAAGACAAAATAATTTAATTAAATAAGGGTAAAAGCTAATAGCAAAAACACGATATTTAGCCAAAAATTATGACTCTAGATAAAGAAACATTATGTTTTATCTACTTTAGCGGAGGTTGTTAATTGGTGTTCCGTTCATTACCCTTATGCCTGTTTTTTCTATAATTTTGTCACATTACCCATGAGTAAGAAACAATTTCATTAAAACTTCATTTGTGTTCTTATTTTTAAGAAACTTTCGAGAATAAACAGCAAACATTTTAATAGTTAGGCATTATATGTCATTTATTATAACTTTGTTTAACGACGTTTCATGGCTACCTAATTAAAATATAAATAAATGATATAATTTTTGTGCAAACTTGTTTAGATTATATACATATTGTTCCATTTAATTAATTTGCTATTTTTACTTATAACAGGTGATTATGAAGAACTTTTGGATTTGATTAAAAGAAAAACACATAAAATTTAGAGAAATGTATGAAATCTTTATTTGAGTCGATAGAACGATATATATAATTCAATGTTTAAAGATGATTTCATGTAAACGTTGACCGCGGTTACGCCTCAAGTGGTTCATACGCTGGGTCCAATTTTGGCATACTCTCTCAACATATCGGCCGGTATCTCGAAAAAATTCTTCAATATTGGGTTCCAGTGCATCAACCGTTGCGGGCTTGTCTAGATCGCACGATCTAGGCGGCCAATTGACCGTCCCCAAACGTGAAATATACTGTTCACCGAACTCGCTTCTGGATTGGGCCATTGTTTTGCGTTTGTGTGGCATGTGGCCCCGACTCGCTATTCACAGTAACGATCCTGCCTTCATCGTCTTTGAAAAAGTACGATCCAATCATGCCACCGGCCCATAATCCACACCAAACAGTGCATTTTTCGGGATGCATTGTGCCACGTCCAACGGGCTAACGCGATGAACGGGCAAAGGGGGGAAGGTATATCGAATCCAACCTCGAGAAAACTGTATCGACGCAGACGCACTATCAATACATTGAGCCTATATCCCGCTAGCCAAACGGTGAGGTCGTGGGTTATACTATAAATGTATTATTAAAAAGGCGCCACCTATTTTTGCCCGCTTAGTGTATTGATAGTTCCGGTGATTAAACAAAATAGTAAATTGCCTATAGTAAATGACAAAACAGTTCCTTCCAGGTAGATAAATGTAAATCTATTAAAAAAATGAATATAAATATGTAATAATATAATAATAATAATAAATGACTGTAAATATATATAATAATAAGAAAATATGAGCTATAGGTATTTGTAAACGCTTATTCTACCATTTACCAATCTACGATCCAGGCTCGGGGCCTATTAACAAGTGAAAATAAGAAGCAGGTGAAAAATGACACTTAGATAGGGTTCATCAGCTGATTGATTTTAAATTTGGAACTGATTTTATATTTTGGTTATTACTATTATGGACAGAAAGCGACAGTTACAGTTAAAAGACACAAAAAATCAGTCTTATAAACTAACGGGTAGGTATCCCCTAGAACCTATATATATAGAAATACTTAATTTATCACAAACAATAATTATTTTAACAGGTATTCTTAACGCTAAACAAATAAGTAGGCACACGAAATATATGAAACACTTAAATGCCGAACCTCGTTACCATAGTACTATGGGGACGCTTGCAGAGTTGTCTAATCCTAGACATTATTTAAAATAAATAATATTTTAATTTATTATTAACTAAAAATTATACTACTACGCCTATGATTAAATATTCACAAACTTCACAATTCTTGCTAATAGTTTGCAATTTTCACTTAATTGCAATTTTTAAACGTTCCATATTTTACTTTTACTTTTCCCTTAAGTTGCATTTTTAATAATTTATATTGAATATTTGTACATAATAATGTAAATTAAATTAGTAACAATTTTAGCTGTTTTCAGCATTATTTTGTATATAAATATTCGATTAGTTTTTAATAAAATCAGATTCAATCAAACATTGTTTCTCAATTAAAACCACCACTGTTGCACAAGTCACCTTTATGCCTAGTAGCGGAGTGAGACTGCTCTTCCTAACAGTGGTTCCTAACTAACAAACCAACACTGTTGCACAAGTAACCTTTATGCCAAGTAGGGGAGTGAGACTGCTCTTCCTAACAGTGTTGCTTAACTATTACCGCTGCTCTCAGCCACCCAAGCGAGAGCAAAGTAATCTTCGGGGGGATAAAACTAATCACCCTTCGAACATTGGTCCTTCGAGCCGGATTCAATTTCTTGGAACTTACAACTCCTTGAAAGTTGAATCTACAAACACACATCCTTCGGTCCACCAGCGTCCAGGGAGTCAATTACAAACATCCTTCGGTCCACCAGCGTCCAGGGAGTCAACTACAAACATCCTTCGGTCCACCAGCGTCCAGGAAGTCAATTACAAACATCCTTCGGTCCACCAGCGTCCAGGGAGACAATTACAAACACCCCTCGGTCCACCAGCGTCCAGGGAGCTAATTACAAACAGCCTTTGGTCCATCAGCGTCCAGGGAGACAATTACGATCAACCCTCGGTCCACCAGCGTCCAGGGAGACAATTACAAACATCCTTCGGTCCATCAGCGTCCAGGGAGACAATTACAAACAGCCTTTGGTCCATCAGCGTCCAGGGAGACAATTACAAACACCCCTCGGTCCACCAGCGTCCAGGGAGCCACTAACACAACATCCTTCGGTCCACAAGCGTCCAAGGAGCCACTAACAAACAGCCTTCGGTCCACCAGCGTCCAAGGTGCTACCAACCAACAAACTTCGGTCGAATTTACGAACTATCCACTCACAATGTCCATTACGACAGATGAACTCAACCAGCTAGCCAAGCTACAAGAGGAGCATGGGACACAGATTCTTCAACTCCTCACCAACGCCAAAAAGGACTCAGTTAAACGAAAAACTGAAACTTACATCGCCGACCGCCTACAACAATTAGAAGAAATTTGAAAAGCCGTCCAAAAAATCAATCAAAAAATACGAATACTGGATGTTCCAAACCATCCATACCATACGAAAAACTATTATCAACAAATTAAAGCCAAGTACGAAGAAGCATATTGTATAATACCTCAACCAATGTCCTAAAGCCCAGACTTTGGAGGGTACTACGTCCGACGATGAAAAATCTAAGGACGCCAACGACAACCAACAATTACGCATCAAGAAACTAAACTTCAAGTTACGCAACCTTACCAATACTATGGAACAGATCAGCCAAGACTTGTTGCAATCTAAAACCAAGAATCGCTACGAATCCCAATTGCACAAAATCCAGAAACAATGGGATGCTATCCAGGACCTTTACGAAGACATATCAATCCACGATACTACCCACTACGAAAATGACTACTTAGAAGAAATTCAAAACCAATACGAAGGTATTATGGAACAAATGGAAATTAAAATTTCTGAAATGACCGAAACAACTTCTGAGCCCAACCGGGTAAATAGAACAACACTACCACAAATATCCATTCCAATGTTTACGGGAGGATATGAAAATTGGTCTACGTTCCACGACATATTTTTATGAGTTGTACACGAAAACAATTATTACACCAACGCTGAAAGAATGCAGTTCTTGAAAACTCACACTCGTGGAGAAGCAAGTAAATTAATACAACACTTTAACACCACAGAAGCAAACTACGAAGCTGCTTGGGAACTTCTCAATAAGAGATATAAAAATCAGAGACTCTTAGTCTCAAAACTCATTGACAAAATTTTAGACTTACCAACAATTCAACAAGAATCCGCTGAAAAAATAAAACACATGCACGATGTCACCATGGAATGTATTCAAGCCATATCAAACGTAGGAATCAATACAACATCTTGGGGTCCCATTATTATACGCATCCTCAGCCGTAAATGGGACTCTGAAACTAACAAGATATACGAACAAGGTCTCAGAGACCCCCACGAAGTTCCGCAACTCGAGGACTTCATGAACTTCCTTGAAAAGAGATTCCAGTCTCTAGAAACTATTTGCTGCATAAGGAAAGGAACTACAATCATAAACAACGCATCATGTCGGTACTGCCATCAACCAAACGACGCTATCTACCAGTGCCAAAAGTTTAAAGACACAACAACATCAGAGCGAAACCATTTCATCCGTCAGAAACGTCTATGTTCAAACTGCATGACGCATGACGTGAGTAAAAGATGTTTTAGCCAGCTAAGGTGTCACATCTGTAGCCGTCAACATCATACATTATTACACGAAGAAAGATCAGTTAATCAGCAAAGAAATCCTTTAGCTAATAACAGACCACCAACACGTTATCCATCAACTCATACCAGACCAAGAGAGTCGCAACCACAGCAACAACGAAATGGTACCAGTTCCAACCACTCATCAGGAGAAGAAAACACCGTTCTCCTCGCCACGGCACTTGTTACTGTTGCCACGCCATTCAACGACAAGCAACTGTTACGAGTCCTCATCGACCAAGGGTCACAGTCATCCTTAATTACAGAAGACGCAGCTCAACGACTAGGACTTCCAAGAAAACGCGTCAAAGCAGAGGTTTCCGGAGTAGGGGATGGAAGCCCGAAAATTTGCAACTCCACAATAGACGTAACAATCAAACCAAGATTTCCAAGCCTGTTCTCATGCCCGGTGAACATGCTAGTATTATCAAAATTGACACAGTCGTTGCCAAACCAACCAATATACATCGATAACAACGAGTTTCTAGAGAATGAGCTACTAGCGGATCCCACATTTATGAAGCCAGGTCCCATAGATGCAATCATCGGTGCTAAAGAATATGCAACGCTTATTCAAAATGGAATAAAAAAGACGCACGACGGCCTTCTCAAACAAAACACACAGCTGGGCTGGATCATATCCGGTTCGGCTTTCACTGCAGAACCAAGGAATATTCAGGTCATCAGTATGATCACGTGTATGGAAGAAGACAAACAACTCACGAAATTTTGGGAAATAGAAGAAGTCAGCTCACCACAATATTATAACGATGAAGACCGATCCTGTGAAGAATTTTACGACAAAACAACTATGCGAGACATCGATGGTAGCTTCACCGTTAGAATTCCATTCAAGGATCAAGCTTGTCTGGGAGACTCTAAAGCAAGAGCTGCTGCGAGACTCATTAATCTCGAAAAGAAGCTAGCACAAAATCCAACACTAAAAGAAGAATATAATACATTTATGAAAGAATATTTAGAACTGGGTCATATGAGAAAAGTTCCCCGCAAAGAAGTAAATCAAGGAAACTATTACATACCTCATCAACCTGTATATAGAGAATCCAGTACAACAACAAAATTAAGAGTTGTATTTGACGCCTCAAGTAAAACATCAAATAATGTCAGTCTCAATGACATTATGTACACTGGTCCGAAACTTCAACAAGATCTATCTGAAATACTTATCAGATGGAGAAAATACAAGATAGCATTTACGGCAGATATAGAAAAAATGTACAGACAAATAAAAATCAACAAAGAAGATCAACGTTTTCAAAGAATCCTTTGGAGATTTGACACTTCACAACCTATCTACATATACGAACTTACCACTGTAACATATGGTACTGCAGCAGCACCTTACTTAGCGATCAAAACACTACAAACCCTAGCAAAAATGGAAGAATTAAGATTTCCAGAAGCCAGTCAAATTACTCTAAGAGACTTTTACGTAGACGATATCCTATCTGGTGCAGACAGCATATTTTCTGCACTACAACTACAAAAACAACTGCTAACATTATCTTCGAAAATGGTCTAGTAACAATAACAATTTACTAGAATCCTTACCTCCTGAATATAGAGATCAGTAAGCAATTGAGCTACCGCATGAACATAAATCACTGGGTATATTATGGTCACCAACAGACGATACATTCAGATTTCAAGTACATTTATCTGAAACTCCATTGTTAACTAAAAGATTTATTCTCTCAGAAATATCCAAATATTTCGACCCAATGGGGTGGTTAGCTCCAATATTCATCAAAACCAAATTATTAATCCAAGAACTATGGTGCAAGAAACTCGAATGGAATCATGAAGTTGACAGTGATATAAAGACTCGATGGAAAATGTTTCAAGACCAAATCAAAGCGATAGAAGAATTCCTAGATGGATTCACACTACCAATGCTATATTAGAATTGCACGGCTTTTGTGACGCATCTGAGAAGGCTTATGGTGCAGTTATTTATAGCCGATGTATCACTGACCCCAACATTATAATTACACCACTACATGCTAAGTCCAAAGTAGCTCCAATTAAAACAAAATCAACGATAGCCATTATCTGTAGTGGGACGCGGGAAGATGTTGCAATAAATGCAACAGGAATATTACAGATCACTGAAGAATACATTATCAAAACAAAACAAAATATACTGACTCCAAGAAGACATATAACAGTTCCAATTGTGACTAGTTATTTTAAAGCAGTCCGTAAAGATATAAATAGCACGATCAGCATTCACTCTACAACAATACTAACAAAGGAACCAGTTTACGGAATATCTGACAGCATCAACAACTTATTTGAGGAACAACAGAAAATTCAAAGTGAACTCAATGATATATCATGGAAAAAACTTCATCATCATACATTAATTACTAGCAGTCTCACAACATTTGGAACTATCATTGGGGTTGTTGCAATATGGTCAACATATCACTATATTCGAAAACACCGACGACGACGTAAGCTTCAATCATTGAGATCATCAATTTTGGAACGACGCATTGGAAGAGGTAGTAGTCGAAAAACGGAGACTAGAAACAACACGGAACCACCAGAGCAGACCTACTCCACGCCAATGGAGAGACGCCAGAATGTCTAATCCTAGAGATTATTTAAAATAAATAATATTTTAATTTATTATTAACTAAAAATTATACTACTACGCCTATGATTAAATATTCACAAACTTCACAATTCTTGCTAATAGTTTGCAATTTTCACTTAATTGCAATTTTTAAACGTTCCATATTTTACTTTTCCCTTAGGTTGCATTTTTAATAATTTATATTGAATATTTGTACATAATAATGTAAATTAAATTAGTAACAATCTTAGCTGTTTTCAGCATTATTTTGTATATAAATAGTCGATTAGTTTTTAATAAAATCAGATTCAATCAAACATTGTTTCTCAATTAAAACCACCACTGTTGCACAAGTCACCTTTATGCCTAGTAGGGGAGTGAGACTGCTCTTCCTAACAGTGGTTCCTAACTAACAAACCAACACTGTTGCACAAGTAACCTTTATGCCAAGTAGGGGAGTGAGACTGCTCTTCCTAACAGTGTTGCTTAACTATTACCGCTGCTCTCAGCCACCCAAGCGAGAGCAAAGTAATCTTCGGGGGGATAAAACTAATCACCATTCGAACAAGAGTGGCCAACGGTAAACTAACTTATATAACACTTATTTATTTTTGATAACTAGGTATAATATGAAAGACGAAATACTTAATAAAATTTAATGACTAGTAGATACCGGTTCTAAATAAAACTTTAATTGTTTAATTGTTGATGTGTGTAGGTGTAGAAATGGTATTTATACTATTATCTAGGAATTGCTTATCTGTGGAGCCTGGATTATGCGTAGGCTCAATCCAATCCTCAGACCATGTACTCGGGGCACCAACAAGTATGGGAACACACCAGTAATCCACGCTATGTAGGTGGTCACTCCAGCTACCGGGTTGATAGTACAAGTACGGCGTACGGTGTTGAAGACTAACACATGCAATGGTTACGGCAAAAAGCGTTTACAAACAGCACAATAAAGCGGGACAAAGCCCAAGGAAAAAGAAAAAGAAGAAGGCCTAAAAGCAGAGAATGGGGTCAGCATACAGCACAATCTACTTAAGCATAAAGTACTTTATTGAATATGGTATCCTACCTTAGTTGTTGGATGGCCTTTTAGTTGGTGAAATACAGTTCGACTTTACAGCGAAGAGTTCCCGAATATAAAACTACCAAATCAATTACGTGGAGCACCAATTTAATCTACTACAAGTGCCTCCACAATAGTTTTACCAAACTTAATCAAGTTTTTATCGGAACACTCGCTACTGTTTCCACAGAAATCAATAAAATGGCCGAACCACTTAATTCTTGCCTTTAACAAAGACAAATTAGCCGGGAAATTAGAGGTCAAACGGTATTCCAATTTTGTGATTGGTCAATCATTGTGACGAAATGGCATGTTATTAAAATTGACGTCGTAGATGGATATAAACAATAATAGTAGGATAATTCTTAGCAACAATATGCAAAAGGAGTCCCCAGCGAGAAGAAGCCATCGACGATAGGTTTGTAGGATTCGAATGACTTATAAATTAACCTAAAACTTTATTTACATTTTTAGGTAAACAAAGGAAAAACTAAAACAATCACCGAAGCCCTAGTCAGTGAATACCGACATCAAAAACAAGAGTATTGAGGTACGAGAATGGGAAAAAGAGACAATTATTATTGGATCATACTGTGTATAGTATCCATATGTGTGGTAAATTGTAAAACATTGTGTATTATATACATTATTACCCAAGATTAATAAAGCATATGAATTTCGAAGGTAAGTGACTTTTTCGACTTGTAACAATTGGCAGTTCTTGCAATCCTTCAGGCTGCTCTTTACACCAAATATGGCAATTTTGCTTGTTCGGGTATCCAATCAACCAGAAATGAGCTTTTTTGCTGAACACTATTTTCCGATAAAAAAGTGGATCTTCATCCAACTTTGCCAGCGCCTATTCACCAAAAGTTAGCCGTTGTGGTATGTCGTATGGCTTCATTTCTTGCACCAGCTGAATTTTAAAAGGTTTTACACCCAAATCCTTTCGCAAAATTTCCCACATGGCTGCGAACCAACAACACTGGCGGATATAGCTTCTAGATTTTCCTCGGTCCGCACTCTATATATGTACACGTGTAGGTGGTTTAATGTCCAATAATGTAACTTTGGTGCGAAATTTAGTCACAAGATTCCGAATAGCCGCCTCAGAAGGTCACCCAAACTGACCATAAAATGGAAGAAGTGCACGATGCACTTTCTTAACCGAACATGATGAATTTTGATAATAAAATTCAATAATCTGCAAGCGTTGTTCGTTTGTAAGTCGTTTCATGGTTAAATTATAGACTAAACTGAACATATGTTTAACAGTAACATGTTACCCGAAAACTGCTGAGCTGCCAAAACAATGTTGTCAAAAAGAAAGTTGCTAAATAATCACCCGTTAGATACCAATATTATAGTAGTTTGTGACCACCCTGTAACCTATGGGTGAACCTGTCAAGATAGTTCATTTTCTAAGATGCTTCGTCAGCCGTCAAAATTTCCAGAGTGTGCTTATTCAGGTGACCAAATGGTGAATATTTTCCAGAGAACAAAATATTCCAAAAAAAAAATAAGGAATCCAAAAGTATAATTATACACAGGGTGTTTGCATTTGAAATAAGATAGTGGATATCAACTTCCTATATAACCCTAAGTTGCACGAATGTTAAAATATTTTAGAAATATAGATTAGATTGACCTACTGATTCACCTACTGAAGTAACGTTCTCTGTTGTTCAATTCTCCATAAACACCATCCCCCGTGAGATACTTTGTATTTTAAAAATAAGACTGCAAGCACTAACTATTGTTCATAAGAGGGGGACGAACGATCGTTGATGGGGACAAACTTCTCGACGGACTATCTTGCAAATTGCTTCATGGCTCACCAATTATTTAGCAAACTTTATGGACAAAATTTATAGCATTAATGAACTTTTTTTCTTTCTGATAACAGGTTTTCAGTCGTGACGGGACATTCCTGCTGAAATTCGGATGTGGTCCCGGTTTTGTTGCTGGCAAATTCAACTACCCTTGGGGTGTTGCATGCAATTCGAAAGGACAAATTTTGGTCGCAGACTCACGTAATGGACGAGTCCAATTGTTTGAATGGAATGGCAGATTCATAAACGCGTACAATATCCAATATGGCAAGAATCCGTATATGCTGGTGAAACGCCATATGAATCTACCAAGAGGAGTAGCTTTCCATCCCAATGGAAATATTATTGTCACTGATTTTAACAGTCACCGATTGTTGATTTTGGATTCTCATTTAAGAATGGTAAGAATAATATTAATAGCGATAATAATTTATTATTTATTTCACAAAAAAACAATAGACAGATTGCAAATCCTTTACTGCCATTGTTAACGGTTTGTACAACTAATCGCTATCACTTTCTAATGGTTTCTGTAAACGACGACCACGGTGTCCATTATTGGAAGCTATTTCATTGTGTCAATGTGTATTACGTTACAGTCACAGAAAACACAGAATGGGGCCTATACAGGGTGTACATAAACTAAAAAGAACAACGAAGACAACAGTTTCTAGGGACGAATTCATGCTGATTCGTTATATACCATCTTATCACAAGTCACAAGTCCTTTCCTAGCGTTCATTTTTTCAAATTAATTGATCCCAGCTTATCTAGAAAGATGAAACAAATTGTCTTTCTTCCAAATATTTCGTCCGGTAGAGTTTGAAATATCTAGATATAAAGCTCGTTTGGAGGACAAGCCTCGGCGAGAGATTATGATGGTCAGTCTAAAAACTGTTTGGGTTTGCCGTAGTGGCTCTCAATACTGGTAGAGCATCATTACTCCCTAGACTCAGACATGGTGTATAAAGCGGAGCTTACTTTCAGCCCAGTTTCGTAATGTTTTAGACTCAAATCCAAATTCTTATAATACTGTTTTTTTATGTGCATGTATATGTGCAATGTGTCTCTGCCATGATTTGCACCTTATCAGGCTTTGCAATCTTAATTTTCATCGAAAAAATTACAAAAAAGAAACATGCAAAACAGTTATCACAAATAGACGTTCAAATGGGCCGGGAGATGCCCACATGTGCAATCGCGCATCGACGTGATCATGATACCGCAGTGTCTGGTCGCGTGGATGGTGGGTGGACGGCGCTCCCGGTCGAGTCGGTAGACTTGCCAATGTCATGTACTTATGGACTACATAGTCGTAGGTGCTGGCATCTGGCAGTCGATGACCGTGGTTCGGATTCCACGCTAAACTGTAGGTCCAAGAATTCTGACAAATATATATAACTAAAGAAATGGCTAAATTACCTAGTTGTAGAGGCCAATAATATATAGAGAGAGAGAGACGTTCAAATGTTTAAAATATATTATCAGTTACAGTATTAACTTTTATTTAAGACAATATAAATACGAAGGTTCAAGAAAAACGAAAAAATCGACATCCTTTTTTTCAAAAATTAGAAATAAAATAGTAATAAACTGTTTTGACCCTTTTTTATGAACGCCTATGAAAAAAAGTTTGAATATGCCGCATTTTGTTGATTATTTTTAGAAAATATATATATTTTTTCATTTTTGACTCTTTTTATACTATTTGTGAACGCCTGCGCCAACCAATTCTTCAATGTGACATTTTTTAGGTTATTTTGTGACATAACTATAAACAGTTATTCCATATTTCGAATAAGTTTACTTTGAAAATATTTTGTTATTTTCAGCCCTTTTCGACTATTTACCAATGCTTTTGTAAGCAAGTTTTTTATGATTTCACTCGAACGCCAATGTGACCTAATGTTTTATAATTAAAAATTATTCAAGATTACGGATAAGTTTAAGAAGTATAACTTTATTTAATTTTTAAAACCCGTTTTTAAACCCGTTGTATATGCTCAATGATTCCTAGAAGTTAGTCAAACACGTATATAAATAAATAAATGATTTATTGTGAAATATAAGTTATTACATTTGCACAAAAAGACAGAGATTTGGCAAAAGCCATTCTTCGACTCTATCTTAACTATTATGAAAAAAAAAAGTGATACTTAATTTATTAGAATACTACAATATACTAATGCACTCACAACTACGCAACTATAACAGAATCAAGTAATTCTGAGGAAATAGTCCCTATTACTGTGGACGTCCAATTTTTAGGAAATAACTAAGTATGATCCAAAAACAACAATTTAAAATGTCGCTTAAAAGCTGCTAACGGTAAATCAAGTTGGTTCTGCACTCTATTTAACATTGAAGAGGCGACATATGAAAAAGATCCCTCGAATATGACAGTAGCATGGTGATGTACGTTAAATTAATTTGTACGAACTTTAACATTGTATACAGCTGACCGAAATTAAAACAAAAAAAAAAACTGGATGAAACTAATAGCCTCCATATTTATACATATATTACATTATATGATATGGCGAGCTAAAAATAATAATTATAACGTGATAACTAACGGAACTACTTTGGTAAAAATTTAAAATAAAATGAAACGGAAGAACACGAATTGAACCCAGTATCTTCCGCACCCTATGCCACGTCGATTATTACTGAACTATGGTCCACGATAAAAGAAATAATACCAAATTGAATTTTAAGTTACAAATATGTAACACCGCCATACTACATGTTACATATATACGCAATTTTCTCATAAATTATATAAGCAACAAGCAAACTGTGTTAAGGCAGTTGATCTCTTGATGTGGATGTAATGTGAATTAGAATTTTATTTTTAATACAAGAAATCCCTTTGGGATGAGAAATTTTTTGAGTTACCACGTAGAGAACCTTTAGGAACTATATAGTTTTACCCTAATGTATTGTTGAATGAAAATGGAAAAAATTAAAAAAATTGTTCAAAAAAAAAATAAAATAAAAAAATTAAAAAAAAGTAGCATATCGCTGATAAGGTTCTACCGTGTCTAAAAGTCGTAAATAATACATAGAAGCATTTTTGAGTTACCCTGTAGATAACCTCTAGGAGCTAATAGTTTAACTTTCAAAGAAATCTTGAACTGAAATCTCATTAGATTTCATTAAATCAAAAAATTATTCTAAAATGCATTGAGATCACCCTGTATAGAAATACAACCAATTTTTTTGCTACAAATTTTGACTTGAAATCTAAAAAAATCAAATAATTACTCAAAATATTGCTTTCTTTCCTTAAAAAAAAGAATAGATACCCTGCATATAAATTTAAAGTGCTTATGCTAAAAATTTCTAAACATTTAAAATGTATTCATTTGCAATCTGAAAACAATTAAGAGGATTTTCATGTCCGTAAATATAACAAATGAAAACAATTTCGTGGCAAAGCGGACTAAAGTCCGCTTTGCCACGAAATTGTTTTCATTTCTGAAAACAATGTTAGATGTACACAATCAATAACACATTAAAAAATGAACTGTGATCACCCTGTGAATAACTACAGCATCTAAAAAAAAAACACCCCTATATATACTGAAACACATCAAAAAAATCAAATTTTTACTTTGGACAAAATTATTAAGAGCATCCATCGAAAAGTGTCGTATTACATAGAAGAGGTTATGCATCTATCAATATAATAATGATGTGTTGGAGGTGGTTGCATAAGATATTAATACTAATAATTTAAAGGTAATTGATTGGTCATCTCCTGAAAATGTAGAAGTTCTTAATATTTCTACGTTTCACTCTAAAGAATTCCAAAAAAACTAAACTATTATTATTATTAAGGGCATTAATAAATGAATGGGAAATTTTTTGAGTTACCCCGTAGATAAACTCTAGGAACTATATAGTTTCACTCTAATGTATTCTTAATTTAAAATATTGAAAAAAAAACTTTTTTCCCTTAAAAACGAACTATCTCTGACATCTGCGCGCATGCGCATTTTATTTTAAAAAAGCGGCCAATACTCAGTTGCAATCCTCGAGACAATCGTTCAACCTTAAAAAGTTATTGAGATCGAATGGAATCACGTTTTATAAGGATTAAATATCAAAAGTAACCTATCGCGTAAAGCAGATAAAAAATGCTTTCCAATGATGTATCACTCGACCCCTACTGCTATTTGAAAATTTGGCGATTGTGTCAACCCCTATCACAGGGCTAAAAGGATTTGAACCTAAAACTAACGTGTTCATCCTAGGACTCCCCAAAATTCATATACCAAAATTTAGCTCAATTGCTTAAAGCGTTTAGGCGCTATCGTGGAGGAATACATACAGACACAGAGACAGAGAGACTTCCATCCGAAAAAGGTCTTAATCGTTTCACGGCCTTCAAAATGGTTATATCCGTCTTTATCTCAAATATTTTTTTAGCGCGTTCACAATGTTTTTCTTATGGTTCGGGAAAGTAAATAGAAGATATATAAGTATCAGTGAATAATTGTCTCACTCGGCATGATTCACGTTCTCGAACTTGATCGAGAGACATGGTGAAAAGTCGTGTCTGAATCAAAAGAACTGCCAAATTTCTCACCGCTAACCTATCTCTAACAAAGCCCCACGGACGGAGACAATCCATCCTAGACATTTTTACATAAAATTGACTCGAATAACGGAATTGTGTGATCGCCTCTAAGGATTGCGCAAACTCTTTTATGCACTCAAGTATCATTCGCAAGTTCTTTAGATATGAATGAGTTTAGATCTTTTTGTATTAATACACCACGTTTCGCTCATTTATTTCATCATCCTCCAGGCTACATAAAGGTTTATGTCCAGAGAAACATATGTCAAAGCTCACAATCAGTTTTTAATACAACATTTTCTTTGCATTTCAGAAATATTATTTCGGAGGCGAAGGCAATGAGCCTGGACAATTTTTCCGTCCCCAAGACGTTACATGTAACGATGAAGGACAAATAATCGTTGCAGATACCCGCAACAACCGTTTACAAGTATTCACCGAATATTGTCAATATGTAACCAGTATCGGTATGGAGGGCGAACGACTACTGGACATTGATCGTCCAGGTAGTCTATGTATGACCAAAAATGATCGATATGCTGTAATGGAATTGGACCGCCAAAGGGTGGTTGTACTTTAAATTTGTTTTTTAGTAGTAAAAGTTTTGATTTTTATTTGTATTTAATATTTTATGTATATCTATATATAGAGATTTCTACCTAAAAGATATGAGAGATATATTTTTAATGTCAACTTCTTGACTGCATTTTGAACTGAGTGTTGTGGGTTTCCACGTAACAAACCCTCACTTCCTCAATCATTTGTTGGTTTTGAATAGAGCGCTGGCGACTTGCATTGTGCATATTTACAGTCGAACTTGTGGTCTCAAACATTTGAATCCCTTTTGTGGAGAGAAGATTAGTAGATTATTTGGTTGCTTCCATGAATAATTAAAAGTACTTTCTTAGGACATTCACATTCACCAAGCCAAGTCAGGACGACTTGGTTTGGTAAATATCCCAAAATGTTCCACATATATCGTTATATCATTTTGCGTAGAATTTCTCTAGTAGCTTGTTTTTTTTTTTTTTGTTTGAAACTTGTCAAAAGATTAGTTAGAAATCTATTAAATACTTAGCATATAGGGTGAACTATCACTCAGTACAAAAATTTTAACTGGAGGTAGAGAAAAAATTTCCAACATTTTTATTAAGGCTGAAAATTATTTTTTTGTAAATCATATTAAACTCCCTTTTTACGATGCCTATGAGTTTAAATCAGACATTAGCTTAAAGGTTATGATACCGCGCCATGTTGCCAAGTGTATCGATTTACCGAGCACTTAAAGTAAAAAATGTATTTAGAAAATGTAGATGATTATGTGACCTCAATCATGCGAAATATTAAATATTATGTTAGCACCTACCTTTCGGATATGTCTAATGATTTTTGAACTTGCTGGGGACCTCGTCCACTCTTCTTGTTTAATGTCAGGTACTCAGCCCGACTATCGCGACAAGGTGAATCCCGTCCGTTCGGAAAACCCCAAAGGGTAACAAAAAACACACAAATGCAAATAACACTTCAAAGCACTACAACAGCAAATGTTCAAAGAGGCCACCGTTAACTTCACCACAATTGTTTATGCGCTTAATCACTGAACTTCATCTAGTGCCTGTACCTTTTGTATGTGATAGGGGAGAAGGCCGTTCTCCTTCAGAATCCTCCTTTATCTGAGATATTCCCAATCTTTTTGCAATCTCCGTAGTACTTATGTAGGGTTCCTCCTCTATTAAATTTAGTACAGCCACTACATGTTCTAAATTATTTTGCCCTCCTTGTCCACCCGTTTGAGCTTGCAATGTACCAGTATCTGACAAACGTTGTATTTACAACATTTAGAAATGTGCGAGGATTAAGCATGTCTTTCCTATTTGGAAAACATCTCATAAAAATTCCGAAACAATTTTTTTATGATGTTTCATGCTTTCCTGAGCATGTGGTTAAAATTTTTGCACTAAGTGATAGTTCAGCCTGTATATCATTTGAACTGGCATTTTTGTTTATATATTTATTAGGTTTATATGTATACAAGACGAATTACTAGTGGGATAAAACAAAATTGTTATCTTTAAATTCAAGGTCAAACAAAGTTACAATAAACTTAATTTTACAGCCTTTGACTTGGAAACTAACCATGTATCGTCATTTGAAGCTGAATTTGAAATCCAACGGCTTCAGAGTTGATTTGCAATGGCAACTGAAAAACTAAATCAAACTTTGACCCCCTAGTAGATCATCCTGTAACGTTTTAAGGTCATTTGTCAGTTGGGATACTGACCTATATATTGTTTATACTTAGTATATTTTTATTTTAAGAATTTGTATAAGGGTAAGGTAATCAAATTCCAATAAATTTGAAAAGAATCTTTATAATACGAAGGTTCTTCCAGATATTATACACAGATGGCAATTTGAAAGATATTTATTGAAGAAATTATTACGTGTAAGTAAATACTGACTTACCTTACAATGATACGAAATAAAACCACTAGACTCTCTTGATTTTACTTGACACAGTTTTGCCTCAAGCCTTATTACTGCTATTGTTTGACCTAAGTTTTGTCTGCGTCGTCGTCGTTGGTTTTTAGATGAATATTGACGCGATTTCTGGAAAACACATGCATAAAAATAATCTAAAGGGGGTCACATATTTCCCATCTACTCCAACGTTCTATGCAATAATTGCAAAACTTGCTAATTTAATAAATATTATCATTTCCTAGACGTGAAAAACGTAGTATTATCATAAAATTCGACTCTCTACCAAATTTTAATGTGATGTATGTTTAATTAGTAAAAAATTGTACTTGTTAAACTAAAACAGAAAACTATAATTATTACAATTCTTTAATGAATAATTTGGATTAAAGATAGTAAAATTCTATAAACCATTTGAGCGAAGATAAAAATATTGTGCAGTGTCAATGAGGCATCTAAATCTCTGTCCCACTTAACTCAATCCAATCCCGAAACAGTTGTATTCCTGATAAATTATTTTTTTCTTTAAATTTGCAATTTGTTACCGCCAGATATTGTCACTTGAATATATGAATTATTATTATTTTTAAAATAAGTTTGAATTACCTATCTAATTAAATACTCTTAAGAGTACTTTGAAACATACCTATTGATAGTTCATAGATATTTATCCATTTGGTTTTTTGGAAAATTATTATTATTAAAAATTTTAAAATACACTTTTTTGGAAACATATATAAATTAAAATGTTATTTAATAAAATTAACAAATAACTACATGACATGCAGTTTTATTGCTTTTCCAAATCAAAGGGAGAACAAAATATTGTCTCGGACCTACCCCACGTAGCAATTTTTTCATTCTTCTTAATAAGACTCCTCCTATTTCATAATATGGTATTGTTTTTTTTATTTACCTTTGATGCACCTCGTTCCGTGAGGTCCTGTAATATCGCAGTTGAATATCCCCTTATTGCGAAATTTTATTTATTCTTACTGTTATGTCCCCATGTCATAATATTTTTATTTGTTTATGTTTTTTGTGTAAATTCAATTAATTCATTCATTCAATCATTCATATAAATTATTCTAATGTTTAAACGCTTCCTTTAACTTAATCTGTTCTTTTCTCACTCTGTATTTCTAATCAGTACAACTTCTGAGTTTTTTGTTGCTGTTTTCGTACTTTATCGCGTATATACACCTTAAAAGGACAACACACGTCGTGTATCCGTCGAGCTACGTTGTGCGATAAAACCCGCTAAACCGCTATTGTACAAATTTCAAAAAAAAAACCGCAAATTAGTAATAGTAGATACGTTCTAATCAGTGTCGCAAGTGCCTGAAGAGACTGCTGATGTGATAGTGCTGGCCAGCCAACGAACGGTGAAGACTAACACATTCGGTAAGTCTTCTTATAGGTGTCGTTTAAAAAAAAAAAAAAGATTAATACAGTCCACTTATTTCAAACCGAAACATGGTCCATCGAACCGGATTCGGGATTTTGTACTGATTAGAACTTTATTTGGTTTCTTATAACTATTTCTAATCTACTTTCCTTCTAAATTTCTCGCTATTTACATTTCTATAATATAATCAATTTTCATTTTCCTGATTTACTTAAATACTGTTTTCGAAAATAAAAATAATAATTCTTAAAAACCTATGAATAATTTATATTATACATACATTCGCTTAATATAGTTCCTATAATATATTATAGTTAAAATTTGATAATAGCATCGTTCACATATATGATAAAGGTAAAAATAGGCAGTAGTTTTATATGCTCGCGCTGTCTTATCTGTTTGTTATTTTTTGCGTGTTGGTCTACACTATTAATTAAATATTAGTGGGATTTTTCTACAATAAAATTAAAAAAAAAATTGTTTTCCTTTCAATTAGTTACATCCACGCATTTTGTAATTATTTTTGCAATGTATTCACTTACATATTACTTGTTCAGCATTTTCAGCATTTTCTTATCTTAAGTTAAAATATTATAAATGCATGTAGATTTAAGAAGAAAGACAGTACAATTGTAACCATAAACTTGAATAAAGCTTTTTTAAAAATATTTATACCGAGTGGTCAAATATAACTGGCGCAGTCGACTGTAGGATTGAGTAGATACGTTTTTTCAAAAATTTGAGGTTTCCAAAATCGAGCCCAAAAAAGCCGGAAAAATCGTAGTTCGTGTCAACGATTAACTATTCAAACGAACGTTATACTCCAAGTCGGACAAAATAAAGTGAAAAAGTGAAAGTTTGTGGTACAAGTGCTCAGACTAGGGGACAACGGAACAAGCATCGTCCAGAGCCCTATTGGTGCGGAAAGAGGAACAAAAATCGTCCAAATTCCATAATTAAGAAGAAGAAACAAAGCAAAGAATGTCCAAAATCCAGCATAAGTTAATATTAATATCGTAAGTGTGAATTCCTTTTCCTTATTTACCTTAGTTTAAGAATTGATTTTAATGATATAAATATAGAATAATTTTTTTGAATAGCTTTAAATCTGGAAAATCTTGAAGACATAGTGAATTTATTTGATAATTTAAGCATAAAAGCTAATAAGAAAAACAAAACAAAAATGGCACAACCAAATTATCAATTAATTCGTTATCAAGCAGATAATATTCCTAATTTTGACGGTAATCCAAAAACATTGAGTAGATTTTTAAATTCTTGTGAACATTTTCTTCAAAATCATCAAGTTAGAGATAACGCAAATGCTGCTATAAACATATGTTTATTTGATACAGTAGTAGGAAAATTAGTAGGAAGAGCTGCTGATTTAATTGGTTCGCGTATTGAATTAAACACTTGGCAAAATATCAAAGACGCGTTAATTACAACATTTTCAGATCAAAGATCAGAAGATTGCTTGGTGCAAGACATAATTTGTATGCGCCATGAACGTAATGAAACATTTCATCAATTCGGTTTAAGAATACAAGATTCTAGAAGTCTTTTATTCACAAAGGTTAATAATTCACTTGAAGAACCTAATATGAAAATTTTAAAAATTCGACAGTATGATGACCTATGTTTAAAAACTTTTGTAAATAATCTCAACTATCATATGCAACAAGTAGTAAGACTAAAAAACCCTAATTCACTAGAACAAGCAATGGCATTTGTTTGTGAAGAAGAAAACTTTATAAATTATAAAAATAGATCAAATACTCCTAACAATAAATCCATTCCACAACACCCACCGCAAATTCAAAAATCAAATTTCAATATGTCAATTCCACAAAGAAATGTATTTCATCCATCGTCTATTCCAAGAACAAATAATATTCCGTTTAGACCAATGTATTCAAATCCTAATACCCCATTTATGTCTAACAATTTTCCCAGACCGAATTTTTCATCGCAAAATTATAGATCACCTATGTTTAATAATCAACCAAGACCCATATTTCATCAAAATAATAATAATTTTAATAATCGATTTCATAACCATAATGCAAATACAGGTGCTATTCCAAAACATAATTATCCGGAACCAATGGATACTTCATCATCCAACACTCGTATAAAAACTCAACAACCAAGAATAAATAACATTACAGTAGATGAATTATCTCACCAATCTGTAGAACCCACTTATAAAGATAATTATAAAAATGATATTGAAGTAAACCAATTTCATGAAAATCTAACAAATAATTATGCAGATCCACAACAAAATATTGATTTTAACTCATATGATTATTATAATCAGTCTTATGAAAACTACAATAATGATGATAATGAATACAATGAATATGAAAATTTTCAATTGAAGACGAGTACATCAAAGATCACTTGATATATTTAAATAACTACAATAATACTGATTTACCTGTAATCTTTATACCTGAATTACAAGCAAAATTTTTAATAGACACTGGTAGTGGAAAAAGTTTTATTAATCCTCAACTAGCATATAATGTCTATCCTCAATATATTTATAATCAATATTTTTCAGTTAAGAGTGCACATGCAACCTCTATTCATAATGAAGCTATGGATATACCTATTTTCTCTTGCTTTAATTTCGATGGAATTCAAAAATTTTATCTCTTTGATTTTTCTGATAAATTTGATGGCTTACTAGGCATAGATTTTTTAATTAATATTGGTGCAAAAATAAATTTAAACAATTTAACTTTGGAAACAAATCATATTAAGTTACCACTTTATTTTCAAAACAATATACTATCTATTGATAATAAAACGAGAAACGTTCCAAAACAAATACAACCTTTTCAATCTTTAATTATACCTTCTAGAGTTACACAACAAATAAAAGTACCAGTAAAAGAAAAAAACGGCTTAGGCATATTAAATTATATCAATTTAAATGGTGCTGAAATGCCACAAGCACTCGTAAACATTGTAGACTTTTTTGCAATCACTGTTATTACCAACTCTCGAGATAACCCAATTAAAGTGACCTTTCATGAACCCTTAGATATAGAACTTATAGAGGAAAATGAAAATAATTTTTTGGAAAAAATGGAAACTGATACTGAATATGACAATTACATAGACAACAAACAAAAAGAAAATTTGAAGAATTTAAGACTTAATCATTGCAATTCTGAGGAATATAAAAAAATACGAGACTTATGTTACGAATACAGAGACATATTTTACTTAAGAGGATTTCATGTCCGTAAATATAATAAATGAAAATAATTTCGTGGCAAAGCGGACTAAAATGTTGGCTTTACCTACACAAGGAATTTTGTTTAATTTAGCAGGGCCCCAGTCTAATTCGATAGGAACCAGACCGAGGCATGGGTCGACAGGTACTGACGAATTCGTTTCGCTCTTGTTATGAGCTCGTCAGAGCACCATAATCGCTGCCCATCACAAATATCGGCCTGCATTTAAGCACAATAGGATACACAACAGTAGACACATGTAAACATATATCATCTACATGTACATAGTAATGCATATCCCATACCATGCAGAGGCCGAACAAACTCAATGTATAGGTAAAACCAGTCGTATAAATAGAAATAAATATAAAAATAGTATGAACACAAAACGCTAGCAGGAGACCATTTTTATCCTTCTGCCAGCATCTCCCAAATATTTGGGTTTCAGCAATGCTCGGACGGTGGTCTCCAAGCGTTCTGCCGTCGATGTTTAATGCCAAATAATGAAAAATTAAGAGGATTTCATGTCCGTAAATATAATAAATGAAAATAATTTCGTGGCAAAGCGGACTAAAATGTTGGCTTTACCTACACAAGGAATTTTGTTTAATTTAGCAGGGCCCCAGTCTAATTCGATAGGAACCAGACCGAGGCATGGGTCGACAGGTACTGACGAATTCGTTTCGCTCTTGTTATGAGCTCGTCAGAGCACCATAGTCGCTGCCCATCACAAATATCGGCCTGCATTTAAGCACAATAGGATACACAACAGTAGACACATGTAAACATATATCATCTACATGTACATAGTAATGCATATCCCATACCATGCAGAGGCCGAACAAACTCAATGTATAGGTAAAACCAGTCGTATAAATAGAAATAAATATAAAAATAGTATGAACACAAAACGCTAGCAGGAGACCATTTTTATCCTTCTGCCAGCATCTCCCAAATATTTGGGTTTCAGCAATGCTCGGACGGTGGTCTCCAAGCGTTCTGCCGTCGATGTTTAATGCCAAATAATGAAAAATTAAGAGGATTTCATGTCCGTAAATATAATAAATGAAAATAATTTCGTGGCAAAGCGGACTAAAATGTTGGCTTTACCTACACAAGGAATTTTGTTTAATTTAGCAGGGCCCCAGTCTAATTCGATAGGAACCAGACCGAGGCATGGGTCGACAGGTACTGACGAATTCGTTTCGCTCTTGTTATGAGCTCGTCAGAGCACCATAGTCGCTGCCCATCACAAATATCGGCCTGCATTTAAGCACAATAGGATACACAACAGTAGACACATGTAAACATATATCATCTACATGTACATAGTAATGCATATCCCATACCATGCAGAGGCCGAACAAACTCAATGTATACATTGAGTGTGCTTAAATGCAGGCCGATATTTGTGATGGGCAGCGACTATGGTGCTCTGACGAGCTCATAACAAGAGCGAAACGAATTCGTCAGTACCTGTCGACCCATGCCTCGGTCTGGTTCCTATCGAATTAGACTGGGGCCCTGCTAAATTAAACAAAATTCCTTGTGTAGGTAAAGCCAACATTTTAGTCCGCTTTGCCACGAAATTATTTTCATTTATTATATTTACGGACATGAAATCCTCTTAATTTTTCATTATTTGGCATTAAACATCGACGGCAGAACGCTTGGAGACCACCGTCCGAGCATTGCTGAAACCCAAATATTTGGGAGATGCTGGCAGAAGGATAAAAATGGTCTCCTGCTAGCGTTTTGTGTTCATACTATTTTTATATTTATTTCTATTTATACGACTGGTTTTACCTATACATTGAGTTTGTTCGGCCTCTGCATGGTATGGGATATGCATTACTATGTACATGTAGATGATATATGTTTACATGTGTCTACTGTTGTGTATCCTATTGTGCTTAAATGCAGGCCGATATTTGTGATGGGCAGCGACTATGGTGCTCTGACGAGCTCATAACAAGAGCGAAACGAATTCGTCAGTACCTGTCGACCCATGCCTCGGTCTGGTTTCTATCGAATTAGACTGGGGCCCTGCTAAATTAAACAAAATTCCTTGTGTAGGTAAAGCCAACATTTTAGTCCGCTTTGCCACGAAATTATTTTCATTTATTATATTTACGGACATGAAATCCTCTTAATTTTTCATTATTTGGCATTAAACATCGACGGCAGAACGCTTGGAGACCACCGTCCGAGCATTGCTGAAACCCAAATATTTGGGAGATGCTGGCAGAAGGATAAAAATGGTCTCCTGCTAGCGTTTTGTGTTCATACTATTTTTATATTTATTTCTATTTATACGACTGGTTTTACCTATACATTGAGTTTGTTCGGCCTCTGCATGGTATGGGATATGCATTACTATGTACATGTAGATGATATATGTTTACATGTGTCTACTGTTGTGTATCCTATTGTGCTTAAATGCAGGCCGATATTTGTGATGGGCAGCGACTATGGTGCTCTGACGAGCTCATAACAAGAGCGAAACGAATTCGTCAGTACCTGTCGACCCATGCCTCGGTCTGGTTCCTATCGAATTAGACTGGGGCCCTGCTAAATTAAACAAAATTCCTTGTGTAGGTAAAGCCAACATTTTAGTCCGCTTTGCCACGAAATTATTTTCATTTAACATATTTTACTGTGAAGGAATACCTTTGACATTTACAAACCAAGTTAAACACAAAATAAACCTGACAAACGAGACACCCATTTATACCAAAACCTATAGATACCCGGAAATACATAAACAGGAAGTCAAGACACAAATAAATCAAATGCTAGAAAATGGAATTATCCAAAATTCAAATTCACCTTGGTCAAGTCCCATATGGGTTGTACCGAAAATATTAGACGAAATCATAAATAATAAAAATAACCAAATTATTGTAAAAAAATCACCATATGAGTCTTATGTAATAGCAACTCATGAAACATTTGACGGAAATCATATAATAAAAGCTACTTTACCCCCAAATTCTGATACAATAACCAAATTCTTAAAGGAGTATCTAAAAGAAAAAACAACATATATACACTTTCTTTCCAAAGAATTAAGACCTTATTTCCAAGAAGCCCTAACAAAACATTTTTGTAAATTTAAAATTGTAGAATGTTCAAAACTAATTAATAATGTTCAAGAAAATGAAAGAGAAATAATAATACGATTTTCTCACGAAGGAAAAAGTAACCATCGAGGAATTCAAGAAACCATAACGAGATTAAAATCTAATTATTATTGGAAAAGATTAAAACTAGATGTATCAAAATTCATTAATAATTGTGAAATTTGTCAAAGAGCAAAATATAATAGAAATCCACCAAACGAACCTTTAATATTAACAGAAACCCCTTCAAAACCATTTGAAATAATACACATCGATACGTTATTAATAGGTAAACAAAAATTCTTAGTATTTCTAGATAAATTTTCAAAATTTGGACAAGCTTTACCATATTTTGGAACTGCAATTTCTGCTTGCCAAACATTAATTCATTTCTTTTCATTCTTTGGAATACCAAAACAAATCGTTTCTGACAATGGTACAGAATTTAAAAATGAAGTTGTAAAAGAATTATTAAAAACCCAAAATATAAAAATACATTTTACTACACCTAATCATCATGAATCCAACGGACCAGTAGAAAGATTGAATTCAACATTAATAGAGCATATTAGAATATTGAAAGAAAAAGATGATCAACTTGATATAATTACATTAATGTCTTATGCAGTTATAGCCTATAATAGTACCATACACTCAAGTACGAACTTTACACCCTTCGAATTAGTTACAGGACATATAGAATCATGTGATCCAATGAAAATATTACCCGTACAAGTTTACACCGAATATATTAATACCCATAAAACTAACACTAATGCACTATATAATAAAATTCAAAATGAATCAAAATTATTAAAACAGAAAATAATTGACAAAGCTAATAAATTAAAGAAATCTCAAAATCTAGTTATAGGCGCACAAGTATACAAGAAACAAAATAATAGAGCATCAAAAGTAAAAAATAAATTTTTAGGTCCTTATATATTAACACAAATATTAGAAAATAACAAAATTGAAATTGAAAATCCAAAAACAAAACATAAAGAAATTATTCATATAAATGAAACTAAAATAAAATCCGTTGTTACAGATGGATTGGAATCCTCAGCATCGGAGCTATCGGAGTAAAATTCCATAACATAAATAACCTTCCAGGAATACTTCCTTATAAATTAGGCACCGCGAAAATACTTTCAAGCCAATGGTCCTTAATACATATACACGATTTATCTCCCTTAATTACAGAATTTAATATTTTAAAATCGCATACCAAATATTTAGTAAATCACATTAATAATGATACGTCATATAAACAAGAATATGAAAATTCGTTAATACCTTTAAACGCATTAGAAAAAAGAATTGAAAATCAAATAAAACAATTAGTTCCAAATAATTATAAGAAAATACAAAAACGTGGCTTAATTAATCCGCTAGGTACATTCATAAAAAGTTTAACAGGCAATCTAGATCAGGAAGATGCAGAACGTTATGACAAACAAATAAGACAATTACAAGAAAATCAAAACAAGTTAAAAGAAGTAATGTTTAATCAAATTACGCTTCTTGAAAAATCAATTAGTCAGTTTCAAACTGTAATTTCAAATGTAACTACAAACCAATTGATACTAAAATCAAGAATTTTACAAATAGAACAAACTATTAAAGATGTAGCTCTACAAGCAATATCAGATCATGGATATTTTAAAATTCATGTAATTATTAATCAAATATATATGCTGTATCAAACAATGTATGATATTTTTGAAAAAACTGAAATAGCTATATCATTTGCAAAACTTAATACTCTTCATAATTCTATAATTGATCCAATTGAATTGATTAAAGAAATACAAAAATTTGAAAATATACTAAGTTCTGATAAATTACCGCTAGAAGCAACTAGTGAAAATATTTTAAATTTTGAACAAATAATTGAAATTAAAAGTTATTCAAAAGGTTCAGTTATAACATTCATATTAGAAATACCATTAGTTGAATCGGGTATATATCATTATTATCAATTATACCCTTTACCAATCCCAGAAAATCAATCTTCTCAATTTTATATCAATTTACCTCATAAACCTTACCTAGCACTTGGCGATGTTAAATATTCTTATATGGACCGGACTTGCATTCAATTACTTCCAAACGAATACCTATGTAAAGAAGCACATACAGCATTTATTAATGAAGATCCACCATGTGACGTCCAATTAATATTATTTAAATCAAATATAACCACATGTAAACCATTCCGAATTATTTTAAAAGAAGTTCAAATAAATAAAATAATAGATGGAAAATGGATAGTGACAGTGCCACAAAAATTAGTTGTTCCTATTTCTTGTAAAAATACTAAAGACAATGTAATGTTATTCGGATCATATCTAGCAGAATCAATTAGTGACTGTAAAATACAAATAAAAACATTTTTACTTCAAACATATCAATCAAATTCATTAATGTATGACGAAACATCATTGCCACGAGTAAACCTATCAGAATTGTATAATCGCAAAGACAATATGGTCTTTAATCCACCAACATTAGACTTAAACGTAATCAACCTGAAAGAAACTCAAAACATTGTTACGACGCTTCAAGAACAGAAGAGACGAATCGAAGAATTATCAACTCCAATTGAGACTAATCGAATTAATATATGGACAATTTTATTATATCTATTATTATTAACCATTTGTGTTTTATTAGTATATAAGTTAATATTTAAGAAATATTTTAATATCAATATTTTAAAACATGAATCAGAAAATATTGTAATTTAAGTTGATAATGATTTTATAGCTTGCTACAAATCAACCCCTCAGGGTATATTTTTCGCTAAGGGTGGAGGAGTTACATCCACGCATTTTGTAATTATTTTTGCAATGTATTCACTTACATATTACTTGTTCAGCATTTTCAGCATTTTCTTATCTTAAGTTAAAATATTATAAATGCATGTAGATTTAAGAAGAAAGACAGTACAATTGTAACCATAAACTTGAATAAAGCTTTTTTAAAAATATTTATACCGAGTGGTCAAATATAACTAATTAGAGTGCCAACTTCTTTTATGAATTTATAAATTTACGTTTTGTAATTCATTTGATTTCGTAAGACTTCGAGTTTTTTATTATTAATTTTGCAAATCACTACAATGTCAGTAGATAAGTTAAAGAAATATAAAGTTTCTCGACAAATGCAGTTTAGTCGAGTTCAGGACGCTTACGATTTAGCTTTGAGAGCTGAGCAAGATCCTAATTTATTTTTTATTCTTCACAATAACATTTCTGATTTGGAACAAATTAAAAACGAGTTTTACGAATTACATAATGCAATCTTAGGCCTGAGTGCTGGCGATGATGAGGCTGTGTTCCAACAGGAAGACAGTCTTCGCAAGAAATTTGATATTCGATTTTATACTGCGAAAGCAAAGCATAATCAACTTCTTGAGCAACGCAAAAAATCTCAGACTGAAGCTGAAACGTCGTCATCTTCGCAACATAAAGTTTTGCTTCCTTCGATTGATATTCCTACCTTTAGTGGTGACGTCTTACAGTTTGAAGCTTATATTTCTAGATATAATTCGATCGTGCATAATAATTCCGCGTTGGATAACGTTTCCAAATTTAATTATTTACTTTCATCCCTGAAAGGTAGTGCACTGAGTGTCATTTCGCGTATTCCGCTCAAAGCTGAGAACTACGAAATTGCTTATCAAAATTTAATTGATCGCTTTCATAATAAACGGGCTATCGCTGCTGGTCACTGGGCAGCAATAGATAATGCACCTAAGCTTGCTACTGATGATCCTCATAAATTGCGAGAACTATTAGATACTTTTTCGCAAAATTTGGATGCCCTGAAAATTGTAGGTCTTCCCGTTGATCACTGGGATTTTGTTTTATTTCAACTGCTTCTTAAGAAGATTGATGAATCAAATTCAGCTCAATTTGAACTCTTCCATCAATCGTTTGAAATTCCATCCTATGCTTCATTATATGATTATTTAAAAAAACGCTGCGTTGCATTGGATACGCATGCAATTACAACTAGAATACAAAATCCTAAATCTAATAAACCGAAAGCAACTCATTTCACATCTTCATTTTTCGTTCGAGGTTCTAACCTATCTCCCAAGTGCGTGTTCTGTAGTGCAAATCACTCTGTCTACAAGTGTCAGGATTTCTCGCAGTTATCACCTGTTGACCGCTACAATTTCGCCAGGAATAATAATCTTTGTATTAATTGTTTGTCTAGTTCTCATAACACAAAACGCTGCCAAAGTTCTTCTACTTGTAGGAAATGTAATCAAAAACACCATACATTTTTGCATTTCTCTTCTGCTCCTAGTTCAGTTCCAAGAAACCCTAGTTCGGCATCTGGGACTGAGGACGTTAATCGATATGCAGAACCGTCAACGTCAACAAATTCTTCTCCCGTTGCTGCCGTTAACGCTGTTTTTTCACATTCGCCTTCGAAAGTTCTACTTGCTACTGCGATGGTAGAAGTTTTGGATTTTCAAGGCAATTTTCAAATCCTTCGCTGCTTGATTGACACCGGCAGCATGGTTTCTGCGATTTCCCGCAAAGGTATTCAACGCCTAGGACTCAAACCAGAGTCATGCTCAATTCAACTAAATGGACTCGATTCGATGAGCTCTTTCAATCAAACGGGAGGTGTCAGTTTGACACTTCGCTCTTCCCATTTCCCTGATTCTTTGTTATCGTTGGAGGCTGTGGTTGTTTCCAAGATATGTGACGTCATACCTTACGAGATTCTTCCCGTTTCCTCTTGGACTCACATCAGGGGCCTAAAACTCGCTGATCCACATTTCTTCAAGCCTGGTTTTCTTGACTTGCTTTTAGGAGTGGATGTTTTTTCCAAAATATTCTTATCTCAAAAGATTCTTGGCCCTGTCGGTACACCCACTGCATTTAATACCATATTCGGTTATGTGCTTATGGGTCAGTATAGCTCAATCACGCCTTCCACATCTGCTGTATATCTCTTGTGTGCTTGTAATGCCTTCTTGGAAGAAGATATCAAGCGTCTCTGGGAAATTGAAGACGTTCCCAAGGTTTCTACTCTTACTCCTGATGACGATCTATGTGAAAAAATTTACATTGATTCTGTTTCACAACTTTCTTGTGGTAGATTTGTTGTGGATCTTCCGTTCAAGGACCACAGCCCAGTGTTTCCACAAAGTCGTAATTTAGCGCTTCAGCGTTTTTTATCCCTGGAGAAACGTCTTTTAAGGCAACCGCAACTCTATGATCAGTATAAGGATTTTATGCGTGAATATTTGGAGCTTGGGCACATGTCTTGTATATCAATCTCAACTTCTCTAACGACGTATTACATTCCTCATCACGCTATTCAACGCCCCGATAGTTTAACTACGAAACTTCGGGTGGTTTTTAATGCTTCCGCTAAATGCGTAAATGGTTCTTCGCTTAACGATCATTTGCATATCGGTCTTAAGATTCAGAAGGACATTGTAGCCCTGTTGCTTAGATTTCGTCTTTTTAATTATGTCTTCACAGCGGATATTCGTATGATGTATCGCCAAATTCTTATTTCTCCAAAGCATCGCGATTTCCAACGCATTTTGTGGCGTTTTTCTCCAAACGACCCCATTCAAGACTTTCGTCTTAATACAGTTACTTATGGCGTATCATCTGCTCCATTCCTTGCCTTGCGCACTCTTCAGTTTCTTGCTGACAAATATAGCGATAATTTTCCCTTAGCCGCCCAAGCGCTTCGCTCATCTACTTACGTTGATGACATTATTGTATCGTGTTCCACTCAATCTGAAGCCTTAATTTTACGAAATCAGTTGATGGATCTTCTTAAAAAAGGTCAATTCGAATTGCGGAAATGGTCCAGTAATGACCTGAACCTTTTGCGCGACTTACCACCTTCTCATGTTTGTGTGGACCCTTTAAATTTTGATCATTTTGATTCTTCTTCCTTAAAAGTACTTGGACTTCGTTGGAATCCTTCTACTGATCGCTTCCTTTTTCAGATTCAAGAGTTTGAGTCTTCATGCACTAAAAGAAATATTTTGTCTACCCTTGCTCGGATTTTTTATCCTTTGGGTATGCTATCGCCACTTACTTTTCTCTTAAAGCATCTCATTCAGCAAATTTGGGCTTTAAAGCTTAGCTGGGATGCGACGCCTCCTGATTACCTTGTTCGACTTTGGCAACAATACAAGCTCGAATTTTTGTGCTTAGGCGATTTTTCAATTCCTCGACAAATTGTAGCTGATAATTCTCGCGCATGCGAATTGCATTGCTTTGGTGACGCCAGTGAAAGAGGCTACTGCGCGGTTGTTTATTTTGCAGTTCCTATTTCTGGTGGACGCTATTCAACTCATCTTGTTTGTGCAAAATCCAAAGTTGCGCCTTTAAAAAGAATTTCTATCCCCAAGTTGGAATTATGTGCATCTGTCCTTTGTGTCCGACTTACATCATTTGTAACTCACGCTTTTGAGAGCAGGCTCACTTTTTCCAAAATATGTTGTTGGTCGGATTCTCAAATCAGTTTATATTGGATCAAGGGTGAACCGCATCGCTGGAAAACCTTTGTGTCTAATAGAGTCGCGTATATTCAAGAACGTATCTCGCCACAACATTGGTTCTATGTTCCGTCTCAAAAAAACCCAGCAGACATTGGCTCGCGAGGATTACTTCCCTCTGAGCTTGTTAATAATAAATTATGGTGGGCGGGGCCATCGTTTCTGGCTGAAAGTTCTCGCCAATTTGATCAGTCTGTACCAATTCCTGACTCTGCCGAAATTCTTGAAGAGGAACGCAAGTTAACTTTTACTCTCACTGAAACCGCTTTACCGTTGCTTGATTCGCTAATTTCATACTATTCAAATTTAAGTACACTCATTCGCCTAGTATCTTTTATGCTCCGCTTTATTAAGAATGTCCGCCATCCCTTAAAACGAACTATTTCTCAGTTCCTGACTGCACAAGAAAAACATGATGCTTTGCTCGTTCTCGTTAAATTTGTGCAGCAAGATTGTTTCGATGAAATTATTTCATATTTAAAGAATCCTCCAAACCGCTCTCTAAATAAGAGATTTTTA
This sequence comes from Apoderus coryli, assembly GCA_911728435.2. Classification (NCBI taxonomy): domain Eukaryota; kingdom Metazoa; phylum Arthropoda; class Insecta; order Coleoptera; family Attelabidae; genus Apoderus; species Apoderus coryli. The sequence goes on along the minus strand of OU452214.1, from coordinate 6,850,229 downwards.
CGCTTAAATCCCTTCATAGACGAAAAAGGGATGCTTCGTGTTGGGAGTCGTCTTCGTCACGCTGATCTTCCTTATGATAGCAAATTTCCACTTCTGCTACCAAGTAAGCATCATTTAACTGATTTAATTATTTCTTTTTATCATAAAGTTTACTTACACGCCGGTGTTCAAACGATGCAATTTTTGTTAGCCCAACAATTTTGGATTGTATCCTCCAAACGTGCTATTCGTCGTATACTTTACAAATGTCTGACTTGCTGGCGTACCAATCCTAAGCCGGTACAACCTCCAATGGGCGATTTACCATCTATTCGCGTCTGCAAGTCTGTCAAATGTTTTCTACACACTGGTTTAGATTTTGCTGGCCCATTTAGGGTTACCGCCTCAAGGCTTCGTGGTGTCAAGGCTACCAAAGCGTATTTATGCTTGTTCGTGTGTTTGAACACAAAGGCCCTTCACTTAGAGCTTGTCTCTGATTTATCGACTGACGCTTTCTTGGCCGCATTCCGCCGCTTTCTTGGTAGACGGGGACGTTGCTCACATTTATATAGTGATTGTGGTTCCAATTTTATCGGTGCTAATAAAGAGATTCAAACATATATTACGCAAGCCGCTTCTAGAGAATCCATCACCTGGCACTTCAATCCACCGTCAGCACCTCACTTTGGAGGAATTTGAGAGGCCGGAGTAAAGTCTGTGAAAACCCATTTGTTTCGAATAATAGGCGAACAAGTTCTCACCTACGAAGAGCTCAACACAGTTTTTATCCAGATTGAAGCTGTCCTTAACTCACGTCCGCTTATTCCATTTAGCCATGACCCGCTAGATTTTCGTGCTCTAACGCCAGGACATTTTCTTGTTACTGAACCGTTAGTTGCTCCGCCTGAACCGCACTTGGAACAAATTCCGTTGTCTCGCTTAGATCGTTGGCAACTTCTACAAAGGATGCACCAGGACTTTTGGTCGAGGTGGTCAAAGGAATATTTACATACCTTGCACACTCGTGGTAAGTGGCACAAGCCAGCATGTAATTTACAGCAGGGGACATTAGTCGTAATCAAGGATGAGTCACTTCCACCTTTGCAGTGGAATTTGGGCCGCATTGTCGATGTTCATTCTGGATCGGATCAGGTTGTGAGAGTGGCCACTATCCGCACCGCTAAAGGTACCTTCAAACGTCCTGTTGTCAAGCTCTGCCCTTTACCTGTTAATCAGGAGGAGCTATCAATGTTTTAAAAATACTGCGTATTTTTGGTGGGCGGCATGTTATGTCCCCATGTCATAATATTTTTATTTGTTTATGTTTTTTGTGTAAATTCAATTAATTCATTCATTCATTCATTCAATCATTCATATAAATTATTCTAATGTTTAAACGCTTCCTTTAACTTAATCTGTTCTTTTCTCACTCTGTATTTCTAATCAGTACCACTTCTGAGTTTTTTGTTGCTGTTTTCGTACTTTATCGCGTATATACACCTTAAAAGGACAACACACGTCGTGTATCCGTCGAGCTACGTTGTGCGATAAAACCCGCTAAACCGCTATTGTACAAATTTCAAAAAAAAAACCGCAAATTAGTAATAGTAGATACGTTCTAATCAGTGTCGTAAGTGCCTGAAGAGACTGCTGATGTGATAGTGCTGGCCAGCCAACGAACGGTGAAGACTAACACATTCGGTAAGTCTTTTTAAAGATGTCGTTTAAAAAAAAAAAAAGATTAATACAGTCCACTTATATCAAACCGAAACACTTACTAGGTCAAAATATTTGCCTTTACTTAAATATTGATATATTTTCTTGACAAATATAAAACACACTTAACAATAATCTAGAATCTAGAACTATGTAAAAAAAATCCAATTGCTATACATATAATATTTGAGCCCATAACGTAAATTTTAACTTTGGAGCCAGTAACATATATTCAATTCAATTTAAATTTATAGTCTTCTATTATGCCAAAGAGGCGATTATTGATTGTGTATATTTAATATCTCCTAATGGTATATTATTTCAAATGTGCTTTTGTTTATACGAGGTACCAAGTGACTAACATTGATATTCAACTACCTTTTACTGTTTTTTTTAAGATATCACATCTTCAGCAGCTTAATCAATTGGAAAAATCTTAGACTTTATACATTTTTAGAATGTATTATTCGTTTTATTATTATTATATCGTTTATTAGAACCAGACAAGTGTTTTACAATAAATTAGAATATACGTAATACATTATCACTTGGTTACTAAAAGGTAGTATTTGCAGCTTCTTGACACGAGTCAAGTGCTGTTGTACCTTGTACAGAAATAATAATTAAACAAATTAAAAACACAAAAATAATTATTTGACATTGAGCATTAACTTAAATATACAAACATGCCTTATTCATTCATAACCAATTAATTCAACATCAGAAGCCACGCAAACCAAACCTCTCATTGATGCTGCAACAAACATGTCTTTATTCTTTTTTTAATGGTTTTATGTGATGCCGAAAAATCCATATTCGTAAACCTATTAATCACCGAAGCTATATTGTATGAAAAAGATCGTTTCAAAATAGCTTTCCTATGTGCGGGTATAGTGATTAAACTTTTACGCCTAATATTTAGGTTGTGAACGTCCGTTCGAAAAACAACCCTGTCGAGCAGGTACGGTGGCGTTCCCGACTTCAAAAGTTTGTAAAAAAATACAACCGAATGCAGTATGCGACGGTTATACATATTTAACCATTTGGCCTCTTTTAACTTATTTGAGATAATCTGACGCCCTCTTACACCATAGATAAATCTCAAGCAGGCGTTCTGTAATTTTTGAGTACGCCTTGCATCAACACCATCAAGACAAGGACCGTAAACGACATCACAGTAGTTCAGATGACATAACACCAACGTCCCACAAAACATATTTTTCGTCTCATGGGTAAGACAATGCCTATGCGGATATATTTGTTTTAATGCACCATATGCTACGCGTAATTTGGACGTTAGATGCTCCTTAAAGCGCAGTCGGTAATCCATCACAAGCCGCAAGTTTTTAGCGTAGTCCCGGAACTCAATATCATCACATCCAATCTTAATATTCAAACTCTCCCGAAGATTCACTCTGACATGCTCTCCACTAAACAGTAACGACACAGATTTCTTCGAATTTAATTTGAGTTGATGATCAGTTGAAGTTTTTAGCAGAGAACTCAGATCATCATTTATTAATAAATTTGCAACCGCGACCTCAGACGGAAGAAACGAATAATATAGCTGTGTATCATCAGCATACATGTGATGTTGACAGTGTTTAAGCGATTTCGCGAAGGCAGACGTATACAGTGTAAACAGCAGAGGGCCCAGTATGCTACCCTGCGGAACACCCGACACAATAGACCTGGTGCCAGACATATGTCCATCTACTTAGATTGATTATTGATTGAGAATTAGAGCCAGTGAAGAGTCCATAAAACCCATACAATCGAGAATCGCCAACAATATTTCATGATTCAACATGTCAAATGCTTTGCTGTAGTCGAGAAGTATTAGGACCGTGGCTTTGCTGCTATCACTAGCCCTGATAATATCATCGGTAATTTTCGAAAGTGCTGAGGTACAACTGTAACCGCGCCGAAATCCCGACTGATTGTCCGGCATAAGTTTTCTTGAATTAAGGAACTCCACCATCTGCAATTCAATTACCTTCTCAAGCAACTTTGACATTGTCGGCAAAATCGATATTGATCTCAGATCACTCATCTGAGTAGGATTACATGTCTTGGGCAATGGTATGACCTTCACATGTTTCCATCTTGAGGAAAATAAGACCGCTCAATACAGGAATTAATAACATGGGTAATATGCCGGATTATTTGTGGACAACAAAGCATAATTAACGTTATGTTAACACCATCCAGACCCATAGCCTTCGATTGCATGTTCCTCAAAACCCCCACAACTGTCTCCTCCGTAGGTAACTGTTGAAAATTTAAAACACTGATCTAATAACTTATTATTGAGGTAAAATCTTAAGAGGGGGTTTAACACTGACAGAAGAACCCGTAAAGTATTCATTGAGGGCATCTACGTCTTTTAAGGATTCAGGAATATTTGTCTTTTTTTTACCTATATTAAGCCTTTTAAGTGTGACGTATAAATTTTTAATTCAAAAGGATCGCTCGAATTATTAAATAATTTGTCTGATGCGGCGGTGGCCTTCGGACTAGCTTTGAAACAGTGGAGGAAAAGGGGGGGTCGATGTACGATTACCTTTAATCCAACCTAAATAACGTTCTTTTGCCTGGCGCCACTTGCTTAATCTTCACCGCGGGCATCGGTCGAATTCCGGAAAAGCAAGAACCTATTTAATAGTAAATAATTCGGGGATCGACTCTGAGAATAAAACACTTAGGTTCATAAAATCATTGGTGTCCTCTATTGAAAATGACAATTAAAAAAAAAAATATATAAATATAAATATAAGTATAAAGGAAGTGATAAAAATTCTATGTCTCACAGACAGAAATGACGACTAGAAATTTCGGATCGTTAACATTAATTCGCAATCATATTCTGTATGAATTATCTACCTACCGTTCAAAAACCTGAGTCACCTCTGTGGTACCACTGAGTTTACATCTCAGTAACTATATCGACACATTATATTGTAAGCGAAAACTTTAAAATGTAGCAATATTATACGTGGAATTAAATTAGAAATATACCAATATTATACGTGGAATTAAATTAGAAATATATCAATATTATACCTGGAATGAAATTACAACTAGCAAGAGGTATAACCAAAGATAGATGAAATATCAGATCACACTGAGGACATGATCGGAGTCAGCACGCATTCGACTTAAATTGATTATTTACATAATCCTAAAAAAAAAAGATCAGGATCAAACAAACAGAATCTTGCGCACTGGCTCACACATCAGACCATCAATGCATCGATCAAAATTGGTAAAGAAATAGTCATAAATAAATCGTAATTTATAGAAGAAAATTATTAAATGTAATGTTCCACTTAGCTGGAAAATCCAGGGGCAGTCCAGGAATTCGTCCGACTTCTGTAGGTGAAATTCGCAAGTTAAATCCGTTTACATATGTACCCGGTTAGTACATAGCCTCTGATTCAAATCAACTCACACAAGTCTGTCCATTCTCATTAATACTCAATTATTCTTAACCCGTACCAAAAAACCCTACAGGAGAAAATAAATCCCATAGTTAATAATAAGAATAATAAGTATCCTAACAAAGAAATGATAGTACAACAAAAAAAACCCACTTAAAAATTTATCAAATATACATCAACATACCTTCTAGAAGGGTAACTTCAATTCTTAAATGAGGCGTGGCCTCAGCAAATATCTATATACAACACAATCGTTACACCACACAATCCAAACACAACTGCTATTGTGCAACGATTCTCTTGAGGTATTGAAGACTAGAAATCAACAAAATACCAGTCAAAATCAGGATATTCAGGTTCAATCATCGCTTACCTAGCCCCAGTCGTACAGCGAACCAAAATGGCGTATTATCCTACATGAAGTAGTTGCAGATTGATAAAAAAAACCACGGAAGCTAATGAAACTCCAACATCAGCACCGTAAAATCTCTCCACACATTCACCAACACAATCCGCGTATATCGAAATTACAATTATGATCCCATATACATAATGGTTAGAAAACAGCTTTTCTATTTTTCAATTATAATTTCAATCGCCAATGGCAGATGCACACAGTAGGACTAATTTTCAACAACTAAATTCGCAAAAGTCTTAAATCACCAATAACGTGCGATTTTCACTATTCTTACCGCCAAAAGTCATTTCCATCCAATAAAATCTCATCAAACAGGCGGTAAGTTGACAATGCCAAACAAAACTGTCAGTCATCACAGCCTGCGAGTACGTAGAAGAACATCTCCACAGTAATTACACTACGCTGTCAGATCGAAATAGCTATCACATGCACGGCATAAATAAACAGCAACAAAGCCGGGCCACCGAAGCATTATGTCCACTGCGAGAACAGACTGCAGTACGAACACCAATAAATAGCAACAGTGAGCTACCTGTAAAAGGAACGGACTATCCAGCAAGTGATATGAAATACTCAAGTTGTTATATGAAATATTCAAGGTGACAGAAATCAGCTGTCTGTCGTAAATTAGTTCAAATAAGTCAAAGTGAAAATATATAACCTACACGTCACGGTAAACAATAATAACGCCGAAATTAGGCCTTCACGAACTCTACTACTAAATAATAGCAAACGAAAACTAAACACTGAATATATTTGTCAAAATCGGGAAAGAAAACAGCAACACTAACTACAGTGCCACCGTTTTGTGTCATAGCCGGGAGTCAAATAACGTATAGGTAACCTATACAATTGTGTGGTTTTTAGGAACAAAGTCCTGGGATCCAACACGAAGAGAAACCCAGCATAATTATAGCATATGCCAAACTAAAACCTTAACCTAACATAAAGTACGAACTAAAACGAAAATATGACAACAAACACACAAGGTAAGTCATAACGACTTAAAATGCATAACGCCTACCAAGATGTTCAGATAGTCAATTTTTAACGTTAGCAACATTGTTACAGATCCGATGTTAGGCTGTAACTAATGGTAACATCATTCCTAGATAAGATACCATTCAAAAGCTCCCACCCGGTATAGAATTCAACATTAAATCCGCATGAACTCTAACAAATACCCAAGTATGGCACGTCTTGCAAACCCAAGCCACACAGACGACCTTTGACCTAACCCTATAATCAATATCAATAAGGATGAAAACCAACAAATATAACGCCACCGATAAATCTTACTATGCGGTTATATAACGTCAAACCGTTCTGAACACTCGCTATCTCTAGTACACAGGCACATCACAACTTTCATGCTGAGAGGGTTGGCAACACTGGAAATGCGCCCAAAAATTCAACAAGTGACATAGCGAATGACATATAAACTCCGGCTATCTACAAAACATATGTTTACGTCGAATAATAAATTAATTAATATGTAATTAACAAGTAAAAACGGTTAATCATCATTGGTAATACTATCCAACAGCAGATAAAATAACGGTAAGTATGAGATCACACAACATTTTCATATAATAACAGCATTATGTGCAAAATGATAACAACATAACCTACAAAGTATATTGTGATATGCTTAACCCGTGAAATAAGTAATTTCTACCGCAATTTTAGGATAATTTGGGTCTAACCAAGTGGTGAACTACAGAAGACAAAGCAACCAATCATCCCACAGTCGATCAAGCGTTGAAACCAATAATTTCACAGAAAATCCGAGCGTAAAACATAGTCTAAGTACCGAAGTGCCAAATCAGAAGAAATATGGGTAATCGGTAAAAGGTAGGGCTTCAAATACGATAAATATAAGTTAATTTAGTCCTCTACTACTCGTAGGAGGGCGATGATCAAAATAGGATTAGGAATTAGTGCAAAAACTTGATGTAAAAGCTAGAAACGGACATGGACTTAAAAACAGGGCTGCTCCAACTCACAGGACGTAAACACGGCCACCATACCATCCAAAAACAATACAGAGAATAGCCTAGGACACATTCAGCTGGTAAGTACCTAAATTTATTTATAATATTAACATTTTAACTGTCTGAAGAAACTTGGCATGTTTCAGGAACACAGAACCAGGATATGGGGCGGAAATAATAGGGCTACCGTGACACCTAGCATGAAATAAAGTATGATGATGGTCTGTACACTAGATGAATAAATATGATACAAAAATTAGTATAAAAAGGTGTTTTATTAAGGCAAGACAGAACATAGGAAAATATGTCTAAAGGTAAGTATTTAACTCGGTGGAAATAGAGTGGTTCTAGGTTGAATTATAACACGAATTAGCTGTCTTGAATAGGGTTTAGTGAATTCTTGTATCTACCCAAATTTTACCGTTACATAAGCACTTTCCATTTTTCACGCATGTTAGAAACCCTAAATTTATAGTTCAAGTATGCGTTTTCTCAGATCTTATAGCATTCGTAGTGTAATTTCTGAGCTGTTTGTAATACTCATAATGTTCGACCTGACCTGTATTTCTATAGCGATTCAATGCTCTGTTACGTATCTTCTGCATTAGGCGGATATTGTGAGTTATCCATGCACAGTAAGGTTTTTTTTATTCTTTACAGAACGAACCGGTGCATGAAAGTCAAACATAGTTCTTATTTGATGTGTCAGATAATGAACTTTGGAGTCAATATCATTCATCTCATATATCTCTAACCAGGGTATATTTTGCAAATCTTTATTAAATTGGTCGATATTTATCTTGTCTAAAGTCCTATAATTAAAGCTGTAGGCAACATTCATGAACATAAAGTCCAGAGAACAAAAAACGAGTAAATGATCCGACAAAGCAACGTCTCTCGTACCAGAATCCAAGACATTATCAGAATTATAGAAAACAAGATCCAGCATAGTTGCAGATATATTCGTTACCCTTGTCGCCTGTGTAATTAATTGTTTCAAGTTAAAAGTCTCTGTAATGTTTGAGAATGATTCAACAGTTTTCATGTGAATATTATACATATTAACATTGAAATCACCACAGCATAAAATAAAATCACTGTCAGGCGAATGCTCCACAAAAAAATCCTCAAACCCACTTAGAAAATCATAAAAGTGTCCATTTGGGGGTATGTATACATTTCCCACCCGCAAAATCCTACCAGAAACCCTTACTTTTAGCCACACCTGCTCAACAGTATCGGTAGTCTGACGAAGCACAACAGAATGATCAATTCCGTTTCTTATATAAACGGCAACCCCGCCACCATGAGTACCACGATCACACCTCACCAAAGTGTAGTTGTCTAAAGAGACCTGACTATTTGAAACTCCATCGTGCAACCAAGTTTCAGAGATACCAAGTATATCATATTCGTTACAGCTCACGTGATCAGCAAAGAGATCAAAGTTATTCAATAATGACCGCACATTAATATGCGCACAAGTAAACATGACTTCCAATATCTAAGCTCTAAAAAAAAATCTAAAGATAGTAACAATATACAGTTTATAGCTCCACAGTATACTAATAAAATGAATATCAAAATTAGGTAGAGAATGTCAATAAATATATATATACGAACTCAAACTAGGAAAAAAGCAATGTTTGTGTAGGTACTCAGCTGCATGTATATTCGCACGAACCATAGTAAAGTACTCACGCGCTGCGCTAATTTCATTTTATTATAGTAAAACGTTTATCATTTATAAGTACCTACAAATTCAGGCATTTACACCTGTTATCAAAAGAAAAAAAAAAAGAAATTTACATTCAGGACAACATCAGCCGCACCAATACTCACTATCGCGCACCACCCGATTGGGATCTAAGTTTATGACCCGAAGTGTTTAGCTTTCCCGTCTTCTGCTTCTTTTGCCTAGTGTCCGTCAGTGCAAAGCTTGCACCCTCCGCATCCCCCTCCCTCAGACGTTTCTTATCAATTGCATCGGCACTAAATACCTTGCCCAGCACTTCACTCTTGCTCCTTACTCTAGCGCGCTGTGAACCAGTATTGTCGCTGTCCGCAGTATGGATCAAGTTTTCTCGATTCTGGCTCGCGATTTCTCCCTCGGTCAGGTTTTCGAGACTATTTGATAGTTTAAGCTGCTCAACAGTGTAAATCTCGTCACTCACCAGAAGTTTGTTTCCCTTAACGATTTTAGCAGTGAGATTTTTGGATCTAGCTAATTTCAAATTATCACTCAGGATTTTTCTGTCTTGTCTATCTTCAGAGCAGAGGTCCTGATTTATATAGATGTTGGACCCCTTTAGGCTTTTAGCATTTCTCAATATAGATTCCTTCTTCAAGTGTGAAATAAGTCCCACTTTAATTAAGTGACCACTTCTCGAGTTCAATACAAAGGCGTCGTCGAAGTCGGACACAAGCACGTCTACACTTAAACGTTCCAGGAAGAAATTGATCAGGAAAGGAATCAGATCGCCCTTGTCCCCAGGTGGATCCAGGCCAAAGATGACGATATTGTTCTTCCTCACTCGTCGTTCAAGATCAACACATCGCTTCTCCGTTCGTTTAGTTATACGGGAACATGACCAGATTTGGTTTGAACAGTGTGGTGACCATCGCAATATTATTATTAAACAATTAATAAAAATAAAATTATTTAGGGCTGTTAAGTGGGTTAGTTCTAGTAACAATAAAATTAAAGATAACGAATCAGGTAAACCACATAGGAAAATAAGAATATTACATTAGAGTTTGGACTTATAGGTATATTAGTCATCGGCCAACCTGTTTCTTATATTATGTTATGCAAATATAGTTGTTGTATTCACGGTTAGATGGAATGGGTTGATTTTTTATTTATTTTCTCAAGTTGCTGTTAAATTTTCGTGTATTGTTTAATTATTAATAAAAACATACTGAGACTAACGAATAAAAATATATAAAAAAAAACTTTCTAAATTACGAGTTTCATTTTTTTTTTTTGTCGGACACTGGAGTCCACAGGGGTTTACCAACTCAAGTGTAAAGATTGTCCAAAAGTTTATATAAAATTCATAGTTCTTAAACTTATCCGAAATACTGCATAATTTTTTACGCATTTAATTGAATATAACCTAAAATATTGAACATAAAATATCAGACCACATTGGCGTTCGAAAATAGTGTAAAATGGGGTAAAAAAGATTAAAAAAAAAACGTATTTCTTAAAAATAGCAGAAATATTAACTAGTTATTTATAGTTTTGATAGAATATAACCTATAAAATGTGTCATGAATAACTTACTTTCATAGGCGTTCGTAAATAGTGGAAAAAGGGTCAAAACATAAAAAATATATATTTCCTAAATTTATTCGAAATATGGAATAATTTTTCATACTTGTGATACAATATAAGCTAAAAAATATTCCATAAAAGAATTGGTTCACACAGGCGTTCGAAAATAGTTTAAAAAAAGGGTCAAAAACGAAAAAAAAATGTTTCTCAAATATTCCAGAAAAATTGGCTAATTATATATAGCTTTGATATAAGATAACCTAAAAAATGCAGCATAAAATTTTTATTTACATAGGCGTTCGTAAATAGCAGAAAATGGGAATAAAAAAACATTAAAATGTAAAAATTTTTATATTTAACTAGATGAATTGGTGTTAAAAATACACGACAAAAATTAATGTACCATAGGCGTCCGTGAAAATTCTATAAAAGGGTCAGAAAAAATTTGTATCCGTGATAACTCAAAAACCACTTAACGAATTTTAACCACATTTGGTACGAAAATACTACAAGATATTTATAGGTGGTGAATAACATTGAGCATAGGCAAGGGGTTTAAAAGAGGGTTCAAAAATTTAAAAAATCATAGTTCTTAAACTTATTCGAAATATTGATTAATTTTTTATAGTTGTGATAGAATATAACCTAAAAAATGTTACATAAAAGAATTAGTTCACACAGGCGTTCGAAAATAGTCTTAAAAAGGGGCAAAAACGAAAAAAAAACATGCAGCATAACAATTTTGTTTACATGGGTGTTCGTAAATAGTAGAAAAGGGGGCAAAATAAATTTTATAATAAAACTAAAAAAAAATCAATTAATTTGCGTTCAAGAACTTGGCCTAGATCTGAAATATAAAATATCTGCGTATAAATAGTGCCTCCAAAGAGAAGAAAAAGGCACAAAACCCGATACTTAAAAAAAAAAATAGCTGATGTCTGAAACAAAACAAAAATTTATTAAATTTAAATAAATGACAAAAAGGTCATAAAATTATTACTTTTACACTTAAATATGGAGAGCTATTCGTGCCTCGAGGGCAACAGTTTATTTCCGGTGAAATTAAAAAAAAAATTTTTTTCATGAAACTAATAGTCTGCATATATACATATATTACATATATGATATGGAGAGCTAATAATTCTCCTGTTTTGAAATTGTTTGCCTGTCTTGTACCTTTAAATTTTATTACAATGTAAAAAACTGTTATGTTGGTATTTACCACTTGAGTTCATTTCTGGGGTTTCCATATATTTTTTTTGTACCTTACACTATATTACTTTACTTACCTGTTTTTATTTAATAGTATAGAAACCAAACTCCAGGTAAACAAAGTAATATTGTGTAAGGTATAAAAAAATATATATGGAAAAACCCAGAAATGAGCTTATGTCAGATATTCTTTTACCATTTTAGAAGAAGCGAAACACGTGTAATGTACATAAATTAAAAATAAAATTAGTGGAAATTAATAACTTTAATTTAATATGAATGTCCATGGACAGTTACATAATATCAAGTTTACAGGTTGGGTAGATGGGGGATAGATACTACATAGTTTGTAAGTTACTAAGATAACGTCCCATATTCCAAAAACCATAAGTTTTTCACCCTATGTTTTTAGAGGTAAACCACCCAAAAATTAATTAGTCCACATTCTGTTAAAGTTCTGATGGTAAAACCACGAACTCCCTGTATAGAATACATTTTTTTTCACATTGTTACAGGCCATTATAAATCGATCTTTGCCATTTATTAAGAAAACTAAGATATGTCAAACAATTAGTTATATAAAAAAATTATTATCTTTTTGGCTTTTAGTAGCCTTCAAGAACATAGAATCACAAACATTTCCCTGCGGAAATGTATCATTAACATTACATTAAAACCCATTTTTGCCTTGTATTTTAGACGTTTTTCCGAAAATAGAAAAAAATTTATATATAACCTTCAACTTTGTAAGGTTCGGGTTAAAATCTTTTTCTTCTCTTCAGATCGCCCATGAGGTTCAATAGGTTTATCCTTAGCGAGTCGAAATCAATATAAAAAAAATTCTTGTGCATTTCCTATGGTACCATTTCACAGTCAACAATTAACTGAATATTGAGATCTATCAATTAGCTCCAAACATGCCGTACAATTATGTTTACTCTGTGACATACTTGGGAGATAATGCTAACGAGCAAACTTAAAAAGAAACCAAACTTCAGAAATCAAAAATAATATTGTAAGGACAACCTGTATATTAAGGGGGTAAGGCGAGCATAGCGGGGCGCATTGTCCTTACCCCGCAAGCGACGACCCCCTCTCGTCCGGCGTTGTGTATCTTATTAAATATTTCAATCAACGGTTAAACTTATTCAATTATTGGCATACTTTGCTGCGTCTCTTTGTTAGATATATTGTATACTATAACCAAAACATCATATTCTACATACAATACTGCATCCGTTCTAAAAATAGGATAGTTTTTATATCATTTTTTTTTTGTTACTAAACTTTAAAAAATTCAGAATTCTTAGGTTAGGTTTAGCTTGGGTTAGAGTTATTTAATTATTTGCATACTTTGTTGCATCCATTTGTTAGATATATTGTATACTATAACCAACATAAAATATTCTAAAATGATGCTGCATCCGTTCTAAAAATAGAATAGTTTGTTATTAAGTTTTTTCTTACTAAACTGCAACAATCCCTACCATATTTTTAAATTTGCGATTAGTCTGCATTTGACGTGTTTCACCTGCATACACTCTTGCGTCCAGTTAAAAATTCTTAGGTTGGGTTTAGCTTGGGTTAGAGTTATTTAATTATTTGCATACTTTGTTGCATCCATTTGTTATATATAGTGTATACTATAACCAACATAACATATTCTACAACATATAATACTGCATCCGTTCTAAAAATAGATTAGTTTTTTCAACAAGATTTTTCTTATTAGACTGCAACAATCCCTACAATACTTTTCAATTTGCGATTACCCTGCATTTAACATGTTCCGACTGCATACACTCTTGCGTCCGATTAAAAATTCTTAGGTTGGGTTTTGCTTGTGTTAGAGTTATTTAATTATTTGCATACTTTGTTGCATCCATTTGTTATATATAGTGTATACTATAACCAACATAACATATTCTACATATAATGCTGCATCCGTTCTAAAAATAGAAAAGTTTTTTCAACAAGATTTTTCTTATTAGGCTGCAACAATCCCTACCAAACTTTTAAATTTGCGATTACCCTGCATTTAACATGTTCCGACTGCATACACTATTGCGTCCGATTAAAAATTCTTAGGTTGGGTTTTGCTTGGGTTAGAGTTATTTAATTATTTGCATACTTTGTTGCATCCATTTGTTATATATAGTGTATACTATAGTGTATACTATAACCAGAACATATTCTACATATAATACTGCATCCGTTCTAAAGTTTTTTATCAAGTTTTTTCTTACTAAACTGCAACAATCCCTACCATACTTTTAAATTTGCGATTAGTCTGCCTTTAACATGTTCCACCTGCATAGACTCTTGCGTCCAAATAAAAATTCTTAGGTTGGGTTTAGCTTGGGTTAGAGTTATTTAATTATTTGCATACTTTGCTGCATCCATTTGTTAGATATACTGTATACTATAACCAACATAAAATATTCTACAAATGATACTGCATCCGTTCTAATAGAAGAGTTTGTTTATCAAGTTTTTTCTTATTAAACTGCAACAATCCTTACTATACATTTAAATTTGAGTTTGGTGTGCATTTAGCATGTTCCACCTCCATACACTCTTGCGTCCAATTAAAATTTTTTAGGTTATGTTTAGCTAACCACGTTCATGAGTGGAGAGTAAACCAAGTCAGTGAAGCAAAAATGGAAGCTTTTGATTCCAATTGCCCAGTCACACAGCAAGCTGTTAAAGCAAGTAAGGACGCTCCTTGGTGGAATGACAAACTGTCAAAACTCAGGCTTGAGGTCCGTTGGCTTTTTAATAAAGCGAAACGTGACGGAATTTGACAGGGTGCACTAACGGGTTAACTTTGAATAATAAAAAAAATCAGGAAGGTCAAACGACTGCCTTTCAAACCTTTTTTGAAAATATCGCTTCCAGTTCTACAGGGGCGAAGAAACGCAACGGTGGTAAGAAACTAGATGGGATCAATACGAAAGGGGGAGAGGAGCGAGTCATCCTACTCCTTGAGACTCGGGTAGTAGATCAAACCCCTAAAATGAATTAGAAGCGGAATCCACCAGAAATCCTCACAAGGAAGATAGACATTGCTAAGAAAATCTTTACGAACACACGAATGAATGTATCGGATGTGCTGACGATATTGTCATAGCCAGGGGCAAATTGAAGGCACTTTGGGTAACATAATACAAAAGTGTCTCCGGATAACTGAGTAACGGTGTACATCTGAGCATAAATTCAGCAAAAACCGCAATTATAATATTTACTAGAACTCTAAATATCAGCCGAATTAGCCTGAATTGTGAGGTCATTGAACAGAATTTGGAAGTAAAATATCAGTGTAATAACCATGTTGAAATAACGGTTAGTATAAAGCAACAAAAGCTCTGTTGGTGTTCAGAAATCTGGGAGACTTGGGGCTGTTATCCCAAATTACTGCGGTGAATGTACATTATGATTGTGATACCTATCATAACATATGGGGCAATAGTCTGGCAGGTTAAGGCAGAACAAAGTACAACAAGGAGAAAACTTGATAGGGTACAAAGACTAGGAGGCATATGCATTAGTGGGGCTATAATAAACGTGTCCAACTAGGGCACTACAGATTATTACGAATTTCTAACTTTTGCACTTGGTGATAGAAAGAGCAGTAAATAAATGAATGGACATCTCTGATCAAACAAATCACGTCTCTAAACCTCGCTAGTGACGAAACTAAGAAAAAATATAACTTTCAGAAGAACTTCACTACAACGTTAAGTCACCAGAAGGACTGGGAAAGGAACTTACACACCAGAAAACTTAGAGAAAACACTATCAAAACCATTAAAGGGACAAAAGCAGGAGTTTTCGGGCCTGGCACCAAATACTCAGAATCAATGGGAATATACTCCAGCGTTTTCCAAGCGGAAATTCACGCAATCGGTAGATGCGTACAAATTAACCTTTACGGTGCGACATTGTGATCCACACAACCGACAACATTATCGCTGAGTTCATATGTCATTAGCTCAAAAATGGGAATGCTTAGCAGGTCTTCTAACGTAGCAAGAATAACAGAGTTTCCCTTGTTTGGATACCCGAACATTCTGCTATCAGGAGAAACGATGCAGCCAATAAGTTAGCAAAACAGGGTGTGTCAATCTCTTTTGTAAGGACTGAACCGTTCTGCGACTTATGGAAACACACCTTCAAAGAGAAGTTCAGAATTAAGAAGAAAACAGATAGAGCAATACTCAGGCAAAATCTACCTGGATTGATACACTCCAAGAAATTCGTTGGAAACCTCAACCAAGAAACATCGAAGATCTCTTTGGATCTCAGGCTACGTATTCTTACAGGACATTGTCGCCTTAGGAAACATATGGCAAAGTTAGGCCTTGAAGAGATCGATGACTACAGATTCTGTAGGGAGGCTGAGGAAACTTTTGATCACCTAGTACCAGAATACACCGCTTTCAGAAGCCAACACAAGAAATACTTGGGGCATGAAATCGTGCAAGCTGGAGACGTGTTGTCCCTAAAAACAGCCAAGGTACTTGAGTTCAAAATAATTTAAAAGAAGTACACAATAAATATACAAATTAATTACGCATAATTTGGATAACAATATCAAAACATTCTACACTATTACAAAGCAATATAAGACAATACAACAATTAGGTACCAAATAGGTGCCTTACTGAGCCCAAAAAGGCTCTTCTCGGGACAAAAAATAATAAAAAAAGCGTCACGTCACTGCCATTGGCAAGACGAACCGAGCGCGCCAAGAACGAATTGCAACCATAATTTTTTCTGGAATGTGTTTGATTAAACCACGGCTCGCAAGTGTTGAACGATATAAAACACGAATTTCAATTTTGCTTAAAAGATCAGGACAATTCAACCTTCCATTGTTAAGATGGTAGAATTAAATCAAATAATGGCGTTGACCACCCAATGCCAAGATAGGACTCTAAGTCAGCATATAATTCAAAAGATCATCAAATACCAAGTCCATATGCAGTTTGTAGGCAAGGTATCTGAGAAATTTGTGCTACACACGCTCAATTTTCACTAGGTGTACAGCATAATGTGGAGACCAAACGAGGCATACTCAAGGCATGGTCTGACCAAACTTGTGTAAAGAAGCTTCAGAGAATTAACATGCGTAAACCCCCGTGACCACCGTTTAATGCCAGCAACCTTGACTATTGAAGTTATATGTGGAATACACAAATCAAACCATTATCAAGCATAACTCCCATATCTTATTTACTAATTTAAGAGTTGTTTGGTTCCGTGAGTAACCGAAAAGAGTGGTCTGTCTTGAACTCAAAAAGGACACGAAAGAACATTTATCACCGCTTTCCTATTAATTCAATAATTTCAGATGTAATCCAAGGTTTTCGTTTTTTGTTTGATTTTAATTTCTGAAGTAGCTCTGTTCATGGTGTCATTTTTGGTTTGTATAAACATTTCAGTTTTGGTGTTAATATTGTTATGTGAAAGAATGTCGTGCCAGTTTATGTTTTTTATATTTGTTAGTAAAATATTTTTGTTTAGTTTTTTAAATGAACAGAAATCGTGATTGGGTTTTATATTTTGTAAGACACTTATATTTAGTTAATCCTTCCTATCAATATCAAAAAAAAAAAAAAAAATTGTCTGTCTAACACGATTACCCCAACAAATACTAGTAAATAATGTAAATATCATATCAAACTTGTTCGAATGAAATAAACGTTAAAATGCAAAAGGGTCAAAAGAAAATAAGCAAAAAATGTTGCCACATCAGGGACGCACTAATGTATACTTTCCCATATATAATTCTTTAAATGTATATAACATCAGAGCCCTCTACGGCAACACGCTGAACCTTCATAGGAATTTTTGTATGATGCTGCGTCCCTTTTTGTTCCAATTTTACAGTCTTCTGCAGATCTACCGAAAAATGTAATATCAAATATATTCAAGCTGAGTAGCAATCCGACGAGTCCATCTAAAAATCATAGTCGTATCTGCTCACAGAGCTAAAGTCACGGCCTTATATCTTCGCTCTGTGAGCAGATACGACTATGATTTTTAGATGGACTCGTCGGATTGCTACTCAGCTTGAATATATTTGATATAACATTTTCCAGTAGATCTCCAGAAGACTGTAAAATTGGAACAAAGAGGGACGCAGCATCATACAAAAATTCCTATGAAGGTTCAGCGTGTTGCCGTAGAGGGCTCTGATGTTATATACATTTAAAGAATTATATATGGGAAAGTATACATTAGTGCGTCCCTGATGTGGCAACATTGTTTGCTTATTTTCTTTTGACCCTTTTGCATTTTAACATTGATTTCATTCGAACAAGTTTGATATGATAGGTATTTACATTATTTACTAGCATTTTTGGGGGGAATTGTCTTAGACAGACAAAAAAAAATTATTTTAATATTGATTAGGAAGGATTAATTAAATATAAATGTTTTACAAAATATAAAACACAATCAAGATATCTGTTCATTTAAAAAACTAAACAAAAATATTTTATAAACAAATATAAAAAACATAAACTGGCACGACATTCTTTCACATAACAATATTAATACCAAAACTGAAATGTTTATACCAACCAAAAATTACAACATAAACCGAGCTACTTCAGAAATTAAAATAAAACAAAAAACGAAAACCTTGGATTACATCTGAAATTATTGAATTAATAGGAAAGCGGTGATAAATATTCTTTCGTGTCCTTTTTGAGATCAAGACAGACTAGTCTTTTCGATTACTCACTGAACCAAACAACCCTTAAATGACTAAATTAGATATGGGAGTTATGCTTGATAATGGCTTGATTTTTGTATTCCACATATAACTTCAATAGTCAAGGTTGCTGGCAAAAGGGTCAAAAGAAAATAAGCAAAAAATGTTGCCACATCAGGGACGCACTAATGTATACTTTCCCATATATAATTCTTTAAATGTATATAACATCAGAGCCCTCTACGGCAACACGCTGAACCTTCATAGGAATTTTTGTATGATGCTGCGTCCCTTTTTGTTCCAATTTTACAGTCTTCTGCAGATCTACCGAAAAATGTAATATCAAATATATTCAAGCTGAGTAGCAATCCGACGAGTCCATCTAAAAATCATAGTCGTATCTGCTCACAGAGCTAAAGTCACGGCCTTATATCTTCGCTCTGTGAGCAGATACGACTATGATTTTTAGATGGACTCGTCGGATTGCTACTCAGCTTGAATATATTTGATATAACATTTTCCAGTAGATCTCCAGAAGACTGTAAAATTGGAACAAAGAGGGACGCAGCATCATACAAAAATTCCTATGAAGGTTCAGCGTGTTGCCGTAGGGGGCTCTGATGTTATATACATTTAAAGAATTATATATGGGAAAGTATACATTAGTGCGTCCCTGATGTGGCAACATTGTTTGCTTATTTTCTTTTGACCCTTTTGCATTTTAACATTGATTTCATTCGAACAAGTTTGATATGATAGGTATTTACATTATTTACTAGCATTTTTGGGGGGAATTGTCTTAGACAGACAAAAAAAAATTATTTTAATATTGATTAGGAAGGATTAATTAAATATAAATGTTTTACAAAATATAAAACCCAATCAAGATATCTGTTCATTTAAAAAACTAAACAAAAATATTTTATAAACAAATATAAAAAACATAAACTGGCACGACATTCTTTCACATAACAATATTAATACCAAAACTGAAATGTTTATACCAACCAAAAATTACAACATAAACCGAGCTACTTCAGAAATTAAAATAAAACAAAAAACGAAAACCTTGGATTACATCTGAAATTATTGAATTAATAGGAAAGCGGTGATAAATATTCTTTCGTGTCCTTTTTGAGATCAAGACAGGCTAGTCTTTTCGATTACTCACTGAACCAAACAACCCTTAAATGACTAAATTAGATATGGGAGTTATGCTTGATAATGGCTTGATTTTTGTATTCCACATATAACTTCAATAGTCAAGGTTGCTGGCATTAAACGCTGGTCACGGGGGTTTATGCATGTTAATTCTCTGAACCTTCTTTACACAAGTTTGGTCAGACCATGCCTTGAGTATGCCTCAGCGTTTGATCTCCACATTATGCTGTACACCTAGTGAAAATTGAGCGTGTGCAGCACAAATTTCTCAGATACCTTGCCTACAAACTGCGTATTGACTTGGTGGTATTTGATGATCGTTTTGAATTATATGCTGACTTAAAGTCCTATCTTGGCGCCATTATTTGATTTAATTCTACTATCTTATCAATGGAAGGTTGACATGTCCTGATCTTTTAAGCAAAATTAAAATTCGTGTTTTATATCGTTCAACACTTGCGAGCCCTGGAGTCATCCAACACATTCCAGGAGATCGACACAACCGAAATTTTGAAAATTTTTTATGCAGTACTTCATTTTATGACCCCTGGATCCTAAAAATGACCTCAGTTCAAAAGTTTATATATCTATATATATATATATATATATGGGATATAGAAACTTTGCGTCACGTTCTAGGCCGCATTTTTTGACCAATCGAAACAAAATTTGGTTAAAAAATCGGCTAGGTCATGGAATCGCGTGAGTTCGTTGGCGATTGAAATCGGAGAGCTAATTTCAGAATGGCGGCCTGTCAAAGTTTTAAAAAAATCATATTTTTTTCGTTGTTAATAGAAAATACCGATGTTACATATCAAATGATACAGCACTTAAATCTCTACAATATTTATTTGGAGAGTTTTTTCATCGCTGGCATATTTAAGTAAATGTAAGTCAATATAAAGTAACAAAAAATAAAAAAAATATCATCAGCCGCTATACCTGTAATTATTTTGACAAATAAACACCTGTGAAATAACAATAAGACCGTACTTATGTATGTATTATAGTATAATGGGTATTTCAGTTAAAATAACTGTCAATATGACACTTTGGTTATATTTGGCGAATGTCAGAATATTCCATTATTTGTTTATTAATAGTGGGTGTCAGTGGTAGACTAAGTATAAATAAAAAATACATAAATCAAAAATCTACTTTTCCGACTGGCTGCCATCGGGATTTTTTTTTTTAATTTTGTTGTCCCGCGAATAACCTTTTTGGGCTCAGTAAGGCACCTATTTGATAGGTACCTAATTGATGTCTTGTCTTATATTGCTTTGTAATAGTGTAGAATGTTATGATATTGTTATCCAATTTATGCGTAATTAATTTGTATGTTGATTGTGTACTTCTTTTGAATTATTTTGAACTCAAGTAACTTGGCGGTTTTTAGGGACAACACGTCTCCAGCTTGCACGATTTCATGCCCCAAGTATTTCTTGTGTTGGCTTCTGAAAGCGGTGTATTCTGGTACTAGGTGTTTCTTCAGCCTCCCTACAGAATCTGTAGTCATCGATCTCTTCAAGGCCTAACTTTGCCATATGTTTCCTAAGGCTCCCTGATACTAGAATTTCCGGTATCCAAACAAGGGAAACTCTGTTATTCTTGCTAAGTTAGAAGACCTCTTAAGCATTCCCATTTTTGAGCTAATGACATAGGAACTCAGCGATAATGTTGTCGGTTGTGTGGATCACAATGTCGCACCGTAAAGGTTAATTTGTACGCATCTACCGATAACATGAATTTCCGCTTGGAAAACGCTGGAGTATATTCCCATTGATTCTGAGTATTTGGTGCCAGGCCCGAATACTTTGCTTTTGTCCCTTTAATGGTTTTGGAGCCGTCTGTAAACCATTTGATAGTGGTTTCTCTAAGTTTTCCGGCGCGTAAGTTCCTTTCCCAGTCTCTCTGGTGACTTAACGTTGTAGTGAAGTTCTTCTGAAAGTTATATTTTTTCTTAGTTTCGTCACTAGCGAGGTTTAGAGACGTGATTTGTTTGATCAGATATGTCCATTCATTTATTTACTGATCTTTCTATCACCAAGTGCAAAAGTGTGAAATTCGTAATAATCTCTAGTGCCCTAGTTGGACACGTTTATCATAGCCCCACTAATGCATATGCATTAGCGGAAATTCATGCAATTGGTAGATGCGTACAAATTAACCTTTACGGTGCGACATTGTGATCCACACAACCTAGTCTTTGTACCCTATCAAGTGCCAGACTATTTCCCCATATGTTATGATAGGTATCACAATCATGACGTACATCCACCGGAGTATTTTGAGATAACAGGTCTCCCAGATTTCTGAACACTATCAGGGTTTTTTTGCTTTATACTAACCGCTATTTCAACATGCTTATTACAAAGAAGTTTAATATGAAGGGTGATTCCTAGATATTTTACTTCAGACTTCTGTTCAATGACCTCATAATTCAGGCTAATTCGTCTGATATTTAGAGTTTCCTCGTTATAGTGAATGTTATAATTGCCGTTTTTGCTGAATTTATGCTCAACCCGACAGATGTACACCGTTACTCAACTGAGTAACGGTGTACATACTCCGGATAACTATCCGGAGACACTTTTGTATTATGTTACCCACCCAAAGTGCTTTCAATTTGCCCCTGGCTACTATGACAATATCGTCAGCATATTCTATACATTATATGCCTTGATCTGTCAGTTTATACAGTACTTCGTGTACTACCAGCCTCCACATAAAAGGGGAGGTTACTACTCCTTCAGGACACTGTGAGTTGCTCTGATGGTAGTGTTTTGGTCTCCCACTTTTGTCTCAGCTCTTCTTGTAGTAAGCCTCTCTTGCATCCTAGTGATGGTTTTGTTCACCCCTCTTCCCTCCACAGACGCATGTGGTGTGTTATCGAACGCTCCATAGATGTTTAAGAAGGCGCATATTGCTGCTTCTTTGTTATCCAAAGACCTTCGGACGATGTCTGTGAGCTGATACAGAATAGTCTCTGTAAATCTGCATGCTCTATATGCATGCTGGCTGCCCTGCCCTGCAAGGGAGCGTGCTGCAGAGTATCCGTTCTGATATTGTTATCTAATACTTCTTCTGTTGTTTTTAGAAAACACGATGTGAGAGATCTCGAGGTCGAAAAGACTTGGTATCAGTCCAGTATTGTTTTCCTATTTTTGGTATGAAAGTGACTTTTGCCCTTCGCGTCAATTTCCCGGTATGTACCCCAAAGCCAAACTGTTTTTTGTTATATTAGGTGTGGCAGATTTGCTCTATTCCTCTTTGTAAGAGAACAGGGCAAATCTCATCAACTCCTGGCGCATTTTATGGTTGTAAAGTGTTCATGGCCCACTCCAGTCGTGTGTTCGTAAAGATTTTCTTAGCAATGTCTCAGTCTTCCTTGTGAGGATTTCTTGTGGATTCCGCTTCTAATTCATTTGAGGGGTTTGATCTACTACCCGAGTCTCAAGGAGTAGGATCGCTCGCTCTTCTCCCCCTTCCGTATTGATCCCATCTGGTTTCTTAAGTACCACCGTTGGGTTTCTTCGCCCCTGTAGAAATGGAAGCGATATTTTCAAAAAAGGTTTGAAAGGCAGTCTTTTGACCATCCTGATTTTTTTTATTATTCGAAGTTAACCCGTTAGTGTACCCTGTCAATTTCCGTCACCTTTGGCTTTATTAAAAAGTCAACGGACCTCAAGCCTGTGTTTTGACAGTTTGTCATTCCACCAAGGAGCGTCCTTACTTGCTTTAACAGCTTGCAGTATGAGTGGGCAATTGGAGTCAAAAGCTTCCATTATTGCTTCACTGACTTGGTTTACTTTCCACTCAAGATCGTGGTTAGCTAAACATAACCTAAACATTTTTAATTGGACCCAAGAGTGTATGGAGGTGAAACATGCTAAATGCACACTAAACTCAAATTTAAAAGTATAGTAGCGATTGTTGCAGTTTAATAAGAAAAAACTTGTTAAAAAAACTATTCTATTTTTAGAATGGATGCAGTATTATATGTAGAATATGTTATGTTGGTTATAGTATACAATATATATAACAAATGGATGCAACAAAGTATGCAAATAATTTAATAACTCTAACCCAAGCTAAACCCAACCTAACAATTTTTAATCGGACGCAAGAGTGTATGCAGTCGGAACATGTTAAATGCAGAGTAACCGAAAATTTAAAAGTATGGTAGGGATTGCTGCAGGTTAATAAGAAAAAACTTGTTGAAAAAACTATTCTATTTTTAGAACGGATGCAGTATTATATGTACCATATGTTATGTTGGTTATAGTATACGCTATATATAACAAATGGATGCAGCAAAGTATGCATACAATTAAATAACTCTAACCCAAGCTAAACCTAACCTAAGAATTTTTAAGTGGACGCAAGAGTGTATGAGGTTGAACATGCTAAATGCACACTAAACTCAAATTTAAAAATATAGTAGGGATTGTTGCAGTTTAATAAGAAAACACTTGATAAAAACTAATCTATTTTTAGAACGGATGCAGTATTATATGTAGAATATGTTATGTTGGTTATAGTATGCACTATATATTATAACAAATGGATGCAACAAAGTATGCAAATAATTAAATAACTCTAACCCAAGCTAAACCCAACCTAAGAATTTTTAATCGGACGCAAGAGTGTATGCAGTCGGTACATGTTAAATGCCGAGTAATCGCAAATTTAAAAGTATGGTAGGGATTGTTGCAGCTTAATAAGAAAAAACTTGTTGAAAAAACTATTCTATTTTTAGAACGGCTGCAGTATTATATGTAGAATATGTTATGTTGGTTATAGTATACAGTATATATAATAAATGGATGCAGCAAAGTATGCAAATAATTAAATAACTCTAACCCAAGCTAAACCTAACCTAAGAATTTTTAATTGGACGCAAGAGTGTATGCAGGTGGAACATGTTAAATGCAGACTAATCGCAAATTTAAAAGTGTTTTAAAAGTGTGGTAGGGATTGTTGCAGTTTAGTAAGAAAAAACTTGATAAAATACTATTCTATTTTTAGAAGGGATGCAGCATCATATGTAGAATATTTTATGTTGGTTATAGTATACAATATATCTAACAAATGGATGCAACAAAGTATGCAAATAATTAAATAACTCTAACCCAAGCTAAACATAACCTAAGAATTTTTAATTGCTGCAGTTTAGTAACAAAAAAAAAATGATATAAAAACTATTCTATTTTTAGAACGGATGCAGTATTATATGTAGAATATGATATTTTGGTTATAGTATACAATATATCTAAGAAAAAGACGCAGCAAAGTATGCCAATAATTAAATAACTTTAACCCATCCTAAACCTAATCTATCAATTTTTATTTTGACGCAAGAGTGTATGTGGCTGGAACATGCTAAATACAACTAATTCCAAATTTAAAAGTATAGTAGGGATTGTTGCAGTTTAATAAAAAAAACCCTTATAAAAACTATTCTATTTTTAGAACGGATGTAGTATTATATGTAGAATATGTTACGTTGGTTCTAATATATAATATATGTAACAAATTGATGCAGCAAAGTATGTAAGTAAATAATTGAATGAGGCTAACCTAGACTAAACATAACCTCAATTTAAATATATATTTTTGGGGCGCCGTAACATATCAACAAAAAATATCTTAGAAAAAACGTTGTTCATTGACATGTCGAAACATGAACGGATGCAATATTGTATGCGTGTTATGTAGGTTTTCATTATATATAATATATTTTCTTGAGGGACGCAGTATTATATACAATCGTGTTAATTTATAGGTCTACTAATTTAAAATCCCTCGAAAAAGAGAGAAAATACCGATGCGGCAGCACTGTGGGACGCTGCAATATCCGTAAAAACGAGGAAAAAATATATTTTGGAGTTGATAATGATAGCAAGATGAAAGGAGCTAGTAATGATAGCACGACCTAAAAATTTGTATATTAAAAGTTGCTCCAATCAATACGAAAATACGTTTCCCCCGATAAAAAAATTCGCTGATTAATATACTTGAATCAGATTTGCTCTAACTATAGCCCTTCCAGGGGACGCCATAAGGTTGGAATATGTAAAGACGCAGTAAAGTCTCAAGATGTATATATAGTAATTTGTAATTGTTTTTGTTTTGACCGGCCAGATTATAGAATCTTCGAAATTATTGGGACGTCGGTCATAGGGCTTTTGATAAAAAGAAAACTCTTTTTTCGCTACGCCAAGCTTTCGGGTCTAACTTTATTCCCTTCTTCAAAGGCTACAAAATTAACACAAACAAATGTACATTTTTAATATTCACAATAATCTTTATAAAGTTATACAAATCATAATTACCTAGTGTGCAAAGTGAGTATCTTACAATTTAGAAAAAATAGCATCGATCTCAACCGGATCTTAATAGGTATTAACAGGTGCTGCATTTAAACACAAAAATTTTTGTATAAATATTCACTTGGTCCCCAAATATTGTTAAAAGAAATATACAAATAATAGACCTGCCATCTATCCTATATCCTCGTCACTCAACATTAACAAACCATAGGAAAAGACTTTCACTACAGCACTGTCACCTACTGTAGTATGTCCAAAACCAACAAAAAGCAAAACTATTTGTTTATAGAGTTCGATATTATAATCAATGTTAAGAAGAAGATTAACCATGTATTAAGTAGACACCGAATAAAGGTAACTGTCATTTGGTATGAATAAAGCAATTACAGGGGTGGATCAATACCTGTCAGATATTTTTCCCGTCCCCGGCATCACGCACCTCAGATTTTTTGATTCCTTGTGGTACACGCAATACTTATGTCGAAGTGCCACTCATCCGACAATAAGGAGAACGAAAGACAAAACAAAAACAACATACAAACATATATATATTTAGAAGTATAAATTATTTTTTCGAAATCGAATATATACATACATACATCCCGCACACTATTTTGCGTCCCTCTTATAGCTCGTCACATATCAAACTGTTTCCTTGACTAATTTACGTCCGAATATCGGACGCAAAATAGTTTTGCTTTATATCTCACATAGTATTGGAGTTACAGACACAGATCTTAGTGCTTTCATTTTTTTTCATAGTCTATTTTTTATCGTATTTAATGGTATTCTCTTAGTTGGTCACGTTAAGCGGATAGGGGAATCAGTTTGATGCTATTTATGAAAGAAGTATAATAAATTTTAGTTCACGGAAATTCAGCAATTTTTTTCTTTTGGTGCTGTTAATATACAGTAGAGTATATTTTTAGCTCTCCATATCATATATGTAATATATGTATATATGGAGACTATTAGTTTCATGAAAAAAAACATTTTTTTAATTTCACCGGAAATACTTGTTTTTGGTCATTTTATACATAAATAAGTAGTTTTAAAAAAATGTCTGTCTGTCTGTCTGTCTGTCTGTCTGTCTGTATCCACGAAAACGCAAAAACCGCTTAACAGATTTTAACCAAATTTGGTACAAAAATACTATTGGACATGGCAAGGAGCTGATTAGATTTTGGGAAACATTGAGCGTAGGCAAAGGGTTTAAAAGAGGGTTCAAAAATTAAAAAAATTCATAGCTCTTAAACTTGTCCGAAATAATGCATAATTTTTTACGCATTTAATTGAATATAACCTAAAATATTGAACATAAAATATTAGACCACATTGGCGTTCGAAAATAGTGTAAAATGGGGTAAAAAAGATTTAAAAAAAACGTATTTCTTAAAAATAGCAGAAATATTAACTAGTTATTTATAGTTTTGATAGAATATAACCTATAAAATGTGTTATGAATAACTTACTTTCATAGGCGTTCGTAAATAGTGGAAAAGGGGTCAAAACATAAAAAATATATATTTCCTAAACATATTCGAAATATGGAATAATTTTTCATAGTTGTGATACAATATAAGCTAAAAAATATTCCATAAAAGAATTGATTCACACAGGCGTTCGAAAATAGTTTAAAAAAAGGGTCAAAAACGAAAAAAAAAACGTTTCCCAAATATACCAGAAAAATTGGCTAATTATATATAGCTTTGATATAAGATAACCTAAAAAATGCCGCATAAAATTTTTATTCACATAGGCGTTCGTAAATAGTAGAAAAAGGGGTAAAATAAAAAAAAATTAAAATGTAAAAATTTTTATATTTAACTAGATGAATTGGTGTTAAAAATACACGACAAAAATTAATGTACCATAGGCGTCCGTGAAAATCCTATAAAAGGGTCAGAAAAAATTTGTATCCGTGATAACTCAAAAACCACTTAACGGATTTTAACCACATTTGGTACGAAAATACTACAAGATATTTATAGGTGGTGATTAACATTGAGCGTAGGCAAGGGGTTTAAAAGAGGGTTCAAAAATTTAAAAAATCATAGTTCTTAAACTTATCCGAAATATTGAATAATTTTTTATAGTTGTGATAGAATATAACCTAAAAAATGTTACATAAAAGAATTAGTTCACACAGGCGTTCGAAAATAGTGTTAAAAAAAGGGTCAAAAAAAAAAAAAATGTTTCTCAAATATGCCAGAAAAATTGGCTAATTATAATATATATAGCTTTGATATAAGATAACCTAAAAAATGCAGCATAAAATTTTTATTTACATAGAAGTTCGTAAATAGTAGAAAAAGGGGTAAAATAAAAAAAAATTAAAATGTAAAAATTTTTATATTTAACTAGTTGAGTTGGTGTTAAAAATACACGACAAAAATTAATGTTCCATAGGCGTCTGTGCAAATTCTATAAAAGGGTCAGAAAAAATTTGTATCCGTGATAACTCAAAAACCACTTAATGGATTTTAACCACATTTGGTACGAAAATACTACAGGCTATTTATAGGTGATGATTAACATTGAGCGTAGGCAAAGGGTTTAAAAGAGGGTTCAAAAATTTAAAAAATCATAGTTCTTAAACTTATCCGAAATATTGAATAATTTTTTATAGTTGTGATAGAATATAACCTAAAAAATGTTACATAAAAGAATTAGTTCACACAGGCGTTCAAAAATAGTCTTAAAAAAAGAGTCAAAAACGAAAAAAGAATTTTTACAAATATACCAGAAAAATTGGCTAGTTATATATAGCTTTGATATAAGATAACCTAAAAAATGCAGCATAAAATTTTTATTTACTGGCGTTCGTAAATAGTAAAAAAAAGGGGCAAAATGAAAAAAAAATTAAAATGTAAAAAATTTTATATTTAACTAGTTGAATTGGTGTTAAAAATACACGACAAAAATTAATCTTCCATAGGCGTCCGTGAAAATTCTATAAAAGGCTCAGAAAAAATTGTATCCGTGATAACTCAAAAACCACTTAACGGATAACCTACAACATGCAGCATAACAATTTTGTTTACATAGGCGTTCGTAAATAGTAGAAAAGGAGGCAAAATAAATTTTATAATAAAACTAAAAAAGAATCAATTATTTTGCGTACAAGAATTTGGCCTAGATCTGAAATATAAAATATCTGCGTATAAATAGTGCCTCCAAAGAGAAGAAAAAGGCACAAACCCGATACAAAAAAAAATAGCTCATGTCTAAAACAAAACAAAAATTTATTAAATTTAGAAAAATGACAAAAAGGTGATAAAATTATTACTTTTACACTTAAATATGGAGAGCTATTCGTGCCTCGAGGGCAACAGTTTATTTTGTTTATAAGGAGCACTGTATTGAATCCTTTATTTCAACCACAGTTACAAAACATGACAACACTGTTGTTGTATATAACTTACAATATTACGCGTTATTTTGATTCCTTTAAAATTATAAGGAATAAAATTTTTTATCAATTCTCAGTTCCTATAATAAATCTGCATACTAGAGATAGGGTTGAAATACAATAATTATTATAATTCGAAAAGTAAGAAAAATTCAGGTATAGCTAATAGGAAACTTTTTGTAGAGAAACTAATTTCCCATATTTTTTGATGCAAAAAATATTCTAAAACAATTTAAAAACTAGGAAAATACTATTTTTTGGTTGTTTTTGGCTCGTATCTTTCATCTGAGCAGACATAGGTATAGGTATTGATAATTAATTAAAACTAAATAAAATAAATTTATAATATCCGTTCACATGGTGTCTTCAACAAGTTTAGTCTTTTTTTTTTTATTTTCTGGTGTTCACTATGGAATAGTTCTAATTATTATCTACTTTTTACTAGATAATTAAGTTTCACTCAAAGTATTTCAAGTTAATCTGATAACAATACATAAATATTTTCACAGTTCTGTAAAACTCTATTGCTTTTTAAATGAATTAATTATACTATATCTTTAATATTATGTACAGAGATATGTCTTTTTTTATTAGAAATATTTAAATTTTGTTATATTAGAGGATGAGATAGAATGTGATTAAAGAGCTAGAACCAAATGTACTGTTACTTATGCGAAAATATTATCTATTTATTATTAACAAGTTAACTTGAGTAAAAACCTATGGTCTTGTCAAATGTGTAAATAACAATTATGTTAAAGTAAACGAGCTACAAAAACTGGCACATTTTTGGCGATGATATCTCAGTCAACTTTGGTCGCAAAAAAACGCTTAGTTTTCAGATTATAATTAAAACATTATAAAAATTATGTATGTTGAATTTTCATCCCTATCACCGATATGCACGCTCCAATACCACCCCGGGGATGATATATTGACTAAAGTAAATCAAAAACCTTGAACGTGTTCCTTATTTCCCTACTTTTTATGACATAAATAGCATATTATGTAGATGTTTGCTTGATTTCGTTTACTATTGTAGACAATATTAAATTATATAAAGCACTATGACTTATAATAATTGAGATGAGCTCTTTTAGGAATTTTAATTAGTTACATGTCAATTTTAGGAGACGCTATAGTAGTTCGAATAAGTATTATGAAAACTACCAACAACTCACATTTTATTAGCAGTTAACTGCTACATTTCATTCTTCCAAATTCTTCCATAGTCGAGTTATTAAATAAACACAACTTTTTCCCAAAACTTAAAGGGCTCTAGCTTTGCTTATTTTTGCCGAAAAATAACCCTTTAAAATATTACCCATTACCTAATTTAGCAATTTCTTTAGTTGAATACGTGGAATCAAAATAATAAGTATAAAAATCAAAATGCATATTTTACATAAATGAAATCAAAATAGTACGTCATGTAAAATGAAATGTATATTGACAGATTATACATTTCGTTTTATATGAGGCACTATTTTGTTTCCATGTAAGATAGTTGGAATCAAAATAATGCGTCATATAAAACTAAATGTATATTGAGAGAGTATACATGTCGTTTGATACGGCACCCTATTTTGATTCCAATATACTTTTGTTTCATGTGCTGCACTATTTCGATTCCATGTAAGATACTTGGAATCAAAATAATGCGTCATACAAAACGAAATGTATATTGAAATAATATACATGTCGTTTGATACGGCACACTATTTTGATTCCAATATACATTTCGTTTCATGTGAGGCACTATTTTGTTTCCATGTAAGATAGATGGAATCAAAATAATGCGTCATACAGGGTGGTCCAACGAAAAGTTTGCACCTAGCTTTTCTCTTTTTTTTGTAGTCGAATGCGAAAATGCTCGGACACGTCGATTTTGCTTTTGAGGGGGACACATTTTAAACATATTTTTCGATCTGCGCCTTTAACCCCCTAGCGGGGGTGAGTAACAACCCTAAAATTTTAAATGGAAAGAGAGGTCTAATGACATATCATTTGAAAGGACACAAAATTGTCTTTCTAATGATACCCTATTTGTCGAATTTTACTAAAACAGTTAATACGAAAACGACTTTAAAGACATTAAGCCGATAATTTTGGTATTAATGAGAAATACAAATAAGTTTTAATTATTGCGAGTGAAAACACCTGCAATCGTTAGTACATTCCAATGTTTGTTAGTTTTAACATTGCTTTGTAAAAAAAGTAAACAAGCTGTTAAATTGATTTATTAAAACGTTACATTAACAAATGTTGAAAATGTGACCCATTTGATTCCATACAATAATACAGATTTTGTTCAAATCTATTTCTAACATTTTGTAGCATATCAGGTGTTATGTTTCTGCACTCTTCTGTAATGCGTTGGCGAAGATCTTCTATGGACTCGGGCTTCGTGGCAAAACATTTATTTTTTAAGTGCCCCCAAAGAAAAAAGTCTAAAGGCGATAAATCCGGTGACCTGGCAGGCCATTCAATTGGGCCCCTCCTTCCAATCCACCGTCCAGGGAACCGGTCATCTAAGAACTGTCTTACAGGAGCCACATAGTGCGGAGGTGCTCCATCTTGCTGGAAATAAAGCCGATCAGCAGTATGATTTTGGTCATCTTCTATTATTTGTGTTATTAAAGGATCAATTGTGTCTTCAAGCATGTTTAGGTACACTTCACCAGTTAAATTTCCAGGAATAAAAAGTGGTCCTATAATATGATTTCCTAATATGCCACACCAGACGTTTATTTTTTGAGGATACTGGGTATGAACCTCACGGAATAAATGTGGGTTACTGTCATCCCAGTAACGGCAATTGTGCCTATTTACAGCTCCATTCAAATAAAATGTGCATTCGTCGGAAAAACAAATGTTAAATAATAATTGCGGATCTTCAATTAAACGCTGGCTCATTGCTTCACAAAATTGCAGCCTTCTATCAGGATCATCCTCATTTAGTTCCTGTACTAATTTGATTTTGTACGGATGAAATTTGTACGCTTTTAAAATTCGTATTATGGACGAACGGGAGACACCTGAGGCTTCAGCTAGTTGACGGGTACTTTGACTATGATCCATTTCAACATGCCCTAAAACAGCGACTTCCACAGCTTCATTTCTGATCGGTTTCTGCGGCTGGTGTTTTACATTACAGACAGATCCGGTATCTACAAACTTTTTAACTAACTTGCCAACGTACACATCATTCACATTTTTATCGGGATGTCTCTCATTAAATAAGCGAGCCGTAAGTCTAGCACTACTATTATTTTGAAAATAAAGTTTAACAATTTCAACTCGTTCTAGAATGGAATAAATCATTTTGTACGGTAAAAGTAAAATAACTTGAGAAGCAACCAAACTGAATCAATGAAAAGACTAAAATAAACGGTGTAAATTCTTTTCCTACACGTATCTGCAGTTTTTATTTCAACAAAAAACGCAAACGATTAGTGAGGAATTTAGTTCTGATAAATAAGATAGTGTTTTTGAAATCCCGTTTTCCTTCAAAGTAAATAATTTAGAAATGATTGTAGTTGTTTTCAGTCGTAATAATTAAAACTTATTTGTATTTCTCATTAATACCAAAATTATCGGCTTAATGTCTTTAAAGTCGTTTTCGTATTAACTGTTTTAGTAAAATTCGACAAACAGGGTATCATTAGAAAGACAATTTTGTGTCCTTTCAAATGATATGTCATTAGACCCCTCTTTCCATTTAAAATTTTAGGGTTGTTACTCACCCCCGCTAGGGGGTTAAAGGCGCAGATCGAAAAATATGTTTAAAATGTGTCCCCCTCAAAAGCAAAATCGACGTGTCCGAGCATTTTCGCATTCGACTACAAAAAAAAGAGAAAAGCTAGGTGCAAACTTTTCGTTGGACCACCCTGTATAAAACTAAATGTATATTGAGAGAGTATACATGTCGTTTGATACGGCACCCTATTTTGATTCCAATATACTTTTGTTTCATGTGCTGCACTATTTCGATTCCATGTAAGATACTTGGAATCAAAATAATGCGTCATACAAAACGAAATGTATATTGAAATAATATACATGTCGTTTGATACGGCACACTATTTTGATTCTAATATATATTTTGTTTCATGTGCTGCACTATTTTGATTCCATCTATGATATTTGGATTCAAAATAATGCGCCATCTGAAACTGGTAATATAGTATACATTAGGGTGGGCCGAAAAATAATTTTTTTTAATTTTTGAAATTTCGTTTTGGAATAGTGCACAAAAGATGCCTTTTGTTGTTATAAAAAATATTTGTATTAACAGTTTTTTAATCTAATCTGTGCCCTACCAGGCCTTGGAAATCACCTTGTGCCGAAAAACCATTTTTTTTTTTTTTTTGGAATTTGGTTTTGAAACAGGGCACAAAAGATGCCTTTTGTTGTTCCAAAAAATATTTTTATAACCGGTTTTTTTATTGTAATCTGTCTTCTGTCCCCTACCAGCCCTTAAAGATAAGCTTGTAATGTTATTGTTGGTTTATTTTTCCTGATGATATACTTTAGTATTTGAAAAAAAACTCATCACTACTTTTATAGAAATTTAAAAACTTCATAATATGTGTTATAAACAGCTAGCCTGAATACGATTAATAGCAGCGGATCGTGGTATCGATGGCTGCTCATAAGCAAGTGATTATTGTATTTCTATTCAGTTTTCAGTTGTTAGATGAGATGTTTTTCTTTGAAGTATAATATAGAGTTATGAGTTTCTCAAAAACTTGTTACCCAAGACGAAGCACCGAGCGTCCGTTAGTGGGACCACCTTCAGATTTAAAAGATAATACTCTTCCTACCCAAGAAGATTTGTTAAAGTGCTTTTTATGGATAAGGTTTAGTCTATAACCACCGCACTGTGGCAAAGAGGCAATAGTTTCCCAAATTTCTAATATACTAGCTGACAAGCTTCTAAGTTTGTGGGAGAAAGCGGCAATTCCTACAGTAACCCGTAAACGTGTTTTGCAAGTGATCAAAATACAACACGATAGATATTTAAAGCTTTTGTAACGACGTACGATTTTTGTTATTTTACTTTAAAATATTATTTGTCCATCGTACGGTTGTCCTTACAGGTGCCGTTAAAAGAACGTTACTTTCTCCAAGAGCAGAGAAGTTCAAGAAACATATTTATAGGGGGTATTGATCCAAAAAAGCAAACCAAACAATTAACAAACAACGCTAGAAGATTTGAAAAAATGCAAGGGGGAAAGAATCGTTTAAGAGTTTATAGTCACGGAAAATGACAAAATATTTCTTCGAAGACGAACACTATCAACAGTAAAACGTTAGCTTCTAATTAGTTTCAATGCAGCTTGGGAAATATCTTTTACAAACTTATAGAGCAATTCTAAAAATAGAACTAAACTACCTACTCCCGCTTAAATGTTTGACAGATATGGTTTGTTAGACAGATCTGGTGCAGCAGTTGCATCGGCTATTTTACAAGGTGTTGCCTTTGTAATAAAAAAAATGTTTAGTGCAAGTAATAGATACAAATAAATTATAAAGAGTTTAAGAAATAAAATTTTGCATACAGTTTTCAAAATCCAGGCAAGCAATAAATTCAATTTACTTTGACGGGCGAAAACAAGAAACATTGTCTTTTGAAAAAATAGATGGCAGGCTTCACAGAAGAACGTTAGTGGAAGAACATGTTTCTTTGGTGCAAGAGCCAGGTTCTGTGTTTCTGGGTCACACAATAGCTTCTTCTGGATCAGCAAAAGATATCTGTCGAAGTATAGTTGAATTCGTACAGGAAAGGCTATATGACTTACTAGTTGTGGCTTGTGATGGCACAGTAGTCAACACCGGATCAAAAAATAAAGTCATAGCTCAACTTGAATCAAAGTTAGGACATCCTTCAAAACGAGTCGTCTGTCAGCGTCATGACATATTTTTCACCATAATGATGAACAAACAACGGGTCTTAAGGCGATTTCAGTTCTAAATTGCTTATTTACGCTTAATCTAACTTATTTTCACTAATAAAATTTACTTTTAAATTCTAAGGGAGAAAACAGCTTTTTGGGAGCCATTTGAAAAGTTTAATTCTAAATAACAAAATTTTAGTAACAAAACGCGCTAAATCGTTCTAATTTGCTTTTTTATGCTTAATCTAATTTCTTTAGACTAATAAAATTTACTTTTAAATTCTAAGTGAGAAAACAGCTTTTTGGGAGCCATTTGAAAAGTTTAATTCTAAATAACAAAATTTTAGTAACAAAACGCTCTAATTCGTTCTAATTTGCTTTTTTATGCTTAATCTAATTTCTTTTGACTAATAAAATTTACTTTTAAATTCTAAGTGAGAAAACAGCTTTTTGGGAGCCATTTGAGAAGCTTAATTCTAAATAACAAAATTTTAGTAACAAAACGCACTAATTCGTTCTAATTTGCTTTTGTATGCTTAATCTAATTTCTTTTGACTAATAAAATTTACTTTTAAATTCTAAGTGAGAAAACAGCTTTTTGGGAACCATTTGTAAAGTTTAATTCTAAATAACAAAATTTTAGTAATAAAACGCGCTAATTCGTTCTAAATTGATTATTTACGCTTAATCTAACTTATTTTGACTAATAAAATTTACTTTTAAATTCTAAGTGAGAAAACAGCTTTTTGGGAGCCATTTGAAAAGTTTAATTCTAAATAACAAAATTTTAGTAACAAAACGCTCTAATTCGTTCTAATTTGCTTTTTTATGCTTAATCTAATTTCTTTTGACTAATAAAATTTACTTTTAAATTCTAAGTGAGAAAACAGCTTTTTGGGAGCCATTTGAGAAGCTTAATTCTAAATAACAAAATTTTAGTAACAAAACGCACTAATTCGTTCTAATTTGCTTTTTTATGCTTAATCTAATTTCTTTTGACTAATAAAATTTACTTTTAAATTCTAAGTGAGAAAACAGCTTTTTGGGAGCCATTTGTAAAGTTTAATTCTAAATAACAAAATTTTAGTAATAAAACGCGCAAATTCGTTCTAAATTGCTTATTTACGCTTAATCTAACTTATTTTCACTAATAAAATTAACTTTTAAATTCTAAGTGAGAAAACAGGTTTTTGGGAGCCATTTGAAAAGTTTAATTCTAAATAACAAAATTTCAGTAACAAAACGCGCTAAATCGTTCTAATTTGCTTTTTTATGCTTAATCTAATTTCTTTAGACTAATAAAGTTTACTTTTAAATTCTAAGTGAGAAAACAGCTTTTTGGGAGCCATTTGAAAAGTTTAATTCTAAATAACAAAATTTTAGTAACGAAACGCTCTAATTCGTTCTAATTTGCTTTTTTATGCTTAATCTAATTTCTTTTGACTAATAAAATTTACTTTTAAATTCTAAGTGAGAAAACAGCTTTTTGGTAGCCATTTGAGCGTTTAATTCTAAATAACAAAATTTTAGTAACAAAACGCGCTAATTCGTTCTAAATTGCTTATTTACGCTTAATCTAACTTAGTTTCACTAATAAAATTTACTTTTAAATTCTAAGTGAGAAAACAGCTTTTTGGGAGCCATTTGAAAAGTTTAATTCTAAATAACAAAATTTTAGTAACAAAACGCGCTAAATCGTTCTAATTTGCTTTTTTATGCTTAATCTAATTTCTTTAGACTAATCAAATTTACTTTTAATTTCTAAGTGAGAAAACAGCTTTTTGGGAGCCATTTGAAACGTTTAATTCTAAATAACAATATTTTAGTAACAAAACGCGCTAATTCGTTCTAAATTGCTTATTTACGCTTAATCTAACTTATTTTCACTAATAAAATTTACTTTTAAATTCTAAGTGAGAAAACAGCTTTTTGGGAGCCATTTGAAAAGTTTAATTCTAAATAACAAAATTTCAGTAACAAAACGCGCTAAATCGTTCTAATTTGCTTTTT
This sequence comes from Apoderus coryli, assembly GCA_911728435.2. Taxonomy (NCBI): domain Eukaryota; kingdom Metazoa; phylum Arthropoda; class Insecta; order Coleoptera; family Attelabidae; genus Apoderus; species Apoderus coryli. The sequence goes on along the minus strand of OU452214.1, from coordinate 6,812,654 downwards.
TATGCTTAATCTAATTTTTTTAGACTAATAAAGTTTACTTTTAAATTCTAAGTGAGAGAACAGCTTTTTGGGAGCCATTTGAAAAGTTTAATTCTAAATAACAAAATTTTAGTAACGAAACGCTCTAATTCGTTCTAATTTGCTTTTTTATGCTTAATCTAATTTCTTTTGACTAATCAAATTTACTTTTAATTTCTAAGTGAGAAAACAGCTTTTTGGGAGCCATTTGAAACGTTTAATTCTAAATAACAATATTTTAGTAACAAAACGCGCTAATTCGTTCTAAATTGCTTATTTACGCTTAATCTAACTTAGTTTCACTAATAAAATTTACTTTTAAATTCTAAGTGAGAAAACAGCTTTTTGGGAGCCATTTGAAAAGTTTAATTCTAAATAACAAAATTTTAGTAACAAAACGCGCTAAATCGTTCTAATTTGCTTTTTTATGCTTAATCTAATTTCTTTAGACTAATCAAATTTACTTTTAATTTCTAAGTGAGAAAACAGGTTTTTGGGAGCCATTTGAAAAGTTTAATTCTAAATAACAAAATTTTAGTAACGAAACGCTCTAATTCGTTCTAATTTGCTTTTTTATGCTTAATCTAATTTCTTTTGACTAATAAAATTTACTTTTAAATTCTAAGTGAGAAAACAGCTTTTTGGGAGCCATTTGAACGTTTAATTCTAAATAACAAAATTTTAGTAACAAAACGCGCTAATTCGTTCTAAATTGCTTATTTACGCTTAATCTAACTTAGTTTCACTAATAAAATTTACTTTTAAATTCTAAGTGAGAAAACAGCTTTTTGGGAGCCATTTGAAAAGTTTAATTCTAAATAACAAAATTTTAGTAACAAAACGCGCTAAATCGTTCTAATTTGCTTTTTTATGCTTAATCTAATTTCTTTAGACTAATCAAATTTACTTTTAATTTCTAAGTGAGAAAACAGCTTTTTGGGAGCCATTTGAAACGTTTAATTCTAAATAACAATATTTTAGTAACAAAACGCGCTAATTCGTTCTAAATTGCTTATTTACGCTTAATCTAACTTATTTTCACTAATAAAATTTACTTTTAAATTCTAAGTGAGAAAACAGCTTTTTGGGAGCCATTTGAAAAGTTTAATTCTAAATAACAAAATTTTAGTAACAAAACGCGCTAAATCGTTCTAATTTGCTTTTTTATGCTTAATCTAATTTCTTTTGACTAATAAAATTTACTTTTAATTTCTAAGTGAGAAAACAGCTTTTTGGGAGCCATTTGAAACGTTTAATTCTAAATAACAAAATTTTAGTAACAAAACGCTCTAATTCGTTCTAATTTGCTTTTTTATGCTTAATCTAATTTCTTTTGACTAATAAAATTTACTTTTAATTTCTAACTGAGAAAACAGCTTTTTGGGAGCCATTTGAAACGTTTAATTCTAAATAACAAAATTTGAGTAACAAAACGCGCTAATTCGTTCTAAATTGCTTATTTACGCTTAATCTAACTTATTTTCACTAATAAAATTTACTTTTAAATTCTAAGTGAGAAAACAGCTTTTTGGGAGCCATTTGAAAAGTTCAATTCTAAATAACAAAATTTTAGTAACAAAACGCGCTAAATCGTTCTAATTTGCTTTTTTATGCTTAATCTAATTTCTTTAGACTAATAAAATTTACTTTTAAATTCTAAGTGAGAAAACAGCTTTTTGGCAGCCATTTGAACGTATAATTCTAAATAACAAAATTTTAGTAACAAAACGCGCTAATTCGTTCTAAATTGCTTATTTACGCTTAATCTAACTTATTTTCACTAATAAAATTTACTTTTAAATTCTAAGTGAGAAAACAGCTTTTTGGGAGCCATTTGAAAGTTTTATTCTAAATAACAAAATTTTAGTAACAAAACGCGCTAAATCGTTCTAATTTGCTTTTTTATGCTTAATCTACTTCCTTTTGACTAATAAAATTTACTTTTAAATTCTAAGTGTGAAAACAGCTTTTTGGGAGCCATTTGAAAAGTTTAATTCTAAATAACAAAATTTTAGTAACAAAACGCGCTAAATCGTTCTAATTTGCTTTTTTATGCTTAATCTAATTTCTTTAGACTAATAAAATTTACTTTTAATTTCTAAGTGAGAAAACAGCTTTTTGGGAGCTATTTGAAACGTTTAATTCTAAATAACAATATTTTAGTAACAAAACGCTCTAATTCGTTCTAAATTGCTTATTTACGCTTAATCTAACTTATTTTCACTAATAAAATTTACTTTTAAATTCTAAGTGAGAAAACAGCTTTTTGGGAGCCATTTGAACGTTTAATTCTAAATAACAAAATTTTAGTAACAAAACGCGCTAATTCGTTGTAAATTGCTTATTTACGCTTAATCTAACTTATTTTCACTAATAAAATTTACTTTTAAATTCTAAGTATGAAAACAGCTTTTTGGGAGCCATTTGAAAAGTTTAATTCTAAATAACAAAATTTTAGTAACAAAACGCTCTAATTCGTTCTAATTTGCTTTCTTATGCTTAATCTAATTTCTTTGACTAATAAAATTTACTTTTAATTTCTAACTGAGAAAACAGCTTTTTGGGAGCCATTTGAAACGTTTAATTCTAAATAACAAAATTTTAGTAACAAAACGCTCTAATACGTTCTAAATTGCTTATTTACGCTTAATCTAACTTATTTTCACTAATAAAATTTACTTTTAAATTCTAAGTAAGAAAACAGCTTTTTGGGAGCCATTTGAAAAGTTTAATTCTAAATAACAAAATTTTAGTAACAAAACGCTCTAGTTCGTTCTAATTTGCTTTTTTATGCTTAATCTAATTTCTTTAGACTAATAAAATTTACTTTTAAATTCTAAGTGAGAAAACAGCTTTTTGGGAGCCATTTGAAAAGTTTAATTCTAAATAACAAAATTTTAGTAACAAAACGCGCTAAATCGTTCTAATTTGCTTTTTTATTCTTAATCTAATTTCTTTAGACTAATAAAATTTACTTTTAAATTCTAAGTGAGAAAACAGCTTTTTGGCAGCCATTTGAACGTATAATTCTAAATAACAAAATTTTAGTAACAAAACGCTCTAATACGTTCTAAATTGCTTATTTACGCTTAATCTAACTTATTTTCACTAATAAAATTTACTTTTAAATTCTAAGTATGAAAACAGCTTTTTGGGAGCCATTTGAAAAGTTTAATTCTAAATAACAAAATTTGAGTAACAAAACGCGCTAATTCGTTCTAAATTGCTTATTTACGCTTAATCTAACTTATTTTCACTAATAAAATTTACTTTTAAATTCTAAGTGAGAAAACAGCTTTTTGGGAGCCATTTGAAAAGTTCAATTCTAAATAACAAAATTTTAGTAACAAAACGCGCTAAATCGTTCTAATTTGCTTTTTTATGCTTAATCTAATTTCTTTAGACTAATAAAATTTACTTTTAAATTCTAAGTGAGAAAACAGCTTTTTGGCAGCCATTTGAACGTATAATTCTAAATAACAAAATTTTAGTAACAAAACGCGCTAATTCGTTCTAAATTGCTTATTTACGCTTAATCTAACTTATTTTCACTAATAAAATTTACTTTTAAATTCTAAGTGAGAAAACAGCTTTTTGGGAGCCATTTGAAAGTTTTATTCTAAATAACAAAATTTTAGTAACAAAACGCGCTAAATCGTTCTAATTTGCTTTTTTATGCTTAATCTACTTTCTTTTGACTAATAAAATTTACTTTTAAATTCTAAGTGTGAAAACAGCTTTTTGGGAGCCATTTGAAAAGTTTAATTCTAAATAACAAAATTTTAGTAACAAAACGCGCTAAATCGTTCTAATTTGCTTTTTTATGCTTAATCTAATTTCTTTAGACTAATAAAATTTACTTTTAATTTCTAAGTGAGAAAACAGCTTTTTGGGAGCTATTTGAAACGTTTAATTCTAAATAACAATATTTTAGTAACAAAACGCTCTAATTCGTTCTAAATTGCTTATTTACGCTTAATCTAACTTATTTTCACTAATAAAATTTACTTTTAAATTCTAAGTGAGAAAACAGCTTTTTGGGAGCCATTTGAACGTTTAATTCTAAATAACAAAATTTTAGTAACAAAACGCGCTAATTCGTTGTAAATTGCTTATTTACGCTTAATCTAACTTATTTTCACTAATAAAATTTACTTTTAAATTCTAAGTATGAAAACAGCTTTTTGGGAGCCATTTGAAAAGTTTAATTCTAAATAACAAAATTTTAGTAACAAAACGCTCTAATTCGTTCTAATTTGCTTTCTTATGCTTAATCTAATTTCTTTGACTAATAAAATTTACTTTTAATTTCTAACTGAGAAAACAGCTTTTTGGGAGCCATTTGAAACGTTTAATTCTAAATAACAAAATTTTAGTAACAAAACGCTCTAATACGTTCTAAATTGCTTATTTACGCTTAATCTAACTTATTTTCACTAATAAAATTTACTTTTAAATTCTAAGTATGAAAACAGCTTTTTGGGAGCCATTTGAAAAGTTTAATTCTAAATAACAAAATTTTAGTAACAAAACGCTCTAGTTCGTTCTAATTTGCTTTTTTATGCTTAATCTAATTTCTTTAGACTAATAAAATTTACTTTTAAATTCTAAGTGAGAAAACAGCTTTTTGGGAGCCATTTGAAAAGTTTAATTCTAAATAACAAAATTTTAGTAACAAAACGCGCTAAATCGTTCTAATTTGCTTTTTTATGCTTAATCTAATTTCTTTAGACTAATAAAATTTACTTTTAAATTCAAAGTGAGAAAACAGCTTTTTGGCAGCCATTTGAACGTATAATTCTAAATAACAAAATTTTAGTAACAAAACGCGCTAATTCGTTCTAAATTGCTTATTTACGCTTAATCTAACTTATTTTCACTAATAAAATTTACTTTTAAATTCTAAGTGAGAAAACAGCTTTTTGGGAGCCATTTGAAAAGTTTAATTCTAAATAACAAAATTTTAGTAACAAAACGCTCTAATTCGTTCTAATTTGCTTTCTTATGCTTAATCTAATTTCTTTGACTAATAAAATTTACTTTTAATTTCTAACTGAGAAAACAGCTTTTTGGGAGCCATTTGAAACGTTTAATTCTAAATAACAAAATTTTAGTAACAAAACGCTCTAATACGTTCTAAATTGCTTATTTACGCTTAATCTAACTTATTTTCACTAATAAAATTTACTTTTAAATTCTAAGTATGAAAACAGCTTTTAAATAACAAAATTTTAGTAACAAAACGCTCTAGTTCGTTCTAATTTGCTTTTTTATGCTTAATCTAATTTCTTTAGACTAATAAAATTTACTTTTAAATTCTAAGTGAGAAAACAGCTTTTTGGGAGCCATTTGAAAAGTTTAATTCTAAATAACAAAATTTTAGTAACAAAACGCGCTAAATCGTTCTAATTTGCTTTTTTATTCTTTATCTAATTTCTTTAGACTAATAAAATTTACTTTTAAATTCAAAGTGAGAAAACAGCTTTTTGGCAGCCATTTGAACGTATAATTCTAAATAACAAAATTTTAGTAACAAAACGCGCTAATTCGTTCTAAATTGCTTATTTACGCTTAATCTAACTTATTTTCACTAATAAAATTTACTTTTAAATTCTAAGTGAGAAAACAGCTTTTTGGGAGCCATTTGAAAAGTTTAATTCTAAATAACAAAATTTTAGTAACAAAACGCTCTAATTCGTTCTAATTTGCTTTCTTATGCTTAATCTAATTTCTTTGACTAATAAAATTTACTTTTAATTTCTAACTGAGAAAACAGCTTTTTGGGAGCTATTTGAAACGTTTAATTCTAAATAACAAAATTTTAGTAACAAAACGCTCTAATACGTTCTAAATTGCTTATTTACGCTTAATCTAACTTATTTTCACTAATAAAATTTACTTTTAAATTCTAAGTATGAAAACAGCTTTTTGGGAGCCATTTGAAAAGTTTAATTCTAAATAACAAAATTTTAGTAACAAAACGCTCTAATTCGTTCTAATTTGCTTTCTTATGCTTAATCTAATTTCTTTGACTAATAAAATTTACTTTTAATTTCTAACTGAGAAAACAGCTTTTTGGGAGCTATTTGAAACGTTTAATTCTAAATAACAAAATTTTAGTAACAAAACGCTCTAATACGTTCTAAATTGCTTATTTACGCTTAATCTAACTTATTTTCACTAATAAAATTTACTTTCAAATTCTAAGTGTGAAAACAGCTTTTTGGGAGCCATTTGAAAAGTTTAATTCTAAATAACAAAATTTTAGTAACAAAACGCGCTAAATCGTTCTAATTTGCTTTTTTATGCTTAATCTAATTTCTTTAGACTAATAAAATTTACTTTTAGTTTCTAAGTGAGAAAACAGCTTTTTGGGAGCTATTTGAAACGTTTAATTCTAAATAACAATATTTTAGTAACAAAACGCTCTAATTCGTTCTAAATTGCTTATTTACGCTTAATCTAACTTATTTTCACTAATAAAATTTACTTTTAAATTCTAAGTGAGAAAACAGCTTTTTGGGAGCCATTTGAACGTTTAATTCTAAATAACAAAATTTTAGTAACAAAACGCGCTAATTCGTTGTAAATTGCTTATTTACGCTTAATCTAACTTATTTTCACTAATAAAATTTACTTTTAAATTCTAAGTATGAAAACAGCTTTTTGGGAGCCATTTGAAAAGTTTAATTCTAAATAACAAAATTTTAGTAACAAAACGCTCTAATTCGTTCTAATTTGCTTTCTTATGCTTAATCTAATTTCTTTGACTAATAAAATTTACTTTTAATTTCTAACTGAGAAAACAGCTTTTTGGGAGCCATTTGAAACGTTTAATTCTAAATAACAAAATTTTAGTAACAAAACGCTCTAATACGTTCTAAATTGCTTATTTACGCTTAATCTAACTTATTTTCACTAATAAAATTTACTTTTAAATTCTAAGTATGAAAACAGCTTTTTGGGAGCCATTTGAAAAGTTTAATTCTAAATAACAAAATTTTAGTAACAAAACGCTCTAGTTCGTTCTAATTTGCTTTTTTATGCTTAATCTAATTTCTTTAGACTAATAAAATTTACTTTTAAATTCTAAGTGAGAAAACAGCTTTTTGGGAGCCATTTGAAAAGTTTAATTCTAAATAACAAAATTTTAGTAACAAAACGCGCTAAATCGTTCTAATTTGCTTTTTTATTCTTAATCTAATTTCTTTAGACTAATAAAATTTACTTTTAAATTCAAAGTGAGAAAACAGCTTTTTGGCAGCCATTTGAACGTATAATTCTAAATAACAAAATTTTAGTAACAAAACGCGCTAATTCGTTCTAAATTGCTTATTTACGCTTAATCTAACTTATTTTCACTAATAAAATTTACTTTTAAATTCTAAGTGAGAAAACAGCTTTTTGGGAGCCATTTGAAAAGTTTAATTCTAAATAACAAAATTTTAGTAACAAAACGCTCTAATTCGTTCTAATTTGCTTTCTTATGCTTAATCTAATTTCTTTGACTAATAAAATTTACTTTTAATTTCTAACTGAGAAAACAGCTTTTTGGGAGCCATTTGAAACGTTTAATTATAAATAACAAAATTTTAGTAACAAAACGCTCTAATACGTTCTAAATTGCTTATTTACGCTTAATCTAACTTATTTTCACTAATAAAATTTACTTTTAAATTCTAAGTATGAAAACAGCTTTTAAATAACAAAATTTTAGTAACAAAACGCTCTAGTTCGTTCTAATTTGCTTTTTTATGCTTAATCTAATTTCTTTAGACTAATAAAATTTACTTTTAAATTCTAAGTGAGAAAACAGCTTTTTGGGAGCCATTTGAAAAGTTTAATTCTAAATAACAAAATTTTAGTAACAAAACGCGCTAAATCGTTCTAATTTGCTTTTTTATTCTTAATCTAATTTCTTTAGACTAATAAAATTTACTTTTAAATTCAAAGTGAGAAAACAGCTTTTTGGCAGCCATTTGAACGTATAATTCTAAATAACAAAATTTTAGTAACAAAACGCGCTAATTCGTTCTAAATTGCTTATTTACGCTTAATCTAACTTATTTTCACTAATAAAATTTACTTTTAAATTCTAAGTGAGAAAACAGCTTTTTGGGAGCCATTTGAAAAGTTTAATTCTAAATAACAAAATTTTAGTAACAAAACGCTCTAATTCGTTCTAATTTGCTTTCTTATGCTTAATCTAATTTCTTTGACTAATAAAATTTACTTTTAATTTCTAACTGAGAAAACAGCTTTTTGGGAGCTATTTGAAACGTTTAATTCTAAATAACAAAATTTTAGTAACAAAACGCTCTAATACGTTCTAAATTGCTTATTTACGCTTAATCTAACTTATTTTCACTAATAAAATTTACTTTTAAATTCTAAGTATGAAAACAGCTTTTTGGGAGCCATTTGAAAAGTTTAATTCTAAATAACAAAATTTTAGTAACAAAACGCTCTAATTCGTTCTAATTTGCTTTTTTATGCTTAATCTAATTTCTTTAGACTAATAAAATTTACTTTTAAATTCTAAGTGAGAAAACAGCTTTTTGGGAGCCATTTGAACGTATAATTCTAAATAACAAAATTTTAGTAACAAAACGCGCTAATTCGTTCTAAATTGCTTATTTACGCTTAATCTAATTTCTTTAGACTAATAAAATTTACTTTTAAATTCAAAGTGAGAAAACAGCTTTTTGGCAGCCATTTGAACGTATAATTCTAAATAACAAAATTTTAGTAACAAAACGCGCTAATTCGTTCTAAATTGCTTATTTACGCTTAATCTAACTTATTTTCACTAATAAAATTTACTTTTAAATTCTAAGTGAGAAAACAGCTTTTTGGGAGCCATTTGAAAAGTTTAATTCTAAATAACAAAATTTTAGTAACAAAACGCGCTAAATCGTTCTAATTTGCTTTTTTATTCTTAATCTAATTTCTTTGACTAATAAAATTTACTTTTAATTTCTAACTGAGAAAACAGCTTTTTGGGAGCCATTTGAAACGTTTAATTCTAAATAACAAAATTTTAGTAACAAAACGCTCTAATACGTTCTAAATTGCTTATTTACGCTTAATCTAACTTATTTTCACTAATAAAATTTACTTTTAAATTCTAAGTATGAAAACAGCTTTTTGGGAGCCATTTGAAAAGTTTAATTCTAAATAACAAAATTTTAGTAACAAAACGCTCTAGTTCGTTCTAATTTGCTTTTTTATGCTTAATCTAATTTCTTTAGACTAATAAAATTTACTTTTAAATTCTAAGTGAGAAAACAGCTTTTTGGGAGCCATTTGAAAAGTTTAATTCTAAATAACAAAATTTTAGTAACAAAACGCGCTAAATCGTTCTAATTTGCTTTTTTATTCTTAATCTAATTTCTTTAGACTAATAAAATTTACTTTTAAATTCAAAGTGAGAAAACAGCTTTTTGGCAGCCATTTGAACGTATAATTCTAAATAACAAAATTCTAGTAACAAAACGCGCTAATTCGTTCTAAATTGCTTATTTACGCTTAATCTAACTTATTTTCACTAATAAAATTTACTTTTAAATTCTAAGTGAGAAAACAGCTTTTTTGGGAGCCATTTGAAAAGTTTAATTCTAAATAACAAAATTTTAGTAACAAAACGCTCTAATTCGTTCTAATTTGCTTTCTTATGCTTAATCTAATTTCTTTGACTAATAAAATTTACTTTTAATTTCTAACTGAGAAAACAGCTTTTTGGGAGCCATTTGAAACGTTTAATTCTAAATAACAAAATTTTAGTAACAAAACGCTCTAATACGTTCTAAATTGCTTATTTACGCTTAATCTAACTTATTTTCACTAATAAAATTTACTATTAAATTCTAAGTATGAAAACAGCTTTTTGGGAGCCATTTGAAAAGTTTAATTCTAAATAACAAAATTTTAGTAACAAAACGCTCTAGTTCGTTCTAATTTGCTTTTTTATGCTTAATCTAATTTCTTTAGACTAATAAAATTTACTTTTAAATTCTAAGTGAGAAAACAGCTTTTTGGGAGCCATTTGAAAAGTTTAATTCTAAATAACAAAATTTTAGTAACAAAACGCGCTAAATCGTTCTAATTTGCTTTTTTATTCTTAATCTAATTTCTTTAGACTAATAAAATTTACTTTTAAATTCAAAGTGAGTAAACAGCTTTTTGGCAGCCATTTGAACGTATAATTCTAAATAACAAAATTTTAGTAACAAAACGCGCTAATTCGTTCTAAATTGCTTATTTACGCTTAATCTAACTTATTTTCACTAATAAAATTTACTTTTAAATTCTAAGTGAGAAAACAGCTTTTTGGGAGCCATTTGAAAAGTTTAATTCTAAATAACAAAATTTAGTAACAAAACGCTCTAATTCGTTCTAATTTGCTTTCTTATGCTTAATCTAATTTCTTTGACTAATAAAATTTACTTTTAATTTCTAACTGAGAAAACAGCTTTTTGGGAGCCATTTGAAAAGTTTAATTCTAAATAACAAAATTTTAGTAACAAAACGCTCTAATACGTTCTAAATTGCTTATTTACGCTTAATCTAACTTATTTTCACTAATAAAATTTACTTTTAAATTCTAAGTATGAAAACAGCTTTTTGGGAGCCATTTGAAAAGTTTAATTCTAAATAACAAAATTTTAGTAACAAAACGCTCTAATTCGTTCTAATTTGCTTTTTTATGCTTAATC